>CM076580.1:518606130-519296255 GCA_034641835.2 Pinus albicaulis | reverse complement strand
TCACTTCTCTAGTATTTTTTCTCTCAATGTGTCACCAAGAGATCAAGAAAATTTTGCAGCAAGCAAGTGTGATAAACTCAATCAAGTGACCTAGCACAAGAAAACATGCTCCTCAAGAAACAAAGCAAGTGATCATATCCTTAACATCAAGTGAGCGCATTCAATTCACCAAAGTTAAAATCAAGTTCAAGACAAGCCAGCCTGAATTCAAGAAAGAGATTTCACATGGCGTAACACGTGCAGTTGTTACAAATTCTTCACAATTTGATCCTCTCAAGTGATGAAGACATGGTGGAGATCAACGAAGCAACTCTTGCTGATATTTCATGGCATATACAACATAAAAATGAAATTATTGAGTTCCTTCAACTGGAGTCGCAACTACAACGAAATGAGTTGCAAGAGAAGAGTGATGCTTCCAAGTATTTGCACCATACAGCTAAAGGTGATTCTAAATCATACATCCAAACAACTTCAAGTGTCGAAGTTGTTCAAGTTCCACTTTCTTCCAAACCAATCATCAAGCCATGGGATGAAATACAAAGTAACAAGAATTGACGAGGCTTAGGATATGTCAAAGATGACACCAACTTGCATATCCAAGATTATTCAAAGCCCATTAAGTTCGTAAGTGCAGGATTTCTTGAAAAAATCACCTCAGCATGTTCTGAGAAATTTGCAGACAAACAAAAATGCACGCAACCAGAAGTTGCAGTCAAACCAAAATGTCCTCATTATCATAGAACCGGTCATATGGAAGATCAATGTTTTGATCTCCATCCTTGTCACCATTGTGGCAAGCCAAATAATTCATCTGAGAAATGTTGCAACCAACAACAATCAGTTAGATTGAAGATAAATTATGTATGGATTGATCCTTGTGAATGTTCATCCACAGTCAAAAGATTGTATTAATTCTACAACTGAATACAATCACACCTAGTGCAGCTGATAGTGAAAAGAAGATGGTACTCTCATGTAGTTGAATGGGGGAGTACACCAGTGCAACACTCCTACACCTAAAGGGGGGGAGTTCAGAAATAATTTCCAGATGATTTTCTCTCCTTTCAACTGACAAAGTGGGTAAAATGTCAATGTTAAATAAAAATAGGGTTACGGCCAAAAAAAATTACATGTATCAAGTTAGATCTGATGTTGATGGTGGACAACAGTCAGACACGTATGAAGGTTGAAACATTCGCCTAGCGACTCCAACTCAATCCAAAGATTCCAGTGCTCACTGATCCATTCATGCACTAAAATAAAATGGTAGGGTATGTGGCAGACCCTACTCTTTGTGAAGTTTTAAAAGAATTTAGAGATCAATTAGTGGATATTGAAATTGATGAAGTATTTTTCATTGTCGTGCTTCAATTTTTGAGATCTCTGAAGTTTCCTCCTAAAGCTAAAACTTGTTTCTTTGAGTTAGTTGTTGAAAAATTTGAGAATGAGATTCAATATTTGAATGATCAAATCCAATCATATGAATTTTGAGATCCCAAAAGGTTCTTGGAAACTCTCCCTCCTTCAAAAAAAGAAACAATAGAGTTGCTCGTAGATGTTTGCATTGACAGTTTGCAGCTGGAAGCATGTATTGTGGAGTTGGGGCAGCAAACAGAGTCTGGTTTCTGCGATCCTATTACAATGTACATGGAATTTTTTTTTAGATTGAATGACAGATCAAATTGTCTTTTACATAACCAGACTCGTTATGCGCATGTATGGCTATCAACATTTACATTTTGGTCCTGGTTGAAACACTTTCAAGTAGCATCCTGGTCACAGTTACTTGATTGGTTGATCTGGCATTATAGCGTTACTTGATCTATTGGCTCTGCAGCAAAGTAGGGTAAAATTTGTAAATAAATAAGCTACCAAAGGCAACATTTTAGTTTCCAATATTTGTTTAAAGTTTCATTCCAAGTGTGTGTTGTGATCTTTTCTTTAGTTTGGGGCCCCAAGTGAAGGCTATAATTCTGAAGAATGATTTCAACTTTGGTTTGAGTTTGTCTAGTCACGTGTTTCAGTCATTTCCGTTTCAAAATTGAGTCAGTTTGCGTCAAATTTTCAGTCAATAAATGAGTCAAGAGTCTTGTGTTGATTTGTCAAAGTTATGGACTCCATATCCCAATGGACGAAAGACACTGCCTACTCTCCCAGAAATCTGTAGTTCTTGACACCTTCCAGGAGCTACCATCCCCATTGGAACCAATGTTAGAGTCAGTATATTCATCCCTCCATCAGAGATCAAAATTTCTCTTGTTGCATTTCATTTTAGGTGTCTCATTCAGTTCAGTTAGCTGCATTTCATTAGGAGCATGGATCATCTAATGGAAGGGTATTTTCACTCATGTCCCTCCTGTCGTGTACCTGTTGGTCCGTGTATGTTCATCAAAATCAATTTTAAAGTCATTTACAAGCATGTTTGGCCTCCGGTTCGCCAAAGAGTAATTTTAGGGTTTTTAGTCCCACTAGGTCTAGGGTTTCACAAATTCAGTCTTCAAAATGTCTAATAATGTCAGCAGGCACATGAGGGAGGTTCAAAATAATTTTTCATTGCAAAAATTTCATCATTGTAATGCTTGATCATGATTCCTCTTCAAAACTCTGTTTTGAAGAAAAATCGTCAATTTCATCCTTTGTAATAAATGTATTGTGATTTTTAAAAGTTTTTCAGTTGTGAAGTTCCTCAGGCGCAGCCCTGGTCGCCTTTGTCGAAATCCCATGCCAGCTATCCCTACAAAATATAGACAAGATTCATCATCAGTCTAAAAAATCAAAATGCAAGAAAAAACAGAGTTATGTGAAAGTGCCAAAGTTTGCAACATTAGAAAGTGGGTTTGCCAAATGAAAAATCAAAATCCTTTGTGTACATAAGATATTTCCACATTCAACAATTCATTTGCACGCAAGAGTTATCAAAGAGCAGAGTCAAACTTTGGAGGAAAGCGAAATTGAGTTTGGAGGCTGAGATTGTGGGTGAGTTACCTGCGCGGCACGTTGGGTGAAGGTCGTGGTGCACATAACATTCGTGGCGCATAGATATGCCCATCTCATTGCAAATTAGAACGGGCACGATGCATGCACTAGTTGTGGCGCACTGGGTTGTGCACGCGGCGCATAGGGCCGACACCTAAAATTTGGTCATTCCCTCCAACAAATTCCACATTTCTCGGTCCCATTTTCTCCATGTAAGTTCGACTAATATTGCAATTGCCATTAAATAATTTTTGGTGTTGATTGAAGGGAAGAATATAAGAGTTTGAATGCCAAAATTATAAACCCTCTCATTTTGTTAAAAACAGCTCCTTAGGGTTTGAAATTGGTGTTTTAAATTAGTTTTGTGCGACATACATCCTTTCCCATATTTCTTACTCCTCCCTTCACTGTCATACTATCATTATCGTCCCTCCCCTATTCCCTTGTATCGCAAGTCATTTCCCATCATTTTCCCATTCCCATTTCACTTATAAAAATTCCCAAAACCCCAAGTTTCCCAAACATTCATTGGATGTCTCCTCTCCCAAATTTTTTCAAATTCTCAAAGGGAAAAATAGCACTTGACAAGACCTCATTATCCCCACTGTCCTATTTCTCCCATAGTCCCTTTCCTTTGGTACATATTTGGCATTAAAATAAAAAGCACCAAACTCTCATTTCTACCTCATACAAGCCAAACATAGACCTTGAAACATTATGGAGACAGACATTGATACATCATATGATAGAGATAGTGATTCTACCACTGAGCTACATGCACCGAGAAGGCCTCATAAAGGTGGCAAACATGTGAGAGAAGAGCCCACCTCATTGACTCAATTGCAGGCCTACCCACTTGCCATGGCATGTTTTCGAGAGCAGTCATGTTATCAGTATTGTGAGATGATTGCTAGGATTCAGCATCATCAGGAGTTAGCTCATTTGTTTGTATTATATTTTCATGATGGTTAGGTAACTCTTGCTGGTGTAAATTTCACCTTGACACCGGAAACCATTTCTCAAGCAACCGGAATACCGAATGTGGGTGAATAGTGGAACAAAAGACATCAAGTGGAAAGAGTGCATTATGAACCATACATCAGGCCTAGCTATGTGAGACAGCTCAGTAGGGTATTCCCATTCCAGTTCCTAAAGGAATCCTATGCGCCTTTGATGAGACTCATTATCAGATACTTCAGTTGTGAGGGTTGGTTCTCATGCCTCTATGCATACCACATTAGGTTATTGATGCATTTTACTAGAGTGAGGATGATGAGCATACCTTATTTCATGTGCCGCAACATCAAGCGAATGACCACTCTTGTGCAGAAGAAGACTCCCGAGTAGCAGTACAAAAATATTTATCACTATGTACTCATCAAGATTGTTGTTGTACATTAGCTTGGATTGCAGGGTATTACATGGGAGGATTTCATTTCCCATGACTTTTTCATAGCTCCTCAAGTTCCTCTGGAGGTTTTCCACAATGTAGGTGAGCCTTCACATCAACCTAAAGTTCCTGAGACAGAGCCTATCAGTGTGCCAGTGTATGTCACTTATCAGAGAGGCACGAGAGGATTATTTGCAGCATCCCGATGAGTACTATCTTCACCGGGGGTGGAAGGGGTCTCGTTGCCATCATCAGCAGCACATGTATAGGTACAGGATAGAGGTAAGAGGATGATGCAGGATGAGGGCCCTTCAGGAGGCCAGGATACTGATTTCATATTGATTGATGAGGATTTGAGCTCTCCAATCTCAAAGTTGAGAGAGATCATTCAGGAGCAGAAGGCTGAGATTGACACATTGACCGACAAGTTACAGAGAGATCAATGGATCATAAACTATTTGGAGTAGCGAAACAAACAGTTGGAGGATCAGCAGACGATCATGGAGTTACAAAACATCCGTGAGAACCGGCAAGCTGCCCGAAGAAGCCCAACAGAGATGACACCCATTGAGCGGGAGATTGAGGCTGATAGAGAGACCTGGCTTGAGAGGGTCAAAATTCATCTTGAGAAGCTGTTGGAGAAAGAAAACAGGGAAAATAACATGCTCAGACACATGAAAAACCATTATTGGGTGGGACATCATGTTTGCAAAGCGAGGATGAAGATTTTGAAGGCAAGGCTAAGGAGGGCACTAAAGCGTCGCAAAAGGCATGATAGACTCCAAAATTTGGTCAAAGCTTATTTGGAACATCATAGTGCTTGATGAGGGACCTTCAGCCCAAATTTCAAGAAATTTGGGAAAAATTTTGTCAATTTTGAATTTTTTGGTCTCAAAACAGATTTTCCTGCCCGACGTGTAGCGCCACTTGGTGCGCGCTTATAATTGGCAGCTCTTCAGGAGGAAAAATTTGCATTTCTGTATTTTTGATCAAAATTTATGCATGCCTATGTATTACCTAAGGATTTCATCAAGTTTTGGGTTGCTTAAAGGGTCAAAAACACCTCAAAAATAACTTTTCTGCCACTTTTTGCACACACAGGAAGCAGTGTTTGGAGATCTGATTTTTGGATGGGTAAATGGAAACCAAATCCAGAAATTCCACTTGAATTGGAAATTAGACATGTAGGGATTTCTAACGAACTTTCCTACACTCAATTTGGACTTCGGTAAGGCCCTAGAAATCAGCCTCAAACTTGTGCTACGCATAGAGATTTCTGGCGCAGCACATAGGGCAATTTGGCCTATTTTTCACTCAGCAGCTCGAAATTTCGCCTAGTTGTGACCAGTTTGACTTTTTCATGTAACTCTTGATCTATCTTGATGTAATTTCATGACCATGATTTAATTTTGGCACATTTTTACTCATCTTAGTAGATTCATTCACCAAAAGTTGAAATGTAAGTGAATGAATCAGTTTCCTATCATATAGAGGCAAGTTGTTTCATTCCTATTTTTCAGTTCCTAGTTTAGATGTGGTTGAAACAGCTCCTAGAATGATGAGCTCGAACCCTATAGGCATGGGAATGTGTTAGGCTTGTCTATATCATGTAGTTCTTCAGTCATTTTCAGGGTTGGACACTTGGGATTGCTTGGCACTTCATTGTACATTTCATCTCTGCACTTTTGGCAAAGGAATAGACCAGGGTTTGCAGCACTCTTTGGGATCCATGTGGCTCTATGTTTTGATGGTGTTTTTCTCTATGTAATTGTAAGTTCACTAATGTTTATGTGTATCATTTCTCTTCTCCTTTCTTCTTAAATTGAACAAACAAGTTATAAAGGTGGAATTCATTAGCTTGCTTTGCTCTGCCTTTAGTTTTGTTTAATTTTCCATGTTTTCATCTATTTGAAGATGATTCTTGAAACCTTCTTGCCCTCTTTAGCTCCTCACCGGTCTAAACCATCCATTCATTCAATCTGAAGCATCAAAACAATTGTCTTCCTTGCCCCAATCAGAACTCTGCAAAAACTAGGCCTCATCCCCGCTCCAAAAACTGCCTTTCCCTTTGATCCAAAAAAACCCCAAAATCAAAATCAAACTCTTTTACTTATATACCTAGCCTAAAATCAGCTTTTATTTCAAGTCGTCTCAAGCCCCTTCGATTATTTTTGCTGAGATTGACTCGAAGAGAGCCCTCTCCTGTTCTGGTAGGGCTAGCTACCAAACTGAGCGTGGTTTGATGTTACCCTAAACTCTGCCTTTTTCAGCCTGAGGTAGATTTAGGCAATAAGAGTCACCATTGTGGCAAGCCAAATCATTCATCTGAGAAATGTTGCAACCAAAAACAATCAGCTAGATTGAAGATAAATTATGAATGGATTGATCCTTGGGAATGGTCATCCACAGTCAAAAGATTGTATTAATTCTACAACCGAATACAATCACACCTAGTGCAGCTGATAGTGAAAAGAAGATGGTACTCTCATGTAGTTGAATGGGGGAGTACACCAGTGCAACACTCCTACACCTAAAGGGGGGGAGTTCAGAAATAATTTCCAGATGATTTTCTCTCCTTTCAACTGACAAAGTGGGTAAAATGTCAATGAAAATAACAAAATATAAATAAAGTGACAACTCAATATGGAGGTTATCAAAACTCAAAAAGAAATTTGATTAAATGAGTCATGCTATGTTAAAAAAATTGGATTCATCATGTTCTAGGGAAGTCATGACAAAGTAAATGGAAAATAATTCTGATGAAATGGGAAAATATATGGATGAAAATGGATGAAAACAAGGAATAAATAAAATATTTGAATGATGAAATAATAAATATATCATGGAAGACATACAAAAATCCATGAATTCCATGGAAGAAATTCTCTTAGAGAGGTTTCCTAAAAGGCGTACTGAAATCCAATGGAACCATAAAATTAAGGAGAATAATAATATAATGACTAAAGCACATATGGAAATTATTTTATCAAAATTGGAGAGATAAAATATTGAATCACAAAATCATGGTCAATCACTACTCCAATCTCTACAACATCAATGGTTCAAATGGTAAGTAAGAAATTGCTTCATTTTGAATATTTCTAAGAGGAAGCTTGATAATAAAATACTATAACATGGATATTATATATGGAGCAATACTTTGATATACAACAAGTATATTCCTTCCAAAAGGTAAATATTGCATCCTTATATTTATAAAAATATCAATTTGTATGGCGATAGTGAATTTCTGGAAGGAAAAATACTTTTATTTTATCTTTATCGATATTTATAGAGGAATTAACAGTATGTTGTGGGGATTTTTGTAAGAATACATTATTTAATAAATTGGTAAATATTCAACAGAAAGGTCCAATGTTTGAGAAAATTCAACAATTCCAAAGATAATTCTCAAGGTAAAGAACATTGTAGAGGGTAATTTACTGTACCACCTAATGGGGACTTTAAAGGAAGGCATTCAACATGAGATGCATCTTTTTTAACCAAAATAGCTAGAGCATTCTTTCAATCTAACAAGAAAGTTGAAATTAAAAATATGGATACCAAACGAGTGGTTGCTAGCAACTATAAATAACATTTTTCTCCCTCTAATAATGTAAATCAGTAAGGTTGACACATCAAAAAATGGATGAAATAAGAGAAAAGAGACTATTTTTTAATTAGGATATAAAATACAGTAAGAAACATAAATGTAGTGATAAGAGATTATTGGACATAGACTATGAAGACTATGAATATCAAGAATTGTAACCTTCACAAGATCTAAGGCAAGAAGAGAATACTGCAACAATATCTTGTCATGCATTGGCCAACAAATAACTATAGAAAACCTTAGGATAAAAGATATTAGAAAGAAAAATGTAACCATGTTTCTTTATTGAGGTAGTAACCATTACTTTATCAATTACAAATTAGAAAAAAAATATAAATTTATTTATATTTCTAGCACCAACATTTCTTATAAAGGTTGTAGATGAAAGTACCATAAATTGTTGAGGAAGCATCATACTATTGAGATTAATATGTGGGAGTATTTATTGGATAGTTCCATGATTGAAATCCAAATGGGTGGTAATGATGTTGTATTATGTTTCCAATGGTTACAATCATTTGGAATAATGGCCCTCTAGTTCCTAGATATTTTTGTAATATTTTCTTTAGAAGGAAAGGAAAATGAGCTAACAAGTATCCAAGGGAAATGTTATAAAGTTGTGATCTTTAAAAAAATTACAAAATTACTCAATAAGGGACACCATGGTGCAATTTCACAATTATGTTTATCAGATGTTCAAACATTTATATCCTCTGCTACAGTGGATCTACAAAATGTTATCAATAATAATGTCAAGGTATTTGGAGAGATGGATTTGGTTATCTAACCTACTTAAGATCATGGCCATGATATTCATTTTAAATCTAGAAGTGTGGGCCTCATAAGAATCCATATCCATAAAAGAGTGATATTGAGTGTCTAATTCAAGAAATATTAAAGGCTAAGGTATTTCAACCTAGACAAAGCGATTTCCTTTCATAGGCGGTGATCGTTACAAAAAGGATAGTTCATCGTACATATGCATAGATTATAAAAAAATCAATAAAATGAACATGAAATATATGTTTCATATTCTTTCAATCGGTGACTTATTATATTAGTTTCATTGATTTGTTTTCTTTACTAAATTGGATTTCCATTTGGGATACCATGAAATAAAATCTATGGTAACAAACGAAAGAACCCTTTAGTAGAACATATGAAGGTCATTATGATTTTTTGGCCTATGGAATTTGGACTTATTAATTCACCTTCATCATTTGAAATCTTAATGAATTAATTTTTAAACCCTTCCTTAAAATGTTTTCATTAGTATTTTTTGATGGCATACTAATCTATAAAAAAATATTGGGAATATCATGTACAATACGTTTACATGGTACCAAAACTACTATAAGATAAAAAACCATATGTAAATATTTCCAAGTGTGTGTTTGGGGTTAAATAAGTGAAATATTGGGTTTAGATTGTACATCATGAAGGTTTCAACTTGGACCCCAGAAAAATTAAAGCTATAATGGAATGGAATCCAACTTAAAGGAAATAACTTTGTCAAACATAAAGGAAAGAACTTTCTCAAACCTATTTATGAGAAAGAAATGTTGGATATACTACTTGTAGTTAAAACATGACAACCATATGTAATAGGAAGACACTTCGAAGCAAAACTAAATCCTAATAGCTTGAATTAATTCTTGGAGAAATGATTATCTTCAAATGATAAACAAAAATAGGTTACAAATATTCTAGGTTATTATTTTGAAATTTTATGCAAAAATAGAAAACATAATATTTTGGCAAAGGAACCTTCAAGTAAATCAAAAGAAACAAGGTTTTACTATGTGCTATTTCTATTCCATAACCTAATTAGGTATATGAAGCAAGCAGAAAATGGAATCCAAATTAGAAGATATTCTATCATTCAACTACTACAAGAGGGCCCAAGTGAGTTAGATAAATATGTTTAGAATAAGTATCTATTATGGTAATGATATTTCTTATATTTATTTAGGAATATTGATCTCAACAAAAAATTCCTTTGGAATTGCACACTTCTCCCATAGGAGGAAATTTAAAGTTCTTAAAAACTTACCACAATATCATGAAGGATATTTTTTGAGGAAGTCTTAAGAGTGATGTTCAAATTAGTGTGATGAAATGTGTGATTTTCCAATATAATAAGGATATATATTAAAGACCTCAACTATCCTACAATAATTATCTATATCAAGTCTACATCAAGAAAAATTTATAATGGTTTTTATTATAGATTTACCAATTTTTGGAGGAAATAATTTCTTAATGGAAGTAGTAAATCAACTAGACAAGTATGCCCATTTTCAATCTCTTTCACACCCTTTTAAAGCATCTGCAATGGAAAAATTCATGAGAATATTGAAAAAGCTACATGGATAATATCTCATCTTGCTATCCTCAATCGAAGGCTAAACTATTATTATGAATAAATTTTTAGAAGGATGTATTTTTTTTGCTTTTCTTATGATAAACATACACAATGGTTCAAGTGGTTTCGCTTGATATAATGGTGGTACAACACATCCTTCCATACTTGATAAAATTTGCTCCATTCAATGCACTTTATGGATATCATATTCCATCCATCACATCACCCTTGAAAGAGAATATAGAGGTTCGAGTAGTAGAAGAATACTTACCGCACTAGAAATAGGTTCCTAAACTATTAACAAATAACTTGGATATATCATAAAATAGTATGGAACAAAATGTAGAACAAAATTAAAGTGAAAGGAAATTTGAACTCCGATATTGGATTTTTTTGAGGCTACAACCATGTAAATAGATGTCCCTCAAGCAACAAAATAGGGATGATAAATTAACACCTAGGTTTTATGCCCTCTATAATTCTTTCCTTACAAATTGGAGTTGCATCCATATTTAGTTATAAATCTACTCTTATGTGTTTGTTTCTAAAAATAAGGTAATAAGAAACAAGATACTAATCAAAACTATTTTACCAACTGTCAATGAAGAAGTGGAATTCATATTATAGAAATAAACAACCCTCGAAACAAGAATCTAGTAGCTATAAAATAGACCATTTACTAAGTAAATCATCAAATGCAAGAACCTACTAATGGAATAATATATATGGGAAGATGCGAAATTCATGAAGAAACATCCAAAGATAGTCAATTTTTGAATATAACACTCGTTTGAAGGGGAGTGGCATTTTAAGCATATGATTCCCCTTATTAGACCGTAGCTTTCTGAGTTATTAAATTTCTATTATTATTTTATTATTTCAGCCATAACCATTCATTTTACCCTTTGATTATAATTTCACTCTCTCTCTCTCTCTCTATTCAAACACACACACAGTCCAAGGATACCTTGTATTGGGATCATATCATCTCGTCTTCTAGACAAGTTTCATTATAAGAGGAGGTTTATGCCTCGAAGTGGATTATATTCTTTGACTTTTTAGTTTTTAAGGAAATTGGATCATTAAAACCCCTTACAAGAATTATCTTGCATTGACATCCAATATATATGAAAACCCAACACATAAATTTAAATAATTAAAATCCATCCTCATAGCTATATAATGTTTTTATTTTACAAGCATGTCACTCAATCAACAAAAATGAATTCTAACAAATAGATATAAGTGCTAAATATATATAAGTAGTGACATAGGATACCCTAAAATATTCTACACACTACAAGAATACACACACAAAGTGCACAACTACTTTTATGGTAGTGTCATAGAAAGTAAATACTAACACATATAGTGATGAAATTGAGAAATATATAGGAAAAGATAAGAGACAACAACAACCCGAAGGGTGTAGCTCAATTGGAAAATTTTGTGACAATGAAGTGTACCAAGACATTGAAGGTTCAAATCAACCAAATTCATTTTTGTCTACAGGAAGGGCATACATAGGCACCTAGATATTATAGTAATTACAACCAGAATTGACCATGTGTCACATGAATATGAGATCAGCCCAATTGTCAACTTCTCTACTCATTTAAATATAAATAAAAAATAATTAAGAGACAAAATCAAATCCTCAAGTATTATTCACATAATCAACATTTTTTCTAACATTCACTCTAGTATCCTACTCTACTATATGCATATTCATACACACCATTTGTTTCATTATCAAATGCACCGAGTTTTTCATATTATCTTCTATTCCAACCCACTTTTTTAGCTTCATCAGCTCTTCTTTTCATTTATCGCCCTCTCCACCTCTTATTCCATTGACCTTATTTAACTCTTCCCCTTTTTGGTTTCTTCTCTCCCACTTATTTAAGGGATTTTCCACTCCTTTCTCTTAAAAAAGGGTTAGGAAAACTAATAGTCATAGTGATTTAACTTCCTTAGTCACTTCGTTCACATACTATGGTAGTTTTTGATGCAGCCATAAGGCTGAAAATACCCACATACATAGAATCTTAAAACATGTATGCCTATTCCGAGAATTTCATTCTTCATTCCAACTTTATTAAGCGGAAGTATTTAACTGACCCGCAACACATCATCATTAACACAAGATTTGTGGTACCCTGGTTTCAATCAAAACCATTATGTTAATCACCATCGAGAACACATAATAAAATATTTAACTTACCCTTTTTTCCTTTCACATGACTCTGCACACTTACCAAGACTCTTTGTTGTGCAATCTCACATCACAACCCTCCATCACACTTTACAGAACTTATAACATCATTGCTACTTTGTCCACTTCACAAAACTAAAAACTTAACATTTCGCTATTCACAAAACTTAACACTTTGCAGATCTTTGAAGTGTCTTATCGCATGCGATGTGCGATCTTTATCGAATCGCAACGCTGGACCTTTTCCTTAGTGCTTCATCGCATATCGACATTTCTCAAGTTTATATTTATACCGTTAATTGTTAACCCATATCATCTGTGATGTGCGATATGCATTTGGTTGCGCCGCTGGACACATGTCCACTTCACAACCTTCCCAAATTATCTTGCGAAGTAATCAGGGTCATCGACATTTGATCATGACTTTGCGAATTTATCTGCACCATTGATGGTTCTCCTTCAGGAAAATTTCTTAAGGGTTTGATGCCCTAATATTTTCTCTTCTTTCGACTATCGCTACGTGTAACTTTGTCTTCTCTACTTGCTACTTCCTCCTACGATCACTTATGTTTGTTTATTCATCCTGACTTGGAATTATCATGCTTTCTGCACACCTTGTACATTGTTTAAATCTAGAATACGATTTTTTTATCCTTCTCGACCTACACACAAGTTTGATCTGCACTTATTTGTTCTCATCAGCTCCACACATAGCTATTTAATTCCCTGACTGGAATCATACAAATTCTACCTAACCATTAAGAATTTTATCACTCATAAATACTTATTCATTCAACTAGAATTCATTACAAGGAATTATTACACTGATATCGAATTTTTTCTATTATGGATCCCTCAGCACATAACAGAAATGACACACATTCACAATGAAATTTGATTCCTTCATTAATAAATAAATATTACAGATACAAATAAAAAAAACATGTTTACGATATGGCTTTGGCCTGATGCGCCGTTTACATGGCCCTTTTCCCTTCCTCTCTCTCTATGCCGATAGGCTTAAAATCCTACTTCCTCTATAACCTATCTAAGAATCATGGTACTTATGCCTTTGAGGCTTTACAAATATATACAAAAGGTTTTGTAACCAATTATGGTTCAGTTCCATAGTTTACTCAACAAAATCCTAAAAATCCTCTAAGTCCTCAATTAATATCTAAAATCTCTTCTTTATCCCTTAAGGATCTCAACATTCAACTAAATCCTAAGGATCCTCTCAAATCGACAAAATCATGAACTAATTTTTAATCTAATATTTACAATAATTCAGAATATCTCAATCCATGCCAATCAATCATCAATCACTCATGTTCTCTTGCATTCGAGAACATTTAAAAATATGCCTCACAATATTTAATTAAATCCTATTTTAAATTTCTCACATAAAATCACTCAAAACATTGAAAATTACTTTAATTAAATACTTAGGAAACCAACTTCCTTTGAAAACACAAGACCCCCTAGATTTTACTAAATGTACAAATTTTGGAACCATGATGCTCTTGCATCAGACTCCCAAGGTAGAAAATAATCATGATCTCCAGATCATGTGTCTTCAATGCTGATGGAATTCCTCTTGGATCCAAAACTTTGTTCTGCATTCTGTCTTTGGTTTTTGCTATTGTTGTTTGTTGTTTTTCTCCAGGTCTCCATACTTTACGTTGCATTTCCCCACTGGCTATACTTTCAAAGTCTGTTGTTGTCTTTATCTTTTGATGCTTGGAGTTCATGATACTGTCTTCTTCCAAGAAAATTTCATCATCAGCCTTATTAATCTTTCAATATCCATTTCCAACATATCCTTGGGCTAGTACACACTCTGCAATTTGTTATAGACCTCTACCTCCTTGACTCAGTTTGTTGTTTCTGACTACTATTTGTTGCATCTCTACATTCTGCATATCTTGAAGATCCTGGATCTGAATTGCTTTAAACACATTTGTATATATTTCTCTATACATTGCTATTTCTGCCACCCAAACTTCCTGAATATCTTTGAATATATCTCCCTATACAACATCCCTCTTTTATTCACTACCTGCAAATTTACTTTAAAAAAGTGAATTGTCTTCTGATTCTTTGACTATAGTAACATTTTCTTCGTCTGCTATAGATCCTTTGCAGTCTTTATCAAGTTATTTCTTCTCTACTAGTTCTTTCAACCATTTCTCCAATAAATCTAGTTCTTTGTCCCATTTGCTAACCAATTGTACATGTGCTTTTCCTTGGCTATCTTTGTAAGATAACATAGGCTCATCCTCCATCAGAATACAATTATGATCTTGTTTCTTTGAAATGTCTATGTACATTTATTTTTCTTCCTTCATCTTTAGGACAACTTGTAGTGACTGTCTATCACCTACAAAAACTTCAAAACCTACAATCACACACAATTTTTAAATTTTAAAACCCCAAGAATCAATTTTCCTATTTGATGATTCAATCATCAAATCCTCTAGTTGTTCCAAGACTTCTACATGACTCAAAAAATCTTCAATAGTATTCATCTCAGCTTCCTCAAGCACTTCACCTGGTTTCTTGATATCCTTCTCCACTTCTTCTTGCTTTTGGCTACTCATATAAGTCAAACTTCCTCTTTTTACAATGCTGGCAGCATGCTGAAAAGTAATATCTTCCTCCAACTGTGTGTGATCTTCCTTATGAGACTTAACTGTCTCATACTTCTTCCTTAAAAAAAAAAATATCAGATTTTGTCTGTCTTCTTCCTCTACTTTAACAATACCCAAATATTGTCCACCATCATGTATTACACCTGCAAACATACACAAATCATTAGTTTCAAAAATACAAGGCTTTATATCCTCATGTGCTACCTTTGTCCACATTTCTTGATGCTGCCTTGAATTATCATAATAGTTCATAAGATCTTTCACAGATCTCCAACCTTCATGTTCACCTAGAACTCCCCCATGTTTTTCTTCACAAATGGAAACTTCCATGTTAAGCTAAACGTATCTGAGTTCCTCCAATTTCAATTAAACATCCATTATCTACTCTAGCTTTCTAAGCTCTTATATTAACTGTATATTCACCTGATTCTTTCTCTTCTCCTATAGCCTATTCCATTTCACTTTCTTTCTCATAGTACAACCATACCTTTGGTCTACCTTATTTCTCTGTAACATATCCATCAATAATTCAATATGGAAATTTATCTCAGCTTTATCTCTATCAATCTCTTCTTGACTTATCATCTCTATGCCTTTTACCTTGGCATATTTCTCCACTCTTCTTCTGTTGTGGCTTCTTTCTGAACCTCTACTATGACTATCAGTGGTCATTCTTCTGTCTCTTGTGAACTGCATCTATTCACTTGTGAACTGCACTAAGCTTTTCCTTATCGGCAAGTCTTCATACATGTTGCAAGTACCTCACTAAGCCTTCTCTCCTTTGAGCTCGGTCTTTCGGTAACACTAGTTCTCTATCTTTGGAGCCTCTATTGAGCAACTCCTTTGCTACTTGGCTTCTGCAATTATACTTTATTCTAAGAACACTCTTGTCCTCTCTGTCCAATCTTCAGCTGGGTTCTTTAGGTTCACTGCCACTTTCTTCAGAGTATCCACTTTACTCTGCCTTTACGAACACAATTGGTTCTTCTTTTCTTTACAACTCCTCTTGTTGTATTTTTTGAGATATTTCTCCTTTTTCTGCAACCTACAAAACTCAAACTAGAGTTAATATAAAACACTACTTTTATGATTTCACAAGGTAGTCTACTTCCACTCTTCAACACTAGAATTAATCTCCATTTTCCACAAGAAATCAACCATCAATTTGTCAGATTTTACTGTCTGAATTTTCTTTTTGCACTTATCTCCACATTTTCAGATTTATAATCTGGCTTCATCTCCTCTGTTCCACAATCAAATTTGCATTCTCCTTTCATTTCACGCTGAATCTTACTATTCTCTACTACCAAATGTCTTATGCAAATTTTATCTCTACAATCTTAATTTATAACAATTGTTCATTTACTCGCTCCGATACCAAATGATGCATCCAAAAGGCCGCAAATACCAACATATGCAGAATTTTAAAACATGTCTGCTCTTTCCTAGGATTTTATTCTTCATTCGAATTTTATTAAGCTGAAGTATTAACTGACCCGCAACACATCATCATTAACATGGGCTTTATGGTACCCTGAATTCAATCGAAACCATTATGTTAATCACCATCGGGAACACATAATAAAATATTTAGCTTACCCTTTCATCCTTTCACATGACTCTACACAATTACCAAGAATCTTTGTTACGAAACATCGTGATCCTCCATCACACTTTATAGAACTTATCGCATCATCGCTAGTTTCTCCACTTTTCAAAACTAAAAAATTAACATTTCACTATTCGCAAAACTTAACACTTTTTAGATCTCCAAAAAGTCTTATCGCATGCGATGTGCGATCTTTATCGCATTACAACACCAAACCTTTTCCTTAGCGCTTAATCACAAATCAATATTTCTCAATTTTAAATTTATATCGTTAATTGTTAACTCATATCATATGCGATGTGCGATATGAATTTGGCTACTCCACCCGACACTTGTCCACTTCGCAACTTTCCCAACTTATCTTGTGAAGTAATCTGGGTTGTCGATATTTGATCTGGACTTTGCGAATTAATCTGCACAATCGATGGTTCTCCTTCCCGAAACTTTCTTAAGGTTTTATGCCTTAATCTTTTCTCTGCTTTTGACTATCATCGCTTGTAACTTTGTCTTCTCTACTCGCTACTTCCTCCTAAGATCACTTTTGTTTCTTTATTCATTTCGATTTGGAATTATCACACTTGCTCCACCCCTTGGATGTTGTTTCAATCGAAAAAACCATTTGTTTCTCCTTTTTGACCTGCACACAAGTTTTATCTGCACTTATTTGTTCTCATTAGCTTCACACATAGTTGTTAAAATTCCCAAACTGGAATCATGTAGATTCTACCCAGCCTTTAAGTATTTTATCACTCAGAAAGACTTATTCATTCAATTAAAATTCATTACAGGGAATTATTACACTAATATAGAATTTTTTCTATTATGGATCACTCAACACATAACAGAAATGACACACCGTCACAATGAAATTTGATTTCTTCATTAATAAATAGATCATACATATAAAAATAAAAAATGTTGTTTACAATCTGGCTTTGGCCTGATGCGCCTTTTACATGGCCCTTTTCTCTTCCTCTCCCTCTATGTCAGTAGGCTTACAGTCCAATTTCCTCTATTACCTATCTAATCATCATTGTCCTTATGCCTTTGAGGCTTTACAAATATATACAAAAGGTTTTGTAACCAATTATGGTTTAGTTCCATAGTTTACTCAACAAAATCGTAAAATCCTCTAAGTCCTTAATTAATCCCTAATATCTCTCCTCTATCCCTTGAGTATCTCAACATTCACCTAAATCCTAAGGATCCTCTCCAATCCACAAAATCATGAACTAATTTCTAATCTAAGATTTACAATAATTTAGAATATCTCAATCCAATCACTCATCAATCACTCATGTTCTGCTACATTTGAGAACATTTACAATATTCCTCACAATATTTAATTAAATCCTATTCTAAATGTCTCACATAAAATCACTCAAAACATTGAAAATTACTTTAATTAAATACTTAGGAAACCAACTTACTTTGAAAACACAAGACCCCGTAGATTTTACTAAATGTACAAATTTTGGAACCATGATGCTCCTGCATTAGTTTTAATTCCCATCTAATCATTATTTCATCATAGGCATCACCCCATCTTACCACAGATTCCCTTGAAACATGTGGAATCACTATAAGTCATATTCTGTAGTATTATAGTAGTGTTGTAGCATTATAATAGCAAGTTTGTGAAGTAGCAATGGTGTTGCACCATAATTAAAACATGTATATTTCATATAAATGGTATCACAATAATTCAAAGTAGTATGGTGTCATAGTAATAGTGGATTCATGGAGCCATAATAATGATGTTTTCATAGCACTATAATAGGAGGGTAGTGTCACAATAAAAGGTGAAGTTGCAACAATATAAGAACACCATTTATTTAACACTATAATAGCAAGGTGGTGTTGCAATAGTGATGTTGTAATACTATAATATTAGAGCAATGTCACAACAATGTTGAAGTCACATCATTTTAACAATGATAGTGTCATATAACTATAATAGTAGGGTAGGTTCACAACAATAGTTTCACAACAATTATTTTTTCCTCTAAGCTATTTTCTAAAATTAGTTGATTTTGATTGATTTGTGGAAAAATTTGTTGCTACATCAAACATCATTACTGAGAAAAACATGAGCTTCTACCTCATGTATATGTAATTTTAACAATTATATAGGATTAAGTCCCATGTACATGAGCCATTTTTTCTTTAGAAACCCATGATGTAACCTTATAACCTTTTCTTTTCCATGTTACAAAATACTAAAAATATTCATTATTGTAAATGCTTCGAATGACCCTCTTCACTAGGACTTGCTCTAGTTATTTAGTTGGTTTGAAAAAAAATTGTCTCTCCCACTCATCCAGGGTAACTTCTTCATCATCCCTTTCTCCTTGTTTAAAATAATACAAGTAAACAAGATTTAATGTTAGAAAGATTCCAAATGTCTTTCATAACTCCAACTTATAGGCATTATCAAGACTCTTCTTTAGGACACAACATGGATTGATTATATTGTAGTTTAGTTTAATATATATATATATATATATATATATATATATATATATATATATATATATATATATATGGGAAATGTTTCCTTATTTAAGTGTGTTATCAGAAGGTACACTTATTTCAAAATAATTTCATATTCATTATATATATACCCCTTGCTTATATCTGGGACTTCTCTATTACAACTTTAGTTTGACCTGCTCATGCATGTATTCTACAAAGTAACTTACATCAACACCTATTTTATCTTATATAATTGGAAACATAAAGAAATATAAAGCTCCCTTTGGTGACCTACCATAAAAAAAGTTAAATGGACTCTTTCCAACAAAATAGTTGATTTGGTTGTATGTGAATTAAAATTGGGCATAAAGAAAATCCCATTATCTTGTGTTTTCTCTACTAAAATTTTGTAGTATCCCAAAACGGAATAATGCATTCATACACAAACACAATATTTGTAACACGGAAAATGTACATGTAAAGTTATGATCAACACAGATATACATAAAATAGATAATCCATTTTATTATAAGGATATGATTCAGTTACAACAGTGGACAAGATAAAGGTACTCTAGCCAAGGAGATGGCCTCGAATGACCCTAAAAGCATGCCACAACAAGCACTCCATAACTGGAGAGTTGTAGGAATAAATATTGCGTACTCCCTTCAATAGATGATTAACATATAACTGTTGGATAAAAGGTAAATGTAGATATATGGAGCTCAAGAGCTTTGATGATGCCAAGCTTCCGGTTCTGGGCACTCTGATGGCAACCCAAGACAACCCAGAAAGGAAATTCCAAATCTATGAGATTGGAAATTTACCCTCTTGGGGTTTGATCCCTTGTCTGATGGGTTATGGAGATATAAAGCTAGATATGATCATATGATGGCTGTAATATGATGTACAACCAGATCTAAGCTTTGATTTCCGATCCCTCCTCCAAATCTCCAAGCTAGAAGCTTGAGATCTTGTCTCTTTTTCCTCCTCCTCAAAGTGCAGCAACTGAATATGCAGTTGCTAAAGAAATTGCATTATACAAGAGGGAGAGACTCAATTCCTATTGAAATATGTTGCAATAGGCTCCAGGTTGATGGAAATTTTTAGGGAAGGTGAGGGGATGTTCCCTCATATGATTCCTAGCCGAAATGCTAGAAACTTCCTTCCTCCTCTAGATCTACAATGATGGATTGCACAATCCTTGATGGGACTGTTGTTGATAAGAGGTCCATAATGTTTGGCCTGATTTCATATCTAAAATGAAGCCCCAAGAATTCTTATATTGAAGTCCAAGGTGATAGGAATAATCCTCCACTGGTTCTCCAACCAAAATACTGATGACAACCTCCTCCTCCCAAAATAATATTAAAAAATGTGTAGTTCCTGAATGTATATGTTCTGCAAAGGGTAGAAATAGTGTGGCACCAATTCCTGAGGATGAATGGAAACCCATAATACCTTCCCAGAGTAGGAACTCAAAGTCCCCCATGGGTAAGGGTTGGATTCCTACTCGAGAACACCCTATGCTAAACATCACTACAGTCTTAGCTAAACAACATAAGAGTGCATAGAATGTCAAAAGAAAACTCTAGATCTAAATAGATCATAAAATCATAAGCTAAAGCCTTCCTCTAGTGTTTCCTTCATCTTCATTATATACATAGTGATCCTTCCCAAGCCCTAGCCCACCTCTATACTACGTTGTGCATGTGGACATAAGCCTCCATGTTTGACTATGGTATCTCTCCATGTCCTCCATCATGTTTGCATGCAATGTGCATCCTCTCCATCATGTGTGCATTAAATGCACTACTTTATCCATCACTTCATCATGAATTCTATATGACTTTACATTAGATTCCCTTCATAATCTCAGTTGACTTCTTCAACCTCTATGATCTATCTCATTAATGAGACATGATCTCCACTTCTATCACATTAGTAGCTACTCCACTTCTCCGTTATGTATATCTCTGTTTAATTAATACACATTCACACATCAAAAAGTCGATCTTATTTATATTTGAGGATTATGGGTCCCTCCACCCTTTTATTTACTTAATTAATTAAGTTTATTATGTACTCTAATCTTCCAATTATTTTGTGAAAATTTGGGAATAATACAGTCCTCCCCAGCAAAATGTTGCTGGTCCTAAAGAAACAGAAAAATTAGATGCAAAGCCATCTATTCCCCTCCAAATGGAATCCAAATAAGGAAGGCCTCCTCCATTTTCTGTAATGTGTTATGCATGTTTGGTTCCAAAGTTGTCTCTCAGGAATGCATAGAATGACCTCCAACTATGTAGTTAAATAACCTTCTTTCTCTAAGAAGTACCAAGTGACAACCATAAGTTGCCGAACATCATCATCAATACATGAGATACCTAATATAAACTGGTTCTTCCCACAAATGAGAAGCTCCATCTTGCAAAACATCTCTTCATCCCATGCTTTATGAAGTAGGTTGAGCATTGACATGTCCTCATCCTTAGCCGTATTGGCCTTGCTGGATCCAAGCATCATTCCAAAATTATGCCAAAGAAGAAATAGAGACATATAGGTAGACAAATATTTCAAACAATATTCTCCCAATAGAAACCATCGGATTAGGGCCTCTTTCTACGATCCTCCATCTCCACCATGCAAGATGGACAAGCCAAACTCCCCCCAAAAGAAACCAAAGCAACAAGATATCTTGCTACCTTTTCACCTTCTCATGTGCATCATGGAGTAAAAACATATTGATAGACATGTGAACAATCACATCAGCCCAATACAATAAAATACCATTATTACACATCATGAGAGTAACATGCCAAGTTCTACACAATACAGAACACATAGACATAAGAGATTTCATGTGATGGCCAAACTCTCTTAGAAATAACCAAAGTAAACATGCCTTATTTTTATGCATTATGTCATTGATACACAAGTCATGAGTCAAAGAAATATGATTTATTGGGTGATAACCATACTCACCCAAGAGCAGCTAGTGTAGCCATGCCTCCTTCTTCATTACATGAGTGTTATTCAAGGCATCATTCAAAGAAATAGGAGCTTTTGGGTAGTAACCAAACTCGCCCAAGAGCAACTAGTGTAACCAAGCTTCTTTTTGGCCCATGTCATATATGTGCAAGTGGTTATGCAACCCATTGCTTATCATCCTCACCCACTCATCCCAATGTGGATGCTGAATGATGTTTTGCAAAAACATGGTATCCTCTTATTGTAGAATAGCATCCACCTCAAACTGATGAAGAACTTTTTACTCCATGATATGTTGAAGTGCACCTTCAATGAGATCTCTCCATGATACCTTCTTCTCATCAATGGCCCTCCAAAACCAAGAAGGTTATGGATTTATTACAGGTATAAGTTTTTCTTTGAGCTATGAGAGACTCATTGAGAAAGATTCATCTTGAAAGGGGGAAAAGTTTCCCATCTCAAGATTTCTACCATCTATCATATTCTCCTCCATTGCTTCATGAATGAAGCTACCATTTTATTGCTCCCATAAGGAATGGGGCGTCTTCTTCTTACTGGTGCTCATTAAAAATGTTGTAGATCTGCAAGGTAAAATATATGTTTTGTCAAAGCAAGACATGATTCTGAAGTCATATCCAGCCATTGTACATAGGATCATACTCATCCCATCTTCTGAAACTCCACATTTCAACTCAAAGGGTTGAATGTAGCTCAACAATGATGAACTAGGATAGATTTTCATATCCTCCTTGATTAGATCAAGGGTCCTTTGTGCATTGATATGTTGCTGCTTCAAATCAGCATGTTTTTCTAACCCTTCGTTGTGCATTGGCCCTGATGGCATGTCCCCATAAGTTTCAATAAGAGATACTGAAACAATATGAAATGAAAGTGGGTGCATACCTTGGATCAACTAATGTGTGGGAATCTCTTGCAATACCACAAGATTTCCTCCAATTGGAACAATAGTGTCTCCAACTACTGGTAAGAGTGATGACTACTCTTCTACAAGTGTACCAGAACTGGTATCTGTCTCCTCCTCATCATGCATCTCATCATTCATGCATGGGGATCCAAATGTCAAGAACTCAAGACCATGTTTCAAAGATGCAAGTGATCCTCCTCTTGATGTAAGCACATCTACAGCTAGTGGTGGTAGAGCCTCCTCCTCCTGAGTGATAATGATGACATCTTCTTTCAGATCTTCATGTACTATCTCCTTTATGATGGGAGATGTCAATATGTCACATGTCTCTGGTTTCTTTCTACCATATCTACTCTTTGATCTTTGAATAAAATTTTCAAAAGAAGATACTTTCATGTGTGACAAGTGATTGAACCATCAACTTATTGCTTCACCTTCTAGGTACAGTGCTACAAACTCCACATGCTCTCTTTCTGATATAGGATATTTCAGAAAGAAGGTAGAAAAATCTTTCCTTAGAGCCCTTAATGTTCTTGTGGAAGATCCATTAAATGTAGGCAAGAAGAATCTATGCCTCTTTTTTCTATTCTTTCTTCTGGATTTCCTCTCTTCTTTGAGTTGCAAAAATTGTTTGAGAGAGAGATTCTCCTTCAATGATCTTGGTTGTGACTTGTACTCAAACATATATTTACTTAGGGTCTCATGCCCCAAGTTTTATACATATTCATATCAGTCATATTTCTGATTAAAAAGAAAGTGGATCTAGTGGAATAATGTGACTCTCTTTGATTCTCTCGTCTTCTTTGTTGTTGATAACAAGTACTGGGACCTTATTCTCTTTGAAACATTCATAAGGTTTCTCTTTTCCTTTCTCTCCTCATTTCATTGATCTCTTTGGAGAGATACTTCATAACTCTATAGAAAGATAAGACAAAACTTAACCCCTCCATTATAATAGATATCTACTGTCTACTTTCCATATTTTGTCAATAATGTCCACAAGTTGAGCCAAAGATGATGCTCTGATACCACTGTAGTATCCCAAAATGGAATAATGCATTGATACGAAAACATAATATTTGTAACACAGAAAATGTACATGTAAATTTATGATCAACACATATATACATAGAATAGATGAGCCATTTTACTATGTGGATGTGATTCAGTTACAACAGTGTACAAGATAAAGCTACTCTAGCCAAGAAGATGGCCTAGAATGACCCCAACAACATGCCACAACAAGCATTGCGTAACTAGAGAGTTGTAGGAAGGAATAATATGTTGTCCCTTCAGTATATGGTGAAAATATAACTATTGCCTGAAAGGGAAATTAAGATATATGGAACTCAGGAGCTCTGATAATGCCAAGATTCCAGATGTGGGCACTATGATGGCAACCCAAGATAACACAGAAAGGAAATTCCATATCTCTGAGATTGGAAATTTACCCTCTTCGGTTTTGATCCCTGGTCTAATGGGTTACGCAGATCTGAAGGTAGATATCATCATATTATGACCGCAATATGATGTACAACCAAATCTAAGCTTTAAGGGTTGATCCCTCCTTCAGATCTCTAAGCTAGAAGCTTGAGATCTGGTCTCTTCTTCCTCCTCCTCAAAGTGAAGCAATTGAGTATGAAGCTATTGAAGAAAATGCATTGTAAAAGAGGGAGAGACTCAATGCCTACTGAAATCTACTGCAATAGGCTCCAAGTTGATGGAAATGGTGATGGCAAGGTTAGGGGATGATCCCTCATAGGATTCCTAGCTGAAATTCTAGAAACTTCCTTCCTCCTCTGGATCTATAATGATGGACTGCGCAATACTTGATGGGAATGTTGTTGATAGGAGGTAAATAATGTTTGGCTTGATGCCAGATCTGAAATGAGGCATCGGGAATGCTAATATTGAAGTCCAAGGTGATAGGAATAATCCTTCACCAGTTCTCCAGCTAAAATACTGAAGACAACCTCCTCCTCCCAAACTGATCTTCAGAAATGTGTAATTCCTGAAGGTATATGTTTTTCAAATAGTAGGAATAGTGTGACACCAATGCTTGATGATGAATGGCAGCCCAGATTAACTTCCCAGAGTAGGCACTCAAAGTCCCCCATGGGTAAGGGTGGGATTCCTGCTCGGGAACACCCTGTGCTAAACAACACTGCAGACTTAGCTAAACAACATAAGAGTGCATAGAATGTCAAAATACAACTCCAGATCTAAATAGATCATAAAATCATAAACTAAAGCCTACCCCCAATGTCTCCTTCATCTTCATTATATAAAAAGTGAACCTTCCCAAGCCATCGCCCACCTCTAAACTGTGTTGTGCATGTGGACATAAGCCTCCATGTTTGACTACATTGTCTCTCCATGTCCTCCATCATGTCTACATGCAATGTGCACCCTCTCCATAATTTTTGCATTAACTGAACTACTTTCTCCATAAATTCATCATGAATGATCTAATATCTTACATTAGAATCCCTCCATGATATTATTTTACTGCTTCAGCCTATATGATATATCTCATTAATGAGACATGATCTCCACTCCTGTCAGATTAGTAGCTGCTCCACTACTCCATTATGTAGATCAAGGTTTAATTAATCCACATTGACACATAAAAACATGGATCTTATTCATATTTTATGATTATGGGTCCCTCCACCCTTTTATTTACTTAATTAATTAAGTTTATTAAGAACTCTAATATTCCAATTATTTTGTGAAAATTTGGGAATATTACAAATTCCTCAATACATTCCCAAAATTTTGGTTAGTCATCTTGTTCTTTCCATCCATTTGTGGAGGGTATTTGGAACTGTACAACAACTTGGAACCCATTTTTCTCCAAAGTAGCCTCCGAAAATTCCTAAGGAATCTAGTATCTCTATTAGAAGTGATACTATTCGGTAGTCCATGTAATCTCACAATTTCTTGGAAGAAAAAAATAGCAACTTCTATAGAATAATTGTTTTTATTACATGGCATGGAATATGACATATTCAAAAACCTATTTATTAAAACCATTATTGAATAGTATCCAATTTTTGTTCTAGGAATTCCTAAAAATAGTCCACATTTACATATTCCATGGTGTCTTAGATATTGGCAATGGAGTATAAAACCTTATGTTCTTAATATTTAATTTTAATAACTAAAAAATGTTATAGCACTCAATAAATTTATTAGAATCCTTGTTTATGTAGGGTCAAAATAATCTCTTATTTGTAATTTTGTGGTTTCACCAACACCAAAATGTACACCCAAACCTCCACTATGTAGTTCTTTAATATTTAGGTGAAATGAGCTCTTAGGAATGCAAAAACCTTGGTGCAAATGGGCCTTCATATAGAAATACTTTCAAAAGAATAGGGCAGTTAGGCTAGAGTAAGAGAATTAGCAAGAGTAGGAATCCAAGATATTGAGGTTATGGAGAGAGGTGGATCCTATTATCATTGAAAATATAGGATAGAAATCAAGGAATGGAGCACATATTCATCTATGGAAGGATCACACCCCAATGGTAGAATTAGTAAGATATAATGAAGAAATAAAGGATCTGGAAAAATGGATGGAGGATACGGGACTTAGGATGCTTGTATACATTTATTAGTGGGACTCTTAAGGTTTTTGGATTAGTTGGCATTGCAACAATAATCCACCTCGCCTTGAGCAAGATTGGGATTTTTTTATTCAAATTATAAATGGATATCTGACATTAACAACATTAGGGTTAGATCGCGGGACCTGGTATAGAATCAATATAGCTAATTATTCAATCAAAAAAGGATATAATATTCTTATTCAAATGTTTCCCCATCCTTGTTACGATCATATATGGGGAAGAATATGGAATATTGATGGGATTCCAAAAGTAAACCTCTTTTTTCTGGAATTAGTTCATGACAAATTTTTAACTGTTGAGAATTTAAAGAAAAGAAACATTTAGGGTCCTTATTGATCCATGCTTTTTCATAATTCATAAGAGAATATACCTCATCTCTTTCACAATGTTCATTTTCTTTGGATGTTTGTAAATTGGCCTTGATGTAGCTGCTTGATATTTTTATCATCCTAGAGAATAGGGAAGAAATGTTTGAATCTTGGAAGTGTAGAATCCCTTGCTAAAGGAATATGAATTCAATAGTTAAAATATGTTGGGTGGCCCTATAGAAATATATTTGTTGAACAATAGGGATAACTAGGAATCAAGAAATTTTCAAGGAATAAAACCCAGTTGCAACCTCCTCCACATCAAAATAATTACGAATGCTATTTGAGATAATTTCAACTAGAGGCTATGATTCAAAGGATATTGGTGATATTTCCCCACTATAAAAGGAATAGTTGAAGTTATATTAGCCTTTCTATCATGCTAGGAGCTTCAAATTTAAAAGTATAAATCAAAAATCATTTTCAATCATATAAGACCTCGATGAATTTCACACGTGGAAGAAGAATTTGAGAAAATATCGTATGTTCTTTGATGGAACTTCGAATGGCGACCCCATGGAGGAAGGAGAGGGATGGGTTATATTTTTTTCTTATGAACAAAGGAAAACTCAATTTTCATGGGGACTTTGGACCTCTACAAACTCTAACCAGGATGAATATTTAGCCCTGTGGCAAGGATTGGAGTTGGCCTTCTCTAAAGGAATTCACAAATTAATGTTCTTGGGAGATTCCATGATAATGATTCAACAAGTGAATAAAATTAAAGATCATGAGCAAACTTCCATCTACATTCTGCAAAGAATCAAACAATTGATGGATAGATTTGGTTTGATTGAAATTTATTATGTTAAGAGAAACATTAACACGGTGGTTGACTCATTGGAAAACAAAGGAGTACATTTATAACAAGAGTTTTAAATACTTATGAAGGGTTAAAAATCAAGGAAATTCCATGAGGAAAAAAATTAAATTTTTACCTTTGGTAATTATAAATATTAAATTAGATTTAAGGTGTCATATCTCTTCGGATGATCCGGACAATCATTGCACTGAAAATTCATTAACTTCCCTTGCATGGTGGCTGCTTTGGTATGTCATGGAGGAGTGTGTAATAGTGGACACTTGGGCAACGATATTCATGATGTGTTGGACAAAATATGGATGGAGTAGTATTTTTAAGGATAATAAAACCTTTCAAATGTGTGAAACATTTTATCCTGCAATTGAGATGTAATTTGCATGTGTGAAACCTCTATTTTTTTGGAATTTGTTTCACATGGAAATCTTTTCTTAATCGCTCCCAATTTCTTTAGTAGATAGGTACCTATAGATCGAGGTCACATTAACTATGATTGTAGAGGACTTAAATCACACAATGTCAGTCCATCAGTATATATATAAAGCATCATATCATATGTGAAAGTGAAAATTCTAAGATAAGATCCATTATTTTTCAAGTTTGGTGAAAGTTTTGGAATAGCTTTGTGGTTATAGAGTAGGACATTGGTCATGCAAAGGAAGGGCTCAACAACTTTCTATTTCTACTGATGGGTTCACTAGAATGTTTTAGCAAAACAACCTCTTGGCATGCAGAGATCATCCTGATAAACTCATGGTCCCAGTGTGAGATTTTAACATGGAGAATGGGCTTCTAGAGGTTAAAAGGGTTCATCCTAGTGTAGCAGAGGATAATTTGTAGAAGCATGATAATTATGACTTGGATGAGGAAAGAAACCTTGGTTCTACTGACAAATAAGATGCAGTCTCACTCCAACTCGAGCTTGAAGAATAGGGAGTCGATCTCACACTAGACATGGAAGATATATAGTGATTTGTCAAGTATTTAATATTATTTGATATGCTATGTAAATTTGTAGTGTTTTTAGGAGTCTTTTGGCAAATATATGAAGAAAACCAGTTTAGAATGGTCATTAGTAGTCCAAGACTTAACTATGTCAATCTATCATGGAGTTTTCGGACATGAGAAGTTGAATTTTTGGCATATGATGTGCAAGGTTTTAACCTTCAAATGGGGATGTTTTAAAGAAATATATAGTAGTTTTCTTTCAAAAATAATAATAATATTTCACAAAATGTGTATTCATCTCTTAGATTCCACCTATTAGCTCCTATTAAATAAATATATGAGAAATATTAATCACCTATACTTGATTATATAAATTTTATTATTATGCTAATAGAAATGTCTATTTGGAATAAGGCTTGCACAATTTTAATTTGATTATTAATAATTATTAGATGGATAGTATGGATTTAACCTCTATAGAATATTATGGAATATTATTTGTAGTATATACAAATTAAAAGCTAACGTTACTTCCAAATTAGTTATGAATTTCCCCCCTTTTAATTAAATTCATTAACTAAAAAAATATCATATAAATAGGTGACATATGAAATGAGTTATGGTTGTTTGGGCATGTGGTATTTATCAGCCGTAGTATTATAACAAATTCTATTCATAGCTTAAGAATTATAATGAAATAGTATGAATGAATCACCATCCTTAAGTATCTTGTTACATGTTATATATATATATATATATATATATATATATATATATATATACATATATATATATATATATATATATATATATATATATGCTGAATTTAGATATTATTATTTTTATCATCAATAATAATTATTATTTTAAATAAATTTATAATTTAGTTAATTATTATCATTTTATTAACTTTAACAATTTAAACGGTATGAGAAAGTAAGTGTTTTTATCCTTATTATGAATTAGTAACTATTAACATTTATTAGTCATTTAATTTATATAAATATACTAGTTATAATTAATATCTATTTATTTCAAATTATAATTAATTAATAAACTTTTATTAATAAAATTACAACAATATCTTAAAATAAATTGCCTATTTTAATTAGCTAATAATTATTATTTAAAAATAAATAATATTTATTAATTAACAAATATATTGCATGTTAAAATGAAAATTTAATACCAAATATTAATCCTAAATTCTTTATTTTTAATGATATGAAATTGTAGCTACTTCATACAAATTCTTCATATATTTTAGAGAATAAATATCTAGGTTTAAAAAACGATTAGATATGCAAAAGTTGTATTCTTTCATTTTTATATATATATATATTAATTTAGTTATATATATAATTTAGCTATATATAGAGGGGGTTGGATTTAATGGTGGAATATGAGGATTTTTTCACTATTGGATAAGGTTCAATTTTAATGAGCATTGTTTCTGAAAATATGGGTAATTTGGAAGTAGGAGTTGAATTTGTGATTGCATCTAAAGATATTATATTAAAATACATTGTACCTCATAGACATATAAGTGAATCAAATCCCATTCCATGCCCTTCAATTTTGTTAGGGTGGAAAATGTTCAATGGAATATCATGAACCCAAGAGGAACATTAAAATTTCTATTTGGGTGGGGCATTGACATATCCTTCAATAACACATTAGAATCCTACACATTTAAATATTTGTTTCTAGACCCATCACATAAATATATTGATTTTTGGTAGTTTTTTTAACCAACTAATGTAGTTCATCATGAAAAATATTAAATTAAAATAATCTGATCCAACCAATATAAAAGAAATGAGAAGTCAAAAAACTAAAAGACTATAATAAAAGTAAAAAAAACTGATCATTAGAAAAATTAGTAAATTTGTTATATATAAAAATCCAAATTCAACGTTACATATAAATATAAATATAAATATAGTTAATAATACTAATAAAAATTAAATTAAATAATTAAATATAAATGTAAATAAACAAATAAATATTATAAATTGTATAACTATTTAAAATTAAAGTTAATGAGGGTAAAATAAAACTAAGAATAAATATGTAATATATTAAAACTCAATAAATTAATATAACTATAAACTAGTTAAATGAAACCTATAATCAAGGGTCACATAAAAATAGGAGTAAATATATAATACTTTAAAATGTTATTAAATAAAGTCTAATCCAAATTCACCGAAAAAATAAAATTAAGTAAATAAATATGTAAATAAACAATAAAATTATAATAAAGATTAAGTAAAATATAAGCCAGAATTAAGAAAATAAATAAGTAAATCCATAATAATTTCGAATTTAAGCCCAAATTAAGTAACTAAATAATAAATTTATAATAAAATTCTTTATGTCAAATAGTTTAATAATAAATATTAAGAAAAATTAAGAACAATATTTCCATAAATAATAGATAATAGAGATAATATAAATAATAACTAAAAATTAAGTAAGCATTAAGAAAAAATATCTATAAATAAAAATTAATAACATTTTCATAAATAAAAGAGATAATAAAATGAATATAAATAATAATTAAGGTTAAATAAATTATCCTGGGAAAGAATATAAAATAAGATAATAAATAGAAATAGAAAGAAATACAAAATTTAATCAATAGTAATAGTAATAGTAATACTAATACTAATAGTATCAGTCTAGTTGTGTGTCAGCTCTTAGAAATCAACTCCCAATTCAAGTCATGTAGGAGTTTTTTAAGAATTCCAGTAAGCATGGCCAAATCACCTTCAATTTCAAGCCTGTTATAATGTTCTCGCTGAGCAATAGCAAGTCATATCTTGATAGCGGTAAGTTCCGCTTCATTATTAGTAGAATACCCTAGGTCAGTTGCAAAAATCCTAAGAGTTGTCCCTGAACAATCGCAGAACAATCCACCAGCACCTGCCTGTCTAGGGTTCCCCTTGGATGCACCATCATAATTCAATTTAAGAAAGCCAGGCTAAGGGAAAACAAAAATATTTCATACCTGAAAGGGTAACGGCACTTGCTTCCAGCAGGAGGGTGCTACCATCTCTTTGGCCAGATTTAAATGTTGAAGGATGCAGCACTCCTGAGTAGAAACCACCCAATCATCATGGTCCCATTTTTCAACCAAAATGGTCTCACAGATCCCTTGCTTAGTAAGGGTCCATATTTCTTGAAAAGGAAGTTAACACTCTTGAAAAATCCTGCCATTACATTCTTTCCATTGGAGCCATATGATAAAACCAACTACCAGCACCCATGCTCTGGTCACGACGGGGCTTTTGTATCCCCCTTGCCTCCAAATTAGGGAAGTCGAGTATTTCATACCTGTGCATGTGTGACGACAAGGTAACCAGGTGGTCGACTATATTGCGAATTGAGCATGTCGACATGTTGTTGGTTCTGTGGATCGGCCATGGTGCCAGGAGCTGATGCAGTCTATGCCAGATCTTCATGATATTCTAACAAAGGACTTGGGTAGTAATTCTCTGGCTTCGAGTACTCCATGTTTTGGAGGTGATTTACCTCAAATGGAGAATGCCTTACAGCGCACAAGGACTCAGACGAGAGTTCCGGGTGATTGTGTTAATGTGGTTGTTATCCACCAACGTGGTGGAGGGTCCGCGAAATTTGTACGCCTACCATGTGGTGGGCGCATGCAGTCGATATGAGGAGCTCACTGACGGGACATCCGGCACCCCTGATCTTAAATGATTTTTGTTTCCCGAAGCCTCTAGCTTGATTTTCAGTCATTTTTTGGAAACCGTGTCGAGGTTGTGGGGTTAAGGTTTTCCAGGTTGTTTACCTTCTCATTGTTACTTTTTTTGTTTTGTTTTTCGTTCATGTAGGTGCTCGTGCATGCAGCAGTGTCTATTGCCAGGGTTTCAGGGTGAAGAACCTCTCTCAATCATGGTATGTATCTCAACTTCTAACCTTTCAGTTCATGAATCTACTCTCCTATCATCTGTAGATTTCTCATATGGTTTTTTTACAAGATTTGTGGGAATGGAAGTATGGTCGCTTCTAGTTTGAGTTTATGCATCAGGGTTTTTCATTTCGTCAATGCACCCCGTTTATCTAGTTCGTATCTATTCTATCTTATTTATTCCAGTTTGTTAGTCCTAGTCTGTTCCTGCTTTTCCCCCTGACCTAGGTATCTCCTGTATTTTGTGATACGCCCTTTCTCCTTGGGTGGGTTGGTTGCACCACTCTTCTGGTCTTCCTCTTTCTTGCTCTATCGTTGAAGAGAAGTTTTTCATTTGGCATGGTTCTACTCTTTTGAGCCTAGGTTGCTCTTGGGGTTTTCTTTTCAGCCGCATGCATCGTGTTGGCAAGTCGGTTTATGGTACTTACTCTGGTACTGGTCAGGAAAACCATGTCTTGGTTTTGCATTTGGTTTTCTAGTAGAATGTTCGACTCTGTCACTTTTTCGGTTTATATTTTGGTTTGGGTTGTCTCAGCCCCTGTTATTGGCCTACCTTTGTTGTGGGGTTTCTGATCTGAGTTCTTATTTTTCGTTGTCTCCTCCTTCGTTCCGTTGGTAATCCTTCTCTGTAGCCTCGTTCCCAGCAATGTTTGGTTCTGTTATGCTGGTGTTTTGTCCATGCAACACAATTGTCTCTGCACATTATTTTGCTACCAGACCTGGAAGATGATGGTAATATTCCTTCTATTGTTTTTTATATGGTTTCTCTGCGGCTGACTTCTCTTCTTTTATGGGTGGAAGTTTTAATAGATTGTTCAGTTCTCTCTGCTATGGCAAAGCCTGGCCGTAAGTTTAATGGGGGGAAGGGTAAAAAGACCTCTTTTGCACCACATAGGAAATGCGGGCGTAAGACGATTCAACAACACCTCGAACCTCTGGTCCAACCCTTTATGAATGACATTCCTCATTATGTTCATGATCGTGTCTATGGATGGGAATATGAGATCTTAGATAATACTGACTCGCAGGATGACATGGCTTCTGCAGACATGCAGCCACTGACCCGGAATCCTGGCCATACCTGGGGCCGCACATCTCTTTATCAGCGATTTGTTCGCACTTACTGGATAATTAAATGTCTTCTTTCCAAATAAATTATGTCTATTGCGAAGTCTAAGATGGAATCTAAGTTGGAGGTAGCCCTAGCTGATATTAACAAGAATTTTCAGGAAATTAATTTATGACACTTGCATCTGTATACGCGACTTGGCATATTGGAGAAGGAGCTTAAAGCGTTGCAGCAGGTCCCTGTTGAGCTTCCTGGAGCTATTTCCATAGCTCCAGCACTAGTTGACTTTGATGAAGACTAAATTTCTTTAGTTTCTATAGTTTCTTGGTGTAGTTGTTTTCGATTCTTATGATGCCTTTCTTTTATATCTGATATGGTTTTGGACATGATATGGTTTCTGCATGATCTTAAGTATAGACATATTTTCTTTCTATTATTAAGACTCTTCATGTTCTGGTTGACTTATTTCAAACTCAGATGGCCAAAATACCTGGTTTCCTATGGGCAGGATGAGGTCTAGTTTTGTATATTTTGCCTGACTTTATTAATAGAAAATCGAAGGTACCACCTAATCTTACAAAAAAAAAATACTAATAGTAATAGTAATAAAAATAAAAAAATAAATAGGAAAAATTTTACTAAAATCTAGAAAGACAAAAATTAATAATACTGTTGTGACAAGAGACTAGGGATTCAGTGTTTACTAATTCTCCAGCCATCATTCTTATTAATGTTGTTGTCAACTAGTTTCTTTATCTTGATGGTTTCCCTAAAAATTTTGTGATGATAATGAGAAATCGTACGAAGGACAAAAGCATTCTCAATACAAATATGATGTTTAGCCTTTGTAGAGTACTCATCAAACACCAAAGAGTGAAAAAAATTATGCCTAATGTCTGGAGCATGCTCTCAAATTCTATGCTTGACAGAACGACATACGTAAACTATATAAGGCTTCCCATAGGAACAAAGGATCATGTAAACCCGAAAGGGTCCATCCAGTCTTTGGAAAAATAAAGGGATAAATGAATAGGGTTGAGTGACTTGAAGGTCAGAAATATATTATTTTTCTCATGAATACGAGCGAACTTGTCAATGGTTCATTGAATAAAAGGAAGATGAACAGTGTCAATAGGGTTGTTGGGATCGGTTTTAGATATAGGTTATTTTTCTTCTTTTTGGAAGGATTTTAGGCCTTGTTTATTTCTATAACCATTTTTCACGTAATCCTATAAAATATGATATTTTGCATCATCGATATGAATATCATTAGAAATCTTAAGTGCTCTGGTAGGAAGGGTGTTCAAGACACCAAATTTCTAGGATGGGTGATGGTGAGAATTGGCATGTATATATTTCTTAGTGTGAATATTCTGGGGGAAAACTTGATCAGAGATGGATCCATCCTCCTTCTTGGTGATGAGTAAATTAAGAAAGGGAATGTTGTCATTCACTTCAATCTCTATAGTTAATTTAATAAATTCAGATAGGCTATTAAGAAACTGCTTAAATATTTCAAGTTGTTCCTAGCCGCGGCACCAAATAATAAATGTATTGTTAACATACCTTTTCCAAAGCTTGGGGTGAAAAGGAGTAGAGGAAAGCACTTTAGTCTTAAAATCCTCCATGAAAATATTAGTCATCAGTACAAAGCTTCATATTAGCCAATGAATCTTGTTTCAATCTCCAATTATGGTTGGATATTTTAAGCTCATCATTGGAAAAATGATCTCCAAAATAGTAATGGATGATAACCTTATGGATTCAATTTTAGATTGACCAAAAAAATAAGCATATGAAATAATTAGTATCAATTTCTCAAAAGTTTTGTGCGAAAAAAAAAAAATTTCTAATAAGGTCACTTTACTAAAAAATAGGTGATTAGCATTAATGGAAATGAATATGATTTCCGCATTTCATAATATCATTAGTATGTAGATGAAGCCATGTAGTAGCCCTTCACAAATCACATGGATCAAAACATGGAAACCAAGTCATATAGGAGGGGGGGTTATCAGAAGAGAGTGGAGTCTTTATGTCACTTGTTGATTCACATGAGCTCACACATTTATGCCTCCTCTATGGTTCTCTGGTGTCTCATGGATTTACAACGGTTTCTTAGATTGGTTTGTGTCTATGGAATTTTTTCTTTGCATGAGAATGAGGAACACTAACAAGGTATGTTTTATCTATGGTGTTGGTTTATTTTCTTAGTAAGTATCTTTAGGCATCAGTGAACCCCTACAACCATATTCTTATATCTCAAGGGAGTCTTTTTCATTTGGCCTCAATTTCTTCAAGGGGACCTTTATTACTCTTCTGTTTATTTATTTTGGGTCAATTTATTGGTTTTATTTTAGTAGAAATTTGGCTAGTGTTTAGTCTTGGGATACTAAGCTTAATTTAGAAGATGAAAGATATAGAATTTTCTATTAGTATTTTAGTCTCTTGTGGTCCCCCTATTCTTTATCAGGGTAGAGGATTGTGCTATTTTCATACTATTAATTTCTTTATGTATTGATAGTCAAGAGTATTAGAGCATGGGTTAATGTTTTTGAGAATTATTGAACCTCATCCCCTATCATATTCTAGATCAATGGGGTCTATATTGGTCGAATATGATTCCTTCAAGAATAGCCCTATTGATGTTTCATTATTATTTTATGGAATTTACTTTTTTTCTTTGACTCTTAGTGTAAATTTGGCTAGAGTTTTACAATAGAAAAGGCTTACTGAATTTGAAATTGGATGTTATATTTCTTTCTATTCATCTTGGGGCTATAAAGTATTGTGTTATAACTTCATTTTAGTCTTCCTTGGTGTCCCTAATTGCTACGTATGAAGAGATTTATTCACTTTTTCACTTTTTGAATTGTAGCCTCCTTAATTTCTTTAGTAGCATAGGTTTCTACATATTATTTGTGTACAACTCAACAATTTGAGCCCTATCAAATGGTTAATAGGCATTATCGTCACTAGATCATTATGGACTATAGGGAATTGAAGGAGACCATAAGGGTGTTATAAAAGCATGAAGATTCCATCCAGGAAAATAGAAAAATAATATTTTCTTGACCACAACCAAAATTGATTAAAAATAACAAGAGATAATGTACAATTACGAGTACTCTTTTTTAACAAAAGAGGTAAGTAGTTACTGTGTGAGATCATTATTTAGGTTGCAACAATTATGAGTACTCTTAGTAGAAAAAAGAGGTAAATATTTATCTTGTAGGATGATTGCAACACATGTTCAACATATGGATAGTGATATTAGCGAGGGAGACCAATTTAGAGCCTCAAATCAAGTATATTTTATAAACTCCAATTATGTAGGACTATAAGAAGATGATATTTTGCATGAGTTAGTAGATAACATAGAACTTAGAAAACTAGACATAGGTACAAATAAAGAATAATTTTCTTAGTATATTAAGTGTTTTTATAGAATTTATACCACTTAGAAGTGTTGGACAATTTTTCCTCTAGATACTTTGCTATAGGCTAGTATATAGTAAGGTAAATAGTTTTTGCATGTCAAATTTGAAATAGACTTAGATGTGAGTGCTATGTGTCTTTAGTTCACTCTTTGTGATTAATATAAACCTCTTAGTCATGCTTTAAAAAACCTATTCAAGAATAAAATATTATTGTAAAAATATTTATAACTAAGTATGGCTTTAGGTTTATTTTTTATTTTAGATTTATGAAATATTTGAAAAGTTAAAAAAAAAAAATGAAATATGTGTATATAAACTATCTAAGATGTTATTAATTTCATTAGTTACATTCATTATTATCAATATTGTTTGGAATTTGGTTATATGTCGTGCTCTATTAAAATGCTTAGAATTGAAATAGATGAACATTTTAAACATCACTTACGAAAGCGTTCTAAATTTTGTATTATAAAATTTCATTTTAATATTTATATAATTATGAACCACTATCACAATCAATTCAAACCTATTAAATTAACCCACATATAATATTTTATTTATAAATATTTATCTAATTTATTTTCATATAAAAAATTAATAACAATTTTAAAAGTCGTAGTCTAAAAAACCTACAGAATAACTCATCATAATCCGATAAAGATTTTGACAAATTCAGGCAAAGATTTATCATAATCTTGTTTATAGTTGTTAAACTTCGGTATTTTGGGTGCCCTAAGGGTTTTTGATAGTGCTGAATCCATTTCCACTATCAAAAATGAAATTTAAACACTCCAACTACTTGATTTTTTAAACTTTTTTTTAACGGATTCCAGCAAAAAACTGTCGTCTGGACTATTCTATTGATTAGGTAGAAAACTCCATTTTAAAATAATTATTTATATTAAAATATTAAAATATTCAATTATATAACAATAAATTCAAATATGTTAAATTAACCCACACATCATATTTTAACCAATTTCTGTTCATATAACAAAAATTTTAAAATAAGTGCTTATATTAAAATATTTAATATATTCAAGTATTTTTTATACAAAAATAAAAAAATTTGCATAGTATCATTCATATATCTATCCAAATTCAAAATTATTGAAAAATGTATCTAACTTCATTCTTTACGACAAACAAAACCAGCCAAATCCAAATAATTGTAAAATACATCTTCATTTCTTACGACCAAAAAGGAAGAGTGAATACTAGATAGAATAGAATCAAACAAATCAATCCAAATTCAATCCTTCAGGGATTTACCATTGGAATATATTTTTTCTACTATTTTAAAGACAAATTTAAAAAATTGTGCCATTTCCCCTTCATTCCTCGCATATGGAAAACTTAGCAGCAAAATAACTTTACATTTATTCTTATACCCTCATACCTGGCTCATTCAAGTCTACACAGGAGAAAATGTTAATGGAATTCATGGTTGATAAGATCTTTGTGGTGTTTTACTTCTTTGGTCATGAAATTACATTCATAGAGGAAGGTAATGAGATGAAGATGCAAGATTCAGGTTTTGGTGTCTGTATGGGAGCTTGTTTTTCCTTTGTGGATGTCATGATACCCTTAATATTTGCATAATATCCAAATATTATGTGAAATTTAGTAATGAAGAGGGAGGTGTATAGATCAACATTCTCATGTTTATAGTTCTAGGTCACCCCTACACAATTTCATGTCTATTACTTTATTATTTTTGGCATGTTTTTAGGTATTGGTCTTCTTCAGCTCAATAGAGGTTTCTTAGGAGGTTCTAGTGGCCAATTATTATCACCTTCTCGACTGCTTTTTCATCCTCTCTGTTGCATTAGAAACCCCTCTACCTCTATGTGTGCTTTCATATGTTATTTCTCTTGATAGAGGTTATCATGTCAGATGGAATCTATCATGTTCAAATTTTCATGCCTATTTAGGAATTTTGGTGTAACGAAGGTACCCAATTATCAATTAGAAGTTTATTTCAATATCATTCTCTATCTTGCACTACTTTCATCACTATATTAGATATCCTCCTAGACCTTTTCCTTTCTGAGTCCTTTGCACTTTGATAAGCTTGGGCCTCCCTCAAATCTAGTTTTCCCTTCTTATGTTCCATTGGAATATGTTTTTGTAGTAATTATTTTTCAAACTCTTTGGAAACCAACCCTTATTCTTTTTTTTTGGCTATTGTTGAGAGAAGAGTATTTAACGTCAAGAAATCAAGTTATAATAGTGCATGAAACCTCTACTGAAATTCCCCTACCAATTATCATGCTAAAAATAGATACCTTCAAAGGCATATTCTCCAGCAATCCATCATTATTTTGTTCATGGTTGAGAAAATGCAAAAACTTCAAACTCAAATGAATCACCAAGGGAATGGATTATTTCCCTCCATCGACAACTCGATGAGTTTTTAATTCATAGGAATGAAGGAGATCAATGTAGCACTACGAGAAGATTTATTGGAGTATATTCTGATCAAACGTTGATCACCCGAGGTCTCATGATATGATTTTGCAAATTTGTATCTTTGTTTGATCAACTTTTTCGTGTGTATAATTGTCAACTAGTTGGTAAAATATATGCCATAAATTATCTGGTTGATGAATATTTTGGTTCTTCTATTTTGTGCTTCCCTAAAGAGCCTATGTCTCATATTAAAATGTACAATTTACTCAGTATTTTGTTGTGACTCTGTACAAATTTAATGGAAAATCGACTCAATAGTCTCAAAAAGAAAAAAATAGTAATGGGGACAATTATAACTCATTGTTATCTGCAAATTCCAATTAAATCATTATTGTTATTTAAGGAAAACCATGCTACTTGGAATTAGATGTTGGTGGTTTGTAAGTGGGTAGGATTTCACTCCTACCAAATGTCTTTGAGTCTTTAGTCGTTCCTTACATCTAAGAATTAAGATAAACTCTTAAAGCCCTGAATAGTGAAAGAAGCTTGTTATATATTAAAAATTATAGTTATTATTATATTATAATGTTGTTATTATTATTATTATTATTATTATTATGGTGAATTTTTAAGTTGGAGTAATTTTGCAAAGGCCCAATAGGTTGGGAAGATCAAACCGAGTGACCACTATAACACTAAAAGTATATCCAACAACCTGTAAACTAAATATACCACGAACTTATGACTTAGAAAGAGAGAAGACTCCGTGAGGGTAGGTATCACATCCACACGATGGTCACACCACCCTGGGCATGCAGCACCAACAAGTTTCATCGCAATATTAAGAACAATTAATGATTACTTTACTTCTAGACTACACCTACTACCAAAATTATTCTTATTACATATTGTTCATTCATTTTATTAAGTTATGTGTAGAATCCATAACAAAACATGCAAGTGTGATATCAACAATAAAGAGACCCAAACACGTTCAAAAAATAAACTTATATTATTTTAGATATTTTACATCAATGGGATGTTGGCCAAATGCGAGCATAACACTCCTTTTATAAGACATGAAACCCCAAGTTCAATATAGCCACAGTTGTAGAAAAAACACAACATGGAATTTCACCTACCTTGGTCATCCTAGGAGGGTGCATAGGCGTAGGCCACACTATTCTTCTTACAGTCGCACTTTTCTACCCACAATCGCATTGTTCTGCATGCAGTGCTTATGAATTTTCCAATCCAAACTTCACAGGTATTCTCTAAACTTGTGTGATTTTCCTTGGTTTCTCCCTGGTTGAGTCTCTCTCTCAATATAGGCACACTTCCCCCCTTAATTTACATGAGACGACATGTCTAATATGGTTTACATGACTTTACATTTGTCACGGGCGCCCCTCGAGTCAACCCACAAGAGTTTGGGCGAGAAGCCCTTGTCGGGTGAGAGTACCCCTTCCTTATGCCTTGCGCTTGTCATTATCACTCTCCTTTCCCGAGTCATTGGAGCTTTTGCAAACACATCACGATTCAGTTAGGTGCCCTCCACTATGGATCACCCATGCTCATGCTCGTCGCCCTTATGCAACTTCCGCATGTGTTGCCGCCAACTCATCCTCAAGTGTCATGGGTGCTCGAATCACCCAGGGGAAGTGATGCGAACTCGGTTCCTAACACCCTCCCCCACCATGAGTCATTTCCATCCTTGGAAATCCTACCAATCATGCTAACTCATCATCAAACTATGCAATCTCCTTCTCCGATATCCAAAGAAATTCCTCTATTTCCCAACCAATTTCCTCTGGTGCTTTCTTCCATCGCGAAAATTACTCCCTCTTCATGGAATTCCCAGCTCCAGTAGTTATGAGATTCAAAATATTGTCCAAAACTAAGTCTATTCGATCTACGATCATGATTGGTCATCTCGGTGGCGTTACTCTCTCACGAAGATATGCATTAAGCGTACCCTTCTTGAGTTGACACACATGAAACGTAGGATATTCGGAACACATATGGTTTGGTGGCTCAAGATCAAAAGCAACATCTCCAATTATTTTCTTCACTCGGAATGGTTCTTCATAATTCCTTGTCAAAGATCTAACTGTCCCCTTTGGTGGTTGAAATTGATCTCCTGTTATCCTCATAAAAATCACGTCCCCAAGTTCGAAGTGTGCATCCCTCCTATCCTTGTCTACCCATTTCTTCATTGTACCTGTTTCATCTATCACATGCATCCATGCTAACTCCAAGGACTCCTCCCATGCTATAAAAAACCTCTTTGCATGTGGACTCCTCACATATTCTCTCGTTAACATGGTGTGTGGTGTGACTGGCATCTGTCCATTGAAAAAATCGAATGGACTATACCCTATCCCTGAACTCTTCTGCAAGTTGTATATAACTTATGTTACATCAAACATCTCAACCTAATTATTCTGATTAGCCCTCGTACAATGTCTCAAGTAGTCCTCCAAAAATGAGTTGATCTATTCAATATGCTCATCTATCTGTGGATGTTAACTCGAGCTATGAAACAACTTTGTCCCAACTAACTTGAACAATGTGGTCCAAAATCAGTTTCTGAATCTCAAATCATGGTTATACAAAGTAATCAATGTCACTCCCCAATAAGTCACATCATTCTTGAAGAAATATGCAGTTTTCTTCTCAGCTCCACATCACATCTTCATCGGAATGAAGATGAAATACTTGGAAAAATGATCAATAATGACCATGATCCCATTATACCCCTGTACCTGCAATAACTGAGTAATGAATTCCATCAAAACACTCATCCAAGGTCTCCTCGGAATTAACAAAGTCTTCAATATCCCTCCCTATCTCCTGGTGTCTAATTTTTTGCGTAGAAAAATGATGCAAGTGTGCACATACTCCTCCACATCCTCTCTCATATTCTCCCAAAAGTACCTTCTCTCCAACAATGCCAAAGTGCGATGTTTCCCTGGGTGGCCAGACCAAGGAGAATCATGGCACTCCTTCAAGAGGTGCCTTCTAAGTCTAGATGAATTCAAAACGTAGATACGGTCACCATAGAACACGATTCCATGTCGCAAAAAGAACTTCCTCATCTTTCCTTCCTTCACCTACTTCATAATACTCTTCACTTAAGTATCGGTCTCTAGTCTTGCACGATGTCTACTCTGCATCTCCTCACTCATACCAACTTGATACCCAATCCATTCAGCACGATCTTCTTCTTCCTCAATCACAACCAACTGTGCCTTCCTAGTAAGGGCATTTGCGACAACATTGAGTCTACCCATTCTATACTCAATAGTAATGTAGAATTTTTCCAAGAATTCTCACCAATGAGCCTGCTTTGTTGAAAACTTTGGTTGCGATGAAAAGTAACTCGTTGAAATCTTGTCAGTATTGATAACAAATGGATTTCCAATCATGTAGTGTCACCATACTTACAAACAATGGATGATTTTTGTGATCTCCTTCTCATGAACTAGGTAATGTCTCTCTCTATCATGTAAATTCCTACTTTCATATGCCATCAGATGTTCATCATGCATAAGCACTCCCCAAATCGCAAAATCAGAAGCATTCATGTGCACCTCAAATGGTCGTTCAAATTCAGGAAGCTTAAGTATCGGTGTTGTAACCATCCTCTTATTCAAATATTCAAACTCTTCATGACATCTCTTGACCCAACTCCATCACTTGTCTTGAATCAAAAAGTTGGTCAATGATGTGGTCACCTTGGAATATTCATCTATAAACTTTCCTTGGAATTTTTTCATCCCCAAGAATACCTTCATCTCATGGACATTCTCTGGTCCCTCCCAATCCTCTATCGCATGAACCCTACAAGGCTCCATCTGTATGTATCCTTCACCTACCAAGCCTCCAAGGAGCATAATCTCGGACTGAGTGAACATACACTTCAACTTGTTCAAGAAAAATCAATTCTTATTGGGTGCCTCAAATACCAATTCCAGGTGCCTCTTATGATCCTCCATTTTATCATTGTAAACTATGATATCGTCCAAGTATACCACTATGAATGAAGCCAAGTATGCATGCAAGACATAGTTCATCAAAGTGTAGAATGTCGCAGGAGAGTTTCACAACCCAAATGGAATGACAAGGAACTCAAAGCTTCCATACCTCACTATCATTTTTTTCTTCTCATCGCCTTCTTCTATCCACACCTGATAATACCCATGCCTCAAATTGAGCCTTAAAAACGCATATGCCTTAGCAAGCTTTTTGAAATAATCTGCTGCAAGTGGTATTGGATATTTTTTCTTTATCATTTTCATGTTCAACGCGTAGTAATCACAATACAATCGTAACTCACTTGTGCCTTTCTTATTTCGGAACAATATTGTAGCATCATACGGGGACCGTGGTGGACCTATGAAGCCTGCATCCACCAACTCCTTTAATTAGCATTTCCACTCCTCCAACTCCAGACCTAAAAATGATAAGGGGATTTCGATGGTGGTTTCTTCCCCAAATATAACTCAATGTGATCCTCCACTTCATGTCTTCATGGAAGTAGTTTCGGAAATTCATCCAGCATCAAATCTTCATATTTGTCCAATACATAAAAAAAAATTTATGGAATAGGCATCCCCACTCCATCATCATCCCCATCTCTATTAACAGTCGCATATGTATCAATATATTATCTTTGTATCACCCTCCTCATACTTAGTGTCAAAACTTATTTCAACTTTACCTCCCTTCTTGTTGGTGATTAAGAAAATTCCAAGTACGTGTGTCCCCAATAACCAAGATCTCATTGAAAAATGACACAATAATCACTTTGTTTCCTTTCAAAAAGTCCTAATCAAATATTATTTCAAAGTATTTCATCATTTTCACTATGAATTCTAAATATCCCTACCAATATACAATTGGAACTGGCATATCACTTTCCAATCCTAACACTCTAGCCTTCAAGCTCATTGCCTTGATCTCCACATGCTAGGGGGTGAGTTGTAACCATACTTCCTTCACCATACCTGCCTCCATAAAATTGTGCATGGTCACTATGTCCAACAATGCTTGAATGACCCTACCATGAATTTCCAAGTCCAAAAATCCCAAACTGTTCAACCAACCCATCTTGTCATCAAGAACAACAGTCTGCATAAATACCTGGTCTCTTTCGCACTTCATCACACTAGGTTTGATACCATTTGTCATGTCCACATGGTGGTTACACCATTGTGGACGTTAGTCATCGAAACTATAGGTTTTAACCCTGAACAGAAATTATCTACACACGAATCTTATAACAGAAAATAAACAATAGCGAGAATATAAAACATAAAATAGATAAACACAGAGATTTTCCCCTGGATCCCAAATCGGGACGACCAGCTTGATTTTTCATTATATTCATTTTAGTGTTACAACACACATATATATACATGCCGAAGCACACATAAACCCCAATCCATAAACCCTGGATTAGAACATAACCATAGTTCCCTTGACCGGATCTACAAAAATACTAACAAACCATCGTCTATATATACCATGTGCAAAACCAAGGCAATAAAACCGTTGGACGTTTATCACCGTCAAAATTAAGTGACCAGATTTTTGTTGTGGCGCTGCCCCGAACCCCGACAGGGGGGGCTACCACCCCCACTGTGACCCCCCCATTGCTTAGTCGTGGAGAGAATATAACACATACCCAACATTCTCCCACTTGTTGTTTTATTTCCACGGGGGGCCATAGGAGGGCCTAGTCATTGGCCCAATTATTGAACACCCATTGTTTCTCTACACCAAGAGAACTTCTGAGTGCTCACAGACTTTGTTAATGCATCTGCAACATTCTTCAAAGTGTCCACCTTTACCAGCAACACCCTTTTAGCCTCAACCATATTTCTAACAAAGTGATATTGAACATCAATGTGCTTTGTCTTTGAATGATAAGCAGGGTTCTTAGCCAAGAAAATTGCACTTTGGCTATCACAGTCTATCCTTATAGCTTGCTGTACTAACCCCATACTTGAACACAATCTTTGCAACCAAACTGCTTCCTTGCTTGCATGAGTGGCTGCTATGTATTCTGCCTCTGTAGTTGAAAGAGCCACTACAGACTGTCTTTTACTCATCCAACTGACTGCGCCTCCAAATAGGCTAAACACATACCCACTTGTAGATCTTCTTTTGTCCAGATCTCCAGCCCAGTCTGCATCAACAAAACCACGAATGTCCAACATTCTTTCCAATCCTGGTCTTCCCTGGTAGCACAAGCCATAATCACTAGTGCCACGTAAATATCTCAAAACCCGCTTCACTGCTGTCCAATGCTCCTTCCCTGGGTTTGACATAAACCTGCTCAATACTCCCACTGCATGTGCAATGTCTGGTCTAGTACAGACCATTGCATACATCAAGCGACCCACTGCACTTGCATATGGAACACGGGACATATACTCCTCTTCTTCTTGTGTCTTGTGTTCTAATAACGTTCACAAACAACTTACACCCACAGAATAGGAATATTCACCGGTTTACTATCCTGCATATTGAACCTCTGCAATATAGTCTCGACATACTTCCTCTGGTTTAACTAGAGCTTCCTCTTTGCCTGATCTCTCTTAATTTCCATGACCAAAATATAGTTTGCAGCACCAAGATCCTTCATGTCGAATTTGGAGAACAGTTGGGTCTTCAAATCTTGGATAATTTCTTTGTCATTTCCAATCAACAACATATCATCCACATACAAGACCAGATATATAACATGATCACCAATTAATTTAAAATAAACATAATGATCTTCCTTGCTTTTGGTGAAGCCAAGTCCCCGCATATAGGTATCAAATTTCTGATACCACATCCTTGGTGACTGTTTTAACCCATACAGAGACTTCTTCAACCTGCATACCAGTTCTTTCTTACCCTTCACCATAAAGCCTTCAGGTTGCTTCATGTAGATCTCCTCTTCTAGATCCCCATGAAGAAATGTTGTCTTCACATCCATCTTTTCTATCTCAAAATCAAATGCAGCAGCAACAGATAAAAGTAATCTAATAGAAGTAACTTTGGCAACAGGAGAGAAAATATCACCAAAATCAATTCCTGGCACTTGGGAATAACCTTTTGCTACCAACCGAGCTTTGTATTTCTCCACCTTGCCTTCTACATTAATCTTCTTCTTAAACACCCATTTGCTCCCAATGGGCTTCCTTCCAGATGGAAACTCCACCAGATCCCATGCCTCATTTTTGTGCAAGGATGCTATTTCATCAACCATGGCCTCCTTTCAGAGTTTTCCATCCTCAAAATCTACTGCCTCCCTGACGGTTCTGGGATCATCATCAGTTATAGTTAAGGCAAAACCTGAACAGAAAGCAGATGGACTATACCTTTCTGGTTGCCTTCTTTCCCGAACTGATCTTCTCAAAGCTGGAGTTTGTGGCTCTTCATCTTCTGAGTCTTCTTATGTTGTAGAGTCTGATTCATCCTCCTTTAGCTCAAACTCTATCTTCTCAGGTTCCTTTGGTAGGACTTCATGTTTAACAACATCTTTCACTTCTCTAAACATCACATCTCGGTTGTACACAACCTTCCTTGTTTCTGGGTTCCAAAGCTTGTAACCCTTTAAACCATCCTTATACCCAATAAAGATGCACCTTTCAGATTTATTATCCAACTTGGTCCTTTTCTCCTTTGGAACATGTACACATGCATCACATCCAAATACCCTTAGATGTGAAAGAGAGGGTTTCTTACCAGTCCATACCTCATGTGGAGTCTTATCCTCCAACGTTGATGAAGGTGATCTGTTAACCAAGTAACATGCAGTCTCCACTGCCTCTACCTAGAATTCTTGTCCCAATTACCCGGCACCACTGAGCATGCTTTCAGTCTTTCCAACGTTGTTCAGCTTGTCGCCGCAACTCCATTTTACGTGCAGAAAAGTGATAGTTCTCTATCGGCTATACCACACTTCTTGCAGAACTCTTCAAATTCCTTCTTGCAGAACTCCCCACCATTATCTGTCCTCAACGCCTTTATCTTCTTCTCTGTCTGGTTTTCCACCAGAGCCTTAAATTCTTTAAATTTGTCAAAGACTTCAGATTTCTTCCTCAAGAAATATATCCATGTATTCCTTGAGAAGTCATTCATGAATGAAACATAGTACACAGACTTTCCCAGTGATGGAACTGACACAGGCCCAAACACATCACTGTGCACAAGTTCTAATATCTTGTTCGCCCTCTTAGCACCAGAAGGAAAACTCACCCGATTCTGCTTCCCATATACACAATGTTCACAGAAATCGAAATCCAGAGAGAAATTATACATACCTTCTACCATACCATTTCTATGTAGTATCCGAAGGCCCTTCTCTCCAATATGTCCAAGCCTTTGATGCCATAGCATGGTCTTTTCTCCAGAGACAGCTAGGCTTTCCATCCCACTTTCAGGAACCACAGAACTGTTACACCCATCAATAATAGTGCTACCTTGTAGCTTGTACAGAGTTCCAGTCCGAACTCCCCGCATTAATACCAGTGCTCCCCGAACCATCTTGCAGGCATCTTTCTCGAACACTGTTTTTACACCTGAATCATCCATCTTGCTTACAGAAATCAGATTTCTGGCCAATGCAGGAATATGCAGAACACCAGGAAGTGTTCTAATCCTTCCACCTTGCAGCTTCAGCTCGACCTTTCCACGTCCGATGATTCTGGCCCTCCTATCATCCCCTAGGAAGACATCACCACCATCATATTTCTCATACTCGCAGAACCACTCCCTATGGGGAGTGAAGTGAAAGGATGCACCTGAGTCAATCAACCATGACTCATGATCTACATGTGTATTTAAAGAAGAAGCCAAATACACATCCCCACCTTCATCCGAGGTGGTTTTTGCCTCTGCAGAAGGACCTTCATCAGATCCCTTTCCTTTCTCAGGAGCTTTAGATCTGCATTCCTTTTTGTAGTGCCCTTCCTTTCCGCATTTCCAGCACACCTTTACAAACTTTCCAGGAGATTTAGATCTACCTCTAGATTTAGATCTCCCACTCGAAACATTATTCTTGTTTCTGTTCTGGGACCTTCCTCGTACAGATAAGGCATCTCCATTCTGACCCTCCATATTTCTCCGTCTCATTTCCTCCGACAGCAAGGCTGAGACAATATCATCAAAGTTCAAGGTAGTTGTATTGCTACCTATTGCAATAACCAGACTGTCCCACGAATCTGGTAGAGAGCACAACAAACTGATGCACTTATCTTCATCTGAGATTTTAATATCAACAGACGACAACTGACTTACCACAATATTGAAGGTGTTCAGATGCTCTGTCACCGAGTCTCCATCCTTCATCCTCAGGTTATACAGCTTTTTCCATAGGAACAACTTATTCACCAGAGACTTAGATTGATACAAAGTCCCTAGCTTGTCCCACAAGGTCTTCGTCGTAGCTTCCCCAGATACATTCAACAATACTGAATCTGAGACACACAACCGTATTGTTCTCTTAGCCTTCCGATCCAGCTTTTCCGCCCATTCACATTTCCGCTAAGCCTAGTACCTGACTCACCACGATCCACCGATCTTTATCCACCGAAACAGATCCTCCATCTTGAGCTCTGCCAACTCAAAAAACTCGAATTAATAAATTTCTTGATCTCTATCTTCCCGCCGCCGCCATCTTCTACAAAGAAGAACCTCGATCCCACATCTCCCACCGAACAAAGGACCCCTCGACTCCAAGCAAAAACCCCTTAGTAGCAAAAAGGCGTCCTCAGTCGGCCAGGCTCTGATACCAAATGTAGGTTTTAACCCTAAACATAAATTATCTACACACGAATCTTATAACAGAAAATAAACAATAGCGAGAGCATAAAACATAAAATAGATAAACACAGAGATTTTCCCCTGGATCCCAAATTGGGACGACCAGCTTGATTTTTCATTATATTCCTTTAGTGTTACAACACATATATATACATGCCGAAGCATACATAAACCCCAATCCATTAACCCTGGATTAGAACATAACCGTAGTTCCCTTGACCGGATCTACAAAATACCAGGGGCCGAAAACCATCGAACCCCAAAACTATGTGCAAAACCATGCACAAAACCATGGACGTGGACTACCCGCCGAAAATTAAGGACCAAAAATATTCACCGGGGCGCTGCCCCGAACCCCGACAAGGGGGGCTATCACCCCCCCTCTTACCCCCCCGCGCGTGCTTAGTCGTGGAAAGAATATAACACATACCCAACAGAAACGTTCATCTCAATGTTAAGAACAAAGAATTATTACTTTAGTTGCAGAGTATGCCTGCTACCATGTCCCCCCCCCCTCTTACCCCCCCGCACATGCTTAGTCGTGGAAAGAATATAACACATACCCAACAGAAACTTTCATCTCAATGTTAAGAACAAAGAATTATTACTTTAGTTGCAGACTATGCCCGCTACCATGTTTGTGATTATTACAAATTCTTCTTTCATTTTATTAAGTTATGTGTGGAATGCATAAAAAAAACATCAAAGTGTGATATCAATAGTGAAGAGACCCAACCACGTTCAAAAAGTAAACATATTATTTCATGTATTTTTAAATCAATGGGAGGCTTGCCCAATGCCAACACAACGCTCCTTTTAAAATACAAGAAACCCCAAGTTCATTACAGCCACAATTACAGAGAACACCCAAAACAAAATTTCGCCTACCATGCTCACCCTAGGTGGGTGTATAGGCATAGGTTGCATTGTTTTGCATGTGATCACACTATTCTTCCCACAGTCGCACTATTATGCACACACTACCTTTGAACTTCCCAATCCGAACTTTGCACTTCTTCTCTGAAATTGTGTGAGTTGCCTTGGTTTCTCCCTCATCGACTCGCCCTCTCAATATATACACGTCCGACCTACTCCATTTACATCATTTGACACGTCTAATATAGTCGATCGAAATTTACATTTGTCAGAGGAACCCCTGTTGGTGGGTACACCCTTCGGGTCGACCTGCGAGGAGTTGGGTAGGTGCCCCTTGTTGGGTGGGCATACCCCTTGCCCACGGCTCACCTCATCCTTAGCCTGCACATTAAGTCTCTTGCGATTCATTCATTCACTTGCATGTCACATTGTTTCCCATGACCACTAATTTCCTCGCCCTTATCATTATTGCTCTCCTTGGCCGGGCTACTCCAACTTGTGTACGCACTTCAAGATTCAGGTGGGCATCCTTCGTTATTGAACACCCACTCCCACACCCATCCTCCTCGTCCGACTTGGGCACACGTTACGTGCAACTCGTTCGCAAGTTTCATGGGTGCCCGGTTGGGCACTCGACTCTCCTAGGGGCGGTGATGCTGACTCGAGGTCCTAACAATAGGATCACCTACTCCTTGATGCTTATCAGAAGGGGCTAAAGATTTCTATGAAATAAAAAACTAGTTAAAGAGAATAACATTTCTTTGTGATTTTCCCACGAAAATATTTTTTAATAAATAAATGGTGAAAAAACTATAAATTCATCTTCTGGGCCAACTGCCTAGTGGCCTGTGGTGCTTTCTAATCATTATTCGGTGCAATCATTGACTTAACTCCATGTTTATTGATAAAAAAATAAAATTGTGAACTTGGTAGTGCCTCGCTATTCATTCATTCATCTAAACAGAAATGAAGGCTACATTAGTATATATACTTGATGACCTTAAACATCCCATAGGAAACCAGGTCTGTTGACCATCTTAGAAATTTATAGGCCAGCCAAAATGAAAAATTTTGGCTCTGTCTCTAGCTATCTTAATAGGTCTATTGTCTATCTTAACCTCTATTGACATATAAAAAAGGTAAATGCTATCTGTTGTCTGCATATCTACAAAAAAATAAGTCTCCACTAAAATCACTCATCAGATGAATCGATGGGTGTCATGTCCTTAACACTTGACCCAGGCATGCCAACCTGATTCAAGTTATAAAGTTGTATATCTATTTTTCCAAGGCGGAGGTTCTGATGGTGCTGCTGGAGGTAAATATCCAAGATGTCCCTGTGAATTTCTACTAAAATGGAGGCAATGTTTAGATCTCATCTGATCTCTTGAACTGTAGCCATTTATTTAGCTATTAAACACTTCATAGTCTAGTAAATATGAATAGACTTCTTAAAAAGTGACATCCTCCCTCTAGTATTTCACGGATCAGTTAAAATTCGATCCATCTCATCCTCATGGATGTCTTCCTCTACCTTGGTTTTAAAATCTTGTTCCCATCCAGAAATTAAAGATTTGACATGGCCAGGTGTCCCTTCTTCATATTCCTAGAAGAGGTTCTCCATGATTTCCTTCCCATATTTCCCTCCCCTTCTACACAGCCTGTCTTTTTCCTTACCTTTATCCTTTCACTCCCTTTTGCTAGACTGTGCCTTAAACATTTTTATATGGAACTGGTCTCGAAGGAGCTGACCATTCACCTAGATCCACACTAGGGTTCTCCCTGATGTGCAATCGCCTGAGGGTGAGATGTGTTAGGCAGACCTGCAGAAGGAGACAAAGTGATAGTATTGAAATTAAACAGATAGTTTAAAATAACATCCTTATTGTTGGGAGCCAGTAACATCCTCTCAAACTGGCCTGAGAGAAATACCCTCTTCTCACCTACAATAGTTCCTAAAATAGTGCCTCACAAACACGCCACAACCTTGTGGTTAATATTATACTTTCCCTTCAGCATTGATTAAAAACAACAAAACATAGACCAAGAAAGAGATGACACTGATAAACTGAACAGTTACTCCCATTCAATCCAAGAGTAAAATATAGTTAAACCCCCCAAAAAATAACCTAGAAGTCGACATGTTGATTAGAATTTCCTTCATTTTACTAACAATATCAACAGAGTCTCTAACCTCAATGTTTCCCCCATCTTTACTAACATTATTAATAGGACCTCTATCCCCAAATTTTTCATTAAGATACATGCATGCGATTTTAAAGAATTGACTTGTAGAATTGAGACAGTGAAAGGAAGGGGTTTGAAATTGACCTACAGTTTTGTCAAACTCATGATGAGAACAACGAGAATGTGGAGTATAAATTTGAAAGTTGTAATTAGGACCATGAAAAGGACTTTAAAAACAATGAATATGACCAACAGGGATGTGAAATTGACATGCAGAGCCATGAATATGGCATGCAAGGGTCTGAAATAGATATAAAGCATTATAATATTGATATCCAGGACTGTTCAAGTAGCATGCAAAGTGAGAAAGACAATTAGACTGAGACAGCCAAAAGCTTTAAACTGCCACCTCCCTTGCATTTATGATTCCCAAGAGATGGAATGAAACATAGCAAGACAAATTAAGAACGGTAATGGCCTCGGGAGAGATAACTAGGGAAAGGGTTCCAAACAAAAATAAAACCTAATAATTAGATATGCACGAATTATCAACCTTCATAAACAATGTCAAATTCTTCTTAGATAGAACATCTTTCATGGAAAGCTTATTTACTGAACCAAGGTGATACGCATTCATTCCAAGCAAAGGACATAGAATCCAGGCATATGAACCAGGGCTTTTCATCATCGCAGAGATTATTTCTTCTTGATAGAATTCAACTGTGAAACCGTCTGGTCCTGGTGCTTTGTTTTTTGCTAGGCATTTTACAGCTTTTTCCACCTCTTCCAACATGATCTCCCGAAGTAATGCCAAGTTATGTTAGTGGTTGATTATGTGAGGTATGTATTTATTTATCCTTTTAATTGCTTCAATTTTGTGTTGATCGGGTTTCGTCAAGATATCACTAAAATATTCCCCCACTAACACCTCAATGTCTTGATGTTGGACCAACGTATTTCCTCCTTGATCTTTAAGGGAGAAAATTGAATTATGTTTCCTTCTCTCAATCATTTCCTTGTGGAAGAAATTGGTGTTTCTATCCCCTTCTCTTAACCAGTCTACTCTGGATTTTTGTTTCCACAAAATTTCCTCCTTCTTTCGCCATTCTTCTAATTTACAAATAAGGCCTCCTTCCTCACTCATAAGGGCCTCCCATCTCCTTTGAAATATCATTTTTTGTCGTACTTGTTTCATATGAGCCCAAAATTTCCCTTTATCTTGTTTTATATGGTCAAATTCTATTTTATTCCATTTCTTTATTTTTTGCTTATGTCCTTCAGTCAGAGTTGGAAGGTATGCATCATGTTTCTCCCATGTATTTGGCTTTCTTCCCACCATCCCTTATCTTTGTCAATAAAGGTAGGGTATCTTAACCAGAACACCTCAAATCTAAACGTCCTCTTCTTGTTGCATTTCTTCATGTCAACCTAAAGACATATCGGCCAGTGGTCTCATCCCAAACAAGGAAGGATTGAGGCCTCAAAAAAAAATTCACTACTTATAAGATGTAACACCCTGATTAATTTAATTCTATAGTTAAAAACTGGATTATGATATATTTTGAATGAGCAACAAAATAAAGTATTCGTTAACAATATTTTTATAAATTATCTTTGGTATTGACAAAGTCAGTTAATGAATAATTTATCTAGAGTAAAAGAAAGAAGTAACTGATTGTTAAAATGTTTCCAGGACACCAGGGTAAAAAGGTGGATACAGTTCTGACAGTTACCATTTTCCCAAAGAAAGGATTTATCAAACAATTCTGGAAGGGAATGGGGTTCTGTGCAGAAAGAGGTAAGGGTGAAGCAACCGGAGGTTTCGATGACTAATCCAAAGCTGGTAGAGAGACCAGTGGAGCTCAGTTAACACCCAGAAGAAGGAAAAGACTGGAATTATTCCTAAGGTCTAACTTCTTGTCTCAAGGATACATCTAAACCCTGTTGAGGAGCAAGTGGGGACCTGAGGACGTAATCGCCTCGCTCATAGTTGGGAGGACCATCAGACTTTAGAAGAAATTCACCTTGAACTAGGTATTGTTGTATCTTAAGATTCTAGTTTATTTTTATGTTTCTAGGTAGGAATTATTTACTGTTTTCTCTTAAATATTACAGCATGTGTAGATGTGAATATGGAAACATATGCTATAATGGATTATTAGGATAATCATGTGAAGACTGTTAAAAAATAGGTTATATGAATTTCTGAATAAAGTGGATATTTACATATTTATTTTAAGGAAATAATTATTGAAGGGATGCCTATAAGTATGAGTAGACCAAGAACTTTATTTCTAGCATAAAATGAGAAATTTCACTTTACAGTCTAAGAACTATGTAAACAGAGAGATTAGGAAGTATTTCTCACCACTGTTAAAGACTATAGAAAACATAATTCCTTCCATGCATGTAGTTTCATAGAATATAAATATTTGCACAAAAACATATAAGAGTACCCTAGGATGTAAAATTATCAAATTGAGAAGTTCACAGGTTACACCTGAGGGTTTAAGAACCCAAACTTAGAATGAGGGTTAGAGTCCCCATCCCAAAGGGAGGAAAAATCGAATACTGAAAGAGCAAGATGAAATACGCATGTATGCGGGTAGCCCTGAAAACTGCAATAGGAAAAATAATTACAAGAATGAATTCAAAAAAATATATAACTATGTAACACATGCAACAAGATAAACTAATTCAAAAATAGTCCTTAGCTGAACAAGAGGAAACACAGTAACATTTTTGATAAATTTGGAAAAATGATAGAGAGTTAAATCAGACCATTGAGCTCAACTGTAATGAATGAGTTAACTACATGTGATAATGGCTAGAACTAATAAAATAGTATTATGATAAATATTTCCAAGTACCAAAAACCAGACTTAACAATTCCTTTACATGAGTAAATAAGGAAGATTATCTGCAAAGTGAAATTGTAACTATTAATGAAAACATTGTTAGTAACCAGCAAGGAAGGTTCTGTATGGATCACATAATTAAGGGATGAGCTTTGGTTAATACCTTCCCATAAAAATAGAAAGGTCAAAGCTACAGTGGGATGGAGGATAAATCCCTAGCTAGATAATTAACCTACAGAAATAAGAGTAGGTTGAAGTCAACGACAACACAAGGAAGAAACTCATAAACCCTTCACTAAAAGGTTAAACAACACCCACCATTAAACAAAATGCAAGTGGAGGAGCTACAGATAGCTTGTGATATAGACTAGGTTTGGCCCACCAACCTGTCAGCAAAAAAACAAAGAAAATATGATTCGCAGGTTACCATACTGACATTTAATCTTGACCTAAAAACTGTAAAAGAAATATGAGCTTAAAAATGGTAAATGAAATATGAATAGCGGAGTCTTAAATAATACCTGGAGATGTGAAATCTGCAGCATAGACACAGGAAGTCCCAAGGTCTGAATGCTCACGGACATCGGTTTTCTGTAGGGTGGAAGGTGAGACCAGTAGGGCGCAGAAGTAATCACACTACAGAAGTCGAAAATCCCAAAGATAATTCAACAAAAATGTAAAAATGAGTTTAGAGAAAAACAAACCCACAGTTCAAGCATAAAGAAGGACCAATAAGAAAAATCAAGCACGGCGAAGAACAAGGCTAGAGGAGAACTAACCTTGGTGCTGGAAGGAAGGCCTGGCAGGGTTTCATTGTCCACAAATCAACCGAGAGCATAACCTGTGAGCACATTTGTTCTTCGAAAAACGAAGGATTTGCAGTGCCAGAGGCATTTCATGCTGCAGAAAGGATGAGGTATTGGATATTCAGGTAGGGTGGGTGACTACCCTAACCCACCCTCCTCACATCACCACCGTCGATTCCAAATATCGGATATGGATGACCCAAATGAAACAAGGATGGATGACAGCCAAGTGCCATTATATAAACCCTTATAGAGGCATGTGATAGCCTTTAAGTCAACATAGTACCATAGTACTGAAATCAAGAACTAATTAATTAATATGTGCGGAAAATATTTCATGGTATTACATATGATAGCATCAATAACAAAATATCAACACATAGATGTGACATGGTAAAGCCCTTTTCTGAATAACAATTTAATCATGGGAAAAATGGATTATGGGTACAATTTTTTTTTGTGATCGATACAAAAACTTGTCAAAACCATGTTTGTATCGTTACTCGTATAATCCTTGTGTTTATGTTAAATCTTGCAAGTAAACTTTGTGTTACTATTACTAACTCTATAGTTCAAGAGGAGGTTGATGCTAGAGGTAAATGAAGAGAGATAAAAAAAAATTTATATATGTAAATGTTTAGGAAGTTTAGATGTTACAAGTGGTATTAGAGGGTGGTTACACACTGGGGCCAGTTGGGCCAATAGAATAACCACTAGAATCACCCAATTTTAAACCCAGTGCTGAAAGGAACAATCAAGAGGAAGGGGAACAACAACAAGCCCTGCATGATAATCCAGGAGGCAACATAATGCCACGAAGTAATAAAAGAAGAACTTACAATGAGGCTGAATGTAAAAAAAAAATTAGAGCAACAAGAGTTGAAGAAACAAAAAATGGAATTACAGGGTGAATTTTGGAAGATTAAGCCCCCCACCTTTGATCGAGAGGCTAAATAAATGGCAGAAGCTTGGATCATAAAAATTAATAAGTACTTTCAAGTGTATGAGTATAACAGTAAACTGAAAGCTCATTTATCCATTTATCAAGTGTGGGAAAAAGCAACATTGTGGTGGGAGGAGGTTAAGAATGTGCATGGAAGAGAAGACAAAAATGTAACTTGGGATGAGTTCCAACAATATTTCAAGGATAAGTATCTGAAAATACATTTCTACGATGAAAATTCACCAGATTTCAATGATCTGAAACTGGGACAAATGTCCATGGATGAGTTTGTTAGAAAAATTAATTCATTATTACGATATGTACCGTATTTTCCGGCTGAGAAGGCAAAAGTGCAGAAATTCCTGAGTAGTTTTCCATTACATATGAAATAAAAAATTGAGTTTTTGAACCCAAGGACCATGGATGAAGTGATAAGGAAAGCTTGTATGTGCTATCAGCAGTCCAAATTTAAGGGAGAAGCTGGAAAAAGTTGGCCACCTCGAAAAGGGGAGAAAATTTTTAGCAATAACAAAAATAATAGACTTGGTAACTACCGAAATGCTGCAAGAAACCCACTAAGTAAACAAAATGGAAGAGGTCAATCAAAGGCCAATGAGCTGCTGAGGAACAACATACAGAATCTTCTAGTAGACCCGACATTGGGCAATCTCAAAAACCCCCGTTACAATGTTGGGGTTGTGGAGAGGCGCAATACTTAAAAAACTGTCCTCATAAAGGAAGAAATGAGGTGAAAGAAAACCTGAAAGAAGCATCAACTGTGGGTGATGTAGCTCGAAACATACCCAGAATCAATGCAACTCTAGAATATTGGCAAGCGGAATTCCAGCCAACCATGATAGAGTTAGAAGGTAAGATACAAACCCAATCTGTTTCTATTTTAGCTGATCCCGGAGTCATCTTAAGATATATTCATCCTTGTATAGTTGAAAGTTGTAAGTTGCAAAACCAGAAATTTAAGAACCCTTTTCTATTACAGCTGGCTATAGGGGAAAGAAGGTAGGTCAATGCCAAAGTACCAGATTGTGAGTTGAGGGTGGGATATCAAAACATTACTGTGGAACTCAATATTCTTCCCCTAGGATCTTATGATATATTATTGGGGATGGATTGGCTAGAGAAACATTGGTTACTAGTGAACTGTAAGGACAAAATTATATATTTTAAATCCAAGAATGGAATAAGACAAGAACTGTAAGGCATTAAGAAATAATTGCAGTTGGGGCCTATTACAGCATCTCAATTAAGTAAATGCATAAGGAACAGATGCCAACTCTATGCCATTCAGGTGGGATTCACCAATTCCAAGGATAATACTCTTATGCTGGAAAACATTCCTGTAGTGCAAGAATTTCAAGATGTATTTCCTGAAGAAATCCCAGGACTGCCGCCAAAAAGGGACATAGACTTTACTATAAAGCTAATACCCAGGGCAGCACCGGTGTCTTGAAATCCTTATAGAATGAGTATACCCAAACTAACAGAGTTGAAAATGCAGTTACAAGAATTAATGGATAAAGGCTACATTCAGTCAAGTGTGTCCTTATGGGGAGCATCAGTGCTATTTGTGAGGAATAAATATGGCACTATGCACATGTGCATGGACTACCGACATCTCAATAAGTTGACTGTTAAGAATAAATATCCCTTACCATACATAGATGACGTGTTTGACCAAGTCAAAGGGGCTAAAATTTTTTCTAATATTAACTTAAGGTCAGGTTACCACCAGATCCGAATCAGAGATGAAGATATAAGCAAAACAACATTCTATACCCGATATGGCCATTATGAATTTGTGGTGTTACCTTTCGGTTTAACCAACGAACCAGCCACCTTTATGAGCTTAATGCATGTAATTTTTCACCCATACTTGGATAAATTCATTTTGATTTTTATTGGTTAAATATTAATCTACTCCAAGAGTATGGACGAACATAAGGAGCATCTACGCATTGTGTTGAAGATGTTAAGGGAACATCATCTCTATGCTAAGTCTAGTAAGTGTGATTTATTTAAAGAATAGATTCAATATTTGGGGCATGTGGTTTCTGCTGAAGGGATTGTGGTGGACCCGGAAAAGATAAATATCATCATGGAATGGAGGGTACCAAAGAATGTGGTAGACATATGTTCATTTATGGGTTTGGCTGGTTATTATCGACGATTTATCAATGGATTTTACAAAATAGATTTTCCCATCACCTCCTTACAGTAAAAGGTACGAGTCTTTATGTGGACTCACGAATATCAGAACAGTCTTGAATTATTGATAGAGCTGCTAACTACTGCTCTTGTTCTAGGTGTAGTAGACAAGAGTAAAGAATTTGAGGTATGTACCGATGCTTGTAAGGAGGAGGTAGGAGCAATTTTGACTCAGGAAGGGAGGCTCATAGCTTATGAATCCAAAAATGTGAAAGAGAATGAATAGAAGTATTCAACCTATGATTTGGAACTAACTGCAATGGTATATTCCTTATGAATATGGAGACATTACCTATTCGGAAAAAGGTTCGTGCTCAGAACTGACCACAGTAGCCTAACAATTTATTTTAAGCAAGATGACCTGAATGTCCGCCAAGCTAGATGGAATGCTTTCCTAAGTGAGTTTGATTTTGACATTCATCATGTGAATGGTAAAGAGAATCGAGTAGTAGATGCACTAAGCAAGAAGCTGCATCGTATTTATGAACTCTAATTTAACCAAATTGAATTCAAGCTCCAAGACCAGATATTTGAAGCAGCTAGCAAAGATCCTGAATACCAGTTTCTATGGCAGCATGAAAAAGTAGACAAAGAGAAAGGTAAGAAGTATGATTTTGAATTCTAAGATAAGGTGTTTTTGGTCTTCCAAAAAATAATATATATTCCAAATCAAAACAATCTAAAAAGAATCATTCTTGATGAATATCACTGGAGTTCCTATGTGAGACATCCAGGATACCAGAAAATGTTAACTGCAATTAAAAAATATTATACCTAGCCTGGAATGTGGAAGGGCATTGCAGAGTATTTGACCAAGTGTCTAGAATAACAGCAGATCAAGGTTGAACATCAACATATCGCATGATTGCTTCAACCTATTCTAGTACGAGAATGGAAGTGGGAGGTCATCTCCCTTGACTTCATCACTGGACTACCAAAGAGTAGAAGGCATAATGATTCGATTATGGTGGTAGTTGATAGACTCAGCAAAGTGGCACATTTCATTCCCATCCAGTCTACTTATAAGACAGTACAAATTGGTGATATCTTTATGAGAGAAATTTTCAGATTGCATGGTATTCCCCGAGTGGTGATTTCAGATCGTGATGTGAAATTCACCTCGGCATTCTGGAAGACACTATTTAGTGGTATAGAGACACAAATACAATTTATTACTGCTTATCATCCACAAATATATGGGTAAACGGAAAGGATGAACTAGATTTTGGAATATATGTTGCGCATGTATGTAATTCAACAACCAACAAAGTGGGAAGGGTATCTACATCTGATTGAGCTCACTTACAATAATGGATATTAGGAATCCCTTAAGATTAGCCCCTTTGAGGCATTGTATTGACGACAATGTCATACTCCTATGAACTGGAGTATTCCATAAAATAAAATAATGCTTGGACCCGATATGTTAGAGGAGATGGAGCGAGAAGTGAAGAAAATCGGGCAGAACTTGAAGGATGCTCAAGACTGGAAAAATGTGTATGCTGAAAAGAAAATAAATTTCCAGGAATTCATGGTTGGGGATCACGTGTATGTGAGGATAAAGCCAAAGAAAAGTACATTGCGGTGGAATACCTGTGCTAAGTTTCCCCCCAAATATTGTGGACTATTCAAAGTTTTGGAACAGATAGGACCAATGGCCTACTGACTGGCTCTACCAAGCCATAAATTGGTACATAATGTGTTTCACGTATCATTACTGAAACTTTATGTACATGACCTTAGACATGTGATACAATGGCAGGGTATACATGTAAGTTAAGAATGCTTTACAATTGTGACAAAAGTAAAATTGTTGAATTTAACTAATGATAATACTTCTGATATGCAGATAGAACTGGATGATGAATTCCTCATAGAACCGCAACATAGCCTAGATTGGAGAGAAATAACGCTCCGGAGGCGAGTCTTCCCCCAAGTTAAAGTGCAGTGGAAGAACTTTGGCCCAGAGGAGGCTACCTAGGAGGACGAGCATGTTATTCAACAAGCCTATCCGGAGTTGTTCAATCTGATTAAATAACACCAAGGACGATGTTTGTTTCAACACCCTCATTAATTTAATTCTAGACTTAAAAATTGGATTATGATATATTTTGAATGAGTAACGAATTAGAGTATTTGTTAACAATATTTTTATAAATTACCTTTGGTATTGACAAACTGAGTTAATGAATAATTTATCTAGAGTAAAATAGAGAAGAAACTGATTGGTAAAATGTTTCCAAGATACCAGGGTAAAAATGTGGAGACAGTTCTGAGAGTAACCATTTTCCCAAAGAAAGGATTTATGGAAAAATCTTTGAAGGGAATGGGGTTTTGTGCAGAAAGAGGGAAGGGTGAAGCAACGAGAGGTTGCTATGAGTAATCCAGAGCTGGTAGAGAGAGCAATGGAGCTTAGTTAACACCCATAAGAAGGAAGAGACTAGAATTATTCCTCAGGTCTAACGTCTTATCTCAAAGATACAACCACTAATACAAAATGAATAATTCGTTACTAAAAAAAAGACTAAAATTTGCATATAAACGACTATTTTTTAATCGGTGACCAATAGTAGCTAATTTACAGTATCTTATAGCGCGACCAATTTTTAGTCGTTTTTAGCTTAGTCATTAATTGGTTGTCTCAATTTTGTTGTCTAGTAGTATATTTGGTCATTAATTTAGTCATTAATTTGGTAATTTATTTAGTCATTGACTTTAATTAATTTAGTCATTGATTTGGTCATTGATTTGGTCATTAATTGTCACAATTGATGACCAAATATACAACAAAATATATTACTAAATGATGGATTGTATATTTCTGTGGTTTAGATTTTTAGAATCAAAGCTCGGAATCTCCACAGTCCTCATTTTTCAGTCTACGTTTCGGGTCTAAAACAAGACCCATCTTCAGGACAAATTTGCAAACAAGAGAAACAATTTGTGTTAAATAAATAGTGCAAAAAATGACAAGAAAGAGAGCCGACCAGATGTGAACTTAATGCTTTAATTTCTAAATAATTTCCATTTATTTTTAATTTATTTTTATTTATATTTAGTTGAGTTTTAGTTATTTTGTTTTATAAAAGTATCATAATATTTATTATGATGCTTGGAGTTTAATGCTAATAATGTTGATTAATAAAGATTATGATACTTTTATAAAACAAAATAACTAAAACTCAACTAAATATAAATAGAAATAAATAAAAAATAAATGGAAATTATTTAGAAGTAAAAGCATTAAGTTGATATCTGGTCGGCTCTCTTTCTTTTCATTTTTCCACTATTTATTTAACACAAATTGTGTCTCTTGTTTGTAGATTTGTCCTGAAGATGGGTCTTGTTTTAGACCCGAAACATAGAATGAAAAATGAGGACTTTGGAGATTCTGAGCTTTGATTCTAAAAATATTACTAAATGATCACCTGAAAAAACTAATTAATGACCAAAGAAATATGACTAAAATGTTGGTCGTGTTATAAGATACTGTAAATTAGCTACTAATAGTCATATATGTGAAAATTTTAGTCATTGCTTGAAACTAATTAATTAGCAAAGAAATATGACTAAATTTTAGTCGTGTTATAAGATACTGTAAATTTGCTACTAATAGTCATATATATGCAAATTTAGTCACTATTTGCAATCAAAAATTTATCACTTGCAATAGTTATTTACCGTTTTTTGGTAGTTTCGTATTCATTATATAAATGACTACTTTAGTAGTTTATATTCACTTCATTTACTTCCATTAACAATCGTAATAAGCTACTAATTTAGTCTTATATTCATTTTATTTGTGTTCATAATTAATAAATATAAACTACTAAATTAGTAATTGTAGATTGATTTTATGTGTTCATTATTAACCAACATACATTAATTAGTATGATTTTGCAACTAAATTAAAAAAATAATGTCATACAATGTACATGTTCATCTAATATGAAAACACAAAGTTACATATGTTAATTACAATACTAAGTAACATCAAGGGCAACTATAAATAACACATAAATTATATTATATAAAATGTCAAGTATTACAATATGAGCTTCCAACTTAATATTGGTTGGAGTAAAATTTACACATGAAATATTTTTTCATCACTTCAAAACATTATCATTCTGTTACGAAAAAATTTCAGAAGACATTGCAGGTGAATTCACCAACTCTGAAAGCTTGGTCATCAGTCTCTATGTGTGCCTTATGCGGGATATTGGCCCTACAGGTACCACTAGAGTAGTTTTCTTCACTCTCTTTAATTTTCATTTTGTCTCTCTAATGTTATTGTTCTCCTCTTTCTTCAATTCATGCTTCTCGCCATCAATACTGAATTCCTTCTCTAGCAAAAAAAAAAAAGATACAATGCAGAGTATAAGACATGAAAGTCGATGAACATTGGAATATAAACTAAAGTAGACTATAAAGGATTTATACGATATATACCTAAACATAAGAAATATTTAAGTTAATAAATATTGTTAATGTCACTTTTCCCCATAAAAGCAAGAAAATCAAACAAGCTTTCTTCAGTTGGGAAATAATGGCCACTATCTAGCCAAATGACCTGTATAAAAAAAAGAAAATAAAACATCACCATAGAATAAATTTTGTACCTACTGTGTTCTCATTGTACAACATTTTTTGATGAAATGTTATCTTCAAGTAAAGTAATAAATGCAAATAGCACACATTGAGTATTTTGAATTCTCATGCTTATGGTACATTGTAATTTTGATTTTATCCAACGTAATCAAACACAACAGAGCTAGAAATTTCTACTATGAATGTCTCATGCTCTACTTTTGTAGTTGTATCGTTTCATCTAGTTATCTTTAATAAGCAGTGACACTTCAACAATAAAACTGGTCAGTAGAAATCTAATGGGTGGAGCAAAGTATTGCTGACACAAGATTGCTGCAAGAAACTAAAAACTAATAAGATAAGACTTTGTAAATTAGATACTAACTGGAAATACAACTTCAATATAACAATCTTCAATCATCGGCATACTATTCCAGGGGAAAAGGAATACAATTCCCAGAAGCCAAAAAATTATATCCAGAGAAAAACTAAACATGTTGGCTCCATATTCAAAGGTAAAGTAACTGGGACTAGCTATATCAAATACGTTTTAGAGTGTATGGGTATCTAGTAACACGATTAACAAGAATTTTAAAATATATCTGCCACGTATGACCTCAAATGTGGCAACAAATTTGATATATGCACAACCTGTATACATTTCAAAATGCATTGCAATGATATAAGAGTATCAAAATAAACTACACATAATTAAATTTTCACTATCCCCTTTTATTCCAAAACAACATTCAAATAACTGCTATAACTTACCTTGAAAAATATGCCGAAATTTCCATTCATTGTCATGAATATCCTTGGCTGTGAGTTCTTGGAAAGGTGGTTTCTTAGTGAAATCCTACCCAAAACAAACAAAACTTAATAAGAGACATATATGAAAAATACCCTTACCTTTTGATCCTTCAAACAATGTAGTATTCTCTTAAAAAATGTCTAAAATTCTAAGCACTTATCTATTAAATCACATATAGAACAACAACTATGTGAAAATAAGAACCGCACAAGTGGAAGACAAACTTTTTCCGCAACGCGTCGTGGCACATAAAACCTATCATTGGTGCTAGTGCTACTTTCTTGGTGTGCCAAGGTCAGAACCAAAATAACAATATTTTTCACTTATTGCACAGTATCATCAATTTTTAGTTCCCTGCACAAATGGAACTAGTACCTAAGAATCTCTCACCAAAATTGGAAATTACAGCAAAGAACATATAATGAAATTGAAATGTCTTACAACATTAAGAGGTTTCAATGTCATTTGAGCATATACTTCATCTGTTTCCACATCTTCCTGGCATTCAATAAGGTGTTTATTAAATTTTAAATCTGGTATATATAGCGATATGAATCAAAGTGTTCACAACCAAAGCAAGGATGAAATGCAGAGAACCCACATCATGCATTGTAACATTGTGAAGTTGGCTTATTTAATTGAGTTGGAAAATTCATATAATTAGATATATGAGCATCAACCTCCTTGTTTGTTGAAGCGGCTACCTAAAATCACATTGATTATGATCAGTTTCATTACGTAACATTAAAATTTCAAAATATTTGAATCACATTTTATGATGAAAATAAGATAAGCATTCATTATTTTTAGTCATTTGTATCCAAAAGAAGATTGAAAATTAAAAATTAGTGAGAAACAACCTCACCTGCTCATTGTAACCCTGTGAAAAATAAACAACCTTTCTCCCAACAACAAGTAAGAACACAAGTGGTCTGACACAGGCATGCCAAAGCTCTGAATTAAGGAATCTCCTTTCCCTTGCTTTATGTGACATGAACAAAAAATTTGTCAATTGGATATTCCTTTAGAAACCTCTCGACATTCCAATAGTAATTGTGTAAAGTAATATGATATTATGAATGTAAACATTGCAGTAGTAATCGCATTAACTTGACAAATATTCTAGATGACAGTATTTTCCATAGACATTCATTCTCTCTCTTTCTTCGGTTGTTAAATTCTTTGTCCGGTGAGGTTGGAATTCTAGAATATGTGAAAATTCTTGAATACAGTTAAGAAGAAATCCTACTGTAGTATCATGGTTTATTTCTCCTACTTGATTAAGTTATACAAGTTATTTTCAGAAAGAATATTCATAAAATATCGAAGTAAACACAATTAACAGCCTACACATGCAGATCATTTACTAAATATTATGCTCATTCAACAAAGTGACACACTGATTTTTGGACATAAGTCCCCAGAAAAACCAAAAGTGAGAAAATTGGTGCAAAAAATATGAGGGTTTATTATTATTAAGTAGATTATGAGTACAACAAATCTGGGCACCAAATCTGGTTAACCTGACAGAGAAAAAGTAGATCTCCAGCTAACCTGTTGTTCTAAGACTAAGATTCAGACTGATCCACACCCTCAAATGGGATTTACAAGACTCAGCCCAATTCTAGCCCTAGAAACCCCAACGCTGCCCTTGAAGCCACAGTGTCATCCCTGCTAGGCTCTACGTGCCCCTGCGCTACTCAAAAGGGGACTGTGTAACCCCAGAGTGGGTGACGCAGTCCTTACGTTGCCTATGGAGGCCTTTGCGTAACTCTGGAAGCCCTATGAAGCTGCAGCGTTGCCTCTCCTGGGCCTGCATAGTGGCTGAAGCCTTTGTGTTACGCAGCTTATGCGTAGTTGTTGTTGCTGCCCTTGATCCTCTGTGTTTTCCCTTAAAGCTACTCCTCTTCCCCTTGCTGACTCTACTACACTTCCTTTGAAATGTAAACCTAGTAAGAAAGTCTAAAAAATAACAAATACAAACACAACAGGAAGAGAATAAAACAAACTACCATGTAATATCTTGGAATCCTTCTCCTTCATGATCATGCTAAGAAGGGCCTTTTTGGAAAAATATTATTAAAGGATTGTCTATTAAAAGAAAAATTTGGAAAGGGAAATGACTCTCTAGCTAGCAAACTACAATTGTCAAAGTATATTCTTCAATTGGCCAATTCTGAAAATTTCAGCAAATGTGTAGTCTGTTAAGGAACACAACAGACCAAAAAATATTATCATTCTCGCCTAGAAGAATGTGTATAAGGCTTGCAGAGGCTTCGCTCTATGTTATGGGGGATTGGATTAATAAGGCTTTAATGGAAAAGATGGTTCAACATATTTGCAAGGAAGAAAAAAATATCTAAGGAAAACTACACAGGCACCATATCCCCAGAATGTCTGCTCGTTCATCTATACTTCATTTGATACAACCTTAACATAATTAGAGATTATATTTTTTGGGATAGCAAGGATGGATCCAAGGCTAAGTTTGTGAGAACTCATGGAATTTGAAGATAACGCTCTCTAGATTGGAAGATTTAGCAAGTCTAAAGGGGCCCTTACAATAGCCCTTGGGCTCTATTTTTTGGAACTTTAGGTATGAAGCTAAAGATGGGCACCTTTAAGGAGAGAAACAGGAAAATATTGGAGGAATTTAGAACCCAGATCAATAGAGATGCAACAGAACACTCAAGAAAGATCCTAGAAAATTTCATAATTCCAACGAGGGGGAACAGAATCACTGAAAATGGAGAGCTTCCACGATTGAATTGTACACAGTAAAGAGAGGTCATGAAAGAAGGGGAAACTTCAACAAAACCTGGAAGAAGGTTTAGGTGAAGGAGGACTTCACTAAAGCAAAGACTTTCTTATAGCTATCCACTGAAAAACAACCTAACATAGGATCAGGTCCTGAGGAAAATTCTTCCTTGGCCCTTCTTAATGACCCCTTTTCCTCTTCTCCTTACGTGTGAGTACCCCTGCCATATTTGAAGTCATTTTATAGAGAAACATGACCTTAGCTGGATCTTTCCTACCTTGTTACTAGATCTCTTTCAAAACTGGCATATGATATCACAATCCCCAAAGCTTAAATCAATTTGGAAACATGTCACTAGCTATGGAAACCTAGTAAGTCTGTCTAAAAATAACAAATAAAAACACAATAGGAAGAGCACCAAAACAGCTACCAGGAAATCTCTTGGAATCCTTCTCCTTCATGATCACGCTAAGAAGGGCCTTTTTGGCAAAATATTATTAAAGGATTGTCTAGTAAAGGAACAATTTGAAAAGTGAAATGACACTCTTGCTGGCAAACTACAATTGTAAAATTCTATTCTACAATTGGCCAATTTTGAAAATATCAACAAATGTGTAGTCCATTAAGGAACATAATGGACCAAGAAATATTATCTTGTTGGCGAGGAAAAATGTGTATAAGGCTTGCAGAGGCTTGGGTATATGTTATGGAGGATTGGATTAATAAGGCTTTAATGGAAAAGATGGTCCAACATATTTGCAAGGAAGAAAAAAAACTTTAAGGAAAACTACACAGGCACCATATCCCCAGAATGTCTGCTCGTTCATCTGTGCTTCATTTGATACAACCCAAACATAATTAAGGGTTATATTTTTTGGGATAGCAAGGATGGATCGAAGGCTAAGTTTGTGAGAACTCATGGAATTTGAGGATAATGCTCTCTAGCATGGAAGATTTAGCAAGTGCAAAGGGGCCCTTACAATAGCTCTTGGGCTCTATTTTTTTGAAATTTAGGTATGAAGCTAAAGATGGACACCTTTAAGGAGAGGAACAGGAAAATATTGGAGGAATTTAGAACCCAGATCAATAAAGATGCAACAAAACACTCAAGAAAGATCCTAGAAAATTTTAGAATTCTAGCGAGGGAGGATAGAATGACTAAACATGGAGAGCTTCCAAGACGAAATTTTACATAGTAAAGAGAGGTCATGAAATAAGGGGCAACCTCAACAAAACCTGGAAGAAGGTTTGGGTGAAGGAGGACTTGACTAAAGAAAATAATTTCTTATATCTATCCACTAAAAAACAACCTAACACAAGATCAACTCCTGAGGAATATTCTTCCTTGGCCCTTTTTGATGCCCCCTTTTCCTCTGCTCCTTATGTGTGAGTACCCCTACCATATTTGAAGTCATTTTATAGAGAAACATAACCTCAGCTGGAGCTTTCCTACCTTGTTACCAGATCTCTTTCAAAACTGGCATATGATATCAAAATCCACAAAGCTTAAAGAAATTTGGAAACATGTCGCCAGCTATGGAAGTTTGGTTAGAAATAAACAAAAGTATTTTCATATATGAGTCTATCAGGTAGCCCTTGAGAAATACTAGTAGCATGTGTGGGGGAATTTATAATTGAAATAGTAAAAGCCACCTTGTCTAGAGAGAGAAAATCCCCCAGCAGATGACTGTTGACTTTAAAAACCAAGGGAGATTTAATCCTCCATCCCTGACAAAGGAAGTGGGACCCATCATACATAGGCAAACTAAGAGACAAGGAGGATAGTTAAGACACAATAAACCTATGGGAAAATGAAAAAATCTAGCCAATATAGAGGCATGATCAAGCGATTTAAACTGGCTTTTCAAATAGCATTTTCTCATCTGAATTGAAAGAGGACTTTGCCATAATCGTCAGAGCCTAAAGTAGTCAAGGGGCTTATTTTTCACCTCAGCCATCCTTTGTTTCTCTCAACAGTCTGGTTCTATCGATGACGAGTACCTTATGATTGAAGATTACGAGCACCAAGACATCATGGTGAATAAAATGCTAGTGATAAAGCAAAGAGGCCATGGAGAGGGGGATGGATATTTGAACCCATACATGTGATCCCTCAAAACCAACAAGGCAATATATGCCCCTCATTATCAGAAAGTTGTGTGTGACAGCAATGGCAGTTCAAAATAATGTGGAAGGGCATCAGCATGAAAGGAGGATACAGAACACATTAATTATGTAAAGGATGGATGCTAGAAGAGCAATTGTAGGAAGAGCCAAATGCAAGAGGGAGCATGGATGATCTAATGTTTGACTCAAGATCAAGGAGGAGCCCCACACAAATGTACCATATCTAGAGCATGAACTTGTTCCTGAACACAATATTAAGTAGCTTCTGGGCGAATCTCTACTGCAAGCCAAAGTAGCAAAGAAATATGGATATTTTCAAGCCTCTCATTACTGTCTATAACCTCTTTATCCATATTTAGCATATATGCATGACCAACCATATCCTTTACAGTTCTGAAACCCATATCAGACAAAGTTCACGATCGTTTCTGTTGAATTTTCAAATAGGATAAAATTGTTATTGGAGCTTATAATTTGCAGTATGCCCTGTTTCCAGCCTAGAAGAAGTTATTATCACTCTCAACAGTGAAGAAACTAAGTTTGAACACACATTTTTTTGTTAGATGGGATAGGTGTAGATTAAGGGTGCTTAAGTCTGAGATCAGGTGTGGTACCAGCCTTATAGGCTAGGTTGTTGGATTTATTATGTTGTTGGTTTACTTTAAGAGGGACTTGAAACCCTGAATTGCTTCAAACTCTGTGAACCTTGTGTATTGATTTTCTTTAAGGACACTTTAAAGAATATCACAAGATTTAATCCTCATCACCAATGCTAAGAGATGAGAAATTAAGTGTTATATGACTCGGTTTCAGAGCATATAGATCATCAAACAATGGTGCAATAAACTTGAGTACTTGACCACATAAAATACGTAGATAAAAAGTGAGAACTAGAGCCAATTTTGTATGTCAGTGACAAATCTACGTATGTTTTTAAATTATAAAGTGCGTTGTTGAGCTCATTTTTGCATTTTATTGCATTAGAAGGTGTTGAAGACTTCATTGTGCAAATAAAACATTGAAATAATCAAGGTGTAACATGCCACATTTCAAACCTTGATGCAAAGTGAGTAAAATGACATACAAGAAATAAATCACATGTGTTGAGGTGTTAAATGAATAACCAAGAAGTTGGTCATATCATGGATCATGCAATATCCACCAAAAATAAAATTAGATCTGAAGGCTTGAATTTAACCCTAGAAATCAATCTCAAATGGCATGAATTGTTCCACTTATTATTAAGTAGGTTTTTCACCCTATTTTCACATTGATTAGTCTTCTTTGAGTGTGTAGATCATAAATATATCTTGATTCTCAATGTTGAATGAAGTCATTGTAAATTGACCTCAAATGAGCAATATATATTCAATTTTCCCAAGCATGACAACTCAATTAAGTGCTTGTGTTAGATCCAAGATAAGTAAATGGGTGAAATAAAAATACAGCAAATGAAATAACCTTGGATCTAGTGACCTATATTTAGAGATACAGCAAGCAAAACCCTCCAAAGAATTCAGAGCAATACTCCTTTATCTAATGAATCATCAATAGGGTAGCGCAACCATGAACCCATTACATCTTCATGAATGGAACTAGAACTAGTTAATGATTCCAGAGTATTATCCTATCCACAAGAGAAGGTTTCCAAGGTAAAACAACATCATCATTTTATAGCGTTTTGACAGTTGAGTTGGCAAAGGACACTTGACCATTTTCCACAGGAGTTCTTATACATAATGATCTACATCATGGATCTCTTATGTAGTTGTAGTGTGTGCAGTAAAAATCAAGTGAGTATTTCTCTGGAACAATTAGCTCCTTTAAAATTGGATTCCACAACATTGTAAGGCTGAATTTTTCCCAATGTCCTGGAAATACATGAAATCTTACAAAAATCCAACCATAAATGATTTTTACTTCAACAGAGGAGGAGTTTGTTTCCCTCATCAAGAAATGTGGAAGGAATTTGAGAAATCAATTCAAAATAGAGTCCGCTCAGTAAATAAGGGGATTTCTATCTTTAGTCATCTATAAAGCCCAACAATGGCACATTCGTAGCTCATGCATGCCAAGCGATAAGAGTAAATGTAAAATATAGTCCCTATGCAAGAGATTTATGTATTAAAAACTTTGTTGAAAGCCTAAGATGATCATATAATATAGATAATACATTTGTAAAATGTCTCATTTGGGAAACCCAACTCAACTCCTAGGACTGTAGTGTGAAAAACATAATGCAAAGCATAGTATGGAACACAAAAGAGTTGTCAAAAATTTTTCCAAAGAAATCGGCACTGTTATGGATCAGACCTATGCTTAACAAATCCAAAATGTCGTCTAGATTCTAGTTGGCAATGACATTTAAAATATCATACTTTGCAACATGACAGCCAACAATTATTAACCATATTTGTTAGATGGACTCAAGTGGTTAGATTGAACCCATAGTGTCTGTCAAACAACTTAAATGACTGACAATATGCACACCAAATGGACAAATTTATGAGGATGAAAATGAAAATATTTAGTTAGTTGTATGAGGTACACAGGCTCCAATTTATTTTGTATACTAATCAGCAACAAATGAAACTGATCAAGATGAAAATATTAGTGTTGGGTGAATCCTCTATGATGTTTTGTATTATCATCCAATTATATTTGTCTTTATGCTTTCAAACAAACACATTACAACAGAAATTTATTTTTTCTCGAGGTAAACCTATTAATGTGACCAAAGCGTATTCCGTTACACATGCAATAGGTAACATTCATTCAAGGATTATTCTAAATCACCTGCTAATAATATGCTATTATAAAATAGTTCAACCACCAGGATTATATAGTCTGATCATCTATAATGAGACTGTATAAAATCTAGGAAGCTGGATAGAAAACTCGAAGAATATATATGTTGGAGTCTTTTTGAAAAAAAATTATATTTAAAGCTAGCCTATATGTATTAGATAACCTTGAGACTTAGAAGATGCTTCTATATCTAATTTTCTTTATGAAAAATGCTGTAGGCACCTAAATAATGTAATTATCCATTCCACTATGAATGGAAATTATGATTTTTCTCACTAGAGGAAAAAATTAGTAAAAATAGTCTCGTGATGAACACCTAGGAAGCTATCATATCTCCAGATTATGAGGACGTTATTGCTAAAAATATTAGCATAGTGACACCAAGATGGCAAAACACTAACATTATATGAGGAAGAAAAATCAGAAATCCACTTCATACTGTCTTGGTTTCCATGCAATGATGTCATGCAGGAAGAAATATACAGTAGCTAAAGGATAACAAAATGGAATAAGAGGAAACCATGCTACTAGACCTTATGGTGACACAGTCACCATCATTAGCCTGAGAGACCATAATGCATCTTACATCAAGATGTTATCTAGATTCTCTATGAAGACATCCAAAATACCTCTAGCAGATAATTCCAATGTTTTTTCCAGAATTTATAATCTAAAACACTTGAAATCCATAAAAAAGAGGAACTACTATTAACAAAAAAAATTATGTTAAACCTACCTAGCAAGGCATGCTATGTTGAATTTTATAGCTATGGTCAGTCTTCATAGTTTATATTTAATCCCTTGTAATGTATAATGTAAATGTAAGACATGTTCTTCATGTCATTTTTATTGATTAGCACTTGAAAGAAATATTATAAGAAATTTGAATTTTGATCTTTCGGCTCTAAACTAGTCAATTCAGCCCTTCCTCAAGTCAATTCGGCTCTTGTGAAGAGACAAACCCATTCTTGAAGATAGAACACTATATAAATGCATTCGACCTCCTCCACAATGGAACCATTCGATCACATACAAGAAAGATAGTTTGTGGGCATTCAAGCAAAGGAGAAGAAGGATGAATTCATCTCTATCATATTCTCTCTCTTTCTCTCTCTCTCTCTCTTTAACTTGGACATGTAAATTTCTGGATAGTTTCTGGGCAGGCCGAGTTTTCTGGGCATATTCTGGAGGCTGAAATTCAGCCTAGGTCAAAGCAAAGAGGGCCGAAGTTTGAAGGGCAGAAGTTTGACTTGACTTGGCTAGAGGGCTGCTTGACCAGGTTCGACCATAGCTTGTTGATTAGGTTGTACTAAATGATGAACGAGGCAAATTTCTCTTGAGAAACATCCCTACTGATGTGTATTTTAGTTTACAACACAATGAACCATCACAGTAAGAAACTTTTTCCTGCCCAATGCCAATATAAATTCTAAGTTTTGACAGTGTTATGGGAAGAGAACCTTTTAACTGAAATGGACTATTTTAGTTGGATTCAATTTCTCATTAATTAAACTAAGCACCATGGATTATTTTTTTGATAGAAGAAAACTTTTTGTATTATAATGGGCCATTGCTACAAAGATTTCATATGAACCTGTCTAGATTTTCTGTTTACAGAAATAACTTTTCTGTTTAGCTCATTTGACAATAGAATTTTATTTTGATTAATATTTCAAATTTATGTGATGGAGATACTGCCAAGATCTTCCCTTTTAAGTCTATCATACAAAGTGAAAATAGTTCCATTACATGCTTTGCTAATACTAAGTTATTACTATTTTGATTTGTTAGGGATATCTGGAGAAAATTTTCCTCGTCAAATCCTAGAGTTTGTCAAGTTAAATGACTTGACAGAAAAAAAAAGAATAACTAATATAGACAAGTCAAGAGTTACTAAGCTTTACTAGATGGTTCTATTAATATAACTCGTATTAATAGTGATTTTTTCCTGCTCTGTAAGAGAAACAGGGATCATTTTATTTTTTATGCATGACCAAAATTTAAATCTGCAATGAACAGGGGAAGATAAGCGCTAAGACCCGAAACTTTGGTGCAGAAGGGCATCGACAACATGACAAGGAGAACATAAATAAAATAGGGCATATTGAGTGAAAGTTGTAGCCAAGGAAAAGGTGCCGAAGTAGAGGAAGGAGAGCTCAACAGCTCTGCTCTGTATTTTCTTCTTAACGAATGTTATCCACCTCATTCATGGTTCAAAACTAAGAATCCTAGTTTGAAACTAAGATATCCTGGTTTGAAACGTTTGGACTTATGTATTGATGATGAAATTAAATATCTAGGTTTGAATCATCGATATAAATATAAGTATTGCAGATATTCTTTTTTTTTTTAAAACAAGGTAGTTTGAATTGGAAAAATGGTGTTGAACCACAATGAAGGTACATCCATAGCATTCTGTAGCACAATGTAGCATAATATTTTGTAACTAAACATGTTCTATCATGTCGATTTTCTCTATCCTACTGCAAGGCTCAAGAGTCCAAAAAAATCCATAAGGATACATTTTATGGAATAGGTGTATATGTGATAGGAATTGAAAAGAATTCAAAAAAATTTAAACCAAGGTGGATTCTTAATCATCTATGATAATCAAATTATCTATTAAGGATACATGCTTGAGGTCTGTTAGGCAATCCAATTGAAGCATCTTGGACTAAATTTACTGAAGACACCTAACGATCTCTTCCCCATGCTTCTCCCTATTCCATAGCCTGTGCATTTTTCATTTGGAGTTGGAGATGCTAGATTTCCATACTCACATCTTGAATTTGCTGGTAGTGAGTGGATATAATATTAGTTAGCACATCCACCTAAGCCAAAAAATAATCAAGCTTCCTACTCAGCACCACTATCTCAATTCTAATATCCTCGTCTACCACCCACTCTTTCTTTCATGCACTGCATTTCTTGCCTTTTTTTACTTCCATGCCTCCCAGAACATGTACAGATTTTATGATATTCCAACCCCTGTCCAAATTGCCTCTGAAATTCCTATTAATGATCATGCCAATTAATTTTATGACCCTACTTTCCTTAGAGTGTTTTGGAACCAAATCTAGCAAAATATAACAAAGAGGTCCCCTGATAAAGTTACCTGCCTGAGTGCCTTGAATTCCCAACTGATTGATGTGCGAGGTGAGGGGGTAATATAAAACTTAACTACTCTAATCCTCCATGACCTTGCCTCTGTAGTCCCGATTTGTACTAAAAATTTCCCACTGCCAACTTTCATGGGGTGACTGCTTCTAGAGATGGGCCAAACCTGGCTATACCATGTCATTCACACAAGGAAATGCCTCTCTTCACCTATTAAGGTATTCCAACTGTAGAAATGATTTTTTTATACCTCTCATGGATTCCCGAGACTTGGAAACATTTTCGTCTTACTTACTTAAAACAATATGGCATTTCAACTTAACTTTATCACTATTTTCACAAGACAGTGTGTGAGCCACGTTCCAGGCATGCAAAAACTTGAAAGTGATACTTACATGATTTTTAATTGAGTAGACATATCCATTGAATTATGGTATTATTGCCTCCCTCATTGGTCCTTTAATATGCATGCTTTCAAGTTCTAGTGATAAGGCTTGGTTGGCCATCCTATCAGCTATAGTGTTGAGGTCTCTTAGAACATGATTTACTTGTGTGATTCGAAATATGGATAGATTTTCCATGATTCTTGTGTGGAGATGTCGCAGCTAAGAGTCTAAAGAAAAATTTCTCAACACAAGATGGCATATGGTGTTATTGGAGTCTCCTATTATAATGAGGGACTAAGATTGGAGAAGAAGCAGCCAGAATAAGGCCTTGAAGGATTAGAGGTTTTTCCTAGATTCCAAGAGTAGCCTAATTCAATATGTCCCTCGGGGCTGAAAAGAACCTTCCCCCCTCACCTACCACCCCTATAAGAAGTGCAGATATTCTTGAAGATCGTTTCATAAAGAATGGCTTCTGCAAAATTTTGTAATCGAAAAGCACAATTTTGTTTGAGGGAGGTATATAATTTATTCATTTCAAAGTATTGCATAAGAGATGATTTAGTTAATCTAAAAATGATACTTTCTTTAGGAATAGTATTTAACACTTTATGTGTTTCATAGAATGAATAGAGACCCTTCGGTTGTATTAAAATGTATAAATAACATATAATCCATCTAGAAGACAAGTTTCAATTGAGATGAGTTTTTTTTACAAACAAAATGAGGTTGGTAGCATCAACTAACAAAATGATTGTAAGAGAAATAAGTATCATTTGAATTCAAACTAGTATCTTGGTATTTTTGAATGTCTATATACCTTATGAATCTGTTTATGGATTGCCGCAATGATAGAATATGCATAGTATTCTATGTTTGAAAAGTGGACTACTATGGCACAAATGTCTGTACAACTGACTGTTTACAGTCTCAAACTGAATTCTAACTGGCTAAACTATGATTTATATAATTTAACCTAACATTTTTTGGACTCTGAAATATATGACGAACTTTAAGTAACTTTCCATTCTAGATTTTACAAATATATCTAACAAAGAAGCACTGTAACTTCCTGTCATTGTAGATCACACTTTTGGATTAAAGACAATTTGAACACGGTAAGTGAAATTCCCTTCTCAAAGTTTGAAATAGTTTAGAAGAGAAAATTGGCATTTGTAACCTACAAATGTTATAAAATTCTCGATTTGTCAACTCTCATATATGATACTTATCTTAGAGAAAGATATGTGCACAAACATGCTCATGCACACATATGGCACGCGTGAATAAACTAGATCTGGCTTAGTGGGCATTAGCGATTTTGATTTTCCTGAGTACACAGTGGTGTGACATTTTTCCTATACAGGACGCTTCAAAAAGCTATATATTACATATGGCCCCACTTCCACATGGCCAATAGCCCTCGGCCCATAAGGGGTGAACCAAAAATCAGCCTACTTATGTAGCCAAACCGGCCCACAACGCTTGGGCATATTCTCTTGGGAAATTGGAATCGAGTGGGAAACTAGAAAAGTGACTACCTTCACTACTAAACTAAAACCCTGTGGGAAGCAGTGAAATTTTCAAAGGAAGTCTTAACAGTGAGAAAATAATAAAATCAAATCTTAAATTCAAGAGAACAAAGACATGGTAATGGGAGACTTGTGTACCAGATATCATGCTCTGGATAGAGGCTTAAGAAGAACATTATAAGATTTATCACTAGAGTAGACTACTGAAAAGAATTCTCCTTCTCTTGCTAGTCCCAAATAGATGAGAAAATGAAAAAAAAAATCACTCAAAGTCCCATAATGAAAACATGAGATTAGTGCAAAAGTCACAAAAATTTGCAACCCACCAATGTATTACAACAATAGGAATATGCAAAAGGAACAATAGAGCTAAGCTCGGAGTTGCACTGAAATAAATCAGGATGCAATTTCTTTTTCCAGTCTTTACAATTTCTATCCAGATCATTTTTGTGTATATCATACTCTGGCTGCCTGCAAAGAAGCATGCCCACATAATAAATTTCACTCCTGCTTGCAATAAAATTTTACCCAGACTAAATATAAAACTTATCCAATCGGATTAGTTATAAATTAATAAAAATGTATATATCTGTGTGTGTGGGGTTCCTCATAAAAACAAATTTTCATATTCATTCAGCGTCCAGATATTTACAGATTGAATATCTGAAAATAGTTCACTGAAGAATCCAGATGTTGACCACTCTTGCATGATGGACACACTAGAAATGGCCCAACAACTCCCTCTGTGCCACATTCCCAAAATTTAATGATGGAACCTTGAGCATTTTCCGAGGAGGAAAATCTCCAAAATTTGGTTGAGTGATGAAGGTGGCCACTAGGGCAATTGGCCATGCAATTATTTTTGTAAAAAATATATGAGCATCTAGAAAGTGTCAAATTAGATAAGCACTGAGACCCAGAAGTTTGGTGTAGAAGGGCATCGAAGGCATGACAAGGAGAACGTAAAGAGAATAAGGCATCTTGAGTGAAAGTTGCATCCAAGGGGAAGGTGTCGAAGCAGAGGAAGGAGATCCCATCAGCTTCGCTCTCTATTTTGCAGTTAACGAATGTTATCTGCTTGGTTTGCAAGCCTTTTCTCATGGTTCAAAACTAAGAATCCTAGTTTGAAACGAAGATATCCTAGTTTGAAACGTTTGGAATTCTATCTGGATGATGAACCTAAATATCTAGGTTTAAATCATTGATATAAATATAAGTATTGCAGATATTCTTTTCTTTTAAATAATAAGGTAGTTTGAATTGGAAAAATGGTGTTGAACCATATCAGAGGTACATCCATAGCTTTTTGTAGAATAATATTTTGTAACTAAACTAATTTGATCATGTTGATTGTCTCTATCCTACTGCAAGGCTCTAGAGTCTAAAAAAATCCACAAGGATACAATTTATGTAATAGGCATAATATATAATAGCAATTGGCATGAATTCAACAAAAATAAAAACCAAGGTGGATTCCTAATCATCTATGATAATCGAATTATCTATTAAGGCTACCTGGTTGAGGTCTGTCAGGAAATCCAATTGAAGCATATTGGACTAAATTTACTAAAGACACCTTACGATCTCTTCCTCATGCTTCTCCCTATTGCATAGCCTGTGCATTTTTCATTTGGAGCTGGAGATGTTGGATTTCCATACTCACATCTTGAATCTGCTGGAAGTTAGTGGAGAGAATATTAGTTAGCACATCCACCTAAGCTGACAAATAATCAAGCTTCCTACTCAATGCAACTATCTCCATCCTAATATCCTCATCTACCACCTGCTCTTTCTTTCCTGCAGTGTATTTATTTCCTTTTTTGTCTTCCATGCCTCCCATAATATGTACAGAGCTAAGAAACTGGATTCGCCCCCTAAGGGCTCCAAATCCCGAATTCGGCGAGTCAGATACGATTCGGCCAGATTCGGCCGCGATTCACGGGGTATGGCCATATCCGTATAGGGTACAGTGAATCCCGATCATACCCTATACGGATACGGCCGAACCCCATGAATCGGGTACGGCTGAACACGCCATCCAAAAAAGTGCGATGTTTTTTTTATAAAAGTGTGATTCTTGTGTTCCTTTCTCACCAGTTTCATTTTCTGAAGTGAGCAAGGAGCTAGGGTGAGCAAGGAGAAATTGTGAACAAGGAGAAAGGGAGTTCTTTCGAAGAGATTCAAGCATTCGGTAAGTGCATTGTCCCTCTATATTTTTCATTTATTTTGCTCTTAGTGTTTGCATGTGCATATGTTTTATATATTTGGTTATTTTTGTTTATTGTTTACAGTATTTATGGCTCAATCAAAGGTAGCAAGGTAGGGGCAAAGAAAGGGGTAGAATGTCCCCATTGGAGATGCCCCTCCTTTCCCTGTTTCATCAAGGTCTGTAAGTATTCCATCTATTGGAAGTGGGACTGTAAAAACTGCTTCAAATGTGCAAGGAAAACAAACTTTTGACCCCAAATACCCATTGTGGAAATGTGTGACAAGAGAGGGAGGGGCAGGAAAAAAGGGAGGAGGAGGAAATTGTTCATGGAAATTCAATTTTTGCAACAACCATTTCACTTGCACATATTTCTGTGTGAAAGCTCATTTGTTAGGTATTCCAGGTTGTGGCATTAAATGTTGTACAACAATTCAATCACCACATAGGAAGGAATTGGAGAAAAAGCAATATATTGGTGAGGAAAATGTGGCATCAAAATTTAAAAAAAAGAAGAATGATGACCCCCTTCCATTCTTAAGAAAAGCAGCAACAAGTTCCCTTTTGAGATTTTTGGTAGGGGAAAATCAACAAAGAGAAAGGAAACTGTAGTTGGTCCAATGGACAAGTGTTTTCAAAAAGAGAAGAGGGAAGAGCTTGATCTCACCATTGCATTTTTTTCTATCAAAACTTCATATCCTTTAGTGTTGCATGGTCACCTCTATTTATTGAGTTGTGTCGAGATCTTATTCATGGGGCTCCATCAGGGTAGGTGCCTCCTGGGTCAGAGAAGCTCAGAACCACATTGCTGACAAAGGCAAAGAAAGAGGTGGACAAAATTCTTGAGCCTATTAAATCAGCATGGCCCACATCTGGGGTTAGCATTGTTTCTGATGGATGGACAGATCCAGCATGCCACCCACTTATCAACTTCATGGTGTCATCCTTGAATGTTCCAGTTTTCTTGAAATCAGTGGATGCCCTTGGACAGTACAAGGATGCACAATATATGGGTGAGTTATTTATTAAAATTATTGAAGATGTAGGTGTCGATTCTTGTGTGAAAATCATTACAGATAATGCACCTATTTGCAATTTTGTTGGCATGATTGTGGAAGAAAAATATCCACAAATATTTTGGACACCTTGCATTGTCCATTCATTGAACTTGGCACTGAAATATATTGATTCTGATCTGCTTTGGATTGGAGCCATTATTGAGGATGCACGACATATCCGAAACTTTGTACAAAACCATACAAATGCCCTCACTATCTACAAGGAGTACAACAATCTATCATTGTTTAAGATTGTAGATACATGGTTTTCCTCTTCATTCATCATGTTGAAGAGGTTGAGGGAGGTCAAGACATCTCTTGGGGCCATGGTTATTTCAGATTTTTGGTCTTTTTGGAGAAAAACGGATCAAGCAGCCTCAAAGAAAGTGAAAGACAAAATGTTGGATGATCTATGGTGGGAGAAGATAGATATAGTTATTCAGATCATGAAGCCTATCATTTCCTTGCTCCGATTTGCAAATACAAACCAACCCATCCTAGGAGAGGTTTATGAGGGATGGGATTCCATGATTGAGTCTGTGAGGACCATTGTTTTAGAGAGTCAGTGCCCAGAGTATGAGACATCACCAGAGGCCTTCTTCACCAACATACAGAATATTATTGTTAGCAGATGGGACAAGAATTACACACCTTTACATTGTTTGGCTCACTCCTCGAACCCAAAATACTATAGCCATGAGTGGCTGAATGGTGGACCTTCCCGCAGATTCCGTCCTCACATGGATGGTGAAATTTCACAGGGGAGGAAAGATGCATTGAGGAGGATTTTTTAGGAGAGGGCGTCCCTTGATGAGGTGGAGGATGCCTTTGCAAATTTTTCCACTGGCACTGGGCAATTTGCAGGCTATGATGTGTTTCAAGACAGTGGGGCTAAGAAGCCCTATTCTTGTTGGGCAACTCATGGGGCAACAATCCTTCCTCTACAACAGTTAGCCATGAGGCTCCTCTCTCAGGTGACTTCATCCTCTTGTTGCAGGAAGAATTGGAGCACATATGGGAATTTTTATAGTGTGAAGAAGAGCAGGCTTGAGCAGTCCAGGGCAGAGACAATGGTGTATGTGCACACCAACCTTCGTCTCATCTACAGGCAGAGGGAGGATTGGTTGAAGGGAAAGACAAATATGTGGGATGTATTTCCTGATGATATGGGTCTGGACAGCAGTGTTGAGTTGACATTGGCCAACTTGGATCTCAATGCGCTAGTGCTAGAGCCTGTCACATTTGATGATGGAGTAGAGGCGTCATCCTCCACACCAGCAGATGCAGAGATGACAGAGGAGGAGGATGCATCAGAGCGAGAGGAGAGCAGTGGTGAGCATGATGATCGGGATGAGGACAGTGATGCTAATTATGATGATGAGGATTGATGACTCATTGACTCTGACTCATTGAGGCTTTAGGCTTGTAGTCTTGTAGACTGTAGGTTTTTCGTATTTTCTATTTCTATTTGCCATTGGAAGTGTACTTATGTAACACATTTTGATTCTGATGACTTAATGAGAAAACAACAATATCTTACTATCTTGTCTTTCTAAGTAAATTTGACAATTGTATGATGTATCAATGTATCATGTATGAGTATCTAAGATCTTAAATCTATGTTTGAATCAATGAATTTGTATGAATTTGTGTAAAAAATATCTAATTTCTAATATATATATATATATATATATATATATATATATATATATATATATATATAATAAAATAATATATAACATATCATATCACAGGCGTGTCCTGTTCTGAGGGTCACCGTACTCGAATATGATTCTCAAATCCCCATATCCCCGTATCCCCGTATCAGGTGACTTAGGTACAGAGTTTATGAGCTTCGATCCCCTGTCCAAATTGCCTCTAACATTCCTATTAATGATTGTGCCAATTACCATGATGACCCTGCTTGCCATAGAGTGTTTTGGAACCAAATCTAGCAAAATATAACAAAGAGGTCCCCTGATCAGGTTACCTCCATGAGTTCCTTCAATTCCCAACTAATTGATGCACAAGGAGAGGGGGTAATATAAAACTTAACATCTCTAATCCTCCACGACCTTTCCTTTGTAGTCCCTATTTCTGTTGAATGTTTCCCACTACCAGCTTGCATGGGGTGACTACTTCTAGGGATGGGCCAGAACTGGCTATACCATGCCATTCACATAAGGAAACTCCTCTCTTCACCTATTAATGTGTTCCAATTGTATAAATTATTGTTTGGTACCTCTCATGGATTCCCAAGACTTGGAAACATTTTACTTTGACTTACTTATCACAATATGGCAGTTCAACTTAACTCTATCACTGTTGTCACAAGACAGTGTGTGATTTCCACATTTCAAGCATGTAGAAAGCAATACTTCCATGATTTTTAATTGAATAGACATATCCATTGAATTATGTTATCATTTCCTCCCTCCATTGTTCATTTGATATGCATGCTTTCAGGTGCTAGTGATAAGGCTTGGTTGGCCATCCTATTAGCTATAGCGTTGAGGTCTCTTAGAACATGATTTACTTGTGTGATTTGTGATATGGATAGATTTTCCATGATTCTTGTGTGGAGATTTCATAGCTAATATTCTGAAGAAAATTTTCTCAACACAAGATGACATATGGTGTTTTTGGAGTCTCCTATTATAATGAGGGACCTGATTGGAGAAGGAGCAGCCAGAATAAGGCCTTGAAGGATTAGAAGCTTTTCCTAGATTCCAAGAGCAGCCTAATTCAATCTATCCTTCGGGGCCAAAAAGAACCTTCCCCCCTCACTTGCCACCCCTATAAGCATTGTATATATTCTTGAAAATGGTGTCACAAAGAATGGCTTCTACAAAAGTTTGTAATCTGAAAGCACAATTTTTTTTTAGGGAGGTATACAGTTTATGCATTTTAAAGTATTGCATAAGAGATGATCTAATTAATCTAAAAACAATACTTTGTTTGGGAATAGTATTTAACAGTTTTTATGTTTCATATAATGCATAGAGACCATTCGGTTGTATTAAAATATCTAAATATCATATAATCCATCTAGCAGACAAGTTGCAATTGAGATGAGTTTTGTTTGCAAAAAAAACAAGGTTGGTAGCATCAACTAACAAACTAATTGTAAGAAAAATAAGTATCAGTTGAATTCAAACTAGCCTTTTGGTATTTTTGAATGTTTATATACCTTATGAATCTCTTTGTGGATTGTTGCAATGATAGAATATGCATAATATTCTATGTTTGAAAATTGGACTACTATGGCACAAATGTCTGTAGAACTGACTGTTTAGAGTCTCAAACTGAATTCTAACTAGCTAAACTATGATTTATATCATTTAAACTGACAGGTTTTGGGGTCTGAAATATATGACAAACTTTTAATAATTTTCCATTCTATATTTTACAAATATATCTAACAAATAAGCACTGTAACGCCTTATCAAGTAGATCACAATTTTGGATTAAAGAAAATGTCAACACAGTAAGTGAAATTCCCTTCTCAGAGTTTGAAATATTTTAGAAAAAAAATCAGCATTTGTAACCTACAAATGTTAGACAATTCTTGATTTGTCAACTCTCATATATGATACTTAGCTTAGAGAAATTATGTGCACAAACATGTCCATGCACACATATGACACACATGAAAAAACTAGATCTGGCTTCGTGGGCATCAATGATTTTCGTTTGCCTAAGTACGTAGTGGTGTAACATTTTTCCTTGTGCATGACAATTTAAAAAGCTAGATATTACATATGGCCCCACTTCCACACGACTAATAGCCCTTGGCCCATAAGGGGTGAACCACAAAGTGGCCTACTTATGTAGGAAAACTAGTCCATGACGCTTGGGCATATGCTCTCGGAAGATTGGAAATTAGTGGGAAACTAGGAAAGGGACTACCTTTACTACTAAACTAAAACCCTGTGGAAAGTAGAGCAACTTTGAAAGGAAGTATTAACAGTGAGAAAATAATAAAACGAAATTTGAAATTCAAGAGAGCATAGGGTGAATGTTGGTCCTGTGTGACATTAAAGAAAGCCTTGGTGAGAGGGATAAGGATTCAAATGCATAATGATTTACAATTGTTTGTGGTTAATGGATATGATGTTAGGGCTAATACCCTTTTATGCCAAAATCATTGTGAGAATTCCATCAGAATTGTAGGTGGGTTTTGCCTCTGAGCCAAGGTTAAATATTGGTAATTCAGATTGTTTTCTTTTCCAAGATTATGAGTGCATTGATTGGTGGAATTTCTAGAAATATTATTAAGTGATACAGAGAAAAATTGCAAAAACAGAGAAATGCATGTTGTCCCAAAATTCATCTCATATTTTGAAATTTTTCATAACTTGTAATGGCATGCCTCAAGTTTGACATGTGCAACACAACCTCACCTTTACTGTCTTTCACAACAGTCCAAATACAAATGTGCCACTTGGATCCAGCGACAATTCACTTGCTAGGTATTACCCACATTTGAAGGTTGAAGCACACTACTCCAAGTTGATTCCCTATTCTAATAGAATTTTTCCCTTCTCTAAAAAATATAGAAGAGTTGGAATCTCCCACAAATTGTGACACGTAATTTTTTAATGCACCAACCTAGAAAAGTGGGAAATAAATAGTCTTCTATGCTACTCTGTCTTCACATTTTCCTTTTCAATTCAACTCTTAATATTTTCCTACCCCTCTTTGCATGAGATCTATTCTCAATTCTACAAAATATCTGATAAACAACACCATATACTCTACAAATTACTCCTAAATTTAGCTCCAGAAAGAGACTTAGCACATAATTGATGAATGCAACAACCTAGCAAAGCAAGAAATGCATAGTTTTCTACACTACTTATCTCCACATTTTCCCTTTGAATTCAACTCCAACAAAAAACTATATATATAATATTGAATTATTAAGCAATGTGCTACAGGACATATGGATATCTCTATTAGATATCAGGTGAAATCATAAATGTTAGAGATTTTCTCTAACTGTTGAGATATCGACATGAATATAAGCACAACTGCAATTCTTTTCAGCATATTCCAATGAACCAGAAGCTCTTAAAGTCCATCAAGGATTTGATATACTAAAAGAAAAATTTGTTTGAAAGGTGATAGTGATCAACAATTCAATGGTGGTTATCTAATCCCTCCTTCAAATTCCCCCTACTCACAAACATAAATGTTGCCAAAAAATGTTAAAGTCGAAATGTTGAAGCAAACTAAAAGGCCAATGTACTAAAATACAAATGTGTTTGAAAGGTGACAGTGATCAAAAACTAAATGGAAGTTATCTAATCCCTCCTTCAAACTCCCCCTACCTACAAACCTAAAGCTTGCCAAAAATGTTAAATTCTAAATGTTGAAGAAAACTAAAAGGACGATTAAAGGGTTCAAATACAAGGAGGTGTTTTGTGTGTAAAGGAGGGGGTAAGAGACTTGAACTCCATGTGCCCACTCACATGAAGTAGCAAAGTGTTAAGACAAGAAACCCTTCCCATGATACCTTTCATATCATGAGGAAAATGTGGAGGACAGGGCTTAAACGACCTCACCTTCTAATATTATGCACGTTTATTTGATTCATTCTCTAAAGAAATATATTTTGGTGGAAATGAATCCTACATGTTGGATTAATTGATCCATCCAAAGGGTGAACATTGGTCCTATGTTACGTTAAAGAAATCCTTGGTGAGAGGGATAAGTATTTGAATGTATAATGATTTGCAATTGTTTGTGGGTAATGGATTTGATGTTAGGGATAATACCCTTTTATGCCATAATCATTGTGAGAATTACATCAGAATTGTAGGTAGGCTTTGGCTATGAGCCAGGGTTAAATATTGGTAACTCAGTTTTATGTGCTCTGTAGGATTATGAGTGCATTAATTGGTGGAATTTCTGGAAAGATTATTAAGTGCTTCCTAGTTTAGAGGGAATGGGAGGATGAACTTCAGGCCTCCATGACCATTTTTAGAGGGAACTAGTTGGAAATGGCCTCAAATATGGAGTCTATAAATGATGGTGGGTGTAAATTTGTTCACTTCAACCTCCCTCTAGAGGTTGATTTAGCTCCTACTCTCAACTTAAGCAACACCTCTGTAGACTCTACCTCATTTTCCATACATCATTCAATGGATACACCCTAACTACCCATATCTCAAAGATGTTGGAAGGCCTCACTAAAGACAAACATGTGGCTATCTACTTTGATACTAGCTCTACAACAATGAAATATGAAGACCTAGAGGCTAAAAATTCATGTGGACCTAGTAACTAAAGCCCAAAATGGGCATTACATTTTTTATTTTCTTTTAGTAACCTAGTGTGTTTGTTGAGTACCATTTACATTATTCCAGTGTTTTAAGTAGTATGGTTGTGGACTTCTAAGAGGTAGATATGGATAGGCCTCCATAGTATTTTTTTTTTACTATTTCAACCTTCATCCTTAGCTGGGAATTCGAGGTCATGATTTTCCAGGACTACATATTTTTTGTAAACTTAAGCTGTATGGTATGGCCATAGATTTTTTAATATAAACTCTACCTCCCAACTTTGAAAAAAAAAATACAAATATAATTAGCGTAGCATAGAAAAATTAGAAATTTACTATATCCCTAAACAATGAACAGGGATAGTGTTTTTTTGTTTTTGTTGGGGGTTAGGTTTTAGGTTAAGCTTTTGAACAATGTCATTCAATAATACAAATTGCACCCAACCCATTATAAATGGACTACAAGCTTTCTTGGTTATCCATGAGTTTCCAACAATAACAACTTCAATCAAAGGTCAATATATACTTTAAAGGGATCCAAAAGTAATGGAATTTATCAGTGAAACTACTATACTTACTACCCAAAAACAATTTCAAAATCCCCCCCACTCAATACCAACATAAAATAGAGGCGTACAATTTTTTTTTTACTAGAAATAATAAAGAATGCTTCTCACTGCCTAATACGTGAGGCTAAATACTTCAAGAAAGTGACAAAATCCAAAAATTACACTATAAAGTGTTTGACTTAACCTTAAATATCACTAACAAAACCTTACTACTACTAACGGAAACCTATGCAAAATCATATACTACTATATCCAAACTTGACTTTGATTATCTTGTCATGTGAAATGGTCCTTAGTTGGGCAAAATTTTGCCTACTAAAACAAGGTGTCCAGAAGATTCATCTTAACCCTAGATCTATTAAACACCATGATGCATTAAAAGGACAGATGCAAACATTTTTCTTCTTAAAAGATCGAGGGCTGGGATGGATCTATGCTATTTTTCTTATCTTTTTCTCCTTTTGCAAACATTATAATTTTATTTTCCTTATAAATACATATCCCATGTTACTCCAGGCACTTCCCCTCATTCTGAGGATGAAATCCAGGGTAAACTAGCTAGAAAATTTTTGTTACCTACCAGAGGTAGGTAGGACATTGAGTGAGGCCCACCAATATCAAGAATTTATCAGAGGCCACCAACCGAGGGACTTGATCTTAAGAGATCCTACTTGCCACAACACTCAACCACTAGCTAACACCAGGCTCCCTCTCCACTTTCTTTTGGTATCCATATTTCTAGCTCCTTTAATGAAGGGTGTTTTCAGACATAGATCGGTGAGTGAGTTTAGATTTGATAGCAGTATCAATCTCAATGGGATGGCTTAGATCCAACACCCGACACTGTCACTAACTATGCATCGTATGTAATGCAGAAGGCACACCAAACCAACTACCTTGTTCCATGTTGTCCAAATACTTCTGAGAATGAATGGATTTCTTGCTTGCTCGACAAAAGGAGAGCTCTTTGTACTACCAGAAAATAAGCTTATGTTGCAATCACTAAAAGCGCCATTAATTTTTTCCAACATTAGACATCAGATATTGTCGACCTCTTTTAAATTTTATTTTATTAGCATGAAACATGCACGGTTCAGATATATTCTACCCTAGGTTGTAAGAGAATCTCATTTTTCTCTATGCAAACACAGTGAATGACACAAACCATAATTTTATGAACTCTTAAGAAATAATATTGCATTCAGAGTTTACAGATTCATAGTTTTGAAGTCCTTCTCGTCCTCACACTACGGACAATGATTTTTAACAGGTCTAATGATATAATTTATTCCATTTTTCAAAAATCAATAGAAAAATTATTTATTAAAAATCTCAGAGGGATGTGGGTGTGAGGCTTACCTTTGGATTTAGATTAGGTGCAACAACGAGCGTATATGGGCAGTAGATTAATTTCAATGTTCTCCTCCTATTTCGCTCCATCGTATTATGAAAACACTTCTTTTTGGAAGAATTAATAGGCCCCGAATACTCTTCAATAGTGGGCAGAATCTCCACATTGTTCACCAGAATTGTTCATCGAGGTTGGTCATGCCCTCGGTGTCACTTGTCTATTTCCAATGTGGTGCAGGTTCGATTGTACAAAAAATCGCCACTACGTGAAACACCCACAGCTTCTCTAATTGAGAGGGTATTGGGAGTGAATCTGCCAATTCCATACCATCAACGGAGTATTAAATCCCATTAACGCTCAGCAAAGAAATAGTTCCTCAACAAAGGAAATTTAAAATGAATATAGAGGGAATAATTAAAAATTATGAAGGGAATAAACAAAGAGGTTTTTGTTATAATTTATATTTATATATTTAATTATTAAAAACTAAATTATATCTAGATATATTATGCATGACCAACAAATTTTTGCTCTATTTTTTCTATTTATGATAAATTTGTTGATTGTGTTATTATGTTTTGTGGTTAACCATTTTAAGAGCAACTTTTACATTGGTTTAGTAGTGATATTGTGAAAAAGTGTTATAATTTTAGCATTATAAATGGATTGATGGACACTCCTTTAAGGGGGTCGTTGAATCCATCTAACTAAATTTTAACATTGAAGATGGAGGTCTCTAAATTTTAACACTTCAAATGGACTCGGAGACCTCTTTGTCTATAAATTTAACATTACATATGGATTCAAAGAAGGTGGTCTTTGAATCCATTTGCAGTGTTAAACTTCAGAAACAAAAGTGTTTTCATAATTTTAACATTTTAGATGGATTCAGAGACCCATTTTTCTCTTAATTTTAACACTGTAGTTGGATTTAGAGACCCTTGTAGTGAAATGTAACACTTTAGCATCAGAATTGCAATTTTCCATTTATGGAGTGACACAATTAAAAATTACTAACATAAATAACTAATTCATATACTTGTTGTACTTCTTATTTGGTCATATTTTTATTCTTGGACTATAATAGTCATTTACGTTAAACATTATTAATTTTGTCACTTATTATCTAATCATATATTTGAATTGTAGACTAAATTAGTCATTTAAGTTAGTCATCTTTAGTTTAGTCACCTATTATCTAGTCGTATATTTTATCCCTAGACTAAATTAGTCGTTTAAGTTAGTCATTTTTAGTTCGGTCACTTAAAATTGCTCAAATTTAGTAGTATCTTAGGATTATGGTTTATGTTTCTGTTTCCAGGTAGGAATTATTTACTCTTTTATGTTAAATATTACAACATGTGTAGATGTGAATATTTAAACCTATGCCAGAATGGATTATTAGAATAATCCTGTGAAAATTGTTAAAAACCAGGTTATATGAATTTCTGAAGAAATTCGATATGCACATATTAATTTTAAGAAAATAATTACTTAATGGATGCCTATAAGTAGGAGTATACCAAGAACTTTATTTCCAGCATAAAATGAGTAATTGCACTTTACTGTCTAAGAACTGTGTAAACAAAGAGATTAGGAGGTATTTCTCACTACTATTAAAGACTACAGAAGACATAATTCCTTCCATGCATGTAGCTTCACAGAATATAAATATTTGTACGATAGCATATAAGAGGACCCTAAGATGTAAACTTATCAAATTAACAGGTCCACAGGCTATGCCTGAGGGCTTAAGAACCCAAACCCAGAATGAGGGTTAGAGTCCCCATCTTGAAGGGAGGAAAACCCAAATACTGAAAGAACATGGACGAAATACCCATGCATGTGGGTACCCTTGAAAAATGCTACACAAAAAATAATTACCAAGAATGAATTCAAAAAAATATATAATTGTGTGACACATGCAACAAGATAAACTAATTCAAAAACAATCCTTAGCTGAACAAGAAGAAACAGAGTAAAATTTCTGATAAATTCGGAAAACTGACAGAGAGTTAAATTAGGCCATTGAGCTTAGCTATAACGACTAAGTTAATTGCATGCGATAATGGCTAGAACTAATAAAACAGTATTATGATAAATATTTCCAAGAACCAAACACCAGACTTAACAATTCCTTTACATGAGTAAATAAGGTAGATTATTTCCAAATTGAAACTATAATGATTAATGAAAACATTGTTGGTAACCAACACAGAAGGTTCTAGATGGAACACATAATTAAGGGATGAGCTTTGCTCAACCCATTCCCACAAAAATAGAAAGGAAAGAGCTACAGTGGGATGGAGGATAAATCCCTCGCTATATAATTAACCTGCAAAAATAAGAGTAGGTTGAATTCAACGACAACATAAGGATGGAACTCATAAAACCTTCACTAAGAGGTTAAACAACACATATTGTTAAACAAAATGCAAGTGGCGGAGCTCCAGATAGCTTGAGCTACCGACTGGGGTTGGGCCACCAACCTATCTGCAAAACAACAAAGAAAATATGAGTCGCACATTACCACGTTGACATTTAACTTTCACCCAAAAACTGTAAAAGAAATATGAGCTTAAAAATGGTAAATGAAATATGAATAGCCGAGTCTTAAATAATATGTGGAGACATGAAATTTGAGGCATAGCCAGAGGAAGTCTTGAGCTCTGAATTCTCACAAATAGTTCTTTTCCACAGGGTGGAAGGTGAGATGTACAGGGCACAGAAGAAATCACACTACGAGATCCGAAAGTCCCAGAGCTAATTTAAAAAAAACGTACAATGAACTTAGAGAAAAACAAACCCACAGTTTGAGAGTAAAGAAGGACCTGTAAGACAAATCAAGCACGATGAAGAGCAGGGCTAGAGGAGAACTAACCTTGACACTGGAAGAAAGGTCTGGCAGGGTTCCATTGTCCACAAATCAACCCGTAGCAAAACCTGTGAGCACATTTGTTGTTAGACAAAGGAAGGAGTTGCAAAGACAGAGGCATTCCAAGTGGTATAAAGGATGAGGGATTCGAAAATTGGGTAGGGTGGGTGGTTACGCTAACCCACCCTCCACACATCACCACCGTCGATTCTAGAGATCAGATATGGATGACCCAGATGAAACAAGGATGGATGATAGCCAATTTTCGTTATATAAACCCTTACAGAGGCATGTGATAGCCTTTAAGTTGACACAATACCATAGTACTAAAATTAGGAACTATTTAATCAATATGTACAAAAAATCTTTCATGGTATTAGATATGATAGCATCAATAACACAATATCAACCCATAGACATGACAAGGTAAAGCCCTTTTCCGAATACCAATGCAATCATTGAACAAATGCATTATGGGTACAAACTTTGTATGTGATAGATACACCAGCCTAGATCCATCTTAACTCCGGATCTATCAAGCACTGAGAGGGATCAAATCTCTTGAGGTGAAAACCTCTTTTTTGAGTGAAAAACTTGAGGAAAGGTTTGCACCTCGAGATATTTGATCCGTCTCAGCACTTGATAGATCCGAAGTTGAGATGGATCTAGGATGGTTTTAGTCATGTGCGACCAAGGAAAATCTATCAAAGATGTGATTAATTTTATCAATAATATGTAAATATATCAAATATTAATATAATCATTTTAAATATGCTAAATATTTCTGAGATTAACTTGGTCATTTTAATTTTAAATTTTCTTAGTTACCTCAGTTCGTTAAGATGATAAATATTGTTAATAACTATAATGATGAAAAATGATGAAGTATTTTTTTTTAATGCAAAGTGACAATAATAGTGTTGAAAGATAGAAAATGTGAATAATAAGAATGTACTCATCTTACAAATAGTCTTCATTGTGATCAATCTCAAACTATTTTCTTCTACTATTCTTATTGCCACCCTTGTCAGTTTTGTTATCTTTTCATATCGATTATATGAAAAAGAAAATTTAAATAGTAAACCATTTTTCTTCTACTATTATTATTGCCACCCTTGTTAGTTTTGTTATCTTTTCATATCGATTATATGAAAAACAAAATTTAAATCATAAACCATTTAAATCTTTAGCTCGAGCTGTTGTAGTAAACATGATACCTTGTCTCTATTGCTCTCCAATATTAATAGGTTAAATTACTATAACACAAAAATCGATGTACATTTTCAATAACTTTTTGCGCTTACACTAAAATCAATGCATATTGTTAATCCAATCACTTTAAAATTAATGTACCATCATATATCCAATTACATCAAATCATAAATCAACATATACATTGAAATCACTGCATTTAATGCAAGAAATCAAATAAGATTAGAAAATAACTTCTACATTGAAATCAATGCACCTAATGCAAGCAATCAAATAAGATTAGAAACCAACATCTACACTAAAATCAATACATTTACTCAAAGCAATCAAATAGGATTAGAAATTTCCTTCTACACTGAAATCAATGCATTTAGTGCAAACAATCAAATAGGATTAGAAATAATCTACATTGAAATCAATGCATCTAGTGCAAGAAATCAAATATAATTATAAATCGACGTCTAAATTGAAATCAACACATCCAGTGCAAGAAATCAAATAGTATTAGAAATCACCGCCTACACTGAAATCAATGCATCTAGTGCAAGTAATCAAATATCATTGGAAATAAATATCTACACTAAAATCAATGCATCTAGTTAAAATAATCAAATAGGATTATAAATCACCATCTCCACTTAAATCAATCCATCTAGTGCAAGAAATATTCTTCCTTCTCTCCACCCTCCATCCATATCTATATCCCCCTCCATCTATTTTTTTTGTCTCTCTATCTCACCCCCCTAAACACACACACTCTTGCACTCCATATATATCATTCTCTTTGTCAATCATCCCCTCTTCCCATCTCTCTCTTATTCCCTCTCTTCAACTTCCATCTATATCTCTATCTTCCCCTTCTCTCCCTCTCCCCTGCTAATATCTCTCTTTCCTCATTTTGTCCTCTCTCCCTCTCTCTCCATCTTCCTTATCACTCACTATCTCTCTATAGAAACTAGCATCTACACTAAAATTAATGCATTTACTCAAAGAAATCAAATAGGATTAGAAATCACCATCTACACTAAAATCAATGCATTTAGTGAAAACAATCAAATGGGATTAGAAATAATCTACATTGAAATCAATTCATCTAGTGCAAGTAATCAAATATAATTATAAATTGACATCTCCATTGAAATCAACACATTTAGTGCTAGTAATCAAATTGTATTTGAAATCATTGCCTACACTGAAATAAATGCATCTAGTGAAAGTAATCACATATCATTAGAAATAAATATCTACACTAAAATCGATGCATCTAGTGCAAAGAATCAAATAGGATTAGAAATCACCATCTCCACTTATATCAGTCCATCTAGTGCGAGAAATATTCCTCCCTCTCTACACCCTCCATCCATATCTATATGCACCTCCATCTATTATTTTTTGTCTCTCTATCTCACCCCCCCTAACCACACACACTCTCGCACTCCATATATATATCAATCTCTTTGTCAATCACCCCCCCTCCCCATCTCTCCTTTCTTCCCTCTCTTCACCTTCCATATATATCTCGATCTGCCCCTTCTCTCCCTCTCCCCCACTAATGTCTCTCTTTCCTCCTTTTGTCATCTCTCCCTCTCTCTCCATCTTCCTTATCTCTCTCTCTCTCTCTCTCTAGAAACCAACATCTACACTAAAATCAATACATTTACTTAAAGAAATCAAATAGGATTAGAAATCGCCATCTACATTGAAATCAATGCATTTAGTGCGATCAATCAAATAGGATTAGAAATCATTTACATTGAAATCAATTCATCGAGTGCAAGTAATCCAATATAATTATAAATCTACATCTAAATTGAAATCAACACATTTAGTGCAAGCAATCAAATTGTATTAGAAATCACCACCTACACTGAAATCAATGCATCTAGTGCAAGTAATCAAATATCATTAGAAATAAATATCTACACTAAAATTGATGCATATAGTGCAAATAATCAAATAGGATTATAAATAACCATCTCCACTTATATCAATCGATCTAGTGTGAGAAATATTCTTCCCTCTCTCCACCCTCCCTCCATATCTATATGCCCCTCCATCCATATCTATATCCCCCTCTATCTCAAGTCCTCCCTCTCGTCCTCTCTCTCTCTCTCTCTCTCTCCTAACTCCCTCTCTCTTCCCCGATCTCTCTCTCTCTCTCTCTCTCTCTCTCTCTCTCTCTCTCTCTCCAACACTCTCTCTTCCCCCATCACTCCCCTCCTCTCTCTCATCCTTCCTCTCTCTCCCTTTCTCTCCTACCTCCCTCTCTCTTCTCCCTCCAATCCTCTCTCTTCCCCCATATCTCTCTCTCTCTCCCCCTCTCTCCCTCTCTCTTTCTAATCCTCTCTCTCCCCCGATCTCCCTTTTTTTCTCTCTCTCTTTCCGCCCCTCTCTCTCTCCAACTACATTACTGTATCCCTCCCTCACTCCTTCTCTCTTCTTCTCTCCCCCCTTCTTTCCATACATCCTACTTTGTTTCTTTATCTCACCCATAAACATACACACTCTCTCTCCATCTCTCCCTTATCACTCTCTCTATCTCTCCAATTCTCTCTCTCTCTCTATTTCTTCTTAGTTATGTAAACTAATGAACATGAATATTCGTAAATATAAAGCAAATTATGGAGTAAATATGAAAAGAGGTTTTATTTACTTACCATACCTTATTTATTTACCATACCTCTTTTATTTACTATGGTATTTGGCCCATAGGCATGTTATATAATTAGATTTTTATTTATAATCCTATTCGATATATTGTTATTTATTTACCTTACCTCTTTATACCTCTTTTATATTTATTTATTTACCATACCTCTTTATACCTATTTTATATTTATTTATTTATTGCACCTCTTTATAACTCTTTTATATTTATTTATTTACCATACTTCTTTTATAAATATGGTATCTGGCCCATGGTATTTAGCCCATGGTATCAATATTAATTTGTCCCATGGTATTAGTCCCATAGGCTTCATCTAAATAAAACCTCTTTTTTAAGTTTTTTTAAATATAAAAAGATTTAGGGAGTAAATATTAAAAGAATTTTTATTTATTTACCATACATCTAGTTTATATATATTTTTATTTATTTACCATAGCTCTAGAGTAAGTATAAAAATAGGTTTTATTTATTTACCATACCTCATGTTTATTTATATTTTATTTATTTAAATTTTAAAATATTGCAACTTTGATGGGGAAATATTTGTCTTTAAATATTTAATTTATCCATAGAATATGAGTTTTCTTTTTAAAGATTAATTTTACAAATATTTAATTAAAAGAAATATTAAAAGATTTTGGATTTTGATTGTTTGTGTTGAATTAACTCTTTTCCTTTGATTTAGGAAATGGTATTGACTTTAGTAAAGAGTAAAGATGTTTCAAATTTTACTTAATTTGGAAATTCAATGTGGTAAATTTTTTTGTTAAAGGTAAATTTATGATCCATTCAAATTCACGTATATAATAAAGAAATTATTAAATGGGTGAGATAATTTACTATCCATTCAAATTATATAAATAATACATAGTTGTATTTTAATAGTTAATCTCAGTCCATTAATAAGTTTAAAAAATTATATATAATCTAATTATTCAAGTTATATAAATTCAAGATTAGGTTAATGCTTTGGCCAACATTAAAAAAGTAAAATTTATTATTTTTTGAGAACTGACATCGAGGTCATACTGGGCTGTAGATTGCCCCTCTCGACCCAAAAAACTTATCGGAACCATGTTTGTATGGTTACTCATATAATCCTTGTGTTTATGTTATGGCTTGCAAGTAAACCTTGTGTTAATATTACTAACTCTATAGTTCAAGAGGAGGTTGATGCTAAGGTAAATGAAGAGAGATAAAATAATTTATATATGTAAATGTTTAGGATGTTTAGATAAAATAATTTATATATGTAAATGTTTAGGATGTTTAGATGTTACATAAGGGCTTCACACGCTAAAAACCTATCGAACTTGGATGTTATTTGATGAACACCTATGTTTATTGATAAATATTAGGTTCTATTTTTCTTTATTATTATTATTTTGTATCGTTCGGTGCTGGTTGAACATTCTTATGTACAATCATTGACTCCGTCTTTGTAGATGAAGATTAGATTGCATTTTTCGTTATTGATTTCATCTCGAGTCTAATCAAAACACTAACCAAAACCTTTCAATTCTGTATCTCGTAAAAATAAGTAATTTATGATGTTACATTATATGTATGCACCTTTAAGAGTATACGGCATTACGTCATATCCGAGAAAGCAGCCTATGTGGGGTCTGCCTTAACACAGCCCACAATAAAATAACAGAGTGAGCCCCATTAAAAAACTCTGCAGCTGTTGACAAAGCCTACGATGGCGCACTACCCTTGAAATTTGATTGCAGTAAATTATTGCCGCGGTGGTGATGTTAACTAAAAAAGTCGAGTCAATTCCCATTTTACGATAGAGACGTAAAGAAGAGCAAATAATCAGATCTTGTCCACTGCAATTTGTCCTCCTTTTTAAATCGGTGTCGATACGACGTGAGAGCTCCTTTTACGTCATCACCGAAAAACCCTAACCCTACGTCTTACGCTAAGTTTGAGATTAAGAGAAATCTGACATAAGCTTGACGTGGAAAGCAATTAACAGTTTATCGAGCGTTCACTGTACCTGAAAACGCAGCTTACTTGATTGATTGATGGATATATCCCCACTTTATCTGTCAAATTACTAGTTAGATACAGTGTTTTTTCTGAAGCTGTCCAGTCACTGGCCAAAATTACAGTAAAAACAAGCTCCAAACTCTTCAAATCTTTATTAAATAAATATCTGTCTTAAGCTCTCTTGCTAGTGGCCAAAATTACAGTGAAAACAAGCTACTAACTCTTCAAATCTTTATTAAATAAATGTCTCCGCTCTTTTACTATTGGTGCAATGAAAAACAGTTGCCGACCGGTCCTCCACATCACTAGGGGAACGATGGGATGCCTTTCAGACGTACGTAGTCAGTGCTGATGCCATTGAATTATTACTGAATGTGAACTTGTAACCGTATTATATGGTTCTGAATACGCTTTGGTATGAAAAGAATCCAGAGATTATATTATTTTGATATGAAAAGAATCCAAGGATGAAAAAATCTGAACGGTTCTTTAAAGTAGGCAGATGGACCACTCAAATGCCATTTAACTTTTTGAAACGAAAATTGATGAATTCACATTCCAAATTACAGTCATTTAAGGACCATAGAATAGATTTAGTTTACATTTGGATTATATCTGGATTTTTAACTTAATGGATAGAAACCACAGCAGTGCTGTGCATTATTGTAATGCTTTGTCTCATTGTTTTATATTTTAAGTTTCTTCCAGGTTTGATTAGATTATGGTGGTTGAGATTTTGATTTTATATATGGTTTTAAAGCTTAATTTAATTTATAGATAAAATGACTTTTTTTTGGAAGATTTTTAAAAATTAGTGTAAGTTGTTTAATTTGTAATTCTTTAGAGGTTTTTTAAAAGGCTAAATCTATTTATGCATTCTAAACCAACAAAAAATTGCATTCTTCATTAAATTGTTTTGTATTCATTAGTATGAAAAACTTTACTTAGTCTATATAAATTAGACTACCGGTTTTTTTAATTATATAAAGGATTTTTCATTTTCAAAAAAAAATCTACAATATTACATTTTAGAATTTTGTGTGTTTTGTAATGAGGTTTAATTATTAAAAATTTATATAGTGTGTTTATTTTATAATATATTTTTAAGAATTTTAATTTAATTATTATTAATTCTTAAATAGATGGTAGATATTTAATCTCCATAGAAATTATTATGGTTAACATCTTAATTTTTTATTATATATGTTTTTTAATTATAATAGTCATTATAATTAATTCCTAACTAAGGACTAAGGACTAAATGAATGACTAAGGACTAAAGAAGAATAAACAAGGACTAAATTGTATCTAGGAAGAATATTTTTAGGAATTATAACTAAGGACTAAATGAATGACTAAGGACTAAAGAAGAATAAACAAGGACTAAAGTTATATAATTCCTTAGTCATTCATTTTAGTCCTTAGTCATTTAGTCCTTAGTCATTCATTTAGTCCTTAGTCCTTGTTTATTCATTAACCATTCATTTAGTCCTTAGTTATATAAGGAATTATATAACTTTAGTCCTTGTTTATTCTTCTTTAGTCCAACATAATATAAAATATATTATAATTAAATGAAATAAAGCCAAAGCACAAAGGAAAATATATATACTAAAGAAGAAAAAGAAAAAGGGAGTAAGAGAATTTATTAATAAATATGTTAATAAAATTAGTAAAATTATTATTAATATGTAATATTGAACAAGAAGTTAAAATCATTTAATAATAACTATTTTTTAAGTAAAAGTTTTAAAAATATCATTTTATTAGAATAAATTTTTTAAAAATATTCATAAATACTACTAAATAAGAAGAACGAGCAAGAACAAAGAAAAATTATACTAAAGAAAAAGAAGAAGATTAAAGGAACACTAAATAAAAACAAGGACAAGGGAAATAAAAACACAAAATAAATCAACCTAGACCACAAGTGACCCATGGTTCAATACAAGGGGGAGAAATCACCTAGAGAGAGTCGGATTCAAGAGTCAAGTGCTAACTCAACTTCCACCCATCATCCCTATTGAGATTATTACCACGTCTCTCAATCTCAATAACTTTCCTAAGCTTCCTATGGTGGAAGTGATCAACCCTAGCAATGAATTTGGAGTACTCTATACATACATGGTGACATGACTTTCCTCCATGCTCCGCAAGGGCTAAAGTGTGGGAACAATTGTGCCTAATATCAGCAACATGTTCCTGGATTCTCTATCTAGTGGATCGACCTATTTCACCAATAGAAGGAGTACCGCAGGAAGAAGGAACCATGTAAACACCCTTCATGTCTTTAGGGTCCATCAGATCCTTGACAGATCTAAGATAATTTCTAATAGTACAGAGAGGTTTAAATTAAGAGGTGAAATTATTCATTCTAAGGACATGGGAATTTTTTTCGAAGGTCCCCTGGATAAACGAGAGATGAACTTTGGAGATAGGATCTACCCAAGTAGATTTGCCACTTAATCCTTTAAAGGATTTTTAAAAGGCCTTAAGGCCTTGAGATATACTATACACATTATTCTCAAACACGTCAAGAACATGGGATTTATCTGACTCTAAATGGTTTTCATCAAATATTCTTAGAGCATAGCTAGCAAGACTGCAAAGAACACCAAATACATGACCTGGGAAATGATGAGAACCCACATAAAGTTATTGTTCTGAGTGATTTTTCTTGTGAAAAACTTGGGGGAAATGGACCCATCATCCATTCCAGAAAGGAGGATATCTAGGAAAGGTAGGCAACCATCCGCCTCTACTTCCTTTGTGAATCTTATGGAATCAGAGAAGGAATTTAGGTGACCAAGAAAAATATCTAACTTTTCGCAACCATGAGGCCAAATGACACAGGGATCATCCATGAACCTGTTCCATTTCCTAGAGATAAATTGAGCTAAGGCTAGGGCCTTCATTTCAAAACCTTCCAAAAATAAGTTAGCACCGATAGGGGAAAGAGGAGAACCCATGAAAGACCACAAGTTTTCTCATATAGCTCACCTTCGAAATTGAAAGAAGTCAAGGTGAGGTAGATATCAACAAATTTAGAAGTTTCTTGATCCGAGACCCACTTAATGACATCAATGGATTCCTGGATGGGGATTTTGGTAAATAAGGACAGAACGTCAAAGCTGACTAGAGACTATAAGGCAGCATTGTTATATTATTCTTAGGAAGGATAAGCCTCCCAAGAGAAATTTGAGAAAACCTAAATTTCTTTCCCTTAAATACGTCAGGGACAATCCTAACATTGTCATTCTTAAGGTGGAAAAAGATGGTTCCATAGTCATTATGGATAAATCTAACTATGTCAGCAAAATGATTGACCATATGTCCAATAGTGGTAGTATGTTAAGCTTAAAAATAATCCCCATACATTGGTTTCTAAGGAAGTTTCCCTCGCCATTAGGTCATATTATTCCCTTAATCCTCTCTCTATAAATCTCATTGAGAGAAATCTTCTCACCCCCAAGATTTATGGTTTTCTTAAGATTCATAAATCTGGAGCCACTTTAAGAACTATTGTTAACACAATAGGCGGTCGCTCTTATCATCTTGCTAAATTCTTAGCAAAGAAGCTTAAAACCCTTGTGAGTGTCACTGATTCCTTTGTTAAGGACTCGACTTCCTTTATGAAGGAGTGGAAGGACATCAGGTTGGAACCTAGTGAATTATTATTCAGCTTTAACGTTGTGTTCTTATTTACCAAAATCCACATCCAGGAAGCCATCGATGTCATTAATTGGGTCTTGGACCAAGACACTTATAAATTAGTTGGTATCTGCATCACCTCGACTTTTTTCAATTTCCAAGGTGACTTCTATGAGAAAACTTGTGGTGTTTCCATGGATACTCATCTTTCCCTATCATTGCTAACTTATTTATGGAATATTTTGAAATGAAGGTGCTAGCCTTAGCTCAATTTCGCCCTAGGAAATGGAAGAGGCTAATGGGTGATACCTGTGTCATTTGGCCCCATGGTCACAAAAAGTTAGATTTTTTTCTTGGTCACCTGAATTCCCAATCTGATTCCGTAAAATTCATGATGGAAGTAGAGATGGATGGTTACCTACCTTTCCTAGAAATCCTCCTTTCTAGAATGGATGATGGCTCCATTTCTCCCAAAGCTTTTCGCAAGAAAGCTCACTCGGAACATTATCTTCATGTTGGTTCTCATCATTTTCCTTGCTTAGAAATTTGGTGTTCTTTTCACTCTTGCTACCTGTGTTCTAAGAATCTCTGATGAAAACCACTAAGAGTTAGAGAAATCCAATATTCTTGACGTTTTTGTGAATAATGGGTATAGTGTATCTCAAGGCCTTAAGGCTTTTCAAAAAGCATTTAAAACATTAAGCGGAAAATCTACTCAAGTAGATCCTATCTCCAAATTTCATCTCTCATTTATGCAAGGGATCTGGGATAAAATTTCCCATGTCCTTAGAAGGAATAATATTGTCTCTTCATTCAAACCTCTCTGTACTATTAGAAATTATCTTAAATCTGTCAAGAACCCTATCAACCCTAAAGACATGAAGGGTGTTACATGGTTCCTTGCTTTTGTGATACTCCTTATATTTTCGAAATAGGTCGATCCATTAGACAGAGAATCCAAGAACATGCTACCAACATTAGGCATAATCGTTCCCGCACTGCAGCCCTTGTGGAGCATGCAGGAAATTCATGTGACCATGTATGCATAGAGGAATCCAAAGTCATTGCTATGCTTGATCACTTCCACCATAGGAAGCTTAGGGAAGCTACTAAGATTGAGATACATGCTAAGAATCTTAATAGGGATGATGGGTGGAAGTTGAGTAAGAGCTCAACTCCGGCTTTCTCTAGGTGATTTCTCCCCCTTGTATTGAACCGCAGGTCACTTATAATCTTGGTCAATTTCTTTTGTGTTTTATTTATTGTTCCTTTAATCTTCTTATTTTTCTTTAGTATAATTTTTCTTTGTTCTTGGCCTTTCTTCTTATTTAGTAATATTTGTGAATAATTTAAACCTTTTATTATAATAAAATAAAATATAACATTTTATCTAAATAAATTGTTATTATTAAATTATTTGAAGTCCTTACTCAATATTACTCTATTGTAAATTAATAATAATTTTAATAATTTTATTAACATATTTATTAATAAATTATCTAACCTTGTTTTCCTTTTTCTTCTTTAGCATATATATTTTTCTTTGTGCTTTGTCTTTATTTTTTTTAATGATAATATATTTTATGTTATTTTGGTTTTTATAATAATAAATATTTTAAAGTTATTTTTAAAATAAAATAAAAAAATTCAAAACTTTTTTATATATTTTTTAATCGTACCTTTATTTCTCACTCATTATCACCTTATTATAATAAAATTTTATTCATTAATTTCTTTTTTAATATTCTTAATAGATAAAATTTTATTAAATTTATTTTTATTTTTAGTAACTAACTAACTAATAAACTATTTTTCATTGATTATTTTCTAAAATTTTATTAAATTTCTAGAATCTAAGTTTCTGTGATCCATCATATAAATTAGCAAAATTCTTTCGGTAATAATCACATGAAATGGAAAGTGTCGACACGTTTCAAACCAACTAGTGTGGTTCATCATCAGGACTATCTGAGAGAACAGATCCAGACATTAAGTATAAATAGATGTAGAAATGGCTCAACTAACCGTTAGGATAATGGCTAGTTTGACTTTGAAAAAGTAATTATTCCATTATTTATTTGTTTAATTAATTTTAATTAATTTTTTTTAATTATTATTATTATTATTATAAAATATTTAATATATTTATATCAATTAAATTAATATAATGGTAAGTTATTTAACCAATAGTGGTGTATATATGTATATATTTCATATTAATTTAATTGATTTAATTATTTAATAATAAATTATTATTATTAATTAATAAATAAATATAACTTTTATTCGTATATTTAACTAGTTATAAGAGTCAAGGTTCAAGTAAAAAGGACATTATAACCAACGACCTATCAAAGAATCAAACCCTGAGTCAAAATAATAACAATAATAATAATAATAATAGTAGTAGTAGTAGTAGTAATTAAAATAAAAATAACAATAATTAAATAAATAGAAATAAAAATAAAAATAAGACTAAATGAAATTTTTTTTTAAAAATAATAATAATAATACTAAGCATAATATTAATATTAAAAAGAAAATAACAATAATTAAATAAATAGAAATAAAAATAAAAATGAAACTAAATGAAATCAATAAAAATAAATACAAATAACTCAATAAATAAAAATAAAAATCAAGAATATAAGGCAGGAATCCAACACCTGCTAATATTCCAACCATCATCTCTATTGAGATTAACAGGTATTTTTTCGATCTGGCCTCTCTCAACTTACGATGATGGAAATGGTCAATCCTAGCAATGACCTTAGCATCTTCTATGCAAACATGATGGTTAGTCTTTTCTACATGCTCAGCTAAGGTAGACGAGCGAGATCTTCTATGTTTGATATCGGCAACATGGTCACAGATCCTTTGATTAATAGACTGACCAGTCTCACCAATGTAAGGAGTCCCACGGGAAAAAGGAATGATGTAGACACATTTTCCATCTTTGGGTCAATCAGATCTTTAACTAATTTTAGAGAACTGCGAATCGTATTAAGGGGCTTGAAATAAGAAGACACCTTATCCTTTTTAAGGATCCTAGAAATCTTATCAGTGGTACCCTGAATGAACGAAAGGTTAACACCACCAGACCATTCACTAGGCTCTTTTTTATTTTTAACGAAAGGACCTTTTTCCACTTTAAGGAAAGCTTTAAGGCCTTGAGACATACTATAACCATTATCACAAAAGACATTCAACAAATGGGTCTTTTCCTCCTCAAGGTGAGACTCATCAGAGATTCTCAACGCCCTAGTGGCTAAGGTGCTTAGGATGCCTAATTTTTTAGCAGGGAAATGGTGGGAGCTAGCATGAAGATATTGTTCAGTATGAGTTTTCTTTCAAAAAAATTGATGGGAGAAAGAACCATCAATATTTCTAGGGATAAGAACGTCAAGGAAAGGAAGGTTACCATCCACCTCCTGTTCCATGGTGAATTTTATGGAGCAAGATTGACTATTAAGATGAAGGAAAAATAGATCTAACTTTTCTTTACCATGAGGTCAAATAACACAAGTATCATCTACAAACCTTTCCCGCAACTTTAGCTGGAAAAGAGACGAGGAAAGAGCCCTAGATTAAAAGTCCTCCATAAATAGATTCACAAGTATTGGGGAAAGGGGAGAAACCATGGCAACACCACAAGTTTGTTCATAGAATTCGCCTTCAAAACTGAAGAAAGTGGAGGTTAAGAAAAGTCCTACTAAATGGGTCGTATCTGGGTCAGTAATGCGATTAATGACATCGATAGCCTCATTGATGGGGATATTGGTGTAAAGCGAAACAACATCAAAAATGACAAGTCTATCATCAAGATCCAATTTAGCGTCCTTCAAATCCTTAACAAAGGAGGAGGAATCCTTAACAAAGGATTCTGTATGACCTAGGAGGGGCTTAAGTTTAAGGGCTAAATACTTGGTGAGAAGATAAGTAAGACTACCAATGGTATTAACAATGGGTCGGAGGGGGGCACCATCCTTACGGATTTTTGGAAGACCATAGATTCTTGGAGTAAGGGGGTTGCTTTCAATCAACTTCTTACTTATTACTTAGGGAGCTGAGCATGCAGAAAAGACTAACCGTCATGTTTGCATAGAAGATGCTAAGGTCATTGCTAGGATCGACCATTTCCATCATCGTAAGTTGAGAGAGGCCATTGAAATCGAAAAAAGACCCATTAATCTCAATAGAGATGACGGTTGGAATATCAGCAGGTGCTGGATTCTTGCCTTATATTCTTGATTTTTATTTTTATTTATTCAGATATTTGTATTTATTTTTATTGATTTCATTTAGTTTCATTTTTATTTTTATTTCTATTTATTTACTTATTGTTATTTTTTTTTAATATTAATATTATTTTTATTTTTATTTTTATTTTTATTATTATTTTTATTATTATTATTATTATTATTATTATTTATTTATTTATTTGACTCGGGATTTGATTCTTTGATAGGACGTTGGTTATAATTTCCTTTTTACTTGAACCTTGACTCTTATAAATAGTTAAATATACGAATAAAATTTATTTATATTTATTAATTAATAATAATAATTTATTATTAAATAATTAAATCAATTAAATTAATAAGAAAGATATACATATATACACCACTATTGGTTAAATAACTTACCATTATATTAATTTAATTGATTAATTAGTTGTATAAATATATTAAATATTTTATAAATAAATAAAATAATAATAATAATAAATAAATAAATAAAATTAAATAAATAAATAATGGAATAATTACTTTTTCAAAGTCAAACTAGCCGTTATCCTAATGGCTAGTTGAGCCATTTCTACATCTATTTATACTTAATGTCTGGATCTGTTCTCTCACATAGTCCTGATAATGAATCAGACTAGTTGGTTTAGAACGCATCGACCACGTTCCATTTCATGTGATTATTACCGAAAGAATTTTGCTAATTTATTAAATTTATTTTTATTTTTAACAACTAACTAACTAATAAATACAAGTATTAATAATTTATTAAAATAAATTATTTTTATTTTGTATTCTTTAATGAATTTTTCACAATTTAAATATAAGTATTAATAATTTATTAAAATAAATATATCTACAAGTGTGTTGATTTTAAAATAGAATTTTAAGAATTTTAATTTAATTATTAATAATTATTAAGTAGATGGTAAAGTTTTAATAATAATACATACAAATCAATGGTTTACACTTTTTTAAATAGTTCTATGTTTTTTAGTTTTTTAATTAAATCCAATAACGAAAAGAATGTATCATATCAACATATATCATGTAGAGTGGGTTGTGGTTTTTTGAGCATATGGTATTGATAAGCCATGGTATTGGGCCATGATAATGTGGCAAAGTATATTTTTAGATATGGTAGAATGGTGTAAATCTCCATCATTAAAAGTCTTCTACATATATTTTTAAACCTCTATGTAGCTAACTTACATGTTATTTATTTTTTATATTAGATATCATTTTTGGGATTCAAGTGGGTTAAGTAAGTCAATCATTTATAACCATTTCCATGAGAGGTAGTAGTAACTGACTAATTTCTCATAATTTTCGAATAGTCCACTTAGCACTCATTAATTTCTCTTACATGTCTATTTTATAATAGGATTTCCTATATTTAATTTAATTATCAATAATTATTAAGTTGATGGCCATCTCCATAGAATATTCTAGAATATTTTTAATAGTATGCACAAATAAAAGGTTGAGATTTATTTTCAAAGTAGTTGTGTCTTTTATTACATTTTAATTAAATCGATTAATTAAAATAAATGTCCATCAAAAAGTGTCATACAAAGTGAGTTATGATTTTTATATATTTGGTATTGATAAGTCATGCTACTGGGTCATAGTTGTGTAAGAAATCCTATTAATTCAATTTAATTACGCCGTAAGGCGTTTTATATGAGAACAACTCTCCTCCAATATTACGTGTCTTTTTGTGTGCCATTAAATTAGATGTTAGACGATAGAAATTATCTCAACCATCGGATTGAAAACCGGTATTAATCGGTTACCATTTTTTAACGAAATTCTATGTGTCAAATTTGAGTCCCAAGATTCATTGGCACAAGAACTAGTGTTCGTCGGGTATCCTCGAACGATATGCTATCCAAGGTGCCTCCCACAGCGCTCAGAGTGTGGAAAAAATCTGTTGTTTTCAGCTTCAATGGATATACGATTCTCGCTCATTCGACAACCTTGTATTTAGAGTGGACGCTGCAGGAGGGGCCATCCTCACGATGTAGGTCGGAGTGGCTATCCTCACGATGCAGGTTTTTGTTGTTTTCCCTTCAGAATAGCAAATGTTTTGCAAAGTTCAAAAGCATATTTACTGTAATATTTATAATTCGTTTCCGTGCAATGCTTCGTAATGTGGTTCGATTCCTCTTCCAATTTGCTGATGCTACATTTCCTCCTCGGCTAATGCTAATAAATTTCTCCATTTGTTCTTAATAACTTTAGTTTCTCTTTTTAAACTATGTAAATAATTTTTTTATCATATATATATATATATATATATATATATATATATATAATTTCACACCAATTATTTTTAAGTAAGTTAAGATTTGAGTGATTTTTTATAATGATTTTTTTTTAAAACTCATAAAGAAATTTTTGTGAATATATATTTTTATTATATATCGTAATATATATGTCATTTAGCACTAAATTATTATTTTTAAATAAATTAAGAATTGATTGATTTTTTTTTTAATTTTAATTAAACAAACTTTTTTTTTAACTAACTTTCATTTATGCCTGAATTTAATAATCAGAATTTTGAATCCGTTCTTAAGACATGAAAGTTGATAAATATATATTACAGGATACCTGTGAATTTTTATGGATAAAGTTGATAAATTTTCCGCTAAGAAAATACATATTACAAGTTTTTTTTCAATACACATCTATTTTAGATTATAGCATTATTCATGTTTTTTCTCGATTATTCTCAATTAAGAGTTTGATGAACTCTTTTTCAAAATATAATTAATAGATTATAGTATTATCTATATTTCTGGTATTATGAACTTTTTTTTTCAAAATATAGCTATTAATGTTATAATTTAAAACAAGAGTTTTCTCAATTTTGCCATTTGTGATTATATATATGGGAATATTGAATTAGTATATAATTAATGTCCCTGAAAAAAACTAATATATAGTTAAAAAAATATAAGAATATTAAATTAATATATAGTTATATCCCTTTAGATTCTAAAATATTCTGAAAAAAACTAATATATAGTTAAATTTATTATTTGGATTTGTTTTATAAAAAGAAACTATATAAAGTTAAATTTCTTTTAATATATATTTTATGATTCAAACTTATATACAATCAAATAATAGTCTTAGGAATTTTATCTATTTTTAAATTTTACTCATTTGTATATTAAAATATCTTTTATATAGAATTTCAAGAAAAATACTATTTTCTAGCTATAACACATTTTATGGATATTATTGCCAAATAATTTATTTTTTTATTTGGACAAACATAAGTAGCTTTCCTTTCTACTAAATATTTATTAAGTAAATTTATTATAAGAAATTTGTATATTAAAATAATTTTTTATCTAGAATTTCAAGAAAACTATTTATTAAAGTTTAACAATCAGATTACTAAAAAAGAATTATTAAATATTGAGAGAAATAATGGTGGTGCTTGAAACTATTAATGTTAAGATTTAAATAGTTATAAAACAAATTTAGTTAGATTCATTCCACTTTTAAATAGCCCATATATAATTTAATTTTTAATTTTGCTTCGTTTTGAGGATTAATATTGCATTTTGGGATATAAAAGTTCTAATGTACAAATAGCTTAGGTGTCTTGTTTCAAAATTTTAACAATCATATTACTAAAAAATAGAATTATTAAATATTGAGATGTGTAAAGCTATTATTGTTAAGTTACTAATAGCAATACATCTCTAATATAGTGCACTTCTCAAATGTGCCCAATTAGAATACATTAGCATGTCAAGCTCAATTATATAGAGTATTGGACAGTGAAAATCCTATCACAATGTCCAACTACATGATGAATTATAGTGACTGGAATATTGTTGCTCAACATCCAAACTTCATAACTTCACCCAATTTTTTAGCTTCAACTACAAGCCACTTGATAGTGATTGGAATATTGTTGCTTAACATCTAAACTTCATAAACTTCACCCAAATTTTTAGCTTCAACTACATATGTTAATCAATCCTTTTCCCCTATGTTTTCACAGTTATATTTATGCCATCACCTTATCAATTTTTCATTTAAATGCTAATATGTTAAGATATCCCTAATCTCATTTATGTCTTTGATGGTGCCTTTACAAATGACATTGCATTGTTTTGGGAAATCAAATACTACAATGATATGCTTTTGGATGTTGAACTAATGGGGAATGTCCAATATGAATTGCTCCATATGCTTTTGGAAGCTGAACTAATGGGGATTGTCCAATATGAATTGCTCCAAATTTTCATTTAAATGCTAATATGTTAAGATATCCCCAATATTGTTTATGTCTTTGATGGTGCCTTTACAAATGACATTACATTGTTTTGGGAAATCAAATACTACAAGATATGCTTTTGGAAGTTGAGCTAATGGGGAATGTCCAATATGAATTTTTCCTTTAGAAGAATAATTAAACATTCACTCCAAAACAGAGGTGGGTTTTCCCTCAAAGACTCTAGTTCTATGGTGAGGAATCACTCTTCATATATGCTCCTTTTCATATGCTAGACTTGTGGGTGTTCCCTCAAAGAATCTAGTTCTATGGTGAGGAATCACTCTTCATATATGCTCTTTTTCATATACTTCTACGAGTATGTAACTCGATCCTTTTCCTCAAATTTTCATTCAAATGCTAATATGTTAAGATATCCCCAATCCTGTTTCTGTCTTTAATGGTGCCTTTATAAATGACATTGCATTGTTTTGGGAAATCAAATACTACAATGATATGCTTTTGGAATTTGAACTAATGGGGAATGTCTAATATGAATTGCTCCAATCTTTCATTTAACACTTCACTATTTATGACAACACCTTATCCATTTTTCATTTAAATGTTAATATGTTAAGATATCCCCAATCTCGTTTATGTCTGTCTCTAATGGTCTCTTTATAAATGACATTGCATTGTTTTGGGAAATCAAATACTACAATGATATGCTTTTGGAAGTTGAACTAATGAGGAATGTCCAAGATGAATTGCTCCACTCTTTCATTTAAATGCTAATATGTTACTGTTTATGACAACACCTTTTATGTCTTTGATGGTGCCTTTACAAATTACATTGCATTGTTTTAGGAAATCAAATACTACAATGATATGTTTTTGGAGGTTGAACTAATGAGGAATGTCCAATATGAATTGCTCCAATTTTTCATTTAAATGCTATTATGTTAAGATATCCCCAATCGCGTTTATGTCTTTGATGGTGTCTTTAGAAATGACATTGCATTGTTTTGGGAAATCAAATACTACAATGATATGCTTTTGGAAGTTGAATTAATGGGGAATTTCCAATATGAATTGCTCCTTTAGAAGAATAAGAAAACACTCACTCCAAAACAGAGGTGGGTGTTCCTTCAAAGAATCTACTTCTATGGTGAGGAATCACTCTTCATATATGCTCTTTTTCATATGCTAGACTTACGGCGTTCCCTTTGCAACATTTGGTGCAATTGCTAGTTTTATGATGTCTTTTATTTTCACAACATGGGATGTATCTTGAAGGTCATTGCCTAAAAATGTTATATTTTGGGAAATGATTTTGGCCAAATCTTAATTTTTGTTGTTTAAAATGAGTTTTGGATCGTATATATGGATTCAAGTCCATGAAAAAAACTTAGGGCATTGAAATGCGATTATGGAAAGTCTACAACTGTTTGCAAAAACTCCCAACTGAATTTTGGGAAAACTAGACCAGAAAATAGGCTAGAAAACCCTCCAAAAAGGACCACATATAGACTACAACATCATGAAGTGTCTGTAGGTGTTTACCAACCATATAGTTTGCAATAGTGATCTGATTCTTTTAATTTTAGCAATGTGAGATGTATTATATAATAAGAGTTTTGATGTTCATAACGAATTGATGCTTATTCACATTTACTAGTCATTTAATTTATATAACTATCCTAGTTATTTTATATTTTATCTTTTTTCGTCAAAACCATTATTATATTTTTCTAAATAAAAAATTATATAACATAGTTGTGAATAATTTATCTAAAGAAGTATGTATATAGACACACTTGAAGTTTTGAAGATGTAGTCAACACTTAAGTGGGGAGCCTTGGACCGACATGTTTCATTGTCCAATACCAAACAATACTATGGTCTTGACTAGGTTGGAATTTCAACACAGACTCACCTGTTAAAATTGATGATTTTCACACCTTCCCATCCATTTTTAGATGTTCAATAAAAAAATCTTGACAATTTCAACACAGACTCACTCGTTAAAATTGATGATTTTCACACCTTCCCGTCCCTTTTTAGATGTTCAATAAAAAAATCTTCACAATTTGAACCCATGACAAGTATTCACAATTTGAACCCATGACAAGTAATTTGAGCCCCTCGAATTCCATCCCTTGATCCCTACTAAAACTCATAGTGCAATACCTTGATCCCTACTGAATCTCATAGTGCAATACCAAAAAAACTATATAGGCCTGAAAACTGCTCCAATCACGATTTCTTCACGACACGCTCCAAAACATACATGTTGAATCACACCCCTGAGCTGACAGAGCTCCAGAATTTCCGTTGTGAACGGCTGGATTCGTGCGTGAAATGATGACAAAAGTAGAACAGAAAATGTTTCACTGACCCACAACTATTCACGCGTATTGACGACAAGTTCAATTGGTTGGTACCTCGGCCCCCACTTGGACCTCGGGCCTGAGCGCACAAAAAGCGGCCTAACAGCCCCACAGTGCTGTGGACCCAGGCATGAGCATCCGCTTTATTTAGGGTCCCGTACTGCCACTATTTCCACTACCTTGAAGGAAAATTTGTATTTTATTTACAGAAAGCAGTGCTCCGCAATGGACGCATCGGCATCTAAGATTTCGTAGCGAGGCGGAAAAGATTTATACGTTTAAGGCCGTCAATTCTGCAGAACAGTATACCTTTTTTAATCATGAGATGTGTACATCCACTTTACTGTCTCCCGTCATAAATTATTTAATTCTCACCCTGTGATTTTGCATAAATTGAGCATTTATAGTCGGCAACATAATGCAATCAAGCCTCTTTTATGCTTGAAATTCATTCAGTGTATTCCATTCGCTCAGCGAGAAACAGAAAGTGAGATTCCATTCCAGAGGTACAGAGCACTAGTGCTAATTCTCTGCTTTTTGGTTTCAGAACAGAAGGAATGGGCAACTGTATGCAATCTCTGGCTGGAGATACTTTCAATGAAAAATCTGTGGAGTTTGTCAGAGTCATGCGCGCTGATGGCAAGGTTTTAGAATTCAGAGCTCCAGTTTCTGTGGATGATTTGCTCAACGGCCATGAAGGGTACTCTGTAGTTCACCCAGATGCCGTACAGGAACCTCTGAGCGCGGACTGCAAGTTGATTCCGGGGGAACTCTATTATCTTCTTCCTGCTGCTCAGACTAACGATGGCTCGTTTCCAATATCCATCCCTGCAATAGTGTCTATGTCAGATTTCAGTAGATCAGAAGATGCAGATCCTGAATCCAGATCAGATTATGCTCCACACCCCGGTAGAACCAAGGTTGTTTCAGCTGTTCAGAATAAGGAAGGCGGCGCAGTCAGATTGAAAGTGGTTATAACAAAACAGCAACTCGCGGCCCTGTTAGCCAAAGATCCCACCGACAAGATTTCTGCTTTGGAGAATCTGATGGTTCGGCTTCCAGCAGTAACCAGAGAGCCCACTTCTACTTCTAGAAATTGCGGTTGGAGACCTGCACTAGAGAGGATTGCTGAGGGTTGTGATCTATAGTTTCTGCTCTTTTCTTTTCTATTTTGCCTGTTGGCTTCTTGAGATATGTGTAAGAGCTTGTTATTAGTGAGTTATACTTCTGTGAAAGCTCTAAAGTTTATCAGTTATTCAATAGGATGGTTGCAGCTAGGATTTATTAACTGGACTACACCAGAGAGTATTGTACAGGCTTTTGCTTGGAACCATTAAATGATAACCACGTGTGTACAAATATGAGATATCAAGTACTTTTTGATGAAAGAAGTTCAGTGTGCAATTTTCTGTGATAAAAATTTAAAACGTAACTTATGAGTTTGTTGGCGATTGAGAATATGAAACTGCAACGATTTGTATTCAGTTTTGGCGTAGCCATGAACTCTGATCAACCAGAGAATTTATAAATAAAATATTTTGAATTAAAAATGTGAAAAAAATGAGAATAAGTTGAAAAATGAAAAAATAGAAATTTTAATTTTGTTTATTGAATTTGTTTGTGGGGTTTTGGTTAAATGGTGATGAGGCTGTCTTATTACAGGTTCAATTCTTTTTCTCTATCTGGGTGATGTATATAGACATCTTAATGAAAGATGAAAAAAAAATTGAAGAAAATAGAGAAAAATGAAAGATACTACCAAACTTACAAAAGAAAAATAATAATAATTATTTATTTAATATAAAATATAGTATTAAAAAAATAAAAAAATTGAAATAGTTTAACTTATAGAAAAATAGTCTTTGTAGCTGGAGTTCACTAAAATTTAACAATACATATTGGTCTATAAATTTGACTACTCAAAACGAATTAAAATTGAGAAATGTTTTTGAATTAAAATAATAAAACAAAAATAAGAAACAAGTGGAAAAATGGGAAACCTAATTGTTTGTCTAATTTTATTTATTGAAGTTTGATTATATTCCTAATCCTCAAAGATAATTAGGATTTTAGGATATCACTTCAAAACTTGTAATTATCATTATTTATATCTCAAATATAGGTATAGGGCTCTGCAACCCTAATTGATTAAACCTATTTGTTTGTCTAATTTTGTTTATTAAAAATTATATACTCCCAAGTAACTTACGATTTTAAGAAATCAATTTAAGACTTGTAATTATCATTATTTATATCTCAAATATAGGTATAGGGCTCAGTCGCCAACCCTAATTGATTCTAATTATTTAACTTTTGCAGCCCTTATTTGAAAAGGATTTGAGATTATTTTTAATATAATGAGATAGTTGAGAGATGTAGTGCCTTTGAATACATTTAACAACTTCAGACTTCGCTAAAGAGAGCATTCTATATGAGACAATCGCTAGAGACCGATGACAAATTATATATGAAGAATTTTTTTATTTCTTATTAAAGCTGATGTTTATACTTTGATAATCTATATCCTAGTTGGGAAACACAAATAGATGTTAAACTTTATTAATTGAAGGTTGTGATAAGTTTGTACTTACTTGGAATCTTATAATTATATTTTCCTTCACGTTTCCGCATGATGTTGTAAGGATGTCGGACTGTTCAAGTTTTGGCATGTTGTAAAGATACCACACTCTTCACTATTAGGTGTTTTTCAAAATAAAATTTAAAATAATATATATATATATATATATATATATATATATATATATATATATATATATATATAATATTATTGAGTTTATAAATGTATAGTATGTTAATATATTATTTTTAAAATGGAATTAGAAAAGACTAATTTTAGTTATTAATATTTAATATTTAAATTTAGCTGTAAATTTTAATTATGTTGATAGATGTTTATTATGAAATATGGATTTTAGAATTTTAATTTAATTATCAATAATATATATATATATATATTTTTTGTAAATTTAGTAGATCTTTTTTATTTTCTATTCAAAAATCAAAATGCAAGTCTATTGGGCGTCTTAAAGAGTTATAGGTCATCCAAAATATAAACATATTTTATCTATATTTTACTATCTTTAAGTATATAATATCAGTGTTTCCTTTCATAAATATATAGGAAAAGTGAATGTTATCCGCTTTCATCACAAAAATCAGAAATAACTTAGATCAGTCATGAGAGGTCTCTATAGGAGCCGAATATTTCACACTGGAGCCAGCCATGTCAACCTGGTGCATAATTTGAAGGTGCTTCTCAATTCTCCCCAAGTAGACACTTTGGTGATGCTGGTGCAAGGTAATTTCTTGTATGGCCCTGCTGATATCTGCTAGATTTGAGGTTGCTTTAGGGTTTCCCCCAATATCTTGAACATAAACTATTTCCTTCACCAAAAGGCATTTTAGTAACCAATAGGTGCGAATTTAGTGATGAAATAAGGATAATCGGTTGCGAGTATTCTCAAGGTCTGTAATCATAGGATTCATTTCTTCCTGGGCCATATCAGCCTCCTCCTCTTGCTTGCCTCTTGCATTGTGCTCCCACCCATGAATCAAGGACTTAATGTAGCATGGTGTACCATCTGAATATGCCTCGAACAAATTCTCCATCACTTCTTTGCCAGAATTTCTGCCACGTTTGGCTGGGGCAGATTTTGGAACCTTGGCTTTCCCTTTCTCCTTTGCATCCTTCTTTACCGACTGGCATTTCACCGTTTTCTTCAAGTTTTGGTCTTCAAACAAGTTTCTCTGCAGGAAAGAGTTGCTTGGAAGACCTATAACATTACACATCATCATGATTTTAAACCAGCTCGAGAGATAAACAAAATGGCGGAGTAACAGGGCCTAGCTACCTCCTTCTGCATATAGTGACTGCAACTTTGGAATTTTCAGAAGACTTGACTTGAAAATAGACCACCGCTCCTGAGCAGACCAATAAACGACAATAGAAGACCTTACACAATAAAGAGAGTTACAGACCAAGCTCCACTTTCCCATACTAACCTGGACCCAGATAATCCCGCCATAATTACTAACAATTTTACCCTTAATCTGATAATTAGTTAGATAACGAAAAGTGACAAAAAAACTGACATGACTGACGCACTGACAACCCAAAATGGTTTTTTTACCCTTTACATTTCCACCACCCACATTAACATAGTTAGAGGCCATATGACCTATTTCCCACCACTGATGATTAGTACAGATTGGGCCCATGCAGAGACAAAGACGAGAAAAACACAAACCACAAGATTGGGCAGTATGCAAACTGTAACAATGCCATGCAAGGTCCATACAACGACCTGTCGGGTCCTTACAACTCCATGCAGCACCATAGTAGAGCCTATAAAGCCAAGAACGTCATATTGAACCTAAGCAAGATTATGGCCAGACAAAGGTAGTAAACCACACCACAGTGTGGAGGAGGCAATTCAAAACGATTCCTTTTTCATTAAAAAATATACCCTCTATTTCTACCAAAGTTCCTTCACTAGAGTACTAAAAACAAGACTCCCTTAAATCGACCCATTCCGGGCTAACAGCGAAGAGAATTTCTAACTCTCAAGAAGCCAAAGTTCTGTAATTAAACAGAAATTTCAAGGAACTAAACATAAAACCAGAAGCTTGTTGCTTGGCAATAGTGATAGGACATTTAACTAAGAAACGTAGGTAATACATTGCGGTATAATGAAGCAGGTATAGGTAATATAGGAAAACCAAAATATTTCTTTTCATGGAGAAAAACCGAGAGACTCGTTTCATGGAAATTATGAATGCGGAATTGGATACATACCCTTGGTGACGATATGCTGGAGGTTGCAGAGTTCTCCCCCGACCGTTGAACTTCTCACTGTAACTCTGCGCGCGGTTGAAGACAAACAACCCGAGAATGGTAAGTAGAATGTACATATCCCGTTCCCACCGCCCACACCGACACACATATGAAAACATTCCTGACATCCCACTGCAATGCGTTCATAACTCTCCATGGGTGGAATTGCCCATTCTGATGTGCACTTGTCATCCTCGATTTTGTTGTGACAGCCTTTGCATGCCTCTACCACGTACTCGCACCCTATCTCTGTGTCGTGCCTCTTGCATTGACAGTTGGCACCCCAATTGGGGGTTTTTCTTGTTATCCTAATCGTGGATTTAGTTTGCATTATTACCCCAGTCCCGTTGTACAATCTCCTTAAGCTCTATGAGACCTGGTTCCAAAGTAGATTTCTCCCATGGTTGATCAATAACCCTGTCCTGGTTGATGCATCCCCAATTTGCCAAAAAATAAGTTGCCTCATTGCTCGATCTTCTTACATGGAGCGAAGTCATATAGCTTATCCTCACCATAATATCCTTAATCTCCTAGATCAATCTTACTGTTCGCCAGTTGCTGCTTATATGCTCCCATCTCTCTCCCTTCTGCAGCTTTTGGAGGATACCTATAACCATAGCTAACGGTTCTTCTACCTCAAGACGGTTATATTATTCTCTACTTGCAATTATCAACCCCTATTTCACCATAGTCAATTTAGCTTCATTGTTATTAGCATATCTCAGATCCATGGCGAAAATCTGCAGAACATGACATGCACAGTCACGGAAGATCCCCCTACCCCTGCTTGACCTGGGTTGCCCTTCGAGGCCCCATCGTAACCTAGTTTGATGGATGGTAGGATTTAACTTCCATGGAATATTATTAAATGGATGGATGGTAGGATTTAACTTCCATGGAATATTCTAGAACATTCTTAATAATATACACAAATTAAAAGTTTAGATTTATTTCCAATATCATATAAAATGAGTTATAGACTTTTAGTAACATGATATTGATCACCCATGATATTGTAACAAACCCTATTTATACTTTCCATGATTGAAAATCTTGTTACATATTTTTTTTAAATATAGATATATTTAACTTATATTAATTTTTTTAAAATAATCTAAGTAAACAACAATTTTTAGTGAAAATATTTGGTTGAAGTTTAGAAAGGTTTTAGATGTCCTAATTTTTTTTGAGAATGCTAAATCTATTTTTACTTACAAAATCTAAATTAAAACACTTCTAAATTAAATTTTTCTTAACGAAAAACATTCCGGAAAAAATGTTACTCCTTAGACATGACCATTTTTCTTATCATTAGAGAGATAGACAAAAATTAAACATAAAGCAATTTTTATTTATTATCAAAGGACGTTTCAACTTCATTAATGTAAGGCTGTGATAATTTTGTCTCTTTCTGCAACATAGATGGATTCTTCTAATTATATGGATTCTTCTAATTAGATCCTCCTGTACGTTTGGCATGTTTTAAGGATATCGGACTGTTCACTATCAGGTTTGTTCCTTACGTTGGCATGTTATAAGGATATTAGAGTATGCACCATTAGATGTATTTGAGACCAGAATGAAAAAATATATAAAAAACAAAAACCTAGGGTTCATATCATAAAGTATTTTTTTTCCTTTTTAGGGTTGGTTTTTATATATAATAATTAAAATTATAAACTTTTAATATGTATATATATATAAATATAAATAAAAGGTTGTTTCTAATGAGTTTATTTTTAAAAATAATTAAAAATGTTAGTTTTAATTATTAATTTTTGAAATTTCAATTTACTTATTAATTTTTGGAATATAGTTTTCAAAATTTTAATTTAATTATAAAAATTATTAAGTGAATAGTAGATATTTAATGCCTATATAATATTCTAAAATATTTTTAGCAGTCTACACATTAAAGGTTGACATTTATTTTCAAAACAATTGTTTTTGTTTTAAATTAATTAATTTTTTTTTTTTGTTTTGAATCAAATTCATTAAATAAAAAAATGACATTCGGACAAGTGTCATCTAAAATGAGTTATATTTTTTTGGGTATGTGGTATTCATTAGCAATAGTGTTTGCCCATGATATTGTAACAAAGCCTATTTACATATTAATGATTTCTTTCATAAAGTGACCTTAAATTTCCATAACTCTAAATCTTAAAAATTAAAACAATAGGAAAAACATATAAAAAAAAACTTCATAAAGTATTTTTTCCTATTTTTAGATTTGGTTTTTATTTATAATAATTAAGATTATCAATTTTTAATATGTTACTTTTTCTTATAGAGAGTTTTGATTTTCGATGAGTTTATTTTTAAAAAGTAATTAAAAAATGTTAGCTTGAGTTATTAACTTTTGAAATTTCCATTTAGTTATTAATTTGAGATATTTGTATATGTATATGAATTTTGGAATATAGTTTTTAAAATTTTAATTTAATTATAAAAATTTTTAAATGGACGGTTGGGATTTAAAGCTTATAAGATATTTTAAAATATTTTTAGCACTCTACACAAATGAAAAATGAAAGGTTGAGTTTTATTTCCAAAATAAATATTTTTTTTTTCTTTTTTAATTAATTTTATTTTATTTTTTTTAATCAAATTCATTAATTAAAAAAAGTTTATTTGAACGAGTATCATATAAAATGAGTTATGGTTTTTAGGGCATGTGGTATTTTTCAGAAATGGTATTGGTCCATGGTATTGTAACAAAACCTATTTACTGATTAAGAATCTCTTTGATAAATGACCTTAAATTTTCATGGTTGGGAATCTTAAGAAAATTCATTTGAACAAGTGTCATATAAAATGAGTTACTGTTTTTTGGGCATGTGATATTCATTAGCAATGGTATTGGCCCATGGTATAGTAGCAAAACCTATTTACAAGCATCTCTTTGATAAAGTGACCTTAAATTTCCATCGTTGGGAATCTTATTAGATGTTTTTTTTTAATATATATATTTAACTTATATATTGATTTTATTTTTCTTAAGGACCGACCTGAACGGATCACATCCTGCCCAAACTAGGAGAGCCTAACCCCAAATTTGTGAGGGGAATTGACACATGGGAGGTGTTTAATGTTTTGGAAATCCACGTCCTAAGGGTTTTTTTAGATTACTGAATCTATTTTTATGTTCAAAATATGGATTGGAATCATGTTGTCTCTAATGTGACCTTTTGAAAAAAATTCCAATCTAATTTTTCGAAAATCCAGGAATTCATTGAAATCACAAGTTTGATAGATAAACACTGCACAATCAAAATGCCTTACGAGATTTTCATGGGACTGAATCCATATATGCAATCAGAGAACTAGTTTAAATAATAGAAATCGAGAAATCGAGATTTTCTTCTGTGGTTAATCATTAAGATAGTCAGATCTCAATACAAGGTATAAGTGAGTGTGAATGGATGGGAAATTAAAGGAAAATAGGTTAAATTTTAATTTGGTTAAGTTAATCTTTAACGTTAAATTATAATTTTTAATATTTCAATTTTCTTATAATTTATTAACTTAATTTTATTAATGTTAATTATTAGTAATTAATGATTATTATGTATTAAAGATATTTTATAAAAACACGAGTTATGTTTAAGTATTAATAAATATTCAGGTTAATAATTTATTATAAAATTTTACCTTCGTTAATGATTATTTATAATAAAAACATTAATAATAAATAGTTTTTTTTTCATCAATAACTAATAGTAATTATTAAGAATTTTAATAATTATTAATGATTTTTAGATTTAAAAATTATTAATTATTAATTTATTTTTATTTTTATTTTCTTTTAATTTGAAAATTTTCGGTTAAAAATATAAACCACATTTAATAGAATGAGAGAGAGGGGAATATGAGAAATGAAGATGATTCAAGGGAAGAAGATAAGATGTAGAATATCATGAAATGAAGGTAGATGTGAATGGAGAAGAGGAAGAGGAAAATGAACAGTTAATCTATGAGAGGAGAGATGAAATAGAAGAAGGTAGATGTTAGGGGTGGGTAGATTTAGAGGTTAAAATTGGAATCCAATTATCACTTATTATCCAGCCATCATCATGATTGAGGTTTTCTAGATGCTTACCTATTTCTATAGCTTCCCTGAATTTCCTGTGGTGATAATGATCAATTTTGGCCACAACATAAGGATTTTCAATACAAATATAATTATTGTTTTTATTAGACTGTTCGGCCAAAGGTGATGTTTTAGATCGATTATGTCTTAAGTCAACTGCATGCTCTTGAATCCTAGTTAAGATGGAACTTCTAGTTTCCCTAATGTAGGGTTTACCACATGAACAAGGAATTAAATAACCCCTTTATGGCACTTAGGGTCAATGGGATCTGTTAGAGTCAAGCAGTGGAAATTAAATAAAACACACAAAGCATAAACAAAGAAGACAAGAAGATTTAATGTGGTTCACCCAACCAATCTGGGCTACGTCCACCAAGCAGAGGTATCGACAGTCTTATTTCTAAACAGGAGATTTACAACACCAGAGTTTCTCATCTGCACTTCCCTTCCTCTGACCTCACATCCCTCATGCTCAGTTGCCTCTACAGGCTTACATTTTATAGCTGGGAGTAGAAACTGAATCATAAATTCAATCACAGCAAAATAGGATGCAATAACTCCACATCAGGAATAGATGCATTCAATTTAGCAACAAATCCTATTGTTGTCATATTTATGAGATTTTGTCCAATTTATTATAAGAAATCTCAACAATCTCCACCTTGACAACAATTAGCCTGATACCCTGTTCCATTACTATTTTTATCTTTTCTGCAAGCCAAGAGAAGCTAGACACCATCATAGCTTCTCTAATAAAACTGGTTTCGTGAACATGTCTGCAGAGTTTTCCTTTGTATGCACTTTTTCAAGAGAAAATCCCCGTTCAGTGATAACCTATCTTACAAAATGGTACTTGATAGGTATATGCTTTGATTTACTATGATAGGGCGGATTTTTAGCCAAGTGAATTTCACTTTGACTATCACAAAATAACTTTATGTTGTCCTGCAACCTGCCAAACTCACTAAACAAACCTTTCAACCAAACCGCTTCTTTGCAAGCATGTGAAGCAACTATGTATTCTGCTTCAGTAGTGGATAAAGCAACAATGTTTTGTAGCTTTGACATCCAACTAATAGCTCCACCTGCAAGAGTAAAGACATATCCTGAAGTTGACCTTCTCTTATCCAAATCACCTACAAAATCAGAATCAACATATCCACAAACAAATTCACTACTTCTGTTATAAGTGATACAATAATCACTTGTGCCTCTCAGATACCGAAGCACCCATTTCACTGCTAACCAGTGTTCTTTTCCTGGATTTTCCATATACTTATTCAAAACTCCAATTGCATGTGAAATATATGGTCATGTACAAACCATCGCATACATTAAACAACCTACTACATTAGCATATGGAATTCGAGGCATATATTCCTTTTCTTCATTTGTGTTAGGACATAAACTTGAAGAAATCTTAAAATGGGAAGCTAAAGGGAATGAAACAGGCTTCACATTGTTCATACCAAACCTTAAGAGTATTTTGTCAATACAATTATTTTCTGATAGCCACAGCATACCATTGCTCCCGTCTCTGAAAATATCCATGCCCAAAATCTGTCTTGCTGCTCCTATATCTTTCATATCAAACGTCCTAGCCATTTGAGGCTTTAACCTATTGATCCCACTTATGATTTTTCTTCCTAAAATCATATCATCAACATATAACACTAAGATAGTGAACATTCCATTACTCAATTTCTTAAAGTAAACAAAATGATCATATGCACTTCTTATATAATTTTGACTCATCATGAAAGAATCAAATTTCTTGTACCATTGTCGAGGTGACTACTTCAAACCATACAATGATTTCTTGAGCCTCCAGACAAATTTCTTGTTGCGATTTTGAACAAACCCTTCCGGTTGTTCCATGTAAATCTCCTCATCTAAATGTCCATGTAAAAATGCATTTTTAACATCTAGTTGTTGTAACTATAAATCAAGTAAAGCAAATAATGCTAACAGAATCCGAATTGAAACAATTTTTACAACTAGTGAAAATATCTCATGAAAGTCAATTCCTACTTTTTGAGAAAAAAATTTCGCAACCAGCCTCGCTTTGTACCTTTCTTCTTTATCATCAACACCCTTTTTCAATTTGTAAACCCATTTACATCCCACAGTTTTCCTATCTTTAGGAAGTTCTACCAGATCCCATGTGGCATTCTTGTCTAATGCCTTCATCTCATCCTTCATAGCTTCTTTCCACTTATAACTGTTAGAACCTTCTATAGCTTCCTGATAGCACAAAGGTTCATCATCATTAGCGGTTAAAGAAACTGATGTAACATAATCATCATACCTTTTAGGAGGACTTCTGATTCTCGTGGACCTCCTTAAAGATGTTTCTGGTTATTCCACAATTTTCTGATTATTATCTGTAGGAACTTCTTAATGATCTGCATCTGAAACATGTTCATGATCTGCATCTGAAACTTCTTCATGATCTGCATCTGAAACTTCTTCATCTGGACTATCATCAATATTTGAATTTGTTTCAAACTAAATATGTTAACACTTAGGTACATTATCCTGTTTCAATTTATCATCTACATCTCGATTATCAAGTGAAGATTCATTGAATTTAACATCTTTGTTAATCATGATCTTTTGAGTAGTAGGATCCCACAACCTGTATCCCTTAGTCCCATCACCATATCCAACAAAGATATATATTTTTGATTTAGGATCTAATTTAGAACGCTGATGTTTCGGAATTAGAGCATATGCATCACAACCAAAAACTTTCAGTTTACAATAATCACATGGATGACCTTTCCATACCTCTTGAGGAATTTTGCATCCTATTGTAGTTGATGGTGATTGATTTATCAAATAGCAAGCTGTAGATACTGCTTTTGTCCATAGTTCCTTCTGCAAATTGGCATTACTAAGAATACTTCTTGCTTTCTCTAAAAGAGTCATGTTCATGTGTTCAGCAACTCCATTTTGCTGAGGAGTATATATAGTAGTTTTATGTCTTTCGATCCCAACTTCCTTGCAATAATTATCAAATTCCTTTGAACTAAACTCACCACCATTGTCAGTTCTTAAACATGTAATGTTTCTTCCAATGATGTTTTCAACTAATGCTCTAAACTGTTTGAAAAATGTGAATACATCAGACTTTTTCTTTAACATATAGACCCACATTTTTCTAGAGAAATGATCAATAAAATATACAAAATATGACGATCCTCCATATGAGGTTGTAGGAGATGGACCCCAAACATCAGAATGGATATAATAAAGGATTCCCTTACTTGTATGTTTTCCAGTTTTAAACTTCTGCTTGCTTTGTTTCCCAAATATACAATGTTTGCAAAAATCTAACTTAGAAGATTTTAAACTAGGAAGTAACTTACGATCAGATAAATTTTTTAATCCTCTTTCGCTCATATGGGCCAACCTTTGATGCCATAGTCAAATAGAATCATTGTCTTCTTCAGATACTGCAGAAGCATGAACTGACTCTGTTCTTCCTTCTAACTAAAAAGGATTTCCAAGCTTATTTGCTTTCATTAGTAGTAAAATTCCTTTATAAAATTTCATTACTCCACCGTGAATAAAGGTTTTATATCCATTTATGTCTAGCAATCCTAGAGAAATGAGGCTTTTTCTGAGTTCAGGCACGTGTCTTACATTAGTTAAGATTTTATTTGTCCCATCAAACATTTTAATCTGGATGCTTCCAATTCCCACAATATTACATGAGACATCATTTCCCATGTAAAACACTCCATCATTGATTGATTTATAAGATTTAAACCACTCTCTATGAATTCACATGTGATTTGACGCACTAGAATCTAACAACCAATGTTGATCATAATTAGACAAACTAATCGATAAAAATTCATCACTCATACCTGAACCAGATGCCAAACTTGTATCTGTCGTGTTGGATTCTCTCTTTTCTGTCGAAGAGTCTCCTTTGGATATTTTTTGTCTCTTCCAACAGTCCTTCTTCAAATGGCTTGATTTGCAACAAAACCAACACTTTACCTTACTCTTTTTCCCTTTCTATTTTGACCGCGATTTGTTCTGCTTACTGAAGCGTCTTTCTTTAGAATGACCTCTAACCATCATTGCTTTTGATGTAGAGGTTTCTGAATTTGACCTTTTCCTTGTTTCTTCAGATAACAAAGCTCCAACAACATCATCAAATTCAAGGTTTCTGATGAACTAAGAGTTATAGAAATAACAAAATGATCCCATGACTCGGGCAACGAGCATAATAAAGCTACAGCTTTATCTTCTAAATCAAATTTTACATCTATACTATCTAACTACACCATAAGAGTATTAAAGGTATTCAAATGATCAGTTATTGATATACCTTCCTTCATGCGCAATCTGTACAACTATCTCTTCAGAAGAATTCTATTGGTTAAGGATTTCTTCATGTACATGTTTTCAAGCTTTTTCACAAACCAGCAACAATTTTCTCTGACACGATGTTAAATAAAACATCATCCACCAAACACAATCGAATGCCGCTCAGTGCTCTTTCATCAACGTCACTCCATTCGTCATTCGTCATGGCGAAAGGTTGTTTGGCTTTGCCCAAAAGTGCCTTCGCCACGCCTTGTTGCACAAGTAGATCATGCATCTTAACTTTCCAGATCTCGGAGTTGTTTTTCCCATTAAACTTATCGATCTCAAATCGAGCACTTTGAGTTTTTGACATAGCTTAATTTTCCTTCTCACACATAACAAAAAAGCATCGCACAACATATAGTGTTAACAATAAAATGCTTCAAAAAACATTCGGTGTTCCACATCAATCACAAGCATGTTCGACTCAACCAATAATTGTTCAAATGCATAAGTCAAAATCTTATCTGTCCAACTTGCAATCCTTTTCCTTTACACAACATCGAGGCAAAGCCCAACCCTGTCACCTTATTAGTTATTCTTCCAAGCTTGTGTGCATATTTGAAATTAGTTTAAAGAACATGCTATGAAGAAAACATGCATATCAAACAAATCCTTCACCAATTAAGTCCTCCAATTGGAATTTAACTACAAACAACTTCAATAGCAAAGTCCTTATACCAATTCTATATAAACCAATGTCCATCACAAATAATTTACCACGTAGAAATAGCTCAAGCAGAATTTAATAGCTCACAGCTATATCACACGCAGACTTTAATATCTCACACAGAAATATAATTCAGTAGTGGAAATTAAATTGAGCTCTGCGTTATGCACTACGGAAAGTAAAAAAATCAATAACCAGCTCACTGTACAGAAATCAACGCACAGCTCACGGCACTAATTTTCTGAAGCTCACAGTAGAATCCATTGCAACAAGAAAAAAAAACACCATATATATAACAGATGCACAGTGGATCACATCCAGCCATGCAGATCAACTCAGTCCACACAGCCACGCAGATCGACTCAAGCAAATCTCATGGTAGCCACAGATCAACGATAGTTTTGACACAGGATCAACAAACTATGTCTCTGCAATGAACAACTTGCTCTGATACCAATTGTTAGAGTCAAGCAGGGGAAATTAATTAAAACACACACATCATAAAAAAAGAAGACAAGAATATTTAACGTGGTTCACCCAACCAATCTGGGTTACGTCCACCAAACAGAGGTATCGACAGTCTTATTTCTAAACAGGAGATTTACAATAATAGAGTTTCTCATCTGCACTTCTCTTCCTCTCACCTCACATCCCTCATGCTCATTTGCCTCTACGGGCTTACATTTTATAGCCGAGATTAGAAACTGAATCATAAATTAAATCACAACAAAATAAGATGCAATAACTCCACATCAGGATTAGATGCAGTAGATTTAGCAACAAATGCTATTGTTGTCATATTTATGAGATTTTCTCCAATTTATTATAAAAAATCTCAACAGGATCCATGACAGATTTGAGGCAACTGCTACTGGGGTTTATAGGTTTAAAAGTGGTTTTAATATTTTTCTTTTTTAAAATGTGAACAATTTTGTCGGTGGTGCCTGCTATGTAGGGAAGGTGAACTTTTCCAATATTACCATTCAATGTTTTCTTATTTTTATTTTAGGATAATTTTTTGTATTCTTGAATGTTCTTGTTCCTTCGTGTCTCTTATATCCATTCTTTTCAAAAATATTCCTAAGATGGTTTTTCTTATGCTCTGAATGATCCTGGTCAGAAATTCGCACAAAATGCTGAAGTAAGTGTTTTCGTGTTTACTTTGTATTTATGCATATCTACACTTTCCAACCATTTAATTTATACAATTACATTAAATCAAATTTTCATTCAATGTAACTTATAATATGAATTAAATTAATTTTTAATTCAATATAAATTTACATTATATTAAAATAATCATTATTTTTTCAAGCAATCAATATTTTTCCAAAGTAGGTTAAACAAGCCCTACATAGCTCATCCATACTACTTTGTTATATAATCTTTTATTTAGAAAAGGTATATTTTTATTTGTGGATAAAGCAGACAATTAACATGTGTTTGTCTTTCAACGACGAAGATTGACAAGGTTAGATCAATGAAACATAATTGGTTTAAGGCCCCCTTGTATGTCAGATGTTTACGAGGGAGTACGGGGGGAGGTCTGTATGGACGTTACCGCTTTATGAAGTGGTATGTGCATAACAATTTCAGACCTTCATTCATGAAAAAAACTTATTGGCATACCCCTCCCCCTCTCCCCACCCCAAAAAATATCGATGTCGTTTGACTGAGGTCAAATGTTTTGCTACCAATGGTAGCCAAGTTTGACAATTCAAAATATAGGTGTGGCACAATAGTTCATTAATGTTTCATTTTCACAATAGTCATACATTTTTGTGAGTGAGGATAGCGAGAAAATGTAAGTGGAGCATACAATGTACATAAATCTTGAGGAAATCGAATAATTGGCAGGTATTTATCATTTTTAATCTTTTAATGTTGTTCATATTTACTGTATTCATGGAAAGGAAATAGATCTAGTAAAATAAGACTAAATCCAGAACCCCTCCTCCATTTGTGTCAGTAAAATTAGATGACTTACCGTTAATTGACTTGTAAGAAAAAATTGTGGAAACAAGATGCGAATTTGACTTGTATGAGCCGCAGAATTGGGTAATTTAGAAATTTGAATGCAATAGTGATGAGTTCTGTCTCTGGGATTCCCTTTTTCCCTCATTTTATAACCACAAACATGCCATTTTCCTGAAATCATGGTATGGTCTTCAGATAGGTATGTACCAAGTGGAAAAGTGATAATTACTAAAAATTAACAACATTTAGCCTATATTACGTCTAAGACAATTTTGCAGGCCCTACAAGTTGTGGATCCCAATTATGCTCATCCATTTTCTAGTGAGGTGTTGTTAGAAATTTATCAAAAGTCGACGCCTCAACAAAGAGCTTCCATACTTGAATTATTTTTACCTAAAGAAGTTAATATTCCTGAGCACAATCCTCCATAGCGTTCAAGCATTTTTCCAGAGATTTCCAAACATATCATATCTATGTTATTCTACATGTTAGGGTATGAAAGTTATGAAGGGGTAGATAAAATAGTATTGGGTTTTAAGTCTATTCTTTCACGAGGAAAGAAGCCTGTTGATTCTATTAAATTTCAGTATGTATTTATGAGTAGCTATTATAGTTTGAAATTGAAAAATCATTGAAGTATCCTCTAGTTTCAGTTTAACTATACCATAAGTCAGAAAAATTGTGTCAAATAAAGCCACATAAAAATGATTTGCAGGGTCATCAATGGTCAATTTTTTATTGGACTTCTTTAGCTAGAAAGAATTTTAAGAGATTCTCTTTTACAGGATTTGTGGAACATTTCATATCATTCTATTTCGGTCTTTTAAATAGTGATAAAGTCCCAAGAATTATTGTTAAATTTAGATAAACATGGTTTTCTATGCTTGATTCACTTTTACTTCAATCTCTCTTAGGCCTAATACAAAATATAAATCACATAAAATTGAAAGTAAAATGCTCATAGAACACAATAATGGATCAATAGAAGAAAATCCAAATATAGATCCGATTTACAATTCCTTCTGTCCAACAAAGATATGAGATATTGTGGCGTTATGGCAGTCAGCAGAATGCTTCAACCAGCAAAGTCTTTCTCGGTCAACCAACACTTTCATTTGTCATACCCACAACCCCCAAATACAACTCATCACAAGTCAACAAAATTCAAATGAGGGACAACACAGAAAAGTCAATGAAGGCAGCTTCATAAAAATCAATGCAACAAACTAGGGCTTCAGTCAAACAGCCTGGAATTCCTCAATTTTAGTGCCCAGTTGTATGGCCTCCTAAAATTGGAAGTTCTGCGAAAGATTGAGATCAAACAAAAAAAGGTTGACAGCGGTCAATGCTGTAGTATAAAAGCCCTAAACAGATCATCGCAGAAAACAAAAAGCCTTAAAGAGATCATCATAGAAAATAGCAGTTTCACTCCACACATGTGAGGTAAAAAGGCCTCCAAAGGCTATCAAACCAATCGGATCACAATGAGAGAATGTGTGATGAGAGGATGAGAAAATGACCTCCAAGACTCTCCAATTTATATTCATCAATGAGGCTATGTGACACATCTCTTAAACATGTGGGATAAATTTGGCCAACTTTGCACATGTGGAAAATCAATTCAAAATCAATGTTCCTCTCATCTGATCAAGATGATCTTTAGATCAATATTGCACCTCTCTGAAAGAGGAATCCAATAAAAATATGACCATCCTCATATGAGCAGTTCAACATGGAGTTTGGACCTAGTTTCTCAAAATTAACACTTCGTCTCTACTAGGTAGAACTCCATCTATCCACAAGTGCCATCCATCCAGTGCCAAACCAAACATCATTCGTCATCGTGCCATAACTTTATTTGTCAGCTCTTTATTTTATAACAAAATGTTATTCCCAAAGACATCACACACAACTGACCCAAAGTCATCTAAGAGGTAAGAACCTCTCTCGAACTCAAAAGAGTCTCACACTAACCCGAAGTTAGTTTATTGACCCGAAGTTAGTTTAGAGGATAAAACCTCATCATACGTGATCATAGATCAAGTTGTTGGAGATGTGCCATCCTAGACATAGAGAGCATAGAAATTTCTGATGCATCCATCAGTATTTCTATGGTCTTTATCCACATTTCCCACTTCATTGGCCAAATGAGAGGTACTTCCCATGAGTCTGAAACTCCATGGGTAGGATGTGTGTGGGGCACAAATAAGAGAGAGGCGAACTAACTCAATATCATAACGGTGGGGCAGAAGCACCACAAGGTTTGGCAAGCCTAGCCCCATGAGTGCTTATAGCTCCAAGAAGCTATCCCCTAGCCCCATGGAGCTCCCATATCTCATAGTCCAACTTAGGAAGGACCCTTAGAATAGGGTCTTTCCATGATTCCAAGCTTCTCACAGAAGGTTAGGAACTTGACCTTCCCTAGGGGCTTTGTGATAATATCCATGACCTGCTCATAAATTCTTATATGATCGAGCTTTATGATGCCTCGTTGTACCATATCCCATATAAATTGGTACTTGATATCAATATTCTTGGACCGATCGTGGAGCATGAGATTCTTAGAAAGACGAATCCCACTTTGGTTATCACAAAGGATAACAGTGGTATCTATCACATGCCTGAACAACTCACTAAAGAACTTTCGCAATGAAACAGAATCACAATAGGCCATACTCGATGTAATGTATTCGGCCTTAGCGGTGCTCAAAGCCACCGACTTCTGCTTCCTGCTCATCCGAGATATCGAAGAAGAACCCAAGGTGAAGCAACATCTAGATGTGCTCTTCCGATCCAGCACACTATCACCCCAATCGACATCAGTATATCCATGGAGTCTCAAACTCTCGACAGTGTATCTCAGCCCATGGTTGATTGTGACCCGAAGATATCTCAACAAATTCTTGGCACCAATCTAGTGAATGTGACGAGGTTCAACCATATGTTGACTCAAAGTGTTCACTGAAAAAAATACGCCTGGACGGGAGTTGACTAAGAACATCAAGGCCCCTATGAGTTATCGATACTTAGTAGGATTTGCTAGCATAGGCCCATCAATTTTTCCACTCAACTTATTAAAGTTGAGTTCCATCGACGTCGACACAGACTTACAGTCTACCATACCAAATATCTCTAGCAACTTCACAACATATTTTCCTTGAGAAAGGAAAATCTCGCCTGGCCTCTACCAAACCTCCAAGCCTAGGAAGTAGTGCATCAATCCTAGGTATTTCATCTCAAAATCAGAAGCTAGCTCCCTCTTACACTGATTAATGAGACAGTTAGCACCTGTCATGAGGAGATCCTCCTCATAGAGAACCAAAACTAAGAGGCCTTTCTTTATCAACCTTAAAATAAAGTTTCGGATCAGCATTACTTCGAGTGAAGCCCAGCTTCATCAAGTAGATATCTATCCTCTCGTACAAAGCCGTGGGGGCTTGCTTCAACCCATAGATGGATTTCTTCAACCTACATAGATGGGTGTCTCTATCTCGGACTTTGAACCCCAGAGATTGCTCCACATACACCTCTTCCTTTAAATATCCATGCGGAAAAGCGATCTTCACATCCATCTGATGTAGACTCCATCCTTGCATAGCAGCAACCGAAATAACAGATCGCATGGTGGTATAGCAGGCCATAGGTGCAAATATATCATCATAATCTATGCCTTATTTTTGAGAAAATCCTTGGGCAAAAAATCTTTCCTTGTACTTTCAAAACTTCCTTTAGATCCATGCTTTATCTTATAGAGCCATTTCGAGGAGACGACATATTTTAACTCTAGTCTTGGTAGCACATCCCAGACATCATTCTTCATAATGGACTCATATTCTTCGTGTATATAATCCTTCCAAAATCGATGCTTTATGGCTTATTCAAATGTTCCAGGCTCAGATTGTACCATCGTACTCATGACTTCTAGATACCATTAGTATCTCGTTAGCTTCTTGCTTTCACGGAATGTTCCCCTTGGAGAAATATGTCTCTCGACATCTTTGAGAGTATCCGTAAGCCATGACGGTCTTCTCTTATTTGAAGGAGGTGGATCAATGGGATCCATAGTTCCTTCAACATCGAACATCAGGTCATCAGTTGCCTCTTCTAGTTCCCTACTTCTTCATCTTCTTTGACTTCCTTGGGGCTAGGAACATACACTTTCTTGAGGGTAGCATCTTCATCGAAGGTGACATCGTGGCATATCTGAACTTCTCTTTGACCAAGAACATAGATTATATATATACCAATGCAGACTCAAATCAATACGCAGGAATCTACCTGTAGATGGCTGCAACCTTCTCTCGTTCTCCAGCTACTACTGGAAGGGAGCTCCGACCCCTTGATCTTGTTTATCTACCACTACTGGAAGAAATCTTCAGCCACCTGATCAAAATACTAGCTTCTACTGGTAGGAAGCTTCTACTTCCACACTGAAGGCTTCAACCTCAGACCCACTGCAGACCATGATTCAGAAATTTTCATACTGGATCCAACAACTTCAACACAACTCAACATAAAGATCAACACCAATAAAATTAACTCAAACTTCAAACAGAACAAGAGATTATTGGAACCATAACACAGTAATAAACCCAAATTTCAGATTCAACATGCAGAATCAATTTCAACCCTGATCAGTCATTAATTTAAATGCATATGCTACTTCACTTTACTAAACCTGTGTATATATGCGCTTTCCTGCACACAAACCTGCGTATAGATCTGTGAATACTGAATTTTCAGAATTTGATTAGTCACAGAAACAGATCTAAGGCTTTCAGTCAGATTTGCAGAACCCTTATTTAATCAGCATCATTAATCATATTTAATCACTCATTGATCAGATTTGTACATATTCAACTCAACAGCATATACAATATTCAAAAAACCTAGATCTACATGAAGAATTCATTGATAGACATCAAAAATATAACAACAATAAATAGATAACCTCTCCATCAAGCTACAAAAAACCCTGACTTCCATCCACAATTTCTCTGAAACAAACCCGTGTGTATACGCACTTTCGTCGAAACGAAATAGCGTATAAATATGTAAATATTGATTCTGCAGAAAGGTTTCATATCTATAGACTTACCCATATTTCTTCATTTAACTTCAGTAAACATGCATGAGGTCACATATCCAAACATCTAATCAATAGATCAAGCAAATACATAGTCATTTTAAGTCTAGACATCCTGGGCCATCATTGTATCCATGGGTGCATCATAATTTCAGATCTACCAATAAACAGGTCCCATTTCATGGAGATATAATTTAGAGAGAAGTATTCAGTTCAAACGTTTATTGATGCTCACCTTGCACTATGATCTACTTCTCCTTATATAGGTTTAGCCTTTCTCAATAACATGAGACAAAACCACGTAAGTGCCGAAGGTCTTCTTGGAAGGAATCAAATAGATGGCATCACGCTCAATATTGTGGAATAAAACCATGTTAATGCCCCCTGGTATTACCATTTTTAGAGTGAAAAAGGCATACGTGACTTGGATCGTTCTTTTCCATGTGTATACATGACTTGGCCTTTACAAACTCACGTATAGAACCTTCAATTATAAATATTAACCATATTTTGTTGGACTTCAAATTTTCTTCTGCCAGACTTTCTGTAAGACCACTGTGCTTCTCCAGAAGTCATATACTTCATCATTTGCAAGAGATTTTCCTTCAAGGACAACATATGCAACCATACGAATCATATTTCATACAATCTCCCCCTTTGGACTTGATGGCAACCATGATGGAGTTTGATCACCATAACCTGTAGATACATAAACAGTATTCAAACACATACTCTCCCCCTTTGACATCAAGAGAAAAGGGAGGACAAATTCTCCCCCTAAGCTCATGTGGAGGCTTCATATTTTCAATAAAAATCATGACTCGTTAACTCGACATAGTATGACCTTTCCTATCACCAAGGACACAAAATTACATAAAGGATCCAACTGAGAAAATTTACATAAAGACTCAACTACCCAACTAAGTGGATTTACATATGAAAAAATTTACATTAGAGATCTCAACATGACCTTTATATCAAATTAAAAATATTAATTTTATAACCAAGACCAAAGAATCTCCAACAGGAGATCATGACAACAAGCAACATAGTGCCAACAATGTGTTGGTAATGTTGTCATTGATGGCAAAGGAGATGGAAAAGGAGTAGCACCTGAAACATAAACAAGGAAAATGAGAAGACAGGAGCATCAAATTGAAGTAGAGAAGAGGAGCACAAGTTGTAGTAACATTTACAGGAGAATAGAGGGCTCTCAGTTTGGAGCATGAGAAGAACAAAGTCTGTGCAATGTGAGGAGGAAACGAGCATGAACCCGTGGACAGTCAGAATGGTTACAAGTAGTAGAGGTATTAGACATCAAAGCAATGGAGAAATTTGAGAGGATCTTATTGAGCAGATCGGTTCTATGAATGAGTAGCAGAGGCAACATTGAATAAAATTGAAGCATAAATATAACACATGCATGAAGAACAGTAATGAAAGAGGCGGAACTGTAAATGACTGTAAGGAATGGAGCCTAGAGAGGAACCGTGAATGCGCAGTGAAAACATGATGAAGCTGGGCGTTAAACATATGGAAGCACCATCTTAAAATGTAAATGAAACAGAGGTCAACAAATGAAAAGGCAGAACCTTGTACTAGACGGAACCAGATCACGGAAGGACGTGGAACCTTGAGAAAGAAGAGCGAAATTCATAAATAATAAAGGCAAACGGAACCCTAAGGGAGAAAGCAGCAGAACCGTGACTGGAGTGAACAGTAAAGGTGGGTTTCTGGTTTTGATCGCACCGCCCTCGTCGGGCAAGTGATAATTAGAAAATCAATGTGATTCCATACGTTGGGCGACACGTGTCCCTGAGTGATTTTGGAAAACGACCCCTCATCGTGAGTTAAATTTCGTGCAGTTAACTCGAGCGATATCCATCGGATTGTATGGAGCAAGGCTATGTGCTCTCCGTCGTCAGATGTGGAAGGTCATTTAAGCATTGGGGTCCAGTCCATCGCGCAACTATTGAATATTAACCCTCGTGCAAGTTAACCACGTGATTTTCGTAGGATCAGAGGGTGAAAGAGATGAATTATCCACCATTGGATCTTGAATGAAGTTGCAAGGTGAAAAACAAGGTATGGGCCAGTGTTTGATTGTTGTATAAATGTGTGGGCTAGTGTGGGTGAAGTGATTATGCCAAAACGAGAATAGGTGTTAACATTACAATCTTTTGACTTTCGAATGTATTCAGTCAAAATTGAATAGAGGATTCAATAATAGAGTGTGAAATGTTGTGGGGCCCGAAGACATTATATAAGCGTTCTCTGGGAATTTAAATACAAAACCAAAGGGTTCATTATAATATTGAGAGCGTCGTATATGTGAACATATGCTAAAAGCGAAAATTTATTGTTGGATTGTTATATGTAATATAGACCAACAAATAATATGAAGAGTTATATAGTGAACACTATATATGTGCCGAATGGATTTTAAAGTCACTGAAAAATTTGGAGGAGTGATTTAAATATGTAATATAACAAAAGAGTGAGGGTAGCCCGAACATCAAGGAGCTTCCGCACTGAAAATATTCTGCCCAGATATAAAATTAGTTGGGTCACAACAATGATTTTAATCTCTGATGGATCAGCTTCAACATTGACTCAAATTTCCAGTGCAAAAATTAAAAATTATTGAAATTTCACAACATTTATATTAAAAGACAATTATATGTATAGCAGGTATACAACTGCAATGAAGAAGAGAGCCTGCAAGAATGAAAGAGAGACAGACAGCGGCAAAAAAATTGTACAGGGAAAAAGATGAATTGAAATTGTAATGTGAGTTTCAACCATTAAGTTTAAGATCATATATGAATAGAGAATGTAAGCAGGAAGCCCGAGAACAAAGATTGGTAATGAACAGACATCACCCAGATTCATAAGTATTTGAGAATAAAACCTGAAAAGTAGTTATCTATGTAGCTGGTGCACACAAGTACAATGGATAGATGAATAGACATAGAGATGAACCAAATTATACAGAACAGTCACTCAACAATAGCAGAAAAGACAGATCCAATAAAGCCAAAATCCAGAAAAGGAGCTGAGTAAAATTGAAGTGTGTAACTGAAAATGTGAATGTAAATGTTGTAATTAATTTTTATTGTTTGTGATGCATTGGCAAGTCTCAAGTAGGAAAACAAAACTCCCACTGTAATATTAAAATTAATGCATATTGTTATATTTTTGAGTGGGCTAGAAAAGAAATGAGAAGGCAAAAGACTAAGGGGTATGGCTATTCATTCCAAATTCCTTGTGGAATACAAACAGTCATGTGATGAACTCTATATATAATATCAACCTGATATGCAAAATAAAAAAGTTAGAGAAAGTAAGGATAGAGAATGTAAAGTATAGAAGATTGAGGCAGAGATGATAAGGAAGAGAGGAGCAGAAAGAGATGCTACAGAATAGAGCTGATATCTGAGGTAAATCAACAAACATATTTTTAATTGAGGAAGTTGGAGCTTCCCTATCAAGTTGAAGCTTGATAGCTGTTAGTTGTAGCTGACTGAGGTTGGAGCCTCCTGTAGGTTGGTGCCTGCAGAAAATAGAAGGGAGTCGGAGCTTCCTTGCAATTTGTAGCTTGCAGAATGACGACATACATAATGTCTCTAGGAATAGAAGTTTGGTCTGCTGTGGAATTAGGATATGTCCCAAGGAAACTGACATAGAGAAAGAAACCAAACAAGATTTTGTAGCTAATGCAAAAGCCATGAGTGCCATCTTAAATGGATTGTGTGAAGCAGAGTTTATCAAAGTAATGCACAAAGACACTGCCAAAGAAATATGGGATACTCTGGAGAACATCCATGAAGGAGACAAGAAGGTTAAGACTGCCAAATTTCAAGTCTATAGAGCCCAGTTTGAGAACTTAAAAATTAATGATGATGAAGACATTGCTAGCTTCTTTGTAAGGGTTGCAGAAATAGTAAATAACATGAAGGCTCTAGGTGAAACCATAAAAGAAGTTGTAATTGTATAAAAGATTCTAAGGTCTCTTCCACCCAGATTTAATCCCAAGGTTTCTGCAATAGAAGAAATAGTTGATTGGGAGACCTTGACCATGAACCAACTACTTGGAAATCTAACAGCATATGAAATGAGGCTCACACAGAAGAAGCCAAGTACGAGGGAGGCAACCTTTAAAACAGAAAAGAAGAAAGAAGAAGAGGAAGACATATGTTCTTGCTCAAATGAAGAAGAAGTAAAATTCGTCAAGAAACCGGATAGAGGCTCAGGTAAATACAAAGGTAAACTTCCTTTTAAATGCTTTAACTATGGAAGAGTTGGACACTATGCAGCTAAGTGTCCTCACAAGAAAGTAAGCAATCAGGCCCAAGAATCAGAGAAAAATACATCAAAAAACTAGCAGAAAGGAAAGAATTTTAGCAGAAAATCCTTCTATGTTCAACAAGACAGCAGTACATCTGAAGACTCAGATGAACCCTCAAGTGAATAAGGAACCTCTGAATTTTTATTGATGGCCATAGAAGAACTTGAAGGACTCCTAGTAGAAGATGAAGAAGAAGAAGGTGAAGTCGACCTTGAGGGGGAGCTAAGAAGTGCTCTGGAGGAGATTGATAGACACAAATTGAAGTGCAGAAAACAAAAAGACATTCTTTTCAAGTATGTAAGAGAAGAGAAGAATTCAGAAGCCCTCATGCAGCTGAAGGTAGAGCTTGAAGAATCCAAGAAGATAGAATACATGTTACTTCAGCAAATCAAGGATAAAACTAGAGAACAAGAGAAGCTGGAAGAAGAAGTTGTATGTCTTAGGAAGAAATTAGAAAATGCTCAAAGGAAAATATCTACAAATTCCTCTCAAACAACAATCTCTAGTAAGTTGAATGAAATTCTGAATGCTCAAATATCTCCTATGATAAAAACGGGAATAGGCTATGAAGGAGAATAAAGTAAAAGCAAAGAAAAAGAAAACAGAGAGATTATTTTTGTAAAATCCAAGAACAATGATGAAGCAACTCAAACAATTCCTACAAAAGAAGAAACATGTAATGAGGAAGATAGAGATCAGAAGAAACCTCTAGTAACAAAGAAGGAAATAAATACTAAGACAACAGAAAAAGGATTATATGCCCCTGAGTATGTAAAATTTGGAAGCCATCAAAGGAGATTCTTCCCTCCTATGAAGAATGCCACCTATTATGGACACATTGCTGCATATTGTCAGGCAAGGAGGAGTAATTCAAAATAGGAAAAGATGCAAACAGTGAAGAGACTGTCTCAAACAAACAAATGGAGAAGACAACCTTACATTAGGTATGCAAATACTTTCTATGGTTACTGTTTTTATTGTAAGGAATTTGGCCATAAGATCATCGAGTGTAGAAAGTATGGACAAAGATTGATGTTCAACACCTCAAGGAGGTTTATGAATCAAATAAATTTTGTTCATACTCACAATTCAGCAAAAATTATAATCAAATGTTGTGTATGCAATCCAGTTGGACATATGCCTTCCAAATGTCCTCTCAGAAGAAGTAGTTCATCATCTCACAAAAGATACCAAACAAAAGGATGCTTCCAGTGGATAAATAAGGTGAATAAATGTGACTTGGATCTAATTGCTCAAGACCTGAAAATCCAGTGGTATTTGGACAGTGGCTGCTCAAAACACATGACTGGAGACAAAATTAAGTTTATAACTCTTGATGAAAAGAAATCCGGCAATGTTACTTTTGGCAATGATAAATCAGGAAAAATAAAAGGAAAAGGCTTAGTCAGCCTAGAAAATGGCATAGGAAAAGCCCAAGATGTGCTATTTGTAGATGGGCTGAAAGAAAATTTGCTGAGTGTCAGTCAAATGTGTGATAAAGGCTGTGAAGTTCTTTTTAGAGCACAAGATTGTGAAGTCAGATCAAGCACCACAAGTAAAACTCTACTCAAAGGAGTTCGAATAGAGAGTAATGTTTACATTGTGAAAGAGGAAGAGGAAGCATGTCATCTTAGAAAACTTGAGGAGTCATGGTTATGGCATAAAAGGTTGGGACATCTCAGCTTTGATCACATCATCAGACTAAGCAAGAAGAAATATGTCAGAGACATGCCAGAAATAAAAAGGCCTTCTAATACCATATGAAAATCTCGTCAATTGGGCAAACAGACCTGCACATGATTTAAGGCCAAAGATGAGTTATCAAAAATAAGACCACTCCATCTTGTGCACATGGACCTGTGTGGACCTGCAAGAACTAAAACTCCAAGTGGAGAATCCTACTTCATGCTGATAATAAACGACTTCTCCAGAATGACATGGGTTGCATTTCTCAAGAATAAATTGGAAGCTCTGGAAAAATTTAAGACATTCAAAGCATTAACAGAAAATCAAACAGGATGCAAGCTAAAATGCATTAGATTCGACAGAGGTGGTGAATTCACTGATTATGACTTTGCAAACCTATGCAATGATCATGGCATAAAGCAACAATTTACTATTGTAGGGACACCTCAACAGAATGGAGTAGTAGAGAGACAAAACAAATATGTACAACAAATTGCCAGAGCCATGATGCAAGAGAGTAATATTCCTCAAACCTTCTAGGTAGAAGCAGTACACACAGTAGTGCATATCCTTAATAAAGCTCACTTAAGTCCAAGCAGTGACAAGACTCCCTATGAACTATGGCATGGAAAGCCAGCTTCAATCAAACATTTTCGAATTTTTGGAAGCAAGTGTTACATAAAGAATAATGATGAAAATATTGGGAAATTTGATGCAAGAGTAGATGAAGGGATATTTCTAGGATATGCTTCCAAAAGTAAAGGGTACAGGTGCTACAACAAGACTCTACAAAAAATAGTAGAAAGTATTGATGTGAGATTTGATGAAAAACTTCCAAACAATACGAGAGACACAGATTGTTGCAGTCCATCAGAAAATCATGAAGAAGAAAACCAAAATGATGATGAAACAAGAAAGACAACAAAAGATGTAGAGCTGAGCTCGAAAGCTCCCTCAAGATACACTCAGAAGAATCATCCTAAAGATCAGATCATAGGAGACAAGAAAGTAGGGGTCCAAACAAGAAGGCAGCTAGTTGAACAGACATAAGAGGTATACATAGCCATTTTATCACATATAGAGCCAAAGAAATTTGAAGAGGCCAGCAACGACAAGTCTTGGGTGAATGCTATGAATGAAGAATTGGACCAAATTGAGAAAAACAATACCTGGGAACTAGTTCCTAGACCCACTCGGAAAAATGTCATAGGATCAAAATGGGTATTCAAAAATAAAATGAATGAGGAAGGACAGGTAATCAGGAATAAAGCCAGACTTGTCTGCAAAGGATATTCACAAATCGAAGAACTTGATTACGATGAAACATTTGCCTCTCTAGCTAGAATGGAAGCCATCAGAACGTTTCTGGCCTTTGCTTGCTACCAAGACCTCAAGGTATATCGAATGGATGTAAAATCTGCTTTTCTGAATGGAGATCTAGAAGAAGAAGTCTACATGGAACAACCAGAAGGTTTCTCTTTAACAGACAAAGAAGAATATGTGTGCAGACTAGAGAAGGCTCTATATGGACTGAAACAGGCTCCTCGTGCCTGGTACTCAAGACTGGATAAATATTTACAAAAGAAAGGTTTTAAGAGAGGTGGAGTAGACAACAATCTATACATAAAAGCCCATGAAAATGAACTCCTGATTGTTCTAGTATATGTTGATGACATTATGTTTTCAAGAAACAGAGATGAACTAGCAAAAGGGTTTGATGAGGAGATGAAATCATAATTTGAAATTTCCATGATTGGAGGACTTAGTTTCTACTTAGGACTTCAAATTCAGCAAAAGAACACAGGTACATTCATCTCACAGGAAAAATACTTAAAAGAGATGTTGAAAAAGTTCAAAATGGAAGACTGCAAACTTGTGTCAACTCCCATGATCACGGGATGCAGGCTGTGTGTTGATGATGGATCTGCTGATATAGATCAAAAACTCTACAGATCCATGACAGGAAGTTTGTTGTATCTGACAACATCAAGACTAGACATCATGATAGCAGTAGGACTAGTGGCTAGATATCAAGCAGCACCTAAACAAAACCACCTTCTGGCAGTCAAAAGAATATTTAGATATCTACAAGGAACAACACAATATGGACTTTGGTATCCTAAAGGCAAAAGTTTCACTTTGATAGCGTACATAGATGCAGATTGGGTCAGTTGTGTGGATGACAGGAAAAGCACAAGTGGAGGTGCATTCTATCTAGGAGAAAGTCTGGTGGCATGGCTAAGAAAGAAACAAACATCTATTTATCTATCTACAGCAGAAGCAAAATATATAGCAGCAGCAGCATGTTGTACACAAGTCATGTGGATGAAGCAAAACCTCCAAGACATGAAGGTAAGAATTGATGAACCTATCTCAATCAAATGTGATAATACAAGTGCTATAAGTATATCTAAAAATCCTGTGCTTCACTCAAAAACTAAGCATATCCCAATCAAGTATCATTTTCTCCGAGAACAAGTGGCTCAGAAGATAGTAAAGCTAGAGTATGTGCCAATAAAATAACAAACAATAGATATATTTACCAAACCTCTTTCTAGAGAACCATTTGAATATTTGAGAGATAGACTCGGGGTAGTATCTATAGATGCTACTCTCTGATATGAAGAGAAAGCACAATTTCAGGGGGAGAACATAAACAAAAATATCATTCCAGGGGGAGATCAGCCAACAAGGGAAGCATGAAATAGGTCCTCAGATCAAAGGATTATGGAAAGAATACATCCAGCATAAAAGAGTCAATGAAAAGGTTAAAGGGTCAGTATTTTAGATTTAATCCAAAGTTTGGAGCAGAAGGGTACAAAGTCAGAATATCTCACAGAGAGGAAATGCAAGAAGTGTGAAAAACAATAAAAACAAAGGATCAAAGGATAGAATCTATACTATGAAATGAGCAACCCCTTGCCATTGATGTCAAAGGGGGAAGAAGATCTAGAAACAAAAGGAAGGGCCTAAGAGGAAAATAGAGGAAGTATATTGCCATCAATGCCAAAGGGGGAGACTATTGGAAATGTTGTCATTAATGGAAAAGGAGATTGCAAAGGAGTAGCACCTAAAACAACAACAGGGCAAAGGAGAAGACAAGAGCATCAAATTGAAGTAGAGAAGAGGAGCACAGGTTGTAGTAACATTTACAGGAGAATAGAGGGCTCTCATTTTGGAGCATGAGAAGAACAGAGTCTGTGCAATGCGAGGCAGCAAGGAGCATGAACTCATGGACAGTCAGAATGGTTACAAGTAGTAGAGGTATTATACATCAAAGCAATGGAGAAAGTGGAGAGGATCTTATTGAGCAGATCGGTTCTATGAATGAGTAGCAGAGGCAACACTGAATAAAATGGAAGCATAAATATAACACATGCATGAAGAATAGTAATGAAAGAGGCGGAATTGTAAACGACGGTAAGGAATGGAACCTAGAGAGGAAACGTGAATGCGCAGTGAAAACCTGATGGAGCTGGGCGTTAAACATATGGAAGTGCCGTGTTAAAATGTAAATGAAATAGAGGTCAACAAATGAAAAGGCGGAACCTTGTACTAGACGGAACCGGATCATGGAAGGACGTGGAACCTTGAGAAAGAAGAGCGGAATTCATAAATAATAAAGGTGGATGGAACCCTGAGGGAGAAAGCAGCAGAACTGTGACTGGAGTGAATAGTAAAGGCGGGTTTCTGGTTTTGATCGCACTGCCTTTCTCGGGCAAGTGGTAATTATAAAATCAGCATGATTCCATACGCTGGGCGACACGTTTCCCTGAGCGATTTTGAAAAACCACCCCTCATCGTGAGTTAAATTTCATGCAGTTAACTCGAGTGATATTCGTCAGATTGTATGGAGAAAGGATACGTGCTCTCCGCCATCGAATGTGGAAGGTCGTTTAAGCGCTGGGGTCCAGTCCATCGTGCAACTATTGAATATTAACCCTCATGCAAGTTAACCGCGCGATTTCTGTAGGATCAGAGGGTGAAAGAGCGATGAATTATCCACCATTGGATCTTGAATGAAGTTGTAAGGTGACAAACAAGGTATGGGCCAGCGTTTGATTGTTGTATAAATGTGTGGGCCAGCATGGGTGAAGTGGTTATGCTGAAAGGAGAATAGGTGTTAACATTATAGTCTTTTGACTTTCGAATGTATTCAGTCAAAATTGAATAGAGGATTCAATAATATAGTGCGAAATGCTATGGGGCCCGAAGACATTATATAAGCATTCTCTGGGGATTTAAATATGAAACCAAAGGGTTCATTATAATGTTGAAAGCGTCATATATGTGAACATATGCTAAAAGCAAGAATTTATTGTTGGATTGTTATATGTAATATAGACCAACAAATAATATGAAGAGTTATATAGTGAACACTGTATATGTGCTGAATGGATTTTAAAGTCACTGAAAAATTTGGATGAGTGCTTTAAATGTGTAATATAAAAGAAGAGTGAGGGTAGCTCGAACATCAAGGAGCTTCCGCACTGAAAATGTTCTACCTAGATATAAAATTAGTTGGGTCACAACAATGATTTTAACCTCTGATGGAGCAGCTTCAACATTGATTCAAATTGCGAGTGAAAAAATTAAAACGTATTGAAATTGCGCAGCAGTTATATTAAAAGACAGTTATATGCACAACAGTTATACAACTACAATGAAGAAGAGAGCCTACAAGAATGAAAGAGAGAGAGACAGTGGCAGAAAAATTGTACAGGGAAAAAGATGAATTGAAATTGTAATGTGAGTTTCAACCATTATGTTTAAGCTCATATATGAACAGAGAATGTAAGCAGGAAGCCCGAGAACAGAGATTGGTAATGAACAGACATCGCCTAGATTCATATGTATTTGAGAATAAAACCTGAAAAGCAGTTATCTATGTAGCTGGTCCACACAAGTACAGTGAACAGATGAATAGACACAGAGATGAACCAAGGTATATACAACAGTCATGCAACAATAGCAGAAAAGACAGATCCAGTAAAGCCAAAATCGAGAAAAGGAGCTACGTAAAATTGAAGCGTGTAACTGAAAATGTAAATGTAAATGTTGTAATTAATTTTTATTGTTTGTGATGCATTGGCAAGTCTCTGGTAGGAAAACAAAACTCCCACTGTAATATTAAAATTAATGCATATTGTTATATTTTTGAGTGAGCTGGAAAAGAAATGAGAAGGCATAAGACTAAGGGGTATGGATATTCATTCCAAATTCCTTGTGGAATACAAACAATCATGTGATGAACTCTATATATAATATCAACCTGATATGCAAAAGAAAAAATCTAGAGAAAGTAAGGATAGAGAATGTAAATTATAGAAGATTGAGGCAGAGATAATAAGGAAGAGAGGAGCAAAAAGAGATGCTATAGAACAGAGTTGATATCTGAGGTAAATCAGCAAACATATTTTTAATTGAGGAAGTTGGAGATTCCCTATCAAGTTGAATCTTGATATCTGTCAGTTGTATTTGAATGAGGTTGGAGCCTCCTGTAGGTTGGTGCTTGCAGAAAATAGAAGGGAGTAGGAGCTTCCTTGCAAGTTGTAGCTTGCAGAATTGAGGTTGGAGCCTCCTGTAGGTTGGTGCCTGCAGAAAATCAATGGTGAGATGGAGTTGGAGCTTGCCTTTACATCAAAACAATAATAAGATGTGGTTTTCTCCCTTTATGGGTTTCCACTTATATCTGCTTTCTCTATCTGTGTTGCCTATGTACTCAGATGATTTACCAAATCTGTTTAATGTTTGCTACTCTCATAATAATTTTGATGTCACATTAATTTAATACTTGCTGCAACATATTAAGATTGTTCATATACTAAGGTTGATTATAAAAGTAAGTTGTAAATAAGCTGTTGAAAAGTTTAAAAAGCTCATGTATGTGTTAAACTGATTCACCTCCCCCTCTCAGTTTAACTAATAATTCAACACAATGTAATCTTTTCAGCAAGGAAAATTCTCCCCCCTAAACCTATACATCTTGAACACCTTCAAAAATGAATTCATCAAAGAATCTTCATCAAGGAGATAGATATAAAATAAAGGCACTGTATGATGAATACCAAAACAACATATTTTACCCATTAATGTCACAATCTCTTCTGAATCCTGACCCATAGATTTTCTGTCAGCAAAAACCATACACAGTTTTATGCACAGAAACTTGCATATATACACCACTTGCCTTCATGAAACCAACGTATGAAATTTAATCTTTTGAAATTAAGAAGCATTGATAAGTGAGGTAGAGAAAAATCCCAACTTTTGTCTGAGATATTCAAATTCTTCTCTAGGAAGAGGTTTAGTAAATATATCATCAACTTGTTCTTTGGAGGCAACATACTCCAGTTAAACCTTCTTCTCAAGCACTTGTTCGCATAAGAAGTGATACTTGATAGGAATGCGCTTGGTATTGGAATGCATAACAATATTTTTTGAGATACTGATGGAACTTGTATTATCACATAAGATGGATATGGGAGGAGAAAATTTAATGTGAATATCTTGTAGTGTCTACATCATCAAAAGAAGTTGTGTACAACATGATGCAACAGCCACATATTCTGCGTATGTTGTAGATAAGGCAATGGAACTCTATTCCTGGTTGAACCAATATACTAATCAAGGCCCCATATTGAATGCCCCACCACTAGTGATTTTTTGATCATCAACATTTCCAGCCCAATCCGCATCTGTGTAAGCATGAAGAATCAGGTCATCATTATCTTCATACCATAGACCAAATTCTTGAGTCCCTTGTAGATATTTGAAAATTATTTTTACAGCCTGAAGGTGTGACCATTTTGTATTAGCTTGGAATCATCCAACAATCCCAACATCATGCATAAAATCAGGTTTAGTACCAATCAGATAAAGTAGACATCCAATCATAGATCTATAATCTGGTTGATTTACGATGGGGAATCATCATGAGAACTAAGGTTACAACCAGTTACCATTGGAGTGCTTGCAGGTTTGCAGTCTTCCATCCCATACTTCTTTAGGATTTGCTTGAGATACTTTTCTTGTGATATAAATATGCCATATGTTTCTTGTTGCACTTGTAAGCCAAGAAAATATGTTAGTTCCCCAAGTAGTGACATTTCAAATTCTTGCTGCATAACAGAAGAAAATTTATAACTGATGGCCTCTTTGTAACTCCCAAAAATGATTTCATCAAAATACACAACAATAATCAACAATTTATCATTCTCATTTTTTGTGTATAAGTTACTGTCAGTAGATCCTTTTGTGAAACCTTGTTGTTGAAGATATTTGTAAAGACAATAGTACCAAGCCCGAGGAGTCTGTTTGAAACCATATAAAGCCTTTTTAAGTTTGAAAACAATTTTTTCATCATTTCCAAGAATGAATCGTTCTGGTTGTTCTATATAAGCTTCTTCTTCTAGATCGCCATTGAGGAAGGTAGATTTTACATCCATTTGATAAACATTGAATTGTTGAAAAATTGAAAAAGTAAGAAACATTCTTATGGCTTCATGTCTGGCTACAAAGGAAAATGCTTCTTCATAGTCTATTCCCTCTTGTTGAGCATACCCTTTACAAACAAGTCTAACTTTATTTATAATAACATCTCGATTTTCATTTAATTTGTTTTTTAATATCCATTTTGTTCCAATAAAATTTTTATCATAAGGTCTTCGAACCAATTCCCAAGTATGATTCTTTTAAATCTCATCAAGTTCTTCATTCATGGCTTGAATCCAACATTCATCTTTACTAGCTTGATTTACATTCTTTGGTTCAATAGTGGATAAGAATGCCAGATAGCTAGGGGATCCTACAAGAGTTCTTCTTGTTTGGACACCTAATCCCTTTTCTCCCAATATTTGAGATTATGGATGATTCTTTTGAACATACATGTATGGAGCCTTTTCTGATTTGTCTTCTTATAGTGCTTCATTGGGTTCTTATTCTATATTGTTGTTATTTTACGAGAGAAAATTTACATCATCATCATCTTCATTTGTTGTTGTTATTTCCCTTTTAGGAGCTGTAAGATCCTCATAAATTACAACATGAATACATTCAACAATATTCTGAAGTCTTTTATTGCAACATTTGTATGCTTTACTTCTAGAAGAGTAACCAAGAAATATTCCTTCATCTTCTCTAGGCTCAAACTTACCAATTTTTTCATCATTATTATTGATAAAACATTTTCTTCCAAAAATTCTAAAATTCTTCATAATGGGAAAATTACCATACCAGAGCTCATAAGGAGTTTTATCACTGTTGAGAAGAACATGAGCCTTGTTGAGAATATTTACTGCAGTATGCGCTGCTTCTCCCCAAAAGGTATCAGGAGTTCCAAATTAATCAAGCATAGCATGAGCCATCTGGTAAAATGTTCTATTCATTCTTTCTACCACGCCATTTTGTTGTGCATTTCTAGCTAGAGAAAACTGTATTTTTATGCCATAATGTTTATAGAAATCAAATAATCCATATGATATATATTCTCATCCTCGGTCATATCTGCGACATTTGATTTTTAGATCTAATTCATTTTCAACCAAATCTTTGAAGATCTCAAAATTTTCAAATGCTTCATCTTTACATTTTAGTAAACTGATCCAACGCATTCTAGAAAAGTCAACAATAAATAGGCTATAGTATTGTTCTCCACTAGGTGACTTTTTCCTAATGGGACCACATAGATTAGTATGTATAAGTTCCAGAGCCTTACTTGTTGATCCTTATTTTGCATTGAATTGGACTCTGGTTTGCTTACCAAATTGGCAAGATTTGCATATGGTACTTTCAAGCAGAGAGATGGTGGGTAGATCACAAACAACTTTGAGTCTGCTATATTTGCTTATTTGAGAGAAGCTCAAATGTCCCAATCTTCTGTGCCATAACCAATTTTTTGTAGATTTCCCTAAATACCATTTCTCTTGGCCAGTTTTCAATATATACCAATTGATTGGTGTTCTAGGTCCTTTTATTACGATTTTTCCTGTGTCAATTTCATGAACTACACAGTCTTTTGAACTAAAGAAAACTTCATTTTCTTGATCACACATTTGACTCACTCTCAACAACTTATGCTTTAATCCATCCACATACATAACATTGTTAGCTTTCACCTTCTCTTTTAGAAAAACAAAACCTTTACTCTTAATGATAGCAGGAGAGTCATTTCCAAAAGTAACATTCTTTTTTTTATCTACTGCATTGTATGAAAGAATTTTATTTTTATCACCTGCCATGTGTTTTTAGCATTCACTATCAATGTACCATTGATTTTCTTCTCCTTCTGCAAATAAATCTATGCCACAACTTTCAACCTGTAATTCCTTCTTTCTCCATACCTTGGAGTTTGATGGTATATGCTCTTTTGGTTGAAATTTGCTTCTGCATTCATATTCTTGATGTCCAAAGTTATTACAATAATAAAATTTAATTTTGTCTTGAAGAGGGGATAATTTTTTATAATTATTCTTCTTTATTCTAGTCTCATTTCTTTACTTTCTTGCTTCTCTGGTCATGATGGTTTTGTATGCAACACATTGAGCACCTTTATGACCAAAATTATGACATGAGAAACATTGTACATTAAAGAAGACATTTCTGCGATCATGGAAACTTCTATTGTTGTTTACCTGCTGATTTATACTTCTGTTATTTTTCATCCTTGAATTGAAGTGGTCATGCTTTACCTTGGTATTCTCTTTGTTCTTTTGCTGAGTGGAAAAATGTTGCTGACTATTTTTAGCTTCATTTAGATAGCTTGGTGCTGAAGACTGAGAATATTCTCTGATATATCCAAGACCTATCTTTACAAGAGGAGAGAATTATACCTGGATAATTTTTTCTAAGGTTTTAGATGCTTTATAAAATATAAGATTTAAATATTTCACTTTCTCAATTTCCGTTCTTAGACTAACTATTTCACATTCTAATTTTTCATTTTGCTTCTCCTTTTCTAGAAGCTGAATCTTTAAAGTATCTATGGCTATTTTTTTTTCTTCCAAAAATATTTTGAGTTGATTGATTTCTTCAGGAAAATCATTTTCTTCTAAGGCATCCATAAAAGTATATTTAGCCTCAATACAATCTCTTCCAAATTCCATGAGTAGTCTAATATCTTGATAAGATTTTCCTTCTTCACTATTTGATAGACCATCACTATCTTCATGAGTATAATAGTTTTTTCTATTGATAAAACGTTTCTTATTACCTTTTTCTAATTCCTTTATCTTTATGGGGACATTTAGTAGCGTAATGACCAACTCTTCCACAAGAAAAGAATTTAAAAGGAAGCTTACTTCTAAACCTTCCAGTGTCAAGTTGTATTTTCTTGACAAAATTTATCTTATATTCTTCTGAAACATACCCTGATCCTTCTTGTTCTTCCATTTCCTTGCCTTTTCCAACAGCTCCCAAAACAACTTCTTTGACTTCAAATGGACCTCCTTTCCTCATTTCACACACAGTCAAAATCCCATGACGTTGAACAATAGTGAGAGTTTGTAGATCATGTTTCTCTTCAATGGTAGACACTTTTGACTCAAATTTAGGAGTTAGAGATCTTAAAAAAATTTCTACTAGAGTAGTGTTAGTTATGGTTTCACCCAAATTTCTCGTATGATTTACGATCTCATATAGACGTAAAAAGAAACTAGAAATTCTTTCATCATTATGAATTCTGATTTTTTCATACAGAATTCTGAGAGTTTGCAGTTTAGCGCTTTTTACCTTGGCATCACCTTCATAGCTCATAATGATTTTGTCCCATATCTCCTTTGTTGTATTTAACTGCATAACTTTGAAAAATTCTGATGTAGTGAGACTCCATAGTAAAGCATTGATATATTTTGAATTAGTTTCATATTTTTTCTTCGCTGCTGGATCTACTGGAACTGAGGCTAGATATTGGTAACCGCTTTCAACTATAGCCCGTAAATCTGCTCCAAGAGAATAAAGATAGGATCTTTTCCTTGTCTTCTAGAAGATTAAATTGTTTCTGTTGAAGAGTCGAGGTCTGATAGATGTTTTCCCATATTGATTGCTCATCTTAGATTATCTGGCTTCTAGTGATTAAGCTTCTACTGAAGGACTTGTTGTGAAACCAATTGTTGGGAAAAATATTGAGGGGAGGGAGCGGGGGGGAGGGTGAAGCAGTATTTGAAATAATCATAATATTTTATTTTTCTCTTTAATGATTTCTATACACAACTTTAATTAGCCCAACTAGCATATGTAAGTGGCTATCCAAACAGAAACTAGCATATACTTAGATAACTTTACTGTTTAGATAAATATTCAAAAACATTATTTAACCCAGATCATCTGATATTCATCAGATAGTTTAGAAGTAAATATGTGCAGTAATAATAGAATAAATCATCACACATGAGTATCACACATGAACACCAAGATTTAAGGTGGAAACCCAATTCAGGAGAAAACCACCATTGTTGTCATCTCTGTCTTCAAAATCTATTATATAGGAAACTGCTTACAATGTTGTACTGGTTCATACTCATATCAGTCTGCAGGAATCTTCCTACATAAGGCTAAAACCTTCTCTCGTTCTCCAGCTGCTACTGGAAGGGAGCTCCGACCCCCTGATCTCGTTTACTAGCCACTACTGGAAGGGAGGCTGAACCCCCTGAGAACTCCAACTTCTACAGGTAGGAAGCTTCTACTTCCACACTAAAGGCTTCAACCCTCAGACCCACTACAGATCACGTTTCATAAATTTTCATACTGGATCCAATAGCTTCAACACAACTCAACATAAAGATCAACACCAATAAAATTAACCCAAACTTCAAACATGACAGGAGATTTTTGTAATCATAACACAGTAATAAACCCAAATTTCAGAATCAACATGCATAATCAATTTCAGCCTTTATAATTCACTTTACTAAACCTGCATGTATATGTGCTTTCCTACACACCAACCTGCATATAGATCAGTGAATACTGAATTTAAAAAATTTGATTAGTCATAGAAACAGATCTGAGGCTTTCAGTCAGATTTGCAGAACCCTTATTCAATCAACATCATTAGTCATATTTAATCACTCATTGATCAGATTTGTAAATATTCAACTTAGCAGAATATACAATATTCAAAAAATTCAGATCTACATGAAGACCTCATTGACATACAACAAAAATATAACAACAATAAATAGATAACCTCTCCATTAAGCTAAAGAAAACCCTGACTTCCATACGCTTTTTCTCTAGAACAAACTAGTGTGTATGCGTGGTTTCGTCGAGACAAACTAGTGTATAGATCTGTAAATATTGATTCCACAAAAAGGTTTCATATCTATATACTTACCTAGATTTATTCATTTAACTTCAACAAACATGCACCAGGTCACAAATCCAAACATCTCATCAACAGATCAAGAAAATACATAGTCGTTTGAGGTCTAGATATCGGTATCCATGGGTGCATCATAATTTTAGATCTACCAATAAATAGAACCCATTTCATGCAGATATAATTCAGAGAGAAGTATCTAGTTCAAATCCTTACTCATGATCACCTTGCACTATGATCTTCTTCTCCTTATATAGGTTTAGCCTTTATCAATACCATGAGCCAAAACCACACAAGTGCTAAAGGTATTCTTCAACGAAATCAAATAGACAACACCGCGCTCAATATTGTGGACTAAAACCATGTTAATGCCCCCTAGTATCATCATTTTAATAGTGCAAAAGGAATGCATGACTTGGATCGTTGTTTTCCGTGTGTATACGCGACTGGGCCTACACGAAATCACGTATAGAACCTTCAATTATGAATATTAACCATCTTCTACTAGACTTAAAATTTTCTTATGCCAGACTTTCTATAATACCATTGTGATTCTCCAGAAGTCATATACTTCATCATTTGCAAGAGAGTTTCCATAAAGGAAAACATATGCAACCATATGAATCATATTTCCAACAAATAATTCTTTGGGACTTTTGGAGTCTACAACAAAATGCGAGCATCTGTTTTGAACATACATAGCAGTGTTTGCAGCTTCTCCCCATAGAATCTTCGAAAGACCTTGGTAACATAGTATGGTACGAGAAGCTTCCACAATTTCCATGTTCTTTCTTTCAGCAACACTATTTTACTCAGGAGTGTACACAATTGTGGTCTCTCTCTTAATGCCAGCTTCTCCACAAAAGTCATTAAAGTAATTTGACTCATACTCAGTCCCATTGTTGGTCCTCAAAACTTTGATTTTATTCTCATTTTGATTTTCCACCAAGGCCTTAAAGGTACAAAACCATTTGAATTCTTCTTCCTTCTTCTTCAAAAAATATATCCAGGTCTTGCGGGAGAACTCATCTGTAAAAGTCAAGTAATAGGAACATCCTCCTAAGGATGTTAGGAAGCATACCAAATAAGTCAGAATATATCAACTGCAAGATATCATTTGTCTTTGTGTCACTTGAGGGGAATGGTCCCCTTGTATGCTTCCCTTCGGCACAACCCTGAAATATACCTTCATGATCATCTCTCAATTTGGGCATCCATGTCACCGCTTTCCTTGCTTCGGGAAGGGCTTTGTAATGAAGGTGTGAAAACCTCTGGTGCCATAAATCTATTTGAATAGTTTTATCACATGTCGTAGCCCCCAATATAATTCCTCCTGTTAGATTCCTATACCAATTGGTGTCATATATCATGATTGACTTGATGAGCTATGTAATATTTTCATACCTTTTCTTGTTGCAAAGGTTTTCCATATTATCAAAAAATCAAAAAATTTAAAAAATGTAAAGAGCATATACCCTAAAATAAAAATCAAAGGGTGAAAAGAATAAAATGGCCAAAAAAGTGAAAGAAATGAACCCCACCAAAAGAAAGGCCAAGGAAAGTGTGCAAGTCTAAATGCCACTACTTGTTTTTCTCTTATGTAATAAATAAAATTGTGTGCAAATTGTATTCTATGCCACAATTTATGAACAGTCAAACAGTTTAAGCTTGGAAAGTTCATCTTTCAATTTTATGTTTTAGAGATAGAGAATAAAATCTGCCCAAACTGTTTAATCTTGGCAGATAAGTAGATAAGTAGAGTAAATAAAAGAGCTCAACAGTTTAATCTGAGCCCTTGGATGTAATAAGGATAGAATTAGATAGATTTCCAAATGTAAAAGAAAAAGTGTGATGAGGGTTTGCCAGTCTAAGTGCACCCTAATAAAGAAGAAAAAATGATAGGGTAAAGTAGGTAGGGTAGGTAGATGATGTTGCGTAATTACATGTGATGGATAATGACTCTAGATGTGTTAAATCTTTACTTTCATCACAAGTGCAAAGGAAGAAACTACACTGGAAGAATTTCAAGCAAAGAAAAGTCAGATTATTAACTTCCCTTCTCATTTTTCCCTAAAAATTTCACTAATTTCCCCTAAGTACTAAGGCATTTGAAAATTGGAGGGGCTCAAGGCATTTCCTTGACTTTTGGAGGGACTGGATCCTCGACCTAATAATTGGAAAAGCCTAAGTACTTAAAAATCATTCATCATGACATTCATTCACTTCTAAAAATCTTTTCCTAAGTAAAATCCTATTTTACTTAGGAAAATTATGCAATATTTCATAAAAAACCCTTCTCATTCAAGCATAAGTTAAATACATTAATCTAATGTTTTATACTTAGCACTTTTTATTCATTTCCATATTGATTTCTAGTTTATTATTTAAATCCTTGCAAATTTCCCTTTTTCCCATATTATTTTAAAATTCCCAATTAATATAATATCCCGCTCCGTTGGTTGAAAAATAACCATATAAATTTAATTAATTGGTTGAATTTCCAATTAATAAACAAAATCGATACTCCTCTGTGTAAAGGGATTAATTAACCCTCATGGTTAATTAATAACCTAATCCACCAATCAAAATGCCCCCGATGCGATTATTTCATAATAAATTACATTGGGCCCGCCATATTAATTCCCCATCATCTTCCTTTCCGGACGACCGTCCGATCGACTAATCTCAGATCTAAGGTTATTATAAATATCGTTGCGCATCCGTGTCCGAAGGATAACACACAATGCCGAAGCGGTTTTCTGAATAGTGACACACCACGCGTCATCCATCGTATGGAATCGCTCACCCTCCGCTAAAAACCACTCTTCCCCAAAAGCTGTGCGATGGAAACCGCTTACCGCCTGCCTCCCATGACGAAGCCCCTGTACTTGCTGACATCATCCATTAAAAAAATAAAAAACCCACCAACCTTTGACTTTGTAAATAAAACAAAAGAACCTACGTCATTTTCACTATCTCGTGCAGTGACTAGTGTCCCATGTAAACGAATTTTAAAATCAACTGTCGAAATTTTCCAACCGCTACTTTGCTGAAGAAAATTTGCAGTCGAAAATCCGGAATTCACCCGCCATTTCCAGCACTTGTTTTCATCACTGTTGATTTCCCAGAAAACAGGTATTTATCTAAATTCCCACTGAACTCTGTAAAAATCCTAGTTTCTTTTAAATTCCACACGAAAAACTGAAACAGGGTTCAAGATTGCTATTTAGTTCATTCCTCAATTCCAAAAATTACATTTTTTATTCCCAAATCTGTGATTGTGCCCATTTTTCATTAAAACCCAAATTCATTTCTGAATCCACAAGAACCAGAAATGGAAATTCCTGTGGCTCTGAATGTTGCACCCCTAAATGCCCCTCACAAAGATTTAGACTATCTGCTTTTAACAGACAGAGATTTCCAAATTAAAGACCTTATTCTCAGTGAAAATCCTCTTCGAATTTTTTTCTACTGTAGAGATAATTACTTGAAAGGTTCTGAAATTTTTGGATTATGGGAATCCAATTTTCCCATGTATCTTCTCCCCTCAGTCCACATTTTTCCCGAAATAATCCATTACTGCCATGCAAATTATGATCCCAGTCAACGAGCAGTCTTGTGCCTGAAACAAAACGTCATTTTCCCAATAACTGCTCAGTCTATCAATGAAATGTTACAGTTTCAACCTAGTCAAGCCCTGAATCCCCTTTCCATGGGAGAACTACTTGAGAAATTTTCCAATTTATTCTAAAAAGAGTTTTTACCAAAAGAACTCTGATGCAGAATCTAGAACGAAGGTGCATTGATATGCAAGAAGAACTAAATGCATTTATAAAAATATTTGACATTTTGTTGAATAAAGGATTGCCCAGTCCTTTAGTTTCAGAGAATAAATTGATGGACCTTGAAATTTATGTTGAGAAATTAGACAAGCATGCTAACAATCAAGCCAGTTCATCAGCAGCAGCATTGCGTACAGGAAGAAATCTTCATGATAGATTGGAAAATTTGTTTTATCTCGAGCATGAGATAAGAGATTTGTTTTCAATTCAACCTACTTTCTTTAGATATACAAAGACTGATGAAACTCTCAGAAAGCTGCAAAGAACCAGAATACTAGAAGATAAATGGTGGGAAGAAATGTTAGAATTTTTGTAAAAATTATCCTTACATGAATTTTTGATCATTGACTATAGTAAAGTGATAGTAAGAATGATATAAGGGTAGACAGAGGTCAAAGAGTATCAGTGCAGATAAAGAGTATCAGTAAAACATAGCAGCCAACACAGAATTACTAAAGAGGACAAAAACGAGCCAAATCTTAGGGCCTGCATCCAGCACATTCTCAAAAGAAGGAAACAACACAACATCAGTTATCATTTTCCTTGTCTACAAGACCATCTGTCTCTAGTTTGTTGTAACATACTTATGAGTCATCCTAGATTATATCTCAATATATTATGAGACATTTTTTATAATTTTTTTGTATAAATACTCCCTCAATCGGAGTATTGAGGGTGGATTCTTAGACTTTACTGTAATATTTATTATTTTGGAAGAAAGTGTTGTTAGACAAATTTCACATGGCTAGCTGGATAAAGAATTGATGCAAAGGACTTTTCGCAGGATTCTTGCGTCAGAAAAAGGATCAATAAGTCATCTATCTCTTATGTTTTGAAGTGTTATACTTGTTTACTATATCATTGGTGTCTCATATCTGAATAATTAACGAAAAGGAATAAATCAGAAAGTGCTTAAGTGCAATCTTCTTTTAATCGTTGTTATTCTAAAATTTTTCTTCTGAACTGGTTTAAACAGTGAATTCTTAATTGCTCATGTTTTACTAGTTTATGCATTTCGATTATTTAGTGAAGAATACTTAATTGCTCTTTATTAATAATCACTCAATTTCCCTCTTTCAAATGTGTTGAAGGATTGTTAATTTCCCTTCATCCATTTTGATTCCATTCCATTCACTTTAGATCTATAAGTGTTCCATGTTTGATTACCTTGCCCTGTGAAACTATCTTTTGTTAAGCGACTTGATCCAGTTAAGCTATCCTCTTTGACTCCATTAGCCCAATGGCCTAAACTACTCAATATTACCACAAGTTATTGAATTTCATCACACAAACTCAATCAAAATATTTGGTCTTTATAACTAGCCTAATATCTTTCAAAACAAAGCTAAATTTTACAAAGAGAGCCCTCTCTGGGTACAGATTGGCTAGATTCTGTACCTAAAAGTTTGTTTGTGGTTACCTCAGACCCCTTTCCTCTTCCCAACAACTTCAAGGAAAATCTGAGTGATAACATAGTGGAGACTCCACTGGGGACCTGAATAATTTTATTGTTACTATTGTTTACTTTATAAACTATAGAGAGAGCCTGAAGTTAGCCAGGTAGCCTTTGAACTGATTTTTATTTGCAATTGCATAAGTAAATAAATGCTACTTCACTCTATCTCCGGTCTAGTTTATGAACTGAACTTTGGTTTCAAACATTTGATCAGTTCCTCTAATCAAATAAATCTTTAAGAAAATTTAAATCCAATGTCTGAAAATTCTTAAAGAAATTGTTGAAGTTGTATTGTTCATTCCATTTAGACAAAAATTCAAAAAAAATATTGCCTAGAAAACTGGCTTCAGAAAGGACTCGTTACACTAGGGCTAATCTTGATCCAAACCCACCGCCTGTGTTTGAAAATCCGAATTTGATCCCCAGAATTCTTAGGAGACAAGATATTCAAGAAAGCTCTGGTAGTTCTCGACCTCTCTATAGATCAATATCCTGTCCTGTTAAGTGGATTTATCATGAGGATGAACCTTTTGACGAGCAGTTTGAAACATCTTTATTTGTAATTTTTTCTGAATCAGAGTTGTCCAATTTGGTTCCAGACCCAGTATTTCTTGAAGATTTACAATTTGAATTTGTTACTTCACATTTTGATAAACATTTGCGAAATTCCATACAATCTGAGCTTACTTCTGAAGGAACATCAAATATTTCCATAATCACTTCAGCCTCTCCAAGTTCATCAACATTTCCTCAAACATCTCAACCTCAAACTACCCCTTCTACTCCTCCACCCACCACTCATAGACCAACCTCACCTGTTATTTCATCGCTACCTCCTGCAATGGCAAACAGATATGCTCCTATGGTATTACCAGCCAATATAGGGGCTATTCCTCAAGATTACTAAAGTAAAATCACTCCTTTTGATGGTTCTGGTAATTACACTGCACAACAGCATACTAAAAAGATGACCGATTATTTTGAAATTTATGAAATAGATGCTGATGATGTAAGAATGAGCATTTTTGTCCAAATTCTTACTAGAGAAGTTAGAACCTGGTTTAGAGCCCTTCTTGCAAATAGTGTTGCTGACTTACAAACTCTTTATAGATCATTTTTAAACAGATTTGAAAAGAAGAAAGATCCTTTTCAAATCTTATAAGACTTTGGAAAGCTAAAGAGAGGACCAAATGAGACTGTGCAAGATTACGTCACTAGGTTCAATGAGGCTTACAATGCTATTCCCCAAAATATTAGACCTCCTCGAGATTCAATATTAATCAAATTCCCTAATGGATTTGATTCTGATATGGCGTATCAGCTTAGGGAAAGAGCTCCTCAAACTTTAGAAGAGATGCAAAGTATAGTTGTTAGTGTTGAAGCCAACCTGATAGAGAAACGAGCTAGAGCCAAATCTAAAAGGAGAATGCCTTTAAACGAAGAACCCACATCTTTTGAAAAGAAACTGGATGCTATTATCAAAGGAATGGAAAGGCTAGGAGATAGAGTGGAAACAATTGAGAAGAAATCTCCTTGGGATGGTCAACCGAACAATACTATGAGAAATCCTAATTTCAGAAGGAACCAAAATCAAAATAATGAAAAAACTGGTCCTTACCAAAATATTAGGCCCCCATTCCAGGAAAATTATATTGAAGCCTCAACTTCTGAGGAACCAACAGAAGATGTTCAAATAAACAACTTTACTGAACTCAAGAACGAACCAGAAGTTTTCTTGACCCAAGAGGATCAAGAAGCTCACATTCTTAAGCAATTTCAAACCCATTTAGGAGAATCATTTGATTTTAAGGAAGGATATGATACAGCCATTTACGAAATTCACAAGAAATATAATTTGAGGAGCAGAAGAATTGATGTTTCGGAAACAAGTAAACAAAAAGCTACAAAACAACCCCTCAAAGGTAAAACCAATACTACCCCTGTGCATATTCTTTCTAGATCAGATCCTAATCCTGCCAACCCAATAATTGAAGATGTATCTGATACTCAACTGAATAACAGAAAACTTTCCAATACTCTTCCTCCCAAAGGAAATGTAGAGGAACCTCCAGAAGTTGATTCTGAAACAACTTCAGCCCACAACCCCATTCCTGAGAAGGAGAAAAATATCAAAAACACAGAAGATAATGAAAATCCAACTGTTCGAAATACAAGAACTCAGACTGAAAAACCTTTTAATCTGGAAGCTGAAGTAGACAAAATAAAAATAGTTGTTCCATTGTCTAAATTAGCTAAACATGATGTCTACCGAAGTCAAATCAATAGATCACTTAATATTACTGGAAGTGATGACTCAGTAATGTTTTTGATGACCAGCCTAGATTATTATTTGGCCCTGAAGTAAATGGAAAACCAGGAATTGGAGAGACTCCTCCATTTTATGTGAGTTTGAACATACATGATAAAATACTTCATAATGTCATGCTTGATTCTGGGGCATCTCACAATCTAATGACAAAGGCTGTAATGGAGAGATTAAACCTAAACATCAGCAGACCATACAAAGATCTCTTTTCTTTTGACTCTAATCAGGTGAGATGTTTAGGATTAATCAAAGACTTGTGTGTTTCATTGGTTCAATACCCTACAAAAACAATTTTGATGGATATAGTAGTAGCAGACATTCCTCCAAAATATGGTATGCTATTGTCCATATCTTGGGGTGAAAAGCTCGAAGGATCTCTTTAATTGGATATGTCATATGCTACTATTTCAGTGGTCAGCCAACCTAAGAGACTATACAAAGAAAATTTAATGAAATATATGGTCAGTAGTCAGGAGAAACCTGAAAATTTCCCCATCTACTCAGTACACTCTGATATGGATTCATTTATTCTTTATAATGCTGAATTTGATCCTCCCACTGAATTAGAAGTACCAGCAATAGAACCAAACGAAATTGCAAATAAAAAATCTAATGTTCAAATCCAGGAAATCTCTGAGGGAAAAGAAACATCAAATACCCAAGACAAATCAGAAGAAAGTAACAAACCAGATCTCACTGTTAAAAAAATTACTGAAACTCCTGACACCAATTATGAACATGAAATTATTTGGCACTTAGAATTTGATGGTTCCGTTAATAAATTAGGAGCAAGAGCTGGAATTTGGATACAGAACCTTGAAAATGATCATGATGAAGGCCATGCTTACAGATTGAACTTTAAATGCACTAATAATATGGTAGAATATGAAGCTCTTTTGTTAGGGCTAAAACTTGTCAAAATATTAGGGGCAATTAGAGTATCTATTATAGGAGATTCGGATTTAATCATTCAATAGATAAAATATCACTTTTTGACAAACGATCCCAGACTGAGAGAATATAGAGGAACAATTATAGAGATTCTCAATACCTTTCTGCAGACTCAGCTTTCTAAAATCCCAAGAAAACAAAATTTGCATGCTCATAGTCTTGCAATGTTTGCTAGCACTTGTAAATTACCATTTGAACCTAATCATCAGTTCACAGCTAAGATTAGACACAGACCAGCTATACCAGACAATTTTAAGAATTGGCAAGTGTTTGCAAATGAAAATCAGATTAACAATTTTCTGACTCTAGAGAATGAATTTTCTAACAGTAACATAGATGAAGATACAATCATTGAATCTGATCAAACAAATGAACAAGAAACAGACATTTCAGAAGAAAGTGAAATTCAAAGGCTTCATCCAACTAAGTTCACCAAAAAAGAAATGCAGGACCTTAAACAAATGGAGGTTGATGAGATTATAGAAGATTAATCTGAAATCATTAATTTGAAAGATAATCATTTTCCTAAAGGATTAACTCCTCTAGAAGATCTTTTTTATTCTAACGATATTCCAAAGAAACCAAAAATGGAACCATTGAAAGCTGATATTGAGGAATATAATCTGGGGACTGAAGAAAATCCTAAAATAATAAAGTTATCTAAATATTTGCCTCCTGATCAAAAACCAAAATATGTTGAACTAATAAGGGACTTCCAGGATGTCTTTTCCTGGAGTTATGAAAACTTGAAATCATATGACACCTCTATAATTCAGCATACAATACCTCTGAAAGAAAATCAGAAACCATTCAAACAGAAACTCAGAAGAATCAACCCTATACTGGTGCCTTTGATTTAAAAAGAAATCAAACGAATGTATGAAGCAGGGATAATTTCTCCCATTAGGTTTTCAGAGTGGGTGTCTAATTTAGTACCTACTAGGAAGAAAACTGGAGAGATCAGATTATGTGTTGATTTAGGAAATGTAAATAAGGTTTCTTTGAAGGATAATTACCCTTTGCCCAAAATGGATCACATTTTACAAAGGGTAGTAGGTGCCTAAGGGATTTTTCTTTTAGATGGGTTCTCAGGGTATAATCAGATTCTGGTTCACCCTGATGATCAGGAAAAAATAGCTTTTACAACACCATGGGGTACATTCAAGTACGTTAAAATGCCATTTGGACTTAAAAATGCTGGAGAAACCTTCCAAAGAGCAATGGACATTGCATTTGCAAAATAAATTCATGACTTTCTTGTTATATATCTGTATGATTTAACTATTTTTTCTAAATCAGATCAGCAACATTTAGACCATCTCAGATAAGTATTCATAAAATACATAAGGTATGGTATCTCTTTGAATCCAAAAAAGTCCTTGTTTGGTCTTGAAGAAGGTAAAATTTTGGGCAATATCATTTCCAAAGATGGTATTAGAATCGATCCTGCCAGAATAGAAGCTATATTTCATATACCTCACCCTAGAAATGTTAAAGAACTTCAAGCTTTCATAGGAAAAATCAATTTTTTGAGAAGATTCATATCTAGATTAGCTGAATTAATTATATTTCTTACTAACATGTTAAGAAAGGATTCAAGTATTAAATGGACAGTACAAGCCAAACAAGCATTTGAAGAAATTGAAATGGCTTTAACTAGAACACCAGTTCTTACCAGTCCACAATTTGATAGAGACTTTATAATATTTTCATTTGCATCAGAACATACTGTAGCAGCTATTTTATTACAAAAGGATGATCAAGGATGTGAAAAACCTATAGCCTTTTTTAGTAAAGCACTGAGAGATGCATCATTAAAATAAAACATCATGGAAAAACAAGCTTTTTCACTTGTAAAAGCTATTAAAGATTTTAGAATCTATATATTGTATTCCCATGTGATAGCCTATCTACCAAATGATGTTCTCGAAGACATTTTAACTCAAGATGGAATTGAGGGAAAAAGAGGTAAATGGATTGCTACCATATTAGAATATGATATTGATATAAAGCCTACAAAGCTTATAAAGGGATAGGGATTGGCACAACTCATGACAGAAACAAATTTCCAAGCCCTAGATTTTAATGAACTGGATGACGAACAGGAGATGGCGACTCCACAAATCAGCTAGGCCTTCTTAGATTCACCATGGTATGCTAATATAATTTATGTATTGTTAAACCTGCAAACTCCTCCAGGGTTATCCGGAACAAAGAAAAGGTTTTTAAAGTTGACATATTTAAAGTTTTGTATTCTAGATAATGTTCTCTTTTGGAAAAATCATGATGGTATTCTATTGAATTTTTTGTTAAAAGATGAAGCTGACAAGGCTCTCAATGAATTCCATGCAGGAGACTGTGGTGGACACCTTTTTTTGAAATCAACTGCAGACAAGATCCTAAGAGCTGGATTTTATTGGCCAAACTTGTTCTCTGATGTAAAGAAATTTGTCACTGCTTGCCATAAATGTCAAATTTTTGAAGGCAAGAGAAAACTATTACCTTTACCCCTGAAACCAATTTCCACTGAAAAACCTTTCCAACAATGGGGCCTGGATTTCATTGGAGAAATCCATCCTCCTTCTTCTGGCCAACAAAAATGGATCCTCATTGCCATAGATTATTTCACCAAATGGATAGAAGCAATTCCTTCCAGACAAGCCAATGACACTGTGATTATAGGATTCCTAAAAACCAATATATTGTCAAGATTTGGCTGTCCTGAGAAAATTATAACTGATAATGTTGCTGCCTTCAAATCTAAGAAGATGATAAGTTTCTGTAATAAATATCATATCACATTAATCCATTCCACAGCTTATTACCCTCAGGGTAATGGACTAGCTGAATCTTCCAACAAGAGTCTCATTAATATTATTAAGAAATTATTGGAGGAAAACAAGAAAAATTGGCACAAGAAACTTACAAATGCACTATGGGTAGACATAATCACCACCAAAAATTCTATTGGGACCAATCCTTATGAGTTAATTTATGGTATTTAGGATGTATTTCCTTCATCTTTAGGAGTTCCTGTAATGAAATTACTTCAAGAAGCTCAGGTTGAACCTAATGACATTCAAAGGAGAATAAATCAGACTATCAATTTGCAGCAAAATAGAGAGGAAGTTTATCAAAGATCCCAAGTATTGCAGGAGAAACTAAAGAATATATTTGATAAAAGGACCAAGGCAGAATATTTCCAACTGGGAAACAAAGTTTTAAGATGGGATTCCAGAAGAGAGGATAAGGGAAAACATGGGAAGTTTGACTTCCTATGGAAAGGACCTTATATTATTCATGCTTTACAAGGAAATAATACATATTTTCTGAAAAACTTGGATGGTACAGAAACTGAAGAAGGACCAGTTAATGGTCGAATGTTGAAACATTACTTTGATCCTATTTATTAGGATATCCTGATTTTTAACATGTACATACTATATCCTTTGTAATGTATCAGTTTTGAGTGGATAGTAACTTACTGGAGTTGAAGCCCGAGGAGAAGGCCCTAAGCTTCAGAAGTATTACTGTCATACATATAATAAAGCAACAAGCAGAAGAAGATTCCATGGTTCAGTCAACATCATTCTGAGGGAAACTGACCTGCTGTTCTTGACTTTTCACCAGGAAAAGCCATCCCCAAGTGGAGCCAGTGTTAGACTCCTATACCAATAGGTGTCATATATAATGATTGAATTGATAAGCTATGCAATATGTTCATACCTTTTCTTGTTGCAAATGTTTTCCATATTGTCAAAAAATCAAAAAATTTAAAAAATGTAAAGAGGGTATACCCTAAAAGAAAAATCAAAGGGTGAAAAGAATAAAATGGCCAAAAAAGTGAAAGAAAATGAACCCCACCAAAAGAAAGGCCAAGGAAAGTGTGCAAGTCTAAATGCGACTACTTTTTTTTCTCTTATGTAATAAATAAAATTGTGTGCAACTTGTATTCTATGCAACAAATTATGAACAATCAAACAATTTAAGCTTGGCTAGTTCATATTTCAATTTTATGTTTTAGAGATAGAGAATAAAATATGACCAAAATGTTTAATCTTGGCAGATAAGTAGATAGGTAGAGTAAATAAAAGGAGCTCAACAGTTTAATTTGAGCCCTTGGATGTAATAAGGATAGAATTAGATAGATTTCCAAATGTAAAAGAAAAAGTGTTATGAGGGTTTTCCAGTCTAAGTGCACCCTAATAAAGAAGGAAAAATGATAGGGTAAAGTAGGTAGGGTAGATAGATGATGTTGCATAATTACATGTGATGGATAATGACTCTAGATGTGTTAAATCTTTACTTTCATCACAAGTGCAAAGGAAGACACTACACTGGAAGAATTTCAAGGAAAGAAAAGTCAGATTATTAACTTCCCTTCTCATTTTTCCCTAAAAATTTCACTAATTTCCCCTAAGTACTAAGGCATTTGAAAATTGGAGGGGCTCAAGGCATTTCCTTGACTTTTGGAGGGACCAGACCCTCGGCCCAATAATTGGAAAAGCCTAAGTACTTAAAAATCATTCATCATGACATTCATTCACTTCTAAAAAATATTTTCCTAAGTAAAATCCTATTTTACTTAGGAAAATTATGCAATATTTCATAAAAAACCCTTCTCATTCAAGCATAAGTTAAATACATTAATCTAATGTTTTATACTTAGCACTTTTTATTCATTTCCATATTGATTTCTAATTTATTATTTAAATCCTTGAAATTTTCCCTTTTTCCCGTATTATCTTAAAATTCCCAATTAATATAATATCCCGCCCTGTTGGTTGAAAAATAACGATATAAATTTAATTAATTGGTTGAATTTCCAATTGATAAACAAAATCGATACTCCGCCATATAAAGGGATTAATTAACCCTCATGGTTAATTAATAACCTAATCCACCAATCAAAATGCCCCGGATGTGATTATTTCATAATAAATTACATTGGGCCCACCATATTAATTCCCCGTCATCTTCCTTTCCTGAGGACCATCCGATCGACTAATCTCAGATCTACGGTTATTATAAATATCGTTGCGCATCTGCGTCCGAACGATAAGGCGCAATGGCGAAGCGGTTTTCCGAATAGTGGCGCGCCACGTGTCGTCCATCGTATGGAATCGCTCGCCCTTTGCTGAAAACCACTCTTCCCCAAAAGCTGTGCGATGGAAACCGCTTACCTTCTACCTCCCGTGACGAAGCCCCCGTACTCGCTGACGTCATCCATTAAAAAAATTAAAAACCCACCAACCTTTGACTTTGTAAATAAAACAAAAGAACCAGCATCATTTTCACTATCTCATGCAGTGACCAGTGTCCCATGCAAACAAATTTTAAAATCAACTGTTGAAATTTTCCAACTGCTACTTTTCTGAAAAAAATTTGCAGTCGAGCATCCAGAATTCACCCACCATTGCCAGCACTTGTTTTCATCACTGTTGATTTCCCGGAAAACAGGTATTTACCTAAATTCCCACTGAACTCTGTAAAAATCCTGGTTTTGTTTTAAATTCCACACAAAAAACTGAAACATGGTTCAAGATTGCTCTTTAGTTCATTCCTCAATTCCCCAAATTACATTTTTCATTCCCAAATATGTGATTGTGCCCGTTTTCATTAAAACCCAAATTCATTTCTGAATCCACAAGAACCAGAAATAGAAATTCCCGTGGCTCTGAATGTCGCACCCCTAAATTCCCCTCATAGAGATTTAGACTATCTGCCTTTAGCAGATATAGATTTCCAAATTAAAGACCTTATTCTCAGTGAAAATCCTCTTCGAATATTTTTCTACTGCAGAGATAATTACTTGAAAGGTTCTGACATTTTTGGATTATGGGAATCCAATTTTCCCATGTATCTTCTCCCTTCAGCCCACATTTTTCCAGAAATAATCCATTACTGCCATGCAAATTATGATCCCAATCAACGAGCAGTCTTGTCCCCGAATCAAAACGTCCTTTTCCCAATAACTGCTTAGTATATCAATGAAATGTTACAGTTTCAACCTGGTCAAGCCCTGACTCCCCTTTCCATGAGAGAACTAATTGAGAAATCTGCCAATTTATCCTAAAAAGATTTTTGACCAAAAGAACTATGATGCAGAATCTAGAAGGAAGGTGCTTTGATATGCAAGAAGAACTCAATGCCTTTATAAAAATATTTGATATTTTGTTGAATAAAGGATTGCCCAGTCCTATAGTTTCAGAGAATAAATTGATGGACCTTGAAAGTTATGTTGAGAAATTGGATAAGCATGCCGACAATTAGGCCAGTTCCTCAACTAGTTCATTAGCAGCAACATTGCCTACAGGAAGAAATCTTCATGATAGATTGGAAAATTTGTTTTATCTCGAGCATGAGATAAGGCATTTGTTCCCAATTCAACCTACTTTCTCCAGATATACAGAGACTGATGAAACTCTTAGAAAGCTGCAAAGAACCAGAATACCGGAAGATAAATGGTGGGAAGAAATGTTAGAATTTTTGTAAAAATTATCCTTACATGAATTTTTGATCATTGACTATAGTAAACTAATAGTAAGAAGGATATAAGGGTAGACAGAGGTTAAAGAGTATTAGTGCAGATAAAGAGTATCAGTAAAATGGAGTAGCCAGCACAAAATTACTAAATAGGATAGCAACGAGCCAAATATTAGGGCCTGCATCCAGCACATTCTCAAAAGAAGGAAACAACACAACATTAGTTATCATTTTTCTTGTCTACGAGATGATCTGTCTCTAGTTTTTTGTAACATACTTATGAGTCATCCTAGATTATATCTCAATCTATAATGAGATATTTTTTATAATTTTTTTCTATAAATACTCCCTCAATCGGAGTATTGAGGGTGGATTCTTAGACTTTGCTGTAATATTTATTATTTTGGAAGAAAGTGTTGTTGGACAAATTTCAATTGGCTAGCTAGATAAAGAATTGATGCAAAGGACTTTTCACAGGATTCTTGTGTCAGAAAAAGGATCAATAAGTCATCTATCTCTTATGTTTTGAAGTGTTATGCTTGTTTATTATATCATTGGTGTCTCATATATGAATAATTAACGAAAATGAATAAATTAGAAAGTGCTTAAGTGCAATCTGCTTTTAATCGTTGTTATTCTAAATGTTTTCTTTTGAACTGGTTTAAACAATGAATTATTAATTTCTCCTGTTTTACTAGTTTATGCATTTCGATTATTTAGTGAAGAATACTTAATTGCTATTTATTAATAATCACTCAATTTCCCTCTTTCAAATGTGTTGAAGGATTCTTAATTGCCCTTCATCCATTTTGATTCCATTCCATTCACTTTAGATCTATAATTGTTCCCTGTTTGATTACCTTGCCTTGTGAAACCATCTTTTGTTAAGAGAGTTGATCCAGTTAAGCTATCCTCTTTGACTCCATTAGCCCAATGGCCTAAACTACTCAATCTTACCACAAGTTATTGAATTTCATCACCCAAACTCAATCAAAATCTTTGGACTTTATAACTAGCCTAATATATTTCAAAACAAAGCTAAATTTTACAAAGAGAGCCCTCTCTAGGTATAGATTGGCTAGATTCTGTACCTAAAAGTTGGTTTGTGGTTACCTCGGACCCCTTTCCTCTTCCCAACAACTTCAAGGAAAATCTGAGTGATAACACCTCCAACATGGTAGAGTGCATCAACTATAAAACCAATAACAATATCTTCCTTGAATTTCTTATTCCAGATAAGTACCTTTTCATCAACGAATTCCACCTTGAACCCTTTGTCTTACATTGCCGAAATGAACACAAGGTTCTTCTTCAAATTAGGTACATACAACACATCTTGTAATCAGAGGACTTGACCTTGAGATAAATGTAGGGTCACAGTCATTATCCCTTTCATGGGGTAGGTGGAATCATCTCCAAGGATAATTACCAGATTAGTATCCTTCTCAACCAAATCATAAAGGGCTTATTTACTAGAGAGGTGCCTTGAAGTGCGACTATCAATTGATCAGACATATAGGGTGTCGGGTGGAGATGCAACAGATAGGACAGATACACGAATAAAATCATTTTTCTTATTCTCAACAACATTAGACTCATCGCACCTGGAATTTCTCGACCTCTTGAAAGGTTTCCCATTTCCATTACAGTCAGAGGGATCCTTCTTTTTCCTTGGAACCCATTTTTCCTACCATTCCTTCTCGAGTTGTTGTTTTCATCATCCCTGGGAGAATCCCTTCTATTAGGGCACTCTCTTACATAGTGACCAGTCTTGTTACAAGTGTAACATTTTACCTTCCTTCGTTTGGTCCCCACTCTACAATGGTTTTGATTTCTGAGGCTACCATGGTTCTTCTTATTTGCATGAGAGGCAAAGGCAATAGGGTCACTTCCATTACCATTAGAAGCATACTCCATCATTCTTGTTCCCTATTGAGTGCATCTCGTCAATATTTCATAAAAATCAAGAATCACATTATTATTGAGAATAGTGGTATTGAATACATGACAATCACGGGGGAGACTTCCAACTACAATAAAAACCATCTCTCGATCAGGTATTTCTTCCCCAATAGATAGGAGGTTATTCCTGATTTCAGTGAACCTCATAAAATAGGATTTAATATATTCATCCTTACCCTTCTTAATATTCTTCAATTGATTCTTGAAGAAGAGGATTTGATTATCATTGCTAGCCATGAAAATGCTCACCAACTTATCATACATCTCCTTAGATTTCTTTAGCTCAGAAATGTAAGAAACCAAGTGCTTATGAGTAGAATCCTGGATAATCATATTTGCTTTGATTTTCCCTTTTCTATACTTCGTCTTCGTGGTAGCAACTACATTTGATGGTGGCTACTGAATATTCCCCTCTACATATTCCACGACATCTTGATATTCTAGCACCAAATCCAAGCACATCTTCCATGCATGATAATTAGACTTATCAGTCAATTTATCATCAGCCTTGAAACCCTTGTAGGTTGAGGAGGCCATTTGTCCTTGATAGGATTTCTTCCATCAAAGATAGCTTCTAACACTAGCTTGGACTCTTGGACTTTGTTTTCACCTCAACTTTGATTCCATGTTAAATTTAGATAACCATGGTGTTCTATGCTTGATGCACTTTTACTTCAATATTTATTAGGCCAAATACAAAATAGAAATTAGATAAACTTGAAAGTAAAATTCTGATAGAACACAATAATAGATTAATATAAGACAAGCCAAATATAGATGATATTTACAATTCCTTTTGTCCAACAAAGATATGAGATATTGTGGCGTTACAACGGTCAGTAGGATGCTTCAACTAGTAAAGTTTTTCTTAGTCAGCCAACAAATTCATGTGTCATGCCCATAGACATCAAAGACATCTCATCACAAGTCAATGCAACTAAAAATAGGGACAAAATAGAAAATTCAACTCAGACAACTTCAGAAAAGTTAACGCAACAAACTAGGGCTTCTATCAAAAAACCCAAAATTCCTCGATTTTAATTCCCAGTTGTACGACCTCCTAAAATTAGAATTTATGTATAAGATTGAGGTCAAACAACCAAGGGTTGACCATGGTAAATTATGGTCAAAGCTATTGCAGAAAATCCCTAAACAAATCAGTGCAGAAAATAGGAATCCTGAAACATATCAGCACAGAAAATAACAGCTTCACTCCACATGTGTGAGGGAAAAATGCCTCCAAAGGCTATCGAACCAATCCAATCACAATGAGAGAATGTGTGGTGAGATGATGAGAAAATGACCTCCAAGTCTTCTAATTTATATTCGTTAATGAGGGTGTGTGACACATCTCTTAGGGATGTGAGATAAATCTGGTTGACCTTGCACATGTGGAAAATAAATTCAAAATCAATGTTGTGCTCATCCAATCAAGATGATCTTTAGATCAATATTGCACATATCTAAAAGAGGAATACAACAAAAGTATGACCATCATCATATGAGTAGTGAAACATGGATTTTGGACCTAGTTGCCCAAAATTAATAGCTATACTAGAGGTTAAGAATGATTTATAGCTTAGTGAGCATAATAGGCTAGGTCTCTAGTTAATTTTGTATAAGAATTTTATTGAAATAAGACTATATGGGTGTGAACTTCCTCCATATCGTTTACTAGTATTTTTTCCAATTAGAATATTTTCTCTTGAATCTTTGGTCTAGAAATCTTGAATGTAGACCAAGTCCATTTTGAATCAGAAAAGGAGGCCGTCTTGAAGCTCAATTCATACATAGGACCATTTGTTGTACATAACAGAGTTGTTGATCAAGAGATTGATTTTTTGTTAGCAGGGATTAGATTAATGAAGGGAATCAATTGGTCCTATGATCTAATTGGGAGAATATTGGCTCTTAAAGATCAAAATAATTACACTCCTTATGTTCATTTTTCAGAACCAGACATTGAAATATATGCTAATAGAGAAACATGGGAACAAGGGACCTCATAAAAATTGTGAGAAGGAAAGGAAGTAGAATTGTCACTAAAGCTAAAAAGAGGAGTTTAAAAGAACAAGTGATAATGTGCTAGAGTCAGAGGGAACATAATTTAAAGTTTATAAGAGGAAAAAAAAAGGGATTTAGCAGAGACTATGTTAGAAACTAGATCTTCACATATGTGTACATAAATTATGATTGTTGTTTCAAGAGAAATTGTTTTGAATTTGCAGCAGAGGTTGAAATATTATTTGGGCAATCTCTGTGAAGTACTTCTTCTGGTATACAAAGTGTCTTTTCTAGATTTATTGAGATTAAAAAAAAACTGTTAGGTACCTATATTGCTATTGTAGTTGCTTATTGTGCTTAGTATGGCCCCCTTATTGTTATTGTCGTACCCCTATAACCCCCATATTGTTATTATTGTTCCCTTAGATTATTATTGTTAGGTCAGCTACGATTATATTGTTTCCCCATGGAATCCTATATATAGAAGGAGGTTTTTTCATTTGTATCATCCAAGAAATTTTCATTTATGTAATGTAAAGGAGGTTTCCCCCTCAAAGTGGCATATTTCTAAGGCATTTATCTCTCTTTTCTTCTATTTTTGGAGCTATTTTCATAACATTTAGTATCAAAGCTTTGGATTCTAGGGTTTCGCTTCTCCAAACATGTCATCGTAGCCTTTTCGCTGTAAATTTTTTTATACGAAGGTTCAGAAGCTAAAATTTTTATCACATGAAGCTGAAATCCAGAGGAATTTTGTGTAAAACAATTTAGATATTGGTTCACAATATTTGCGGAAATATAATCTGTGGAAGGTAGGGTTTTTTTAGGCTCCTGAATATCATCTCAAAGAGGTGACCATGGGAAAATCAACATAACTATCTCTATAAGAATCAGATTGAGATTCTGTAAAAATTGGATGAAAGTAAATAGACTGTAGTTTTCTGTGTATAAATTTTAGATCTGAAGGAGGAAACAATGACACGTGGAACGTCGTTCCATTTTTCTCTATGGAACCAATCCATAATTAGGTCACTATGGGAGATTGGGCGAAACTTTTCCTTGAAGCATCCAAAGAAGGTGAGACCTATGGCATTGGAAAGAAGATTCATAGGGCTACTACATGAATTAAATTTAGATATTGAAGAGCCAAAATCATAGAGATAATTCAATTTCAATATCAATATCCTCAAAAGTAAGAAAAAGGTGTGTATTTGTCTTTCAAATTTCATAAGTTTTGTTTGAAAAATCAGTTTGAAGTGATTCCGAGGGAATATTGAAGCATAGATATCAGTATTGAGTTCTAAAATGCCTCCTAAATAGAATTCAACACCCATTAATCCCTCAGAATACTGTACTATGACTCATGAATATGAAGAAATGCAACATGATATATCAAAATTACAAGAGCAAGTGCACCAAATTTCGCTCTCGCAAAGAGAAACAAGAAATGAAATGGAAGTTTTGAAGAAAAGCATAGAAGCTAATATGGATGGTTTGAAGAAAGGAGTGGAAGCTAATATGGATGGCATGGAAGCTAAGATCGATTGTATAGAGGAAAAATTTAAAGACCACATGGAAGAAATTAAGAATGATCTAAAATCAGACATGGAAGGTTTGAAAAAGTTGATACAAGAAATGATTCCTAATGGAAAAAATATACTAGAGGAAACTCATGATGAAAAAATAAATAAATGTTAGTCGTGATTTCATAAACTCTAATGTGGGATTGAAGACCCACCATATTCCAAAGATCAATATGAGGAATTTTGATGGCAAGGATCTCGTACCATGTATACTATAGATGGAGCAATATTTTTATCTCAATAATGTGAAAAACACACAAAAGATACGCATTGCAGCTTTATATTTAGAACAAAATACATTTGTATGGTATCGATGACTTTGCTCCTGTAAAAAAAAATTCACTTGGTCAAATTCTGCGAAGGAAATGATAGCGCAATTTGAGGATACAAGGAGCAATACCTTCTTTAGCCAATTGATAAATCTCAAACAAAAGGGTTCAGTGGTGGATCACATTGAGGACTTCCAAAAATTGAATATAAGGGTAAATTATATTCTAGAGGAACAAAATATTGATGTCTTCATGCGGACTTTAAAGGATAACATCCAACATGAGGTTCACATTTGGGAACCTGATTCATTGGAGAAGGAATTGAGGCTGGAAATAAAAATTGACTGTAAAATTATGGCGACAAGGAAGCCTACCACTCACATCTATAATGATGGAAGTGTTGCTACTCCTATACTTCCACAACCTACAAGGTTGGCACCAAAACTATTGGAAGAAAAAATATCAATAGGGCTTTGCTACAGTTGTGATAGAAAATACGCTAAAGGTCAGAAGTGTACTGAGAAGAAATTATTTTACATAGATTGTGAAGAGGAGGAAGAAAATGAACAAGAAAATTCAAAAGGAGATGATATACACCAGGAACCAGCCGTAGAGAAATAAGAAATGAGTCTGACCATGTTGTGTAATGCATTGGTAAGAATTACCACTATTGAAAATATCAAGATAGAATGACATATCAAGAAGAAAAAGGTAATAGTGTTGATTGATTCAGGTAGTACCAATGATTTTATTCATTGTAAGGTAGTCGAGGAATTGAATTTCTTCTTATACCTAGCACCAGAATGTCAAGTGATGGATGCAAATGGAGGAACTATAAATTTCTCTAGAAAATGCCATAATATCAAGCTAACCATGGGGGAAGATGTATTCAATATCCCAATGCTTTCCATTCCAATGGTAGGTGTTGATGTTGTAATATGAGTACAATGGTTACAATCTTTGGGGACTATGGCTTTAAATTTTCAAGAACTTTTCTTGAATTTTTTTTTGAAGGAAAGGAAGTTGAATTACGGGGTGTCACAGGGAAGCCAAGAAAGCTAACAAGCTCTAATCTCATGACAAAGCTTCTTAATAAATAACAACGAGGTGTAATTGCACAATTATGCTCACTAGAAGTTCCAACATCAAAATCACCTATTTCTCTAGATCTCCAAAAATTCTTGGACAATCATTCCAAGGTGTTTGAAACTCCCAAAGGGCTCCCACATATTCATGATCATAATCATGTTATTTGTTTGATTCCAGGAAGTTTCTCTCCAAACATAAGGCCTTACAGATATCCATATGTCCAAAGGAGCAAAATAAAATGTATGATTGCAGAAATGTTAGAGGTTGGTATAATTCAACCTAGTCAAAGTTCTTTCTCTACTCCAGTAGTATTGGTGCACAAGAGGCATGGATTATAGGGAACTCAATAATCTTACTATTAAAGATAAATTTCCCATTCCTGTGATTGATGAATTATTGGATGAATTACATGGAGCAATTTATTTTACCAAGTTGGATCTTCATTCAGGATATCATCAAATTAGAATGAATACTGAAGATATTCCGAAAACAAATTTTCGAACTCCTGAGGGTCATTATGAATATTTGGTTATTCCTTTTGGACTTACCAATGCACCTTCTACATTTCAATGGCTGATGAATTCCATTTTCAAACCCTTCCTTAGAAAATTTGTGTTAGTATTTTTTGATGATATACTAATATACAACATGTCTTGGAAGGATCATGTTCAACATGTTGACAGGGTGCTCAAACTATTGGAGGAGAAACAATTATATGAAAAAAACTCCAAATATTTCTTTGGAGTACAATAGGTGGAATATCTGGGTCATATTGTATCTCACGAGGGAGTTAAGGTAGACCCTAACAATATTAAAGCCATTAAGGAATATAAAGTCCCCACAACCATAAAGCAGTTGCAAGGATTTCTTGATTTAACAGGGTATTATCGCATGTTTGTTAAGAATTATGGGAGAATAGTAGCATCTCTAACAACATTATTGAATAAAAAAGCATTTTCATGGACATTTGAAGCAACTAAGGCCGTTGAACATCTTAAACAGGAAATGTGCCTAACACCGGTATTAGCTACGCTAGACTTCACAAAAACCTTTATTGTGGAATGTGATGCCTTAGGAAATGGAATTGCTGATGTTTTGATGCAAGAAGGAAGACCCATTGCTTTTGAAAGTTTTCCAATTAAAGGAAAGCATTTACAAAAAGCTATTTATGAGAAGGAAAAGTTGGCAATACTACATGCACTAAATAAATTGTGACCTTACCTAATGGGAAGACACTTAAAGGTAAAAACTGATCATGATAGCCTTAAAAAAAATTTGGAACAAAGAATATCCTCATAAGAGAAGAAAAAATGGGTCACAAAAATTTTAGGTTATGACTTTGAAACCATCTACAAAAAATGGAAGCTAAATGTTGTTGTAGATGCACTCTCAAGAAAGGATGAAGAGGTGGAAGAATTTCTTTGTGCCATTTATATTATCCAACCAGATTGGATAATTGAAGCAAGGGATGAATAGAAGAAGGACGAAGAAGTGTGGACACTCATTCAAAAGTTTTAGAAAGATCCTAGTACATATGATACATTTAGTTAGAAAAATGATTCCTTATGGTACAAATATTGCTTATATCTTTGTAAGAATACCCAACTAAAACAAAATATTCTTTTGAAATTGCACACTTCTCCTTTAGGGGGACACTCAGAATTTTTAAAAACTTACCACAGGGTGAAGAAATATTTTTTTTGGGATATCCTTAAATCAAATATTCAAAAGCTTTTGATGGAATGTTTGGTTTTACAGCAAAATAAAGTTGATACAATTAAGACCCGAGATCTTCTACAACCTTTATCCATGCCAATTCAACGTTGGGAAGAGATTTCAAAGGATTTTATCATAGGTTTATCGCTGTCTGAAGGAAAGAGTGTCATCATGGTGCGAAGTTGATAGACTTACCAAGTATGCACACTTTTGTGTTTTATCTCATCCATTTAAATCAAGTACAATTGCTACTGAATTTATGGAAAAAATTCAAAAGCTACATGGAAACCCAAAGATTATTGTAAGCGACAAGGATCCCATTTTTACTAGAAATTTTTGGACTGAATTATTTTCTTGTTTGGGTAGTCAAATAGCTCATAGCTCATCTTATCATCCTTAATCCGATGGTCAAACTAAGATAGTGAATACACACGATGGTCATTCGAATGTTTGGAAAATACACACGATAATTATAGGGTGTTCCTGTGTACCCCACAAATATCCCAACTTCTGCAGTCAGCTCCAGTTTCTTCTTGGATTCCTTTGTCACATGAATGTAAACAGATGAGCCAAAAATATTCAAATAATAAATATGAGGCTTCTTACCAGTAAAGGCTTCTTCAGGTGTACTCATGCCAAGAACTATATGAAGACAATGGTTTTGCACATAAAATGCAGTGTTGGATGCTTGCACCCACAAGTGCATCAGTAGGCCCTGCAGCATAGCTCATGCAGCACCCACGATCGTTCTATTCTTCCTCTCCGGGACCCCATTCTGCTAATATGGGTTATGAGGCACTACGAGTTCTTTTCGAATTCCTTCTTTTCTACATAAGCATTTGAATTCATTCGAGATATATTCACCGCCAATATCACTCCATAAAGCCTTCACTTTCTTCCCCAACTCCTTCTCCACCAATGCTTTAAACTGACATAACTTTGAGAATGTTTCGCTCTTCTTCTCCATGAAGAAGATCTAGAATCTACGAGAATATTCATCAAACAATATAACATAATACCTTTGTTTTTCTGTTGAAGCAACCGAGAAAGGTCCACACACATCTGTGCGAATTCTCTCAAGGATCACCGAAGCACGGTTCTCCTTCTCATGAAAGGTGGTCTTCACAAACTTACCCATATTAAATCCCTTGCAATGATATGATTGCGCAAGAGTGCCCTTGGGAATTCCAGTAGAAATATGCTACAAAATATTCAAGGTGGCATGGTGAAGATGGCCCAATCTCCTGTGCCATAATTTGCCCTCATCTCAGCCCACCACTTCTTCTGTGTTTCCTATCATTGCAGCATAGCCATTTACCTCCAGGTTGTAGATATTCTTAACTCAAATCCCTATCCTCTTGTTTTGACCCATTTTTTTATGTGGAAAGAAAGCTTTTCCCTCGCTGAAAAAAACGTCATAACCTTTGTCTTCCAACATTGCGACCGAGACCAAGTTCTTCTTCAGACCTGGGACATGCATAACATCTTTCAACAGAAATGTTTTACCTGAATCCCTCTCAAATTTAATGGTTCCAATGCTGGTCACACTCTATCTACCATCTTCACCCATCTCTATATTGATTTGGAGATCCTTCTCCTCCAAGTCATTAAACAACTTCTCTCTCGTCATATTGAAAGACACACCACTATCAAGATACCACACCGATCCCATTGAGCTTGAAACCAAGCATGTGATAAAAGAGAAATCAAGTTAAAATTGCGAGGCTAAGGCCTCTCCAGTTGCAGCTCCAAAAACCTTCTTATTCTTCTTTTTCTGTGGGCAGCTAGTAGTGAGATGCCCATTTTCGTGACAGTGAAAACACTTCAGTTTCGACAAATCCAGCTTCTTTCCTTTAGCATCAGATTTTGGATGGGGTTTCTTCCCATTTAATTTCCTTGATTTTGTAGCCAAAGCGCAATTCTCTTCATCATCATTCTTTGATGAAGAGCCATCCCTGTTACTTCACATTATCTCCTCCTGCCTAAGATCTGACCAAAGTCGCTCCCAACTCGACAGTTTCTCCCGTCCATTGACAGAGTCTTCGTAGCTATGCCAACTCTTCAGAAGCCAAAGGAGAGCCAATCTCACCAATTCATCATCATCAACTGTAATCCCCACACTTCCTAGTTCATCCCTACATTCGACAAACTTCATGAGATATTTTGGAATACTATCGTCCTTCTCCATTTTTATTTTTCTGAGCTTATCTTTCAGTGCCAACTTTCTCTGGTCATTGATGCTTTGGAAAAGATCTGTCAAAGCCTTCCACATTGAAAATGGAGTGGATTTCCTGTGAAGGCTTGACACAATATGGTCCTTCACACCTTCCAACATAATTCTTCTTGTCTTTGATACCTTCTTTTTCCATGCGTTAAGTAATGCAACATCGCTAGAAGTAGGCTTAGGAACATCGCTATCGATGAACTCCTTTAGTCCATTATCTTCAAGCACTGCCTGCATCCTATCCTTCCAGGATATGTAATTCGAACTACCCTCAAGGACATACTCCAATCGCAACCCATTGAAAGACATTTCAATGAATACTCAACTGTCACACCAAGAAATTTCTGCAGCAAATTTGAACTATGCACCAGCACAAAACTCAACACTTATTCAAAATTGCAATCTCCAATGATCAATATTTCTCTAATACCGTGTAGAAATTTGTTAATACTAATGTATTACTGTATTCTCCTGATCTAACAATATTTATCTTCTTGCTAAATACAAAATTCTTCCACTGTTAAACTTGCGAAAATTTAAAACTCAATTGCAAACACATGTGAATAAACTCAATCGTACATAACATAGTTGTTTAACGGGAAAGCTTAAAGCTAAAAACCCCGACTATCATATATTATGTATATCAATGGAATCATTTAATAATCTCATACAAAGCTTAGTACATGAAGCTCTCAGTACAATCAACAATCATTACACATTGTCATGCAGAAATTTGCATATCTATGCACCAATTTCTTGCCTCCTGACAGCCTGCCCCCATTGTGCAATCCCTAGTGAAGAAGACCCCTGAATGAATTCAAATTGGCCTTGCCTTGACTGCGCAATCCTCATTGGAAACTCCAATGTGTTTCAGATGCATTGAATGCATCACTATAGTCACAACAGATAGTCCATCTCACCCTGTCACCTATCTTTCCACTGGGTCACCACTGGAACTAACATGCAAGTAGTTAACTGTTGTATTTGTTCAGTTGTTATTGATTTATTAGTTGTGAATTAATTAACTAATTAATTCACTAAACTCTCACCGATGTATATTTCAGTTAGACTAGATACAACTAGCTCAATTGAGTTTAACTCACTTAACCGAGTTAAACTAAATAACAACTCCATTAACTACTCTTCCATCTCTGTCATAACTTTGCCACTTTAGTTCTAACTGAGTCCTTCATGCATGAGCCACAAATAACCCTAGGAATTGCGTAATTCCTTCAGCCCACTAATTTTCCAAATCTGTTCACTGAAATAAAGTGCTCCAACAGAATAAGTTGATGTTTATTGTCGGATTATTAACGGTTAATAATAATCGACATGCACCTATTTCTAGATCAATGATCTATAAATAGTCTTCGCCCAATATTCTAAAAATAGAATTTCATCTATTTTCCACATTTGACCAACCATCTAAAAATAGCATCCTGCAACTTATAGAATATGCTCACCATGTCTAAAAATAGACATACACCTAAAAATACCCTGCGGGCCCCACTTTGTGAAGGTGCTTACTTTTCACTAAGCTCATCATCTTGTTCAATCTCAACATAATATTATCAATTTTTTTAATTAAGAAAAAAAGGAGATCTAGAAGAAATTAGTGTTGCTGAAAAGATTCATACAATCATACAAATTAGAAGGGTTTTAACCAAGAATAATTTGAAGTTACAATTAAAAGAGAAATGTGATTCTATGAAAGTCTATATTGGCAGGTTCAACAATTTTTTTTTCTTTACAAGAAAGGGGTTTGCATTCTTCTAGAAATTCTCATGGAAAATTGGTTGCTGAAGATGAATATCATATATTACTAAATAGGGTTGCACTAGATAGATCAAAATTCATTCGAGTAAAAGGACCTTTGAGTAGTAAATATCTCATTGGGTAAGTAGATGATGATTTATTCACATGTTATGATATCATGTATTTATATTTAGTATATTTATATTAAAAAATATAAATACCTGATATCATAACATGGGAACACAAGCATCGAAAATAAATCAATGTGTGCCCTGGCCATCAGGGAGTTAGCTAAGCACTCACATGTTTCCTGTAGGAATGCCTTTTTGATGTTTTTTTTCAATTCAATTTTTGTGTATTAGTGGCTTGGTTGCAAAACATAAATATGGTTGTGAATTTTGTAATATTAAGTTTAAACACTATTTTGTTGACGCGTTGCACAAGATTTGATCTGCAAACTCTGGAATGGTTCCCTGATTTCCACCTCCAAGGGTAGAGAACCTCGATGGTTGATGGGGAACGAGCCCCCGCAATTATCTACATGTAATCCATGTATATTTCCATGTTAATATAATGTGAATATTTGGAAAAAAAAAACTTGAATTGATTTCATGTGGAATTTGAATTAAAAGATAAAATTGAATAATCTTTGAAAATTGTAAAGAATAGAATGAAGCAAAAATTTCATCCATACATTTTTCATATTTACTTTTTAAATTACTTATTCGATTTAATATAGTTCTTATTGTTATAATAAGTTTGATTTATAATTCAATGTATTTATATTTATATTCATTATGGGATAAAGCCATAAAATTAATCAAAAATGGAAATTTTGCAAAATAACTAATTGTATTGAATAATATATTATGGATTTTTCAAAATATTAGATCAATTTTCTTAGGAATTTATTTAAATCATATAATCCATAAAGTCAGATTCACATGGTATTAACATCACGTGTATGTTCATTTAAAAATTTTGTCCATGTATTTTGCATCTTTCTCTCTAAAGTATGTATTAGATTTATTATAGTTCCTATTTTTATAATAAAATTGATTTATAATTTAACGTAATTTATATTTATATTAATTAGGATATAGTTCCATAAAATTTATTCAAAATGGAAATGAAAAATAGCCAATTGTACTGAATATTATGTTAATAATGGATTTATCAGAATATTAGCTCAATATTCTTAGGAATTTATTAAAGCATACAATCCATAAAGCCCAATGCACATGGTCTTAACAACATGTGCATGCTAATTTATCTATGGATACATGGAACAAAAGAGAAACATATCTCCTTCAGTATTCCCAAATCCTACAATTAATTATCCATACACCTTTCACATCAAGAAATATTGAACCCAATATCACCATTTGAAAAAATTCCAAGATTTCACCAATAAATATTAGCTAAAAATGCAAACACAAACACAAACAATAAAACTAGAACATTGAGAAACCTAATTGGCCCCTGTATATGCATACTATTTTATTAAACAAAAGTTTAATAGAATATTAACTAGACATAATTGTACAAGATCTTGCACATGATCCCAATTTAGTGAAAAATCTTATTGTTTCTCCTCCAACTAGGGTAATTCAATAGTTATATGTTTATCACTAAAAACTTATATATAATGAAACAATATTGAATGTGAGATTAGTTACAAATTGGCATGCATTCATTAATTTCCTAGGAAAAATAGGTACATGTCATTTAGATAACAATGCCTTTAGTTAATTACAAATGATTTTGATTATAATGAATACTATATTACCCCAACATATTGATTGAGTGTGTTCTTGCTACCATAAATATTTGTATATTCACAAACTTGTTTTCATAGAAAACCCACTTGGTACTCTACAGAATATATTGTGCAAATGTAATAAATGTTACATTAGAAATCTTATTTGAAACCACAAGGAAAATAATAAGTCCACATACAATGACCGAGTCAATTAAATCTCATCAAGACCTCTTTTCGAAAAGAAGCCAAAAGGCATTATGATTTCTTTAGTGCTTCCAATCAAATTTGGAATATCATAACGAAGACACCTATCAAATTTGACTATTTCCATACATACGTCAGAAAAATAATGATCCCAAATATAAATACATGATATCATAATAACTTGTTTCGTATGTTATGTTTTTGTTCCATACAAATTGGTTGTCAAAGTTACATCCATTACTCGGTTGTTTAATTTGAACAAACTTTTTATTTCAATACTATGCATCATTTGGTTGTTGTGTTTTTATATAATTTTGTTGTTTGTTAATGTTCATTTCTGGGATATTTTCTACGTGCTTTCATTTCTAAAAATGCAGAACTTGTTAGGATAGTTGAGTATTTTCATCAAATGAATAATAGTGAGCAACTTTTGAGTTTTTTATTAAGTTAATCACAACGTTTGTTTTTCTTTATTTGTTATTAATCATATTTATCAAACTATTAAGAGGTACTGGCTTACATGTGATATGGGGGAATTTTTTCTAAGTTTTTCAATTTAATAGATTTTTTTCGAATTTTCTTGTAGCTACTGTGTACTTGGATGGTAATGTTTTTTTGCACAATAATGCTTGTAACTTTTGATCACTCTCTTTACTTGTTTTATATTTTCTTGTCCCTGTCACATAATTTATAGTGCCTTTTATAATTTGGTGTTACTATATTAATTCAGAAAACAAGAATTCGTTCAAAATTTGATTTTGTACGACTATTTTAATTGTGAATTTCTAAGTTTAAATAGTAAGTTGTATTAAGGTACAAGTTGTACGATTATGCAATTGGTTTTTATGCACTTCACAATAGGTAGAAATGAAATGTAATCAATCGGTCGTGGAATGTCTCACTTACTTGTATTGTATTTTGTTTGTTTCATTTCCACTATCTTATATAGGTTTAATTGTTCAAGACCTATAATATGCTTGGAGATATGAAGCGTTCTTCATTTTGAAACATTTCACGTATCATTTCATATTTGCAAAACATTTAACGTTATGATAGTATTATTTTTTTTTTTGCAATATTTTCTATGAAGATTAATTTAGAGGAATATATATATATAGTAGAGAAATCTCATTTTCAATTGAGGAATATCAATGTTATTAGTTATGTATAGTACATGAAGCCTTTTTGGAAAATGAATGTCTTGTTTTTCTATTAATGAGAATGTCACCTCTAAGAATATTTTAGGGGTTTGAATTGTTCCAAGGGTGTCTGAGGTGTGCAGATTCTTATTATTTGTTGTCATGTTCATATGCCAAATGTTATTGAAAGAGGAAACATTTTCATCTTTTAAGGTCATAAATATCTCTCTTTCACACATAATATGCATCATTTTCATCTTTTAAGGTGGTAAATATCTCTTTTTCACACATGATATGCATCATTTTACTTTATGATGGTTTTGTGTAGGGTTTGCACCAAATTAGGTGCTCATTTCTCAACCTCTGAATTTTCATGTTTACAGTAAGTATACATTGTTAGATCATTTACAAACTTAGCTTTTTTTTCTGCAAGTTCCTAGGTATCAAAATCCATCTATCCTTATTTCATTTTCTTCAAAAAACCATGGTTGGAGGGTAGCTTACATCAATGCTAGATATGATTGACCTTGGTGCACAACCATCTATGTTACTATGTTTACACTTAGTATGAAACTTTTATTGATTTATGAATTTTCACATCAAGGATAAATCGTAGGGTTCATAGCTTTGATTTCTTCAATGTTTTAACTATTGATTTTTAATATACATGTTGATTATTATTTTCTAATTGGGGTTACATAAAATGTAACTTCAAAATCTTCTCCATTGTCATAATGGACCATATTTAGCATGTGTTTCTTTCTTGGGAATGAATACATTGAACATTTTTTTTGTTGCACTCCCTACTATATCTATTAAAAATTCAATGTTACTTATGTGCCAAGAAATTTGTATTTTAAATTCTATGTAAAGTACAAGTAAAACAGTAACTAAAGTGGATTATAAATTTAATTTTATATTTTGTGAATTTTATGTTGGGTGTGTGTTATATTCTTTCCACGAATAGTCGCACACATGGGGGGTCACATTGGGGGCGATAGCCCCCCCTTGTTCATTGTGTCAGGTGCAGTAGGGGGGAGTTAGCCCCCCTACATGGTGTTCGCAGTAGCACTTCCAGATATATTTTTTTGTGACCCTATAATAGGTGGGAAAACCTACCTATGGTTTTGTGCATGGGTTTTGCACATGGTTTTGGACATGATAGTTTTTTACCCATGGTATTTTGTAGATCTGGTCAAGGGATCTATGATTATGTTCTAATCTAGGGTTAATGAATTAGGGATTATGAATGCTTCGATATATATATATATATATAGATATATATATCTGTGTGTGTGTGTGTGTGTGTGTGTGTGTATTGTAACATTCAAAGGAATATAATGAAAAATCAATCTGGTAGTCCAAGTTTTGGGATCGAGGGGAAAATTTCTATGTATGTGTTTTATGTTCTCGTCGTTGTATATTTTATTCTTTAAGAAATATTTTTCAAGTAATTTATGTATGGGGTTAAAACATACATTTTGGTATTAGAGTTGTTTCAGCTTCGAGGGAACTCCTTTGATGCTGAGGGGTTTTGAATAGGCCAGTGGTATACCCTATTAATTGGGAGATCTGCGGGATCGATTCTTGCAGTGAAATAATGTTAGGTCCCTATATAACTAGTGTAGTCCCTTATTATTGTTAGTGTAGCCTCCTTATTGTTATTGTTGTACCCCTGTAGCCCCAATATTGTTATGATTATGCCCTTACATTATTATTGTTAGTTTGGCTAGGGTTATATCGTAATCCCATGGACTCCTATATATAGAAGGAGGTTTTTCATTTGTGTCATCCAAGAATTGTTCATTTATGTAATGTAAAGGAGGTTTCCCCATCGAAGTGGCTTACTTTTAAGGTGTTGATCTCTCTTTTCTTCTATTTCTGAAGCTGATTTCATAACATTTGGTATCATATTGGAACCCGAAGTAGTCAGAGAAACATGAACTCAACAACTACAAAATTGATCAATTTCAGAGTATCTCATCAAGTGGAAGAAGTTACCCATTGAATATTCCACATGGGAGGGTGATAATTTTATACAGAAGCATAAAGAGCTACTTAAGCGTTGAGGACACCACTTTTTTTGAAGGAGAGTGGCATGTTAGGTCTCAATATTACTAGTGTAGTCCCTTATTATTGTTAGTGTAGCCCCCTTATTGTTATTGTTGTACCCCTATAACCCCAATATTGTTATTATTATGCCCTTACATTATTATTGTTAGGTCGGCTAGGATTATATTGTGACCCCATGGACTCCTATATATAGAAGGAGGTTTTCTCATTTCTATCACGCATGAATTGTTCATTTATGTAATGTAAAGAAGGTTTCCCCCTCAAAGTGGATTATTTATAAGGCGTTGATCTCTCTTTTCTTCTATTTTTGAAGCTGGTTTCATAAAAAAGAATATGGTGAGCAATGGAAAGATAGAGATTGAAAAAAATTAATTGTTGGAGTTTTGATTTGTGGAAGCTCAAGATGGAGGATCTGCTAGTGGATAAATATCAATGGATCGGGGTAGATCCAAGTACTAAACCAACGTCAATTTCAACAAAAGACTGGGAAATGTTTGATCAAAAGGAAAATAGCACAATATGTTTGTGTATCTTAGATTTAGTATTGTTGAATGTATCAGGTGAAACTAAAATGAAGGATTTGTGGGATAATTTAGGTACTTTGTATTAATCTAAGTATCTGGTGAACAAAATGTTCGTGCAGAAAAAGCTGTATAACTTGAGGATGAAGGATGGAGGCTCAGTAAAAGATCATTTGAATTCCTTTAATATTGTTATAAGTGAATTTTTATCTATTTATATAAAATTTTTAGATGAAGATAAGTGCATCAGTTTGATGTGTTCTCTGCTAGATTCGTGGGATAGTTTAGTTGTTGCTATAGGTAGCAATACAACTACCTTGAAGTTTGTTGAAATAGTCTCATCCTTGTTTTCAGAGGATATAAGAAGGAAAAATATACATAGATGGAATGAAGATGCCTTTTTTGTACAAGAATGGTCCCATTAAAAAAACAAAAGTAAGTCCTCTAGTGGGAGATCTAAAGATCGAGGAAAACCTATAAATGTGTGCTGGAAATGTGGAAATGGAGGGCACTAAAAAAATTATTGTAGATATAAAGCTCCAGAGAAAGGAAAGCGTTCTGATCATGCTCCTTCTGCAGATGCGAAATCCACCTTAGATGAAGGTGGGTATGTGTACTTGGCTTCTTCTTCAAGTACACATGTAGATCATGAGGCATGGTTGATTGAAACATGTGAATCCTTTCACTTCAATCCCCATAGGGAGTAGTTCTACGAGTATGAGAAATATGATGGTGGTAATTTCCTCCTAGGGGATGACAGGAAGGTCAGAATTGTCGAACATGGGAAAGTCTAGCTGAATTTGTAAGGTGGAGGGATTATAACTCGTCCTCGCATTCTGCATATTCCTGCATTAAAAAAAAAATGATTTATGTAAGAAAGATGGATGATGCAGGTGTAAAAATAGTGTTCGAGAAGGATACCTGGAATATGTTTTGGGGAGCACTGGCATCGATGCAGGGAGATTAGATTCTAAATATGTACAAGCTTCTGGGTAGCATTGTTATTGATGGATGCATCAGTTTTGTGGCTCTTGAAAGTGGAGTTGAAAGCATTGTTATTTATAGAGAAAATACCATGTTATGGCATTAAAGGCTTGTACATATTGGGGAGAAGGGACTTCGAATACTATATGGTAATGGTATGGTAGAAGGTATGTCTAATATCTCTCGGGATTTTGACTTCTATGAAGATTTTGTATATGGGAAGAAAAATCGGGTGAGTTTCCCCTCTTGTGCTAAGAGGGAGAAAAATATATTATAACTTGTGCACCATGATGTGTTTGGGCCTATGTTGGTTCCATCACTACGTAAGTTTGTGTACTCTGTATAATTTATATATGAATTCTCAAGGAATACATTGATATATTTCCTCAAGAATAAATCTAAATTCTTTGACAAGTTTAAATTTTTTAAGACTCTTGTGGAAAACTAGACAGAGAAGAAGATGAAGGTGTTGAGGACATATATTGGTGGAGATTTCTACTAGAAATAATTTGAAGATTTTTGTAAGAAGTGTGGTATATCACTACAGAATACTACTCCATTCACCCCTCAAAAAAATGGAGTTGTAGAAATAATGAATAGGACGTTGATGGAAAAGGAAAGAAGAATGCTCAGTTGTGTCGAGTTATGAAAATAATTCTAGGGAGAGGGAGTGGAGACTGCATGTTACGTGGTTAAAAAATCACCTTCATCGACATTGGAGGATAAGGCTCCACATGAGGTATGGAATAGTAATAAACCCTCTTTCACATCTCAGGGTGTTTTGATGTGATGCATATGTACATGTTCAAAATGAGAAAAGAACCAAGTTGGATGGTAAATATGAAAGGTACATATTTATTGGGTGTAAGGATGGTTTAAAAGGTTATAAGCTTTGGAACACAGAAACAAGGAAGGTTGTGTACAACCAATATTTGGTGTTTAGAGAGGTGAGAGATGTTATTAAACATGAAGTCCTACTATAGGAACCTGATAATATAGAGTTTGAGATAAAGGAGGAAGAATCAGACTTTATAGCGGAAGAGGAATCAGGAGAGGAAGAGCCAGAAACTCCATCTTTGAGAAGATACGTTCGAGAAAGAAGGAAAAAAGAAAGGTATAATCCATCTCGTTTATGTTAAAAATTTTATTTATCTATTACTAATGATGATCCCATAATTATCAGGGAGGAAGTATATTCATAAGATGGAAAAGTATCGAAAGAGGCCATGGTTGATGAAATGTCATATTTGGAGAAAAATGAGGCTTGGGATCTGGTGGAGTTGCCAGCTAGAAGGAAACCCATTGGAAAAAAATGGTTGTTTAAGAAGAATATGAATGTAGAAGGTAAGTTGGATAAAACAAAGCTCAGTTGGTAGCAAAAGGTTATTCGCAGGTGTCGAGAAATTGATTTTGGTAATGTTTTTTCTTTTGTTGCCAATTTAGCTTCTATTATATTACTTTTATATCTTGCCGTTGATTCTAATTTTGTGGTAGAAAAAATGGATGCAAAGAAAAAATTTCTTCATGGGGGTATGGAAGAAGATATATACATGATATAACCTGAAGGATTTGCGGTGAAGGGTAATAAAGAACTGGTATGCAAGTTAAAAAATATGTGTATGGGTTAAAAAATTCATCAAGGATGTGGTATTAGAAATTTGATACATATATATGGGGACTTGGCTTCACCAGAAGAAAAGAAAATCATAGTATTTATTTTAAATTAATTGGTGACCGTGTTATTTATTTGGTCTTTTATTTGGATGGTATATTGCTGATTGGAAATGATAAAGAAATTATCTAGGATTTGAAGACCAAATTGTCCTCCAAATTCAATATGAAGGATCTTAGTGTTGTAAACTATATTTTGGGCATGGAAATTAAATGCGATAGAGCAAAGAGGAAGCTTTGGTTAAACTAGAGGAAGTATATCGAGACAATAATACAAAGGTTTAATATGTAGGACAGTAAACCGAGGAAGTTTCATATTCCTGTAGGTGTAAAGTTATCTGTTGAACAGTGTCCCAAGACACAAGAAAAGGACAAGTACATGTCACGTGTTCCATATGCAAGTGCATTCGATAGAATTATGTATGAAATGGTATTACTAGAACAGACATTACATATGTAGTGGGAGTATTGAGCAGGTTTATGTCAAAACTAGGGAAGGAGTATTGGATAGCAGTGAAGCGGGTTTTCAGGTATTTGCATGGCATTAGTGATTATGGTTTGTTCTACCAAGGAAGATTGTGATTGGATAGAGTTTTGGACATTCATGGCTTTGCGGATACAAACTTAGCTAGAGGCCTGGATTAGATAATATCTGCAAGTGGGTATGCATTTAATGTATTTGGAGGAACATTCAATTGGATAACCAAAAGAAAATATGTAGTGGATCTTTCAACTACAAAGTTTGAATACATAGAAACCACTCATGCACGCAAGGAATATGTTTGGTTGTAGATATTTTGGTCAAGTATGGGGTTTGTAAAATGAGCTATAAGGATAGACTATGATAGCCAATGTGAAATATTCCTGGAAAAGAACCCTATTTATAATTCAAAGACAAATCACATTGATGTTTAATATCACTTTGTGAGGGATATGGTTGAGGAAAAGATTGTGTTGCTGGTAAAGGTGGACACTTTGAAGAATGTTGCAGATGCATTGATGAAGTTTGTGAGAACTGAGAAGATTTCTTGGTGTGGAAAAAAAATGGGCATTTCAACATTCGACCAATCACTAAGCTCTCTTGTGACCCCCTATGTGGAAAATAAAACAACAAGTTGGAGAATTTTGGGCATGTGTTATATTTTTTCCATGAATAGTCACACGTGCAGGGGTGTGGGGGTCACAAGGGGGGCGAGTGTAGTACGGGGAGGTAGCCCCCCTAAACGAGGTCTACGGAAGCGACCTGTGAGATTTTGTTTATGGAACCTATAATAGGTGGACGTACATACCTATGGTTTTGTGCATGGGTATTTCACATGGCTTTGGGCATGATGTTTTTCTTCCCATGGTATTTTGTAGATCGATTCAAGGGAACTACTGTTATGTTCTGATCCAAGATTAATGGATTGGGGATTATGAATGCTTCGAAATGTATATATCTATATTGTAACATTGAAAGTAATATAATGAAAAATCAATCTGGTAGTCCCGATTTTAGGATCCAGGGGAAAATGTATGAGTATTTGTTTTATGTTCTCGCCATTCCATATTTTCTTTTTTAAGAATTCGTTTGTGGGTAATTTTTGTATAGGGTTAAAACCTATATTCTAGTCAAAGGGTTTTTAAATTTCACTAGGTAAACCATAACCATATATGATTTTAAGGCCCTTGTTTGTGGTAGAAATGCTAAAAACTTCGCTAAATAATTACTCTCTTTTGATTTGAATCTTACTTGAAAGATATTCAACAAGTATAGTCCAGTATAAGTCACCACAAAGTTGGGACTTTTGTTTGTCTATGATTTGGATATTGCTACAGCAGTTTGTAGGAATCGTATCAGTCCATATCCCATTTTCTTAAAAATGAAAGATTCAACAATTAGTGGATTCTATGTTATCAATTTTTGATGCCAAGTGTTGCTTGCAACTATTAATAAAACAAATATTGTGCCTTTTTTTAGTGGTCACATAAATTTTTCTGATTGTTTTATAGAAAATGTATCTCTTAGTATTTTGTCCAATGTTTATTATCGATTAATTAATTTTCTCCATATATTTTTGCAGCTAAATAATCTAGAGATTTTTGTGAATCTTGGTAAAGGATGAAACCTTCGTGGAGCTGAAAAATTGGTAAGAATTTATATAACATAGTTGTAGATAATCATCAAAATTTCTACCAATAGTTTTTTATATCATGATATTTTAGTCTGTGCTTACATTTACGTTATATGATTGACTACATAATTTTTTTTTTCTTATGGATGAATTTAGGGCTCAGATTGCCAATGTGGTCCAAAAGGTAGGTGCATTCTAATAGGACATAAGTTGCAGAAATTGATTATAAGAAATGAGATATATATTCATTGTGGCAGAGGGGATCTCAAGCACCATTTCCATCCAGTATGTTCATTTATCATACCTATAAGATGCTTGATATGAAACATTCCTTATTTTGAAACATTTGAAAATATCATTTCACATTTGTGAAACATTTAAGGATACGTTACTATTGTTTTTTTGTCCAATTTTTTATGAAGATAAATTTACATGAACGATTTTTTGTCAAATGGCAAATGCCATTTTTAGTTGAGAAATAACATTTTTATTAGTCATGTATACATTTTCACTATGGCTGATTTGGGGCTACATATTTAAATCTGGCATGATGCCTACCTCCATACATAATTTATCGCTCTCGTTGCTATGCCAATGTTACAAGGAAATTTTGTAAATAATATTAGCTAATATTTGGGATCATCACTTTGCTTAGGTAGGTGTGAAAATGGTCAATTTTTATAGGCGAGACTCTTTTTAAATTCCAACTTTGATTGGAAGCACTAAAGAAATCATATTTCCTTTTGGATTCGTGTCTAAAAAGAGGTCTTCATGAGGTTCAACTATGATTCATCGTATGTGGAATTAATATTGTCCTTGCAATTGGTTTAGCATTTTTTTTATCTCAATTTTTTCCCGAAACAAAAGAAGATAGTTTGATCCACCCTTTTTAAGCTATTTTGGGAGTATCTATTTGTACACATTCGTATTTTTAATGATGATAAGTGATTTTCGAAAATGTATACACGTGTATGTGATATTTAAATAATATTTCTAATGTAACATGTAGCACATTTCCACAATATATTTGTAAGACATCAAGTGGGTTTTGCATGAAAAGAAAATTTGAGGAGATACCCAATTTCTTGGAGTAGTGTAGTATTCAACATAACCAACAACGTTTGTAATTAACAAAGTGTACATTCAAATACTTATAAATTTAGTGTGGTTTTCCATAGTCTCATCAACCGTTGGAAACATCTTATCGAAATGAAGATTACGTTGAAATGTATCCCATATAGGAGAACATTATAGAGTCATATTGTTAACACCCTTATTGGGGCGAATAATTGTTTTCCTCTATATAATTTATTTTAGAGGTTGGATGATGGGATATCAAGTCCTTATTAAATCCAAATGTTTAATAACTTCGTCCTTAACAGTAGGTCCTTTTACTTCATTTGGGACCTTGTTATACCCATGTTAAAGCTTTTCCAAATATGTGCTACGAAATATGTGAGTTGTAGTCAATTGTACAAGCTCATGTCACCGGAGGAGCTTGTTAGTACAACCTAATAATAATTTCTCAATAAGACGAGAATTAATGAATCGATGTCAAACTGTATATAAGCCTACATTCAATAATTTTTAATCATTTATAAGTTCCCATTAGTCAACGTATAACTACTATATTACCCTAGTTGGGTGGTTGTGTTTTAGGAGTTTCATTAGTTACTTTGAAAATTATGTGACCAACCAAAATGTATTAATCATGAATGCATATATTGTGATTTGGGTTGCTTTGATAGTCAATATTATAATATGCTTGGAGATCTGAAACATTCCTCGTTACAATACAACTTCACGTTTGTGAAACATTTAAGGATGTGATACTACTTTTCTTGTGCATTTTTTTTTTAATGAAGATCAATTTACATGAATGATTTTTTATCAAGTGGAAAATTTTCATTTTCAATTGACAAATAACTACATTATTGGTGATGTATAGGCTTCCAATATGGTTTTGGTTTTCAAACCATTTATATTACACTTGTAATTATCAATTCATATGTTTCATTTTTTGGTTGGGATTTGCCAAGGTGTTGATTTTGGTTTACATATTTAAATCTGGCATAATGGCTATCTCTATACAAAATTTATCACTGTCATTTTTATGTCAATGTTACAAGGAAATTTCCTAAACACAATTGGATAATATTTGGGATCATTACGTATGTGTGGAAATAGTCAAATTTGATAGGTGGCTTTGTTATGAAATTCCAAATTTGATTAGAAACACTAAAGAAATCATAATGCATTTTGGCTTCCTTTTGGCTTCCTTTTCGAAAAGAGGTCTTGATGAGATTCAATTGTGAGTCATTGTATGTGGACTTATTATTGTCCTTGTGGTTTCAAATAATCTTTTTAATGTAACATTTAGTGCATTTGCACAATATATCTTATAGGGCACCAAGTGGGTTTTCCATGAAAACAAGTTTGCGATTATACAAATATTTATGGTAGCAAAAAGGCATTCAATATGTTGGGGTAATATAGTATTCACCATAACCAAAATTATTTATAATTAACTAAAGGCATTGCCATCTCAATTACATGTATCCATTTTTCCAAGAAAATTAATGAATGCAAGTCAATTTGTAGCTAATCCCACATTCAATATGGTTTCATCATATATAAGCTCCAAGTGGTAAACTTATAACTATTGAATTACCCTAGTTGGAGGAGAAACAATAGGATTTCTCACTAAATTGGGATCATGTCCAAGATCTTGTATAGTTATGTTTAGTTAATATTATATTAATTTTTTGTTTAATAAGATAGTATGCATATACAAGAGCCAATTAGGTTTCTCAATGTTCTAGTTTTATTGTTTGTGTTTGTATTTGCATTTTCAGCTAACAGTTATTGGTGAAATCTTGGAATTTATTCAAATGGTGATGTTGGGTTCAATATTTGTTGATGTGAAAGATATATGGATAATTATGTGTAGGATTTGGGAATATTGAAGGATATATGTTTCTCTTTTGTTCCATATATTCATAGATAAATTGACATGCACATGTTGTTAAGACCATGTGTGTTGGGTTTTATGGGTTGTATGCTTTAATAAATTCCTAAGAATATTAATCTAATATTCTGACGAATCCATTATTAACATAATATTCAGTAAAATTGGCTATTTTTCATTTCCATTTTGAATAAATTTTATGGAATTATATCCTAATGAATATAAATAAAAATTAGGTTAAATTATAAATCAATTTTATTATAAAAATAAGAACTATAATCAATCTAATAAATACTTTACAGAGAAAGATGCAAAATGCATGGACAAAATTTTTAAATGTTAATACCATGTGCATCTAGCTTTATGGATTGTATGATTTAAATAAATTCCTATGAAAATTGATCTAATATTTCGACCAATCCATGACATATTATTCAATACAATTAGTTATTTTGCAAAATTTCCATTTTTGTGTAATTTTATGGCTTTAGATCATAATGAATATAAATAAAAAATACATTAAATTATAAATCAAACTTACTATAATAATAGGAACTATATTAAATCGAATAAATAATTTAACAAATAGATATGAAAAATGCATGGATGAAATTTTTTATTCATTCTATTCTTTACAATTTTCAAAGATTATTCAATTTTATCTTTTAATTCAAATTCCACCTGAAATTAATCCATTTTTTTTTCCAAAGGTTCACATTATATTAACATGGAAATATACATGGATTAAATGTAGATAATTGTGAGGGCCCATCAACCATCGAGGTTCTCTACCCTTGGAGGTGGAAATTAGGAAACCATTCCAGAGTTTCCAGATCAAGTATTCTGCAATGCATCAACAAAATAGTGTTTAAACTTAATATTACAAAATTCACAACCATATTTATGTTGTGCAACCAAGACACTAATGCACAAACATTGAATTGAAAACAAAACATCAAAAAGGCATTCCTATAGGAAACATGCGATTGCTTAACTAACTCCCTGATGGCCAGGCTGCACATTGATTTATTTTCGGTGCTTGTATCCATCACTAAGAGGGTCAAACATGTACGTTTTAGAAGGAGTCTCCTCGATGATGTAACAACCATATGGGCTCATATGAGGAGGAGAAATTGTTGCATCCTTCGACTAGCTGTTCTCTAAAGGCGCTACTACAACATGTTGGCTTCAAACTAGGGAGGGGAGACCACTAGTAGCTAGACCAATTGGAGGAGATGTTGAACCAATGGGTAGAGAGATGAATATGGAGGGACCATGGGAGGAGGAAGAGGGGAATTCAGGAAGGAATTCGATGTCAAGATCACGAGAGAGATGTTGCAAGGCAATGGTGGCATGGTAATTGATTGGAGAAATATTGGTTATGGAGCAGGTGGCTTGATATTTTTTTTCACTCTTGCACAAGAAGGAAACGATAAATAATATTACAAAGTTACCAGAGAGTATTGTGACTCCATTAAAATTCTTCAGCATCCAATTTTGTAAATTGAAAGCATATGTGGGTTGGAATGACATGGTCATAAATTATCCAATATTCATCTGCAATAAGGGAGGTGGGTAGATGAACTCTACCTCTTCCACGCCCAACACAATATCCCCTACTTATTTCATGACTCGTGTTTCGAGGTCGAAGGGATGAAGAGAAGGCACAACTATTACAATGGTAGTCAAAACAAAGAAGGTTGTCTAAAGAATGCAAATTGTGATCAATGTGGTGGTTAGGTTAGGGAAAATGAGAGTGATGCCATAATGTTGTGGGTTAATATGGAGTGAGTGGGATCAGGGTGAGCACTGAATTCATGCATGTGAGGGCTGACAGGACATTGTAGACATGATGGTTGCACAAGTGGAACGTGTCTTCATTGTGTCCGAAATTAATTCAAGTTACATTTCATTTACATTTATATTTATATTTCAATTGCATTTGAATTCATGAATAAGATATTGGTAATAATAATTAGGTGATAAATGAAAAATAATTCAGTTAGAACATTACAATAACATTAAAAAACCAAAATTATCAATCAATTTCATGTGATATGGTGTTTGAAAAAAAAAATATAAGTGGGTTTTCCTTTAAATCTTCAAACATAATTGAATCAATTTTATAGCTTGATTAGTTTTATAAAAGTATAGAAATGAAGTCGCAAATGTAAATTATTACTTTGATTTAGGTGATAGCATAAATATATTTGTTTCATTTCAATTTTCATGTTAATCTCATAATAATATGAACGATGAGAATGGGTGCACTCAGATCAATGACACAAAATTCATTTCGGATGCCCTTGTATGTTCAACACTTATGGACGGTTCCAAAATAATCTTTATGGTGAAAAATCACTTTATGATATGTATGGTATTTTTCTCATCTCCTATGCGATAATATAATATTAAAATTATTAGAAGTGATAATTTTCAAAATGTTAGGTCTCACCTTACCAACCATCAATAATATATAAAAGTAAAGGTCACATTGAACACTAATGCTCATTTTGTTTTTTACTCATAATATGACTAACTCAGTTATCATGTAATAATGTTTGTTCATCTATTTCAATGTAATAATGTAACATAAGAAGTCATGGATAAATTTTCCTTAAAAAAATTACAAAACACACAAAATATAATATGTTCTCTTTCCATATTTATATGTGAGCTCTAAGTAAAACTATAAATAAATTCCACCATGATCATGTGCAAGCATTAAGGTAGATCAACCTATTTGATCTCCTATATTATGCTAAATAAGTTCCACATATTCACTCTTGACATTATAAAAAAAATATGCCACAAGAATCTAAAATATTATGCTTCTATCACAAAAAATGACATATGAGAATATGATTAGTATCCTACTTGTAACAAGATAAATGAAAGAGGAATATGTCTTCCTTCGTCAATAAATTTAATAGATATTATATGTAAGAGAAATTGTAGGATTATCCACAGTGTAATAGGAATCATGTCAACGTATTGAATCCCAACGAGGATCCATCTTCATGACTAATTTTTGAATGAAAGATTGAAAGAAGAACAAGACAGTAATAAATAAGGAAGACCTAACAAAAGAAAAAGCCAACTAAAATTTAAATTAATTAATTTAATTATTTTCATTTTTCAAATATATTATTTTATTTATAATAATTTTAATTCTTATTAATAAAAATTATTACTGGTAAATGTTATTCACCATTAATAAATAAATGTTACTTTCAACCAAAAAATATATAGTTTCAATAAAAATGATTTTAGAATTTAATTTTAATAATAATCATTGAATATTGAATTTTAATTTGTTAATAGGAGATAATAATAATAATTATTATTATTATTATAGTTATTATTATTTATTAATAATACTTGCTATTTCAAAAAGTCATTAATAATAGTTAATAATAATTATAATTAAAAAAAAATCTTTTATAATAATTATTAATGTTATTTTTATTAATAATGAGTTATAATATTTCCGGACGCGGTTGATTAATGGCATGGAAGGGACGTGCCTCCCCGCGCATTTCCCCATGGCGCTAGCCAGGGCAGCCCACATGGCTCCCGGCACTTGCATTAATGAACCTCTTAATGATCCTGCTCGCGCGATTGTAATTCTTCTTGGTCTGCTCACCCTGCTAACGATTATGGCGGTGTTGCTTGTTATGGAAGGCATTCAGGATAGCTCCGACGATGCCACTAGTTCAGAGAGCTCGCCAGCTCCGCTGCAAGGTATATGCGCTCCTGGTTCAATAGAGGCCAGTGTGAAGACCACCACGGGGAGGCGCTGCTCTTTGCATGCCTGCATTGAACCGCTTTCGGGTTTACATTTCTCTCAGAGTCCACATTGCATGCTCAATTATCTCTCCCGTGCCGGCACTGACCTGCGTGGTGGGCTTCTTGGCCGTTTTCCTGCTCCCCCTGCCATTCTCAGTATTGACCAGCCCATCGCCCCTCCCAGCCCCGGTCTCCTTCGTCGTTCTCCTGGCAATATGCCTCGTCTCCGCGAAAGGATGAGGAGCAGACGAGGTCTCAGCAGAGGTCTCTGTCGGCCCCCTCCCAGTTCTTTCTCCGCAGACGACGACCTTGAACTCAATCTGAGCCCGCGTGGTGAAAGAGGAAGGGGTCGTGGCTGCTCTGGAGATGCTGTTAATATTTCGGTGGACGCTGCTCCGCCCTCTCCTTCCCTTGCTCACACTCCCGACAGCGGCTCTCCCCCGCCAGTCCCTCCTAGCAATGCTCGGCCCACTATTCGGCAGACTTCGCAGCATCCAGAGCTCAGGTTCGACTGTACCTCCTCCAATTCTGTCCTCACGGCCTATATCACGGTTACTCTTCGTGAAGAAATTCCTAATCATGCTGCGCCTCGTCTGGTTTCTCTGCTCCCCCCACCGGGTTCTGGTCCTCCTAGTGCAGTGGTTGTTCCTGCCAATTCCCCTCCCTCTCCATAGGAGTAGCAAAGAATCAAGGTGACGCACTCTGGCGGGATGGACGCTCTCGAATCTGGGAAGGATGACAGCAGCGAGGATTCCGGTTGCAGGATCATCGAGGAACCACCGTCTCCGACGCATGACTAGCCTCTGCAAAGCTCTTCAGGTTCTTTGCTCAAGTTATGCAGATAATTCTATGCTTTGTAGCTTTGCAGATCAGATGAAAAAGTGGTTTATGAATTCTGGCATTTCTTTTTATGTTTGTTTAGTTTATATGAACTCAAAACCGGTTTCCCTCTTAAGGGAGGTTAAGACTTTATGTTTAACAGGACTAGTTTCCCATTCTGGGCAGTCCAGATACTCTTTGAACAGTTTGTCTATCAAACACAGTGCTCAGGCTTTCATAGCTGACACTGTGCCTGTTTTGTACTAGTAATCTTTATACATAATAGAATTAGTCATACTTAGAAAAAAAAATAATGATTTATAATATTTTTATTTTAATTATTAAATTTTTTTGATAAGGTTTATATGTTAATAATCACAAATTTAATTTTAATAATAATTATTGAATTTTATATAAAGGTTGATTTATTAAAAAGAGATAATTATTATTAATTCTTATTAATAATTATTTTATTTTATTGATAATAATTACTATTCAACAAAGTCATTAATAATGATTATTAATATTATTTTCATTTATATGATTAACAATCATTATTAATGACTTTGTTAATTGGTAATTATTATTAATAAAATAAAATAGTAATAACTATTATTAGTAATAATTATTATCATTAATAATTATTATTATAATTAATAATTTTTTTTTTTTAAGTAAACTAATGCTTTTAGAAAATTCAATAATTATTTTAAAATAATTTTAATTTAATTAAAATTAAATTTGAGATTATTAACACATAAACCCTATTAAATTTTTTTAATAATTAAAATGAAAAGATTATAATTCATTATTAATGAAAATAACATTCTCCGGATGCGGATGATTCGATATGTTAAAGGGCCACTTGGCCTGGATCTGCTCCCAAGGCAACTCACTTGGGGTGGCCACATGGCCCCCCATGGCGCCTTTAATGCAGCCTTCAATGTGCCTCTGCGCTGGGCATTAATATCTCCACGCCGTCACCCTCCTTGCCTTGAACAGTGTATTCGATATCAAATGGATCATTTTGGCTCGAACTCTCCAGATCATTTCGGCTCTGTCAACCGACCTCTGCTGCCATTGCGCTCTCTCTGCCCGGGTTGTGCTACGCCAGCTCCCTCCAGCGTTTCGTCGGATTCTCTTGAGAATTTCACCATGCCTAGGCTCAGGCAGCGGATGACTTGCAGGAGGGGTGCCTCTCGGGGCAGATCCATGAGCGAACGGCCTCCCCACAGCTCCAGTGATGAATTCTCCTCGGAGCCTTCTGAAAGGCACTCTGCTCAGGCAAATTTCGACCCTCCTGGTCTTTTCCATAAGAACCATGCCTCTGCACCACCTCTGTCCACGCCCCCGCTTCATGCTTCCGCATCCCCTCCTCTCCCTAACAGTCATTTTCTGAGACAGTCCTCGCAATGAGCTTCGCTTCGCTTCGACTGTGCTTTTAATTGCCCTTCCATCACAGCCTTCATTACGGTTACCCTGCGCGAAGAAGTTTCCTTCCATCCTCCTCCGCCTCCTGGTCCCATGCCGGCTCCTTTCGCGCCCATTTCCGACCCAACTTCTTGACCCGTGCCTGCTCCTTTCGTGCCCTCTCCCGACGTTCCCCTTGCCCCTACTCCTTCCTCCTTGGACCCTATTCATTTGCAGATGGGAGCGGACCTGTCAGGCGATGAAGGCGCCAAGAATGCTGAAGAAGAACCGGAGGATCCGTATGGCTGCAGAATTTAAGAGGAGCAACCTGCTCCAAACTAAATGCTTCTTCTCCTATATGTCCAGATACAGTATGAACTCTGCTCGAGACTTCTTTGCAAGATTTTTGGTTTCAATGATGATACATAACAGCTACAGCTACATGCCTATTTTTTCTTTCTCTAGATTTATTATGCTGAATGTAGTTGACTCTTCGCCGGTTTCCCAGCTCATGGGCGGTGTATTTACTTTTAAAAGAATTGGTTTCCCATTATGGGCAGTTCCATATTTAGACAAAACTTGGATATCAAGCTTGGTTTCAGGCTCCCTCAGATGAACCATGGCAGTTTTATAATTTTATGTTCATAATAGAATTAGTGCAATTCAGCAAAAAAAAAAATTAATGAAAATAACATTAATAATTATTATTAATGGGTTTTTTTAAATTGTAATTATTATTAATGAATTTGTTTTAGAGTAAGTATTATTAGTAAAACAATACTAATTATTAGTAATTATTATTATTTGTTATTAATAAATTAAAATTTAATAGTTATTATTAAAATTGAATTCTAAAATCATTTTTATTGAAACTAAAATCATTTTTATTGAAAGTAACATTTATTTATTAATGGTGAATAACGTTTATCACTAATAATTTTTATTAATAAGAATTAATACAATTAGAAATAAAATAATATATTTGAAAAATGAAAATAACTAAATCAATTAATTTGGGTTTCATTCGGCTTTTTCTTTTGTTCAATATTTTCTATTTATTACTGGTTGGTTCTTTTTTCAATCTTTCATTCGAAAATTATTGAAGATGGATCCTCATTGGGATTCGAAATATCGACATGAATATTATTATACTGTGGATAATCCCAGAATTTATTTTACAAAAGATAACTACATAAACCTAAAAACTAACAAATATTATATGTTTATTCATTCATCAATTAGAAATTCCCAATGTAATTTCTTTAGTCATGAGACTCGTATAATGATTGTTGTAGCAAGAGAAGCCACTGTTACAAATTTAGAAGAATATTATTCGTTAAAAAGTGTAAAAAAAACAATGGAATTGCCAAAATTGGGGAAAATATTTGTTTTCTATATCCATTGAAGCATAGGAATGCACCCATGAATACATGCAACTCACACGAAACTTATTATTCTCACCTGCACAAAATCCTACAAAATTGGTCACTCTAAAACTGTTTCCAACAATGACCCCCTCTTTTTTGATGAAATATTTAGACAATAAAATTAACAATTCTCCTATTATCTATTCAAACTTCAACAACTTATTCATTTTCACATTCATACAAAAATGTATAGGAATAGGAAGCTACAGTCATTAACTAATCTATTAATAGATTCTAGTACACAAAATCTACAATAAGTAATAAATTTACTCTAGCAATTGATACGCAAAAATGATACAACCATTGAGGCCTTTTGAAAAACACTTTGCAAGCATGTGATATCTAGCCACTAAGCCCTTTTGACAAACACTTTCCAAGAATGCAATCTATAGCCATTGAGGCATTTTTTCAAACACTTTACAAGCATGCAATTTACAACCATTGAGGAATTTTGTCAAACACTTGGGAACAATGAAATTTAGGTTCTTCTTCAACCTATTTAACTCAAAAAATGCATAAATTAAAACTTCAATTGTTGCTCTTACTCTTGCACCAAAAACTGAACAATAGGAAAACATAGTTGGCGTCAACAATCTACAAAATGACTCAGATTTATGATTTAGGTTCTGAAACATGTTTTTTTGGAATGAAATTGGGGGTTACATGTCTCTAGGGTACGAATATCCCCTGACGTGGACTTAAATAATTGAAAATTCACCCATAGATGAGATTATTTTAAACTAGTGAATATTTTGACTCTAGGAATTTGATTTACAAATTCTTTCAAATAGATGGCATACAATCTTGAAGATAAAACTATGCAAAACAAATAACAACATAGAATTAAGTTATAAGTAATTTTGTATTGTCTAAATGCTTCTCAAAATAATTTCATTCATTGTAAGTGAATTGAAGGGTTTTTAGATTAATCAAGCATAAGTTTCATTCAACCATTCCTATAAATGCATGGCTAACATCTTGAGGTGTTGTAATACATATAGAGAAGCATTCCAAAATAAGAGTTAACCAGTAATGATTATTTTAATGCATTATGTATCCTTACCTGTTATCTACATTTGCAAGCATTGCAAGCACATAATAACTAAAAATTAACTCAATAATTTTCTTTGAAACTCTTGGTTTCCATCTTTTTTTTGCATTTTTATTTTAAGAACCGATATAGTGAATCCTCGAGGTATATTTTTGGTATGCATCCATTTCCTACTTATTTGGTAGGTTGTAAGTTAACACTTATGCATGCATACTAATTAAAATAATAATAATAGCATTACCCATTCAGGTATTACTTCAAACACTTGGAAACATCTCCTTAAACCCTTTCTAAAACATGCCTCTAATTACCTATTTAAATTAATATAAAACAAAACCATAACTCATGAAATGGAAATTATTACCTATTACCTATTACCCAATTCCTTTGGAAATTATTTATTACAACTACCTTAACCAACATTTGGCTTTTGGTTCTCAAATGCTACAATAACAAGTTTACTACCATTAACTACACCAATAATAATTCCAATCCTGAGATATAAACATCCATACATATAAACAACACTTAGTCTTGATTTTCAACTAGCCAATAAGATTCTAGATAACATAAACTTAAACAAAAATTTGATGCTTACAATAATTTAAATTTCTACTTTTTCATTTATTCTAATGTTATACTACAATTTTAGGACAATTAAAATTATATCTCATGATATATTCAACTCCAATTGCTAGAATATAATCCATATTTGTTTCCGTAACCAACTCAATTGAACCATCTAGTTTTCTACCATTTAGAGGAGTGTAATTCGTGAAATTAAGGACATATATGCATGCCTTAGTTAAGGAAAGTGTAACATATGGATTAAAGAGAGCGTAAGAGGAATATTTTATGACATGATTTTAATGAGGGTAAGAGGAATATGTCATGTCTTCAATGAGTGTGTAAGAGAGATCTTTATGTAGAGCCATGAGAGTGATCAACAAGAGAGGTGTGAAGTGATTAAGGTGACGAAGGTGACTTGTAATTCCTTTTAATAATAATATCATAGTCTCATGAAAGATAGTAATAATAATAATAATATTAATAAGATTGATGATTGAGTCAAGATTGAACTGTTAGGATTGATTAGTGATAAGTTAGGTGATTTTGTTTTGAATATACTTTATTACCAATTGATTTAAGGAGATTTAATATTTTTGGAAATTCATACTTGACATGATAGACCTGACTTTCTATTTTTACAATGTTACTCCATAATTGTCAGAAATGATATTTTATTAATGAAATTCATCCATGAGCTACCCATGAGTGGTATTTTTCTTCCTGAGAATAGGTATTCCACATCCCTATCGTATGCATCTTCGTTCCTTAGTAGATTGAAGACTCCATGCCCTCATCTACTCCAAGGATCCAAGATTCCACATATTGATTGTAACAACCCCAAAATTTAACATGCAACTAATCATATCAATTATTCAATTAACAATTAACACACAAACTATTAACAAGCTAGCATAGAAATTTCATAAATACGAGAAAATATGACTTAATTGTAATGGTGATATTCTTTATTAGAGACTCTAAAATTGAATGTTCTTTGAATCCCGTTAACTGCAACAAATTTTATGGAATGACTTTCCACCCAACCATAGGCTCAACTGTACGTAATTTTTCTACATTTGGCCACCCCCGAACCCTCAATAAACATACTACTGCCAGGGAATCTTTTGTCTCACAATACCTTTCTCCTAAGAAAATGGATGAAGGAATGATGAATAAATATTATCTTCCTCAATGTCTATTAAATAGACCAAACAGTGGAGAGGGAACCGCATGGAGACATTCATTGTGTCAACATGCAACTTTTATTTCTTTATTTTTATGTTTTGCTTAATTTAATGTTTCTCTTAATTTAACTCTTTCTTATTTTATTCTTTTTACTTTTTGTTAACTTTACTTATTTTTATAGTTTTCTTAGTTTAACTCTTTCTTAATTTATTTCTTTTCACTTTTTTTAACTTAACTTATTTATTTGCTATTTAGAATTCCAATTTATTATTTACTATTTTATTTAGAACTCCAACTTATTATTTACTATTTTATTTATTATTATTGTTATTCTCTTTATTATTTATTCTGTATTTACTATTATTGACTTATTATTTATTTATTATCTATTTAACTATATTATATTATATTATTTTTATTTTTATTTTCATTTTATTATTAGGGGACATTGCATACTCCGTCCCGAAGTTAAGTTGAATAATTTAGAATTTTATTTATTTAGTTATTTATTCCTTCATGTTTTCCCAACACCCTCTGTTGAACTAGTATAACCAACACGTATCAAAAGTTTTCATAATACCCAGGAAATTGGAAGGAATATCTGTCATTTTCCCCACTTTTGGAACAATGCATAAGCCTCATCGCTCTATACCATAGCCCAAGGCTCACGCTCAGCTCAAACCTCTTCTACCCCAAGGGAGGCACCCGGCTCAATACTCCATGCATTAGTATTCCAAACATCTCGCAAGGCTGAACCACTCCCTCCACACTCACTAAGGTGCATAGCCCCAACCATCAAATTCCTTACACCCCTTCCAAACATCAGCATCCCCATCCAATACTAGGCACTTGGCCTAAAATATTAGGCACTTGGCCACTTGAAATTCAGTGTATTCCATTCACTCCGCGAGAAACAGAAAGTGAGTTTCTATTACAGAGATTAAATCATATTAGTGTACCAGAAAAAGCACTAGTGCTAATTCTATGCTAATCTATGTTTTCAGAACAGAAGTAATGGGAAAATGTATGTAATATTTAGCTCGAGATATCTTCAATGAAAAATCTGTGGAGTTTTTTTAGAGTCGCGTGCGTTGATGGCAAGGTTTTAGAATTCAAAGTTCCAGTTTATGTGGATGATTTTCTTAACAGCCATGAAGGGTATATTGTAGTTCACCCTGACGCCATACAGGAACTTTTGCATGCGAACTACAAGTTGATTCTCGGGGATCTCTACCAACGATGGCTCTTTTACCATATCCATCCCAATAGTGTCTATTTCATGTTTCAATAAATCAGAAGATGCAGATCATGAATCTAGATCAAATTATGCTCCATAACCAGACATGAAAAAAGGTTGTTTCAGTTGTTGAGAATAAGGAAGGCGACGCAGTTAGATTGAAATTTGTTATAAAAAAACAACAACTCACGGACCTGTTATCCAAAGATTCCATAGACAAGATTTCTGCTTTGGAGAATCTAATGGTTCTGCTTTGCGCTGTAGCTAGAGAGCCCACTTCTACTACCAGAAATTACCGAGGGTTTTGATGTATAGTTTCTACTATTTTTTTTGTTCTTTTTTGTCTGTTCTCTTCTTAAGATATGTGTAAGAGCTTGTTATTACTGAGTGAAAGCTCCAAAGTTTATCAGTTATTAAATAGGGTGGTTGCAGCTAGGATTTATTAACTGGACTACCCAGAGAGTATTGTATAGGATTTTTCTTGGAACCATTAAATGATAATCACGTTTGTAAAAATATGAGATATTATGCACTTTTTTATGAAAGAATTTCGGTCTACATTTTTCTGTGATAAAAATTTAAAACGTAACTTAAGAGTATGTAGGTGATTGAGAATATAAAAATACAAATATTTGTATTCAGTTTTGACATAGCCATGAACTCTAATTAACCAGAGAATTTATAAATAAAATAGTTTTCCTATTTTAGCTTCAAACTAAAATGAAAGTATTTTTTGAATTAAAATAGTAAAACAAAAAAAATATTAAAAAAAAAAATGAACCTAATTGTTTCTCTAATTTTGTTTATTGAATGTTGGTTATAGTCCTAATCGTTGAGGATAATTACTACATTAAGATATCACTTTAAAAATTTTAATTATCATTATTTATATCTAAAATATAGGTATAGGGCTCAATCTGCAACTCTAATTGATTCTAATTATCTAACTTTTCCACTGCTTATTTGAAAAGGATGTGAGATTAATTTTAATATAATAAGATAGTTCATATATATAATGCCTTTGAAAACATTTAACAACTTCAGACTTCGCTGAAGAGAGCTTTCTATATGAGACAATAGCTTGAGACAGATGACAAATTATACATGAACCATTTTTACGCTGGAGGCATTTTCTTTGTTAGCTTGGGTTGACAAAACACTGTTCACCCTAGCCAATAGGAAGTTTTTTTTCTTCGTCCTTCCAGCGAATTAAAATCTGAAAAATGTTGGCTCTTTCGACGCTTACGCCGCCATTTGACTTAGTGCAATGCCCAACGCTGGCTGATACTCGACCACACAGCCACCAATTTGTCATCGTGCTCACCACGCCTACACTCCTATGCATTCACATCCATATGATCTACACAATCATGAAGTGGGAGCATGAGGAATCCAAGTTGGTGCCATTCCCCATCACTTTGTTCGATGGAAAACCAGAAAGCTTCAACATGATGTCAGTATGTCCACGGGGTTTGAGACGACCAACAGGGTGGTGCCGGGGTGTCCATTCATTTCAGTGTATGCATTCGTTTCAGTTTTTGTTGTTATGTAGGCAGTGATATGTTGGGTTTTCTGCAACTTGTTCCCTATGAATTTTTCTCCCCACTGAATTTTTTTTCCTACTATTAGGTAAGCAACCACAGAGTTCTCATTCTCCTTTTCAGTTATATACTTGGAAATTTTAATACATCTGATTTAATTTAAACTGATGGGTTAATTTTATTTTAAAAGGATGGGTTAGACTTATGCATAAATGACCTCTGTGACTGATTTTTGTACTATGGTGTATCGTGGTGATTTTGTGTTCAGTGGCGTAGGGTAGTGCAGGGGTGCAATTCTGTTCCTTTCCCAGTACTCTGGAATACTCTCAAAGTCACAACAACCATCAATTTATCAACAAAAAAACCACCCAACCGTAAGAAGCATAAACTCTATCTAAATTATTATGATTTTTGAACGAAAACTTGAGAAGAAATATGAATATGGAACCTAATCAAAGGATGTTGTAAATTAGTATGTTTAATTTCAAGAATTTGAATTGTAAGAAACATTAAATACAACCGTTTTTTTGCTCTTCTTTTGCAATTATATCCCTATATGAGTTCTTCATTCAGGAAAAATGGAGTGGTAGGATGCCTATGTTGGAGAAGAAATAAAAGGAACAATGTCTCAATAAATGCAGAAGAAGGTAGTCAAAGAGAACGGATAAAATGTACAGTAGACGAGAAACCACTAAGCTGTCATTTTCTACTTTAAAAAGTAGAAACTTTGTTTATAAATCAGAGCAAGCCTGCCATGCTTCCCCAACGATAATATTAAAAGGCACCAGTCTATTCGGACATGGAGAGAGTTAGGTCAGCTTTTTTTTTATAGATACAGAGATTTGTGGTGCTCTGTGGTGGAAATCTGTGTTAATCCAACAACAATTTTTTTTCCATCTGCATCTCAGTGTTATCTGTTTACAATCATCATTACTTTCTATAAGTAGATTCCATTACTGTAAATCCCCATTCATATATGTTTGCCAACATCTGTGCTATGTCCACTCCAGGTCCTGCATTAAGATTTCAGTGGAACTTCAAAATCAAAGTCTTGGAATACTTGAGATCTTAATGATAGCCTGAAATACCAAAAAGATTGAACTATTTCCCACATGCACACCATGTTCATGACCACAGCCAACTAGCAAATGAGACCAAAAAATTGAACTCTTTCCCACATGAACACCATGTTCATGACCCCAAACAACCGCCAAATGAGCATTTCACTTGGCCACTTGTATTTTGACAGGGTGTCATTCGTGCCATTTTGAGAGACATGATGTATAAAAACCCGATGACTCATGTTTCAACTACCTAAGATGACATCTAATAAATCTACAGTAGTCATTCTTATCTCAATTCAACGTTAATCTCATTAATTCACCCATTGTGCATCAATTGTTAATTTTATTAGTCCATATTGATTAATCGAATTACACTTCCAACAATTGAGGATGAATCAGAATGTATATTTAGCAACAAAACAAAACAAGAGATGGAGGATCATTATGTTAATAAAAAATAAATGATTCATAAAATTGAGGATAGATGACAATGAAAGAAATCCACCTTCTTGAATTTCAGAAGCTGATAAAGAGATATGCAGTCTCTCAAGGCATCAAAATAGACATCTATATTTTGTTTCTCAACGGCTGCAGCAGATGCTGTTTGCATTTTCTTAATAAGGTTGTCCTCATCATGAATTTCTTTTCCTCCTCCTTATAAATCCTTCATCATTGTCTTTATGAATAGCTCTGCTCTATCTTTCCTCTCCGATAGGAAAATCGACTTGATAATCTCTCCTACAAAAGCTGCAAGTGAATTTTCTCGCTCGTCAAAGAAGGAAATGAATCCATACCCGTTGTAGTCTTTAGGCTTAAGTTGAACAGAATGTAAAAGACATTTCAATTCACACAATTGCTTGTCACTTTGGTCCATTCCATTAATTTCGAATGGTGAAGACGCATTATAAAACTCACACTTTCATGGCATGATAAATTTAACAAAGACTTCCCTTCCATCTCTGTTGTATTTTCAAATTGATAATAATAATCTTTGGAGATTTTATAACCCAGGCTAATGTTGGAGAGGTTTAATACACACAAAAAAATCATGCCCTCCCAACTAAAAAATGATGACTAAAGTCTAATCAATCAGGACCGAGCTAGAATATAAGAATAATTTGATAAGGTGAACACCAAGAGTAACACTAAGTTTGTGAAAATAATTTCTCACATTTTTAAGAGGGAAAAAATGATATATATGATAAATAATGTTAATAGATAAAAGCACGTTATAGTAATATAATACCATTTTGCTATCACACATTATCACACATTATTATTATACATGATAGCCATTACTAAAATAAACTAAGCTGGTTAAACCATTATCTAGAGAAGTATCTAGTCCTCCATTATCAACTCACGGGGATTCATTTGGCACACTAGGAAAACCAGGTTTACTATCTTCAGCTGCCGCTGGAGCAGAAAATAGTTTGACATTTTTTCTTTCGATTGTTTGACCTTAGTCTTCATCATCTTTCTCCATTACTAAACTTTCATATGATTAGTGCCCAGAATATCGACACCCATATTCTCCAAATACTCCCTAAACAAAATCCTCTTATGGACTGGAAAATCCCTCTTCTTGTAAAACAATAGTTGAGCCAGATCAACCACCCCTATTACTTGTGAAATGTTGCAAAAAAACGACCATTCATCTATGACGCACAAAATAAATTTGACTACAATTCCTACCTTGAACGAAAAAAACTGTTTGGCAAACTCGTTCGATACTCAATTCTTACGTCTTGCATTATTGGCCTTTATTTTGTAACAAATGTGGCATTTATTGAGTTTTATGGTCTTTCATATAAATGTTGGATCTTTGAACAAAGGAAGGTTTTATTCCTTTGTTATTTGAAAGAGCTATCACTTTCCTAAGCAATCCCTAAAATCAGGTGAATCATTCAATGCCACATTTTTTGGGATCTGCGTCATTATTACTCAACCATAGGATATAGGTTTAAGCAGTCATCTACTCCAATATTTATGGACCTTTCTTAAGTTCTAGGATGTCCCCAAGAAGAGGGATTGAATGAAGAACATGAAATGTTTCTCGGATTAAAGAGGGATTGAATGAGGAACATAAAATGTTGCTCCATCCGAGCACCTGCAAGCAACACCAAACAGAGGGTCTGATTCAAAATATCCACTTAGAGAAAGTCAAATGATTTTCGTTCGATCAACGAAGTAATGATATCGGTGTAACAAAGAAAAAGGAATATGGAATTGCGAGTGGGCCTATTGGAGATGAATTGGGAGGGCGGATGAGGTGAATGCCATTGGTATCTAGTTCTCGTGTAGGTCAAAACAAGGAGCCTAAACATTCCAACTCGAATGTGTTATTTGGGAACGACAACACTTCATCGGCCTACAATTAAGTTTGTACTTTAGCTGCCCAACATTTTGGGAGTATCTCTGAAGCCCTCATAGAAAAAAGTGTGCCATCTGCTTTGATTTTTTGCTTCTTGAATCCTTGTCGAGACAAATTAGTCGTGGCAATGGGAGTGGATCTATTTTTTTGTCATTGATGAAACATTAATGGGTATGTTTGTTGCACCTTGAGCTATGGAAGTTCTTAGAAATTAACACCAAATCATGCATTAACATCTGAAGGTTTTGCAATCTTGGTTGAATGCATTTTCGAATCTTGCTCGTCCACTTTGAGTTGGATCAGTATGTCAAATCTATCACTCTCCATATCACATCCATTGGTCGTGTCTAGATTTGCAGACTTCTTTCCATGACATGAGTCTTATCCTATGGTTCGATCAACAAGGCTTGGGTTTAGTTGTTTGAACACAATTTCAATTGCCAAAGAATCAAATGAAGGATGTTGAAAATATCAAGCACATCATTGGGGTTCACCGGATTCTATAATTTTTTGAACAAGGTGACGATGCACACATCCTATTCCTACTGTCACAACACATCAAACAAATTCAAATGCTTGGAAATCTCTTAAAACCTCCTCAATCGCCATTGATGGAACTCAAACACTCTGCACACCAGTTACAATTTTTTTTCACTATAAAATTCACAAAAAAATTATTAAAATTATTCTCACCTGGATTGTATTCCATAGTCCATATATTTTGTTTAATTTATTTCGTTCCAAAATCTACCTGATTTTTCCTATCGACATTCTAGTGTTCCTTTGCACCCCTTGGTGAAATTTCTAGTTTATTTCTTATTAAAACTGATGTTTATACTTTGAATTATTAAAGCAGAAACTATTTGTTAAATTTTAAAAGCACAAATAGATGTTAAACTTTATTAATATAAGGTTATGATAAGTTTGTATCTTTTGCAACTTACTTCAAATCTTCTAATTATATTTTCCAATACGTTTATGCATGTTGTTAAGATGTACTGTTAACTATCCGGTCTTTTCCTTCATGTTTTGGCATGTTGTAAAAATATTAGACTCTTCACTATTAAGTGTCTTTCAAAACAAAATTGCAAGATAATCTTTTATATATATATATATATATATATATATATATATATATATATATATATATATAATTGAGTTTATAAATTTATAGTATGTTAATTTGTAGAGAGAGTTTTGATATTTGATAGATTTATTTTTAAAAAATGGTTAATTTTAGCTATTAATTTTTAAAATTTGAATTTAGTTCTAAATTTTAATTATGTTGATATATGTTTATTATGAAATATGGATTTAAGAATTTTAATTTAATTATCAATAATTATTAAATAGATGGCAAGATTTAACTTTCATGGAATATTCCAGAATATTCTTAATAATATACACAAATTAAAAGTTTACATTTATTTCGAGTGCCATATAAAATATTGATCACACATAGTATTTACACATGGTATTGTAACAAATCCTATTTACAAATTAAAAATCTCTATAATAAAATGGTGATACATTTCCATGGTTAAGAATCTTGTTACATGTTTTTTTAAATGTAAATATATTTAATTTATATATTAATTTTTGTAAGTAATCTAAATAAACAATATTTTCTTATGAAAATATAGATTTTTTCGACATAATTTGAAAATATTTAATTAAATTTTAAAAATATAAATTACAGCTATCAACTTAGAAAATTTTAAACCACTAATTTTTTTTTTAATGCTAAATCTATATTTACCAACAGAATCTAAATTAAAATTTTGCAAATCAAAAAAACATTCAAAAAAACTGTCACTCCTTAAACATGACCGTGTTTTTTTATCATTTGAGAGATAAACAAAAATTATACATAAAGCCATTTTTATTTATTATCAAAGGTGATATTTATACTTCGATAATTTATGTTCTAGTTGGGAAGCATAAGTAGATGTTAAACGTTTTAACTTCATTAATGTAAGGTTGTGATAAATTTGTCTCTTCTGCAACATAGTTGGATTCTTCTAATTATATTTTCCTTTACGTTTTGGCATGTTGTAAGGATATCGGACTGTTCACTATCAGGTTTTTGCCTTACGTTGGCATGTTGTAAGGATATTAGACAATGAACCAACATATGTATTTTAGACAGGAATGTAAAAAACATATTAAAAAAGAGACTTGAGTTTCATATTATAAAGTATTTTTTATTTTTAAGCGTTGGATTTTAGATATAATAATTAAGATTATAAATCTTTAATATGTTATTTTTTAAGAAGGTTTTCGTTTCCACTCGTTGATAAAAATAATTAAAAAAATTGTTAGTTTTAGTTATTAATTTTTGAAATTTCGATTTAGATTTTAAAATTTTAATTTAATTATAAAAATTATTAGAATATTTTAAAATATTTTTAGTAGTTTATCTAAATCAAAGATTAAGATTTATTTTTAAAATATTTTTTTTAATTAATTTTGTTTTTTTTATTCTTAATCAAATTCATTAATTAAAATATGACATTTGAACAAATGTCATATAAAATGAATTACGGTTTTTTAGATAAATGGTAATCATTAACAATCGTATTAGCCCATGGTATTGTAACAAAGCCATTTACATATTAATAATTTATTTCATAAAGTAACTTTAAATTTCCATAACTAAGAATCTTAAAAATTAAAACAATAAGAAAAAATATATAAAAAAGAAACTTAAAGTTTATATATAGAGGGTTTTGATTTTCAATGAGTTTATTTTTAAAAAGTAATTAAAAAATGTTAGTTTTAGTTATTATTTTTTCAAATTTCAATTTAATTATAAAAATTATTAAGTTGATGATGAGAATTTAAAACCTATAGAATATTTTAAAATATTTTTAGCAGTCTACACAAATCAAAGGTTGAGATTTATTTCCAAAATAGTTTTTTTTTTTTCTTTTTTTAATTGATTCTGTATTTTTTTTTTTTTTTAATCAATCATTAATTAAAAAAATGTCATTTGAACAAGTGCCATAAAATGAGTTATGGCTTTTTGGACATGTCATATTCATCAGCAATGGTATTGGTCCATAGTATTGTAGCAAAACCTATTTAAAGATTAAGAATCTCTTTGATAAATTCCATGTTTGGTAATCTTAAAAAGTGTCATATCTCTTTAATAAAATGGCCTTAAATTTCCATGGTTCGAAATCTTATTAGATATATATATGTGTGTGTGTCATTTGAAGAAGTGTCATATCTCTTTGATAAAGTGACCTTTAATTTGCATGGTTGAGAATATTATTAGATATATATATATATATATATATATATATATATATATATATATATATATATGGGTAGGATGTGATCCTTATCCTTTCAGATCAATCCTTAAGAAAAATAGAATATATATATATATATATATATATATATATATATATATATATATATATATATATATATTCTATTTTTCTTAAGGATTGACTTGAAGGGATCACATCATGCCCAAACTAGGAGGGCCTAACTCCAAATTTGTCTAAGTGACATCGTCGCCTCCCATTTGTGAAGTAATCGGTTGAAAGTTTTGGAAATCTAAGCCCTAAGGGTTATTTAGAGTAATGAATTTATTTTTATCTTCAAAATATCAATTGGAACACTTATAAATCGAGTAGTCTTTAATTTGACTTATTGAAAAGTTTTCTCTAAAATCTGGTAGGAATTCATTGAAATCACAAGTTTTATAGGTTTTTTACTGGATTTTCTCAGGGCTCAATCCATATATGGAGTCAAAAAAACTAGTTTAAATCACACAAATCAATATTTCACCTCAAAAAATTTCGGATTCCTGCCAGAAAATCCATAAGAAATTCCAGAAAATCTCATTAATGACAACTCCTTTATAAATGACAACTCCTTTATAAATAAAGATTTTTCGAAAAAAGACAATTGGTTTTGATAAAACTATAACCAGCTTGCGCAATGTATTTTGTTTTTAGAATGATTTTCTATTTTGTTTTTACAGTGATTTTCAGGAACCATCGCATATATTCTTGTTTATATAAACATTTAGAACCAAAATGGATGAGAAATGAAAAGTGGCTGACTGAAGGCAAATAGGTTAAATTTTAATTTGGGTAATTTAAGTTTTAACCTTAAATTATAATTTTTAATATTTTGATTTTATTATAATTAACTTAAATTTATTAATGTTAATTATTGATAATTAATGATTATTATGTATGAAAGATTTTTTATAAAAACATGAATTATGTTTAAGTATTAGTAAATAATAATTTATGATCGAATTTTACCTTAATTAATGATTATTTATAATAAAAAAATTAATAATAAATAGTTTTTTTAGTATAAATATCAATAATTATGATAATTATTAAAAAATTAATTATTAATTATTAATCATAATTTAATAATAACCCTTAGAATGTAAAGAAGACATGTTTTTAATTCATATTTTGAAATGAATAAAATATAATATAATAAATTTAAGTTAAAATAATAAATATTAACAATTATTTTTTAATAATTATTAATAATTGTTAAGAATTTTAATAATTATTAATGAGTTTTAGATTTAAAAATTATTAATTATTTTTATTTATTTTTTTAACTTCAAAATCTGGCGGTAAAAATGTAAACCAAATTTAATAGGTGAGAGAGAGAGGGGGGAGATATCATGAGTATGATTGAAGGGAGGAAGATAGATGTGGAAGATCATGAAATGAAGGTAGATGTGAATGGAGAAGAGGGAGAGGAAAAGGAACAATTAATATATGAGAGGAGAGATGAATTAGGAGAAGGTAGATGTTAGGCGTGGGTAGATTTAAAGGTTAAAATGAGAATATTACTATCACTTAGTTTCCAACCATCATCCATCATCAAAATTGAGGTTTTTAGGATGCTTACCTATTTCTATAGCTTCCATGAATTTCATGTGGTGATAATCATCAATTTTGGATACAAAATAAGAATTTTCAATACAAATATGATGATTGGTTTTATTAGAGTGCTAACCAAATTTGATGTTTTAGAGCGATTATGTCTTAAGTCAGCGACATGCTCTTGAATCCTAGTCAAGATGGATCTTCCCGTTTCCTCAATGTAGGGTTTACCACATGAACAATTAGGAATTAAATAAACCCCTTTGTGGTACTTAGGGTCAATGGGATCCTTGACAGTTTTGAGGCAATGCTAATGGTGTTCATATGTTTAAAAGTGGTTTTTATATTGTTCTTTTTTTTAATTTTAGTAATTTTTTGGTGGTGCCTTCTATGTAGGGAAGGTGAACTTTTCCAATATTATCATTCAATATTTGGTTATTTTTATTTTTAGGATAATTTTCTGCATTCTTGAATGCTCTTGTTTGTTTGTGTCTCTTATATCCATTCTTTTCAAAAATATTCATAAGATGGTCTTTCTCATGCTCAAAATGATCCTGGTCAGAAATTCACACATCTCTTGTTTCTAGAGTGTTGAGAACTCCATGTTTTTGAGTTGGATAATGGTGATAGCTAGCCTGAAGTAAAAACTTGTGATGTATGATGAAGTAGATGTTTTGATGTTTATTTTGTATTTATACCCATCTATATTTTCGAACCATTTAATTTATACAACTACATTAAATTAATTTTTAATTCAATATAACTTTTAGTATAAATTAAATTAGTTTTTAATTCAATACAAATTTGCATTATGTTAAAATAATCATTATTTTTTCAACCAATCAATATTTTTTCAAAGTAGGTAAAAAAAGTCCTACGTAGCTCATCTTTACTGCTTCCTTATATAATATTTTATTTAGAAAAGGTATATTTTAATTGTGGATAAAGGAGAACACGTGTTTGTCTTTCAACGACGAAGATCGACAAAGGTTAGATCAATGAAACATAGTTGGTTTCAGGCCCCCTTGTATGTCAAATGTTTGCGAGAGAGTGAAGGGGGAGGTCTGTAAGGACGTTACCGCTTTATGATGTGGTGTGTGCATACCATTTCCTTGAATCCATGGGATGGTGTTCAGATAAGTATCTACCGAGTGATAATTGCTAAAAAGGGATAGTCTTTAGTCTATATTACATCTGAGTCAATTTTGCAGGCCTTTCAAGTTGTGGATCCCAATTCTTCTCATCCATTTTCTAGTGAAGTCTTGCTGGAATTTTTTCAAAATTTTATGCTCAGCGGAGAGCTTCCATACTTGAATTCTTTTTACCTAAACAAGCTAATAATCCAGAGCACAATCCTCCATAGCCTTCAAGCAATTTTCCAGAGTTTTCGAACATATCATATCTATGTTATGCTATATGTTAGGGTATGAAAATGATGAAGGGGTAGATAAAATAGTATTTGTTTTTCTGTCAATTCTTTCACAAGGAAATAAGCATTTTGATTGTATTCAATTTAAGTAGATGTTCATGAGCAGTTTTTAAAGTTTGAAATTGAAAATCATTCAAGTATCATCTAGTTTTGGTTTATCTATACGATGAGTCAAAAAAATTCTGTCAAATAAAGCCACATAAGAATGATTTGTAGGGTCATCAATGGTCAATTTTTCATTGGACTTATTTAGTTAGAAATCATTTTAAGAGATTCTCTTTTACAAATTTTGTGGAAGAATTCATATAATTCTATTTCGGTTTTTTAAATAGTTTTAAAGTACCAAGAATTATACTAGATGTTAAGAATGATTTACAACTTAGTGAACAGACTAAGCTAGGTGTCTAGTTAAATTTGTATAATAATTTTATTGAAATAAGACTATATGGGTGGGAACTGCCTCCATATCGTTTACTGGTATTCTTTATAAAAGAATCTTTGCTCTTGAATTTATTAGAAAAATCTTGAATGTAGACCAAGTCCATTTTGTATCAAAAAAAGAGGCCATATTCAAGCTCAAATCATATATAGGACCATTTGCTATAAATACCAGAGTTGTTGATCAAGAGGTTTATTTTTTGTTAGAAGGGATTAAATTATTCAAGGAAATCAATTGGTCTTATGATCTAATTGGGAGAATCTTGGCTCTGAGAGTTCGACATAATTATAGTCCTTATGTTCATTTGTCAAAAATAGACATTGAAAGATATGCTAATAGAGAAACATGGGAAGAAGGGACCATATAAAAATTGTGAGAAGGAAAGGAAGCAGAATTGTCACTAAAGCGAAATATGTTGTCATCTCCTCAACAAAAATACAAAATACAAGGAGCTAAAAAGAACAAGTGACAATGTGTCAGAATGAGCGAGAATATAATTTAGAGTTTACAAGAGGCCAAAAACAAGGGATTTAGGAGAGACTATGTCAGAAACTATATCTTCGGATATGTGTACATCAACTATAACCATTGTTTCAAGAGAACTTGTTTTGAATTTGAAGCAGGTTGAAATAGTATCTAGACATTTTTTACCAAGTCCTTCTTATGGCAGTCAAAGTATATTTTCTAAATTTATTGAGATTAAAAAGAAAAACGAAAATTTGAAGACAACGACTTTCACTTAGTTCTGGAATCAAACTACCTCTACAAATAATAGGTTACTTTCATCTTTGGATGTTAAAATGGGAAAGTTTCAATTAGATTTTCTAGAATCGAAAGTTGTAGAAGCTAAAAGAGAAGAATATTTTAAGACATCTGCATTTTCTTTTAACACAACAAAGATCCATTCAATTGATCAGATAGATTTACTTAGGTAGATAGGATAGATAATTTTTTCTACTTTAAACTAACTTTGTAGTTAATTTGTCAAATTTTCATAATTCACTAAATACTACTATAACTGAGTTAAAGATGGAAAAAATGTCTTCTCTTGCTAAACACACTAGGATAAAGTCACTAGAGGATTTAGTTATCAATATGGGTCTAAATACTCATGGTATTAATGTTTCTCAAGAAATTATAAAAAACAGAAATGTAGACTTTCATGCTATGCATAAGAAAATGAAGATGCCAACAACTGAACATACGAAACTGAATAAGTTGGATAAATAGAGAAAGAAAAAGAAATATTGTTGTTAATGGTGATTGAGAAAAAATTTCAGATACAAAAAATGGAGACACAAATAGAAAAAATTCTAAAAGAAAAGGAGAAAACAGGAATCATAGTGCCTTCTACATTGCAGCAGGTTTCATAGGGAATGATGCAACAAGAGAAATGACAAAATCATTATCATCTCTAAGTTTGAAGAGTGAAGAAATTGATAAATTGAAGAAAGCATTAGCAAGAGCTAAAGGAAGTAAAGTTATCTCAGAAAATGCATTAGTTTCTGAAATGCAAAAGAGCTTCAAATTATAGAAGTAGGTTAAATAATATCTAAGTCAAGAAAATAGTGAAAAATGTCTAATTCAAGCTCGGGAAAAAATATGGGCGGAAATAATTTCTTTAGTTTTTGGTATTTGGAAATCAATTTAGATCATAGTTGAACAAGAAGGGATATTGCAGAGAGAAAATGAGTCCATGCATAAGATCAAAAATGAACTTGGAAATAAGCCCAGCGTATGCCATAAGATTATAATTTTTTTGAATTAAAGAAAAAGGAGAGCTAGAAGACATTGGTGTTGCTGACAAGAATGATACAATCATACAAATTAGAAGGTTTTTCACCAAGAATAATTTGATGTTACAATTAAAAGAGAAATGTGATTCAATGGAAGCCCATATTGACAGGTTCAACAATTTTTTTTCTTTACAAGAAAGAGATTTGCATTCCTTTATAAACTCACATGGAAAATTGGTTATTGAAGATGAATATCATATATTACTAAATAGGGTGTTATAGGACAAATGACCTCCTCATCAGCTCAGACGAGAAGGTAACATGGAAGGAAGAAAATGACCTAGAAAAAGACACATTTTACCAAGGTAACGCACGCCCAGAAGTAGCTAGGCAGATTTTTAACGCACCCTAACCATGCAAAGGGAGCATTAGTGCCTAGGTTAATGCTCTGTATTGCCTAAGGAGTAGCGTTATCCATGTCTAAAAGTGAAAATGGAAATATCCCATGGAACTGACTAGCATTTCCAGTTTTTTCTGAGATTGAGTCAGCTAAAAAGCAGAAACTTATGGTATAAACCTTTATTAAATATTTCCAAAAATAATTGAACTCCTATAGAAGGAAAAAGCAGGGAAAAACTAGGAAACAACAATATCCTTCCTGATTCAAACTGGTTGAAAGGATTGGCAAGGTTTGTCCTCTCCATCTCCTATAAATTGGAGGTTTGGGCTCTTGGTCAAAGGTCGAAGGTTTGATCATATGTGGAGCATAATTTCATTGTTGACCTGTGAGGCTTGAAGATCGGCAAGCTTCATTGAGGACTCTTATCCCAAGCATCATCACACTCGGAGATAGACAAAGAGAGAGAGAGGAATTAGAAGACTTAGGAGGGCTTGGTACAACCAACAGTTGTAATCTTCCTTTTTATAAATTAATAGAATTGTATTTTTTTTTTCCATTTTCTATTTCAGTGTCACATTTGTTGTTCATTTGTCTATGAAGCATGATATAAATGGCTCAGATTTTCATAGTTTAATGTCGATTATATACTTGTTTAATTGCTAGAAAGTGATAGTGCTGTGAAGATTACACGAGTGCTTTGATTGGTTACAGGATCTAGATTTAGAGCCGATGAGGAAGGACTTCTATCACACCGCTTACCGCTCTCCATAGGATTTGTTGTCCAGAAAGAGGTACTCATTCTAAATCTCACTTTGTAAATTATATATTAATATGAACATGTATGCAGTATCTTTGTAACTTTACAGCTAAAATGACAGTCTACCTTGGGCACCAAGAATCCCTAAGAGGGATATTCATCAACTACCACCCAAGCATTTTACCCTTTAGCAGAAATGATGACTCCGTTGGGGAGTTAATCCCATCTTTCCATATTTTATGTTCTTAAGAATTCACCTCTTTCCCTCTACCCGCATCCCCTTCTGATCAGTTTACATGCTTAGTAACCATCTCAGTAGCTCACAAAGTCCAAAATAGACTCTCCCTAGCCATCTATAGAACTTTACTTTGAGTACCACCCCCCTCAGAATGTTTCAATGTGTTATAACATTGTTTATGCTTAGATTCGGTGTGTTAGTCCCATCATTAATTCTCTATAGCCTCTGCTTTCTAGCGTTGCCCAACAAAAATCTATTGTTTACACCCCTGTTGTGTTTCATTTTCGCTCTGGAGTTATTGGCTACCAGATTAGCTTCTTTGGTTCGATCCCTGTGCTTGGTTACTAGGCAGAATTTTCTAGTTCTTGTTTAAAAATCTAGTGTTAGTAGCATCTAATTTTTGAAGAAGAATTTTTTTTTTAAATTTTCTAAACATAGCAGAATTCATTCTAAAATTTTTGGTTAAAAAAAATTGTTAGAGAGGATAGATAGATCTCTGAATATTTTAAGGTTGAATTGTTCTATTTGAATGTTTGGTGCATGGATGTTTTAAATATCTCCCCCTGTAATAAACTCTTCATTGAAATTGAATATTTAGATCATGTTTCCACATGGTTTTTGAGTGAGAGTCTCATTACATTTCATACGTCCACTCCCCATCTGCAAGAAGAATAATCAAGTACACTAAGAATCAAGTGATAAAAAAATAAATCATATAAATTTTTCTTAGCTCCCACCAACAGTAGTTAAGGCTAGGATCTTGGGGTAGGAGAAAGTGATAAAATCACCCAAGATCACAAAAATTGAAACTAGAGTCATTAAAAATTGAAATGCTACTGCACTCATACTGTCGGGACCACTCTACTACAACTGGAGTTAAGCATGAGATAACAGTGGAGTGCATGAGAAGGTAGCCCACCTTCGAGTATATTCAGTGGGAATGCTATGTATTGGGGTTCCCCTTGGGGATTTCGAAACTATATCGGGGATCTAGGTGTTCTGCCCATATAGCGTGTTGTCTATGACCATAACCCTCCTGACAATGTCTATGATTTGAGGTATATTTAGTTGCTAGAAATTTTAGGGACTTACAAAAGGTGACTGGGACAGGCTGCCATGGTACCTAAAACAAACAGACCTACTCTGTCTTCAGTCTTTGGTAGGGTCCTCATCTTCACGAGAGTGCTTAAACCTATTGTCTGAGGTTCAAGTGAAGATATAGAGTAACTGTAACTATTTATATGACCAAATCTCTCTGTATGTTATTGTGATACTGGTTTTCATCTCCAACAAACGATAGTACTCAGACAGGGTCATACCTGTTTTGGCTACTTGACTGATTGATTTTAGAAGTCCTTTTTTCTTTTTTCTTTTTAGGTGTGTGGTTACTATCACTGAGAATTTATAATACATAACAATAATAATAATTTGATAAAATTAAAGAGGTCACCATGACGTCCTTCAACCCTCGTCATCTTTCTAGACGGCAGCAAGGTCTCCCTCCATTGACACTAGGGGAGGAGTTGAGTCTCGGTAAGCCAATGCCTTCTCTAGAAGAGTAGTCTCTAGTGGCAAACCCTAACTTTCATATAGCTCCATATCATACGGAGTTTCCAGAGGATAATTTTACGGAAGGAGTTGTTCCTCCTTACAATCCTCCTCTCACTGACTCATCGGGGCCATTGTTAGTTCAGGTTACACCAGTGCTAGTCATGTCTTTGGCTGCACCTACATCTGTTTCAAAACTGGCGCCCATAGGGTCAATGCCGTTGGTGGCCAACTCGGTTCCACCACCTTCTTCCTCGCCAGTTGTCAGTTCTATGCCAATAATTGGCAACCGCAATAGCCAGTATATATTGCGTCCCAATAATATGTTCACGAAAACTGTAAGCATACCTCCGAACCCTTCGGGATCTCCTCCTATTGTTACTGCATCGGGACCCACGGTTTCCTCTCCCACTAGCAGGGATACTTTGGTTCCTTTTAGTAATCATTTCAGTTGGAACCCATTGTTGAGTTCAAACCCCTTGGCTCTTATGTCAAGGGGAAGTGTCACCAATACATATATTCCAGGGGGCACTTCAGTACCCATGCATTCACTAGGACAAGCAAGACAACCAATTGTTAACATTGTTCCTTTAAGTGGTCAAACTTATGGTGTAGGGTCTATGCCGATGGTCAAATATGTGAATAGCAGTATGCCACTAGCTAACTTTATCACGTCCATATGGGTGAACCAACCCCAAAGTCAATTTGGGCAAGGGGACAAGTATTACACTAGGGGAAACCAACAGTTTTCCTCAAGTAAAACATACCCTACAGATAATGACCATACACCTCTACACCCCCACTCACTAGGAACTTTTATCAACAAAGTCCTACCTATCCCATTGGTAACACATTGATGGGTGGATCCTACGATCTGAATGGTTAACCAACTTCCTTAGCTAGATCTGGGTGCAAACACGCAATTACCATTTTTGGCAGCTCTATACATCCCTGAACTCTACAAATTGACCAATGATCCCATCAACCACAACCCACTCTCACCTCCAGTACTGCACAAGATTCCTTCTGACATCCCTAAATTTGAAGGGAAACAAGGAGAGGATCTGGCTACACACATTACCACCTTTCATCTATGGTATATTTCTAACTCCATGGTGGATGATAGGATCCAACTCAGAATTTTCCCCTGCACTATCATAGGAAACGCTGCCAAATGGTACATTGAGTTACCATGTGGGCCCATCAATAATTTTTGTGCCTTAGCTATGGAATTTCTTAGGAACTTCGAATTACCTATTTAATAGGAAATCAAAACATAAATCTTAACTTCACTTCCCGAAGACACCACCACCCACATCTCTGATCACATTCATGATTGAAGACGTAAGTGGAGGTTAGTCAAAGCGCCAATCCCGAAACATCTCTTATCCAACTAGTTTTGCAAGTCACTCTTACCACCCCTTGTTAAGGATGTTTTTTTGTCTAGTGGTCACAGAATACCAATCCATCTGTCATGCACAACATCTAGATCTCATCTATTCACAATTTAGCATGTTGTATGACTTACTCCCCCATGCCCCTGGCAACCCGAATCCTCCCACTACTTAAATACCTGGAGCACATGCTGACAACCTCGTTGGTGCAACCTCTAGGATAGATATAAAACATCTCAATCGGCAAACTTCCCAGCCATGTTTGGTTGCCACCGCCCCTAAGCAATTGACTACTCTTCCCACCGCTAAGGTAAACTCCATGAATTCTACACAAAAACATAGCAGAAAGAAGAATAATAACAAGAAAAGTACCTCTCATTCTGAAGAGCACTACAATACTTAGAATAGTCCCAATTAGAAAAACACTGCCAAGAACGACAAAGGAAAGGATAAACCAATGAGATTCCCTTGCGTAATTTGTGCAGAGGACCACTTGACATACAAATGTCCTCAACTGTAGGAATGCACATATTTTATTACAAACAAGGACTCTGGAAGGACACCTGCCATCCTTCACAATCCCTTCCGTAATCCACAACAGCAACAACAACACATGGTTGCAAACCCACCATATCCCCCCCAAAGGGGAAATAGTGGTACTCATCCTTTCGGTGAAGGATCATCTGCATTTTATGGCATGGAGAGTGTTTAACTCCAAACCTGAGCTAAACTCTATGGAAATCCAGTCATTGAGGCTCAAGAACCTGGTTCAAGTTCGAACCCATTTCCACCCAACAATTTCATATCAAAAGGCTTGCTGCTGACCCTGCAATTCATCCCCCTAAAGGGACACTTTGACGCATGACTCATAACACCTCTGCTCGTGTTGCCCAAAACTACAACATTTTATAAGATTTGGCACAAGCACCGTCTACCATGTCTTCACTTGAATAATTTCAAACCTGCCAAGCGCAAAGGAAAGTTCTGCTTTCAGCCATTGGTGGAATCGACCCCTGGGATTCTATGCTAGCCATATTCGACATGGAAAAATAAAAACCTCTCCTTTCACACCATCTTGATTCTAGATTTAAGTTATGTCGAAAGGGAGACCAATCCATTGCACTATCATAGATGAAGGTGCTTCAACTTTCGTTATGTCAACTGTGTGCTGGCTCGCTTTGGGTTCTCCCAATTTGTCTCCACCATCGAATTCCCTCAAAGCTTTTGATGGCCACATTTTCCTCCCAAAAGGCTACCTCGTTAGCTTTTCTATTTCACTTAGTGGGAAAATGATAACGGTCAACATAAAAGTCATAGATCGTCATCTCAACTATAATATGTTGCTGGGTCATAGTTGGTCTTACGCAATAACTACCACTGTCTCTTTGGTTTTCCAACTCATCCTTTTTCCATTGGATGGGAAGATAGTTACAGTGGATCAGTTATCCTTTTTCACCCTTGATTATTCCACGTTACCAAGTAGCACTGTACCCCTAGTAGAGGGCATTCCTGACTCGTACGTTAGTGTTGGTACTGGTCTTCTGAAGGCATCTTCCCTGATGGGTTGTTTTCCTCTCCCATTGCTTGAGGTTCTAGACATGATTGCAATGATATCCACCATTTCGGATGGCTCTATGAATCCATGGATCCTACTGCTGCCTTCATAAATAGATTCCTACGGAGATCAGATGCCACTATCACCAGCTGAGTTGGCTTACTAAGCCATCCAATTAGCATCTAAACCCTCCACTACTTTTGTTTCTACCAATGGTACTACCCTCTCACCCATCACAGTTCCTTCGAGATATCATGTATTTAGAGGAACAACCTTGGGGGAGTTCCATCATCGTGCTTCAGTGTTTGATTCAGATGCGACCACTATTCAAATCTCATCTTTCGACCCACCTGAGATCATTCCCTCCGCTTACACGACTGTTCAAACTATCGACACAGAAGGGAAAGCGGGAAATATTTCCAAGACTATGCTCATAGATATCTCAGTCAAAATGCGTATCGTGGAAAGTATACATATTGGAATTGATTGAAATCTCAAGGAAATTGCACACTTCAAATCCCTTTTTAAGGAGTTCCGCGATGTTTTTTCTTGGTCTTACGACGAAATTCCTGGCATAGATCCATCAATAGTTGAGCATGAAATCAAGATTTATGACAACTCCAAGCCTGTATGGTAAAGGCTCCGACCTTTCCACCCTTGCAAAGCAAAAACTATCAAGACTAAAGTCAAAAAACTCTTACACGCTGGTTTCATCTGTCCTTTTCCTCTAATGGAATGAGTATCCAATCCAATTCCCGTAGATAAAAAGCAAGGCACCATTTGGGTAATTGTTGATTATTGTGATATGAACACCGCTTATCCAAAAGACAATTATCCTACCCCGTTCATAGATCATATTCTCTACAATTGCGCTGCATGTGAATCTTTCTCCTGTATGGATGGATTTTTTAGATATAAATAGATAGCGATTGAAAAGGATGACCATCATAAAACCTCCTTCATTTGCCCTTGGGACACTTTTGTGTATTGTAAACTCCCATTCGTTCTGAAGAATGCATGATAAATTATTCAAAGGGCTATGTACTATGCATTTCATGATATCAGACACATTGTACAAGCTTACTTGAATGACCTTTCGGCTCACTCCAAGAAGCGAGCCCACCCACCTTGCACATCTAAAATAAATCTTCGCTCAGTTTAGGTTCTACAACATACATCTGAATCCACATAAGTGCATATTTTTTGTCGAGTCTAGACATCTTCTTGGATTCATTGTTTCTAAGCACAGGATTATGGTTGATCTCGATAAGTTTAAGGCAACCATTGAATTACCTATGCCATAATCCATTTTGCAACTCCAACATTGACAAGGGAAGGAAAACTTCTTACGTCGTTTCATAGTAAACTATGTCGAGATGACAAAAGGCTTCATGCACTTTCTCAAGAAAGGGATACCGTATCTATGGGATGATCAGGCTAAACTGGCATTTGACACTTTGAAATGAGCACTCGTTTCTGCCCCACTTCTTAGTTCCCCCAATTATTCGCGTGAATTTCTCCTCTACCAGGCAACCTCACCATCCTCGCTAGGAATGGTTTTGGTTCAAGTTCATGATGACGATAGTGAGCAGGTGATATATTATCTATCAAAAGGTCTCGTTGTACCTAAATTACGATATTCACATGTGGATAAACTATCTATCGTGGTGGTCTTCGCTATCACCCACCTCTGACACTATATATTGCTACGGTAGACTACCGTAATTGCTTTGGAGAATCCCATGCGACACATCTTGTCTCGTCAGATCATTGGAGGAAAATATTCCAAATGGATTATAATCCTACAACAATTTGATTTGGTTTTCATTGCTAACAAAGAAAATAAATATCTAGTCATCATAAAATTATTGTTGGACCTTCCCAAAATTGACCCAGAAGAAGTAGCTCATGATCCATTTATTGATGAATCTTTCTATTTGGTTGATTCTTTTGATCCTTGGTATGGAGACATTCTGTTCTAGCTCCAAACTCAATGATTCCGGCCAAATCTCATGTCAGATGACCATCGTTGTATTTGTCACCAATTGAAACACTATCTCGTACTGAACGATACTCTATATCATCATGGTGTCGATACTATTCTTAGGAATTGTCTTACTCTTGCTGAGGCGGAACACGTTTTAAATTACTGTCACATAGGGGCGTGTGGCGGTCATCTTTCTGGCTTAGCTACTGCCGATAAAATCTTGCACACGAGACATTATTGGCCCACTTTGTTTAAATACTACGTCGCAGCGGTCCAAAAGTGCCATACGTGTCATATTTTCACGAAGAAAATGCGCACCCATCCTGCCCCTCTTCATCCAGTTATCTACGTTGGTCCTTTTTCTAAATGGGAAATAGGCTTCGTTACATGCAATCCCACTTCTGTTGATGGACACAACTATATTGTAGTTGCGGTCAACTACATCACAAAATGGGTAGAAGCCATTCCCACTTTTAAGTGTGATGGAGAAATTTCCAATTTTTTCCTATTAAATCACGTCATATGCTGTTTCGGTGTACCCATCTCAATCCTTACAGATCATGATTCACACTTCCAGAACCATACGATGATGGAGTTAACTTCCATGCTAGGTTTTTGACAAGATTAATCTTCATCCTATTATCTACAAGTGAATGGTCAAGTGAAAGCCATAAATGGTGTCCTCAAAACCATTATTCATCGGTTAGTCAACAATCATAAAAAGACATGGCTTCAGAAGGTATACTGCACATTATGGGCATACCGAACATCACTGAAAACTGCTATAGGCTTCATGTCATTCCAACTAGCATTTAGTCTAGAAGCAATACTTCTAATCGAGTGTGAGATTCCATCACTCAAGTTAGTTGTTGAACTCCTACCCTGCAACACTATCGAAAAAGAGCTCTTCCTCTTGCTCGATCAATTGGACGAAACTCATCAAGATGCCACATTGGAATGCCCAAGTAAAGGCTTCATAAGACAAATCTATCAAGCCTCATTCTTTCCAAGAAGGCGATCTCGTTATACTCTACGATCAGAGACACGACCACCTGGAGGTAGGAATGCTTCAACCATTATGGTTTGGTCCTTACATCGTCACCAAAGTCCTTTAAAAATGAGCTTATGAACTTTAGCACTGTAATGGGATTCCACTCGTTGAGCCTTGCAACGGGCTATATCTTAAGAAATTTTTTGCCTAGTGTTCCACTGGGCATATGATTTGTAATTTTATGTATATTGGTTTTGTATTTTTTTTGTGTTTCTGGATATTTTTGGTTTTTGAGTGTTTTTTTCATGAAAAATCTCTTCTTTACACAGATGTCTTCGTCACCCTTACCATACATTGGATATGTGGATGGTGCCAGTCATTATACACCTAAGTCGGAACTACTTGGTTCTGGGGGAATCTTCCTGGGCAATGCCACCAACAATATTTTTGAGTACATGTCGATGATACAACTCCTCACAGAAGCTACATATCACGGCATCTCCAATCGGGTGGTCAGGTTAGATTCCCAGCTAGTCACTATGCATTTGAACAATAGTTATCATGTCTTTCATCCTGTCTTACTACATTATTACTTAAGGGTACAACTTCTAGAATGTTAATTTCGAATCATTAATTTTGAGAACATTCCTAGAGAATCTAATACATTAGCTGGTTCATTGGCGAATTATGTGTTATATTCGAATTTGTCACATTCATTATAGAAAGAGTCATGCATGAGTGTATATTTTTCCAACATAAAAAAATACATAAAAATTAAAAACACGAGATCAAAATTGCCAAAATATGTATATGTATGTGTGTGTGTATATCTATATATATATATATATATATATATATATATATATATATATATATATAAATTGCCAAAATATGTATAGGTATGTGTGTGTGTATATATATATATATATATATATCTATGTGTGTGTGTGTGTGTCGTGTCCAATCATGTCACATCCAAAAAATTCCCAAAAATTGGGTGTTTTACAAAAAATTGGTTCTGCTACGTCTCACTCTGACATTTATATATCTATCCACTATTCCTCCTGAGCCTGCTACTCATGGTAGAAAATAACCTCTATGGATAACCTCCTAAGAGGCACCAAGAACCTCTCTAACACACCAACTATGTGTCGAAGCAGGTGAATCGATATCTCCCCCATAGGAAGAGGCGGCACGCCCATGCTCAATCCCTCGAGGTTCCTAGAAACCTCATGCAAACTGCGTGGATCATCAACCTCTTCGGTGGCTACTACAGCCTCTGCTACTACACCAACCCAAGGTAGTTGCATTCTTCACCTTCCATAGTGAGGGGCTCCGTCTGGATGAACGGGTGCCACATCTGTGTCAAGAAATAAGCTTCATGTCAAAATATTTTCACCCAGTAAACAAAAAATTTGCATAAAATTTCAAAAGATAAAAAATACTTAAACATTGATAGTATTCCTTCTTACCATAGGGAACCCACTGAGTGCCTGGTGGCAGTATCAATTCCGGATCCCCTATGTAGGTTATCCTTGCATAGGGATAATCTTTGATCATTAGGATCTGGCCATCTAACCACTCGAAGAATGTATCATTAAAAAAGTGATGAATTGGACCCTCTCTAGTCCGTGGAAACAAAGAAGACCAATGGGTGTGTCTCAGATCTCGTGATCCCATTGCATCTGTGATCATCCTTGGCCTCATCATAGGCACCCACTCTAGTATGAATGACACTATCAGTGTACCAAACCCAAATTCTCATTCAGTCTGGGTCTTACATGTCGTTATTTCTTCCCGAACCTAGCGGACAACACCTTCACACCAGTCAAAAACCTGTCCCTGCATACAATCCAGCACCAAAAATACCTTGGCCTTGGTGGCCATGTGCTTACTGTTGGCTCTTTCTAAGCAAACTATCATCCACAAGAGGGACCAAAACGGTCTCAAGACCACTCATGCTATAGTAACCCAGTTGCTTGCAGATGTAGTATTGTTTATGCAGTGAGCTCGGATCAGATCCACAGTTGTGCAAGGATTAGCCCTGGAACCTGTCATATTGGGCCTCAGTCCTTTGCATGACAGGATAGTCAAATAGTATATGTCATCCTTCTTGATCGAGAGTTCATGACCCTCGATATGAAAGACAAGTTGCTAATCGTCCCACTACTGGATTATCCATCTTAGAAGGTCTTCCTGACCCATCATTAGCTCTAAATGAGCATACTTCAGTAAATTTCCTCTCCGGATAACCAACAAAGTAGCAGCATCAGTGAACATTTCACGTTATTCTCGTTCATTCTCTCTTTCGCACCAAATACTCATGGTAAATAGATTCACACATATAAAATACATTTTTCCAATGGATTATTTGTTGGAAAAAACACTTTAGGATTGAGAAAAACAGGTTTAAAAAATGATTATCCCAGCTAATGCAGGCCCTAGTTCAAAGTAGAGCATGCTAACACATTGTCCCTTAATGGGAAGTGTGTTTAACATGGCCCTTATGCTAGCCACCCATGCTAGTCGCTTAAAATTTTTAAGGCCTACTAAAAATGAAATTTTTAGCCAATAAAAAAACTAAAATGACAATGGAAAGCTAGATTATGCCTCAAGCTCTTACCTAGATCTCGTGAAATCAAAAACTGTTGCCGAGATCATCCACAATCGACAGTAGAAGTTTCACCTCCTCTTTCGCTTCGAAACTCTGTCACAGCACTCAAACTAGTGAAAATGAAGGTATTTTGCTGTCTTATAGACATTTTGAAGGTATGAATCTCTCAAATAGTTTGTTAAAATTGGAAAATTTCTACTATTTTTGTCACAGCTATTGTTTTTTTAAAACATCACTGATGCTCTGATAAGTTGTTAGTGTTCATGTGCATATTTGACCGTGTTCGAGCCAGCAAAAGCTTTATTTTTAGGGACTTTTTCTATCTCGTAAAACTGAAAAAACCCCGAGTTGCCTTCGCCGGGCTCATTAAACTACTACAATGAAGAAATATGAGCCATTGTTTACCATCTTTTTCTAACTCGTTAAAAAAATGAAAAAAGTAACCGAGTTTTTCACTGTTGGACTCGTTAAAATTTCATGGAGAGCATCGAGTTTTTCTTCATCTGACTCGTTAAAACTTCAGTAATAATATTGAGTTTACTCCATCTCCTCATACTCATAACAAAATGATGCAGATGTCCATTGAACATAGGTTTATCACTTTATCCGGATTCAATGGACTAACTTACGGAAAATTAACTGTGTCGACCTTACTATTCTCCCTTCATCATACCTGGTTATCAAACATGAAAAAGGTACCCCTAGAATTGTCTTTTACGACGTATTTCAGACTCTCTAAATATGAAAAGATCATCGAGTTTACCTGTCTGGACTCGTTCAACTTAATCAAACGGGGAAAAAATTTGGAAAATTTGGATACTTATTATGTTATACTATGAAGTTCAATTTGGCAGCACAAAATCTTCAACATGACACTTCCAAGAAAATTCACTCGAATGAGCCGAACCCTAACATCTATGAGTTTAGGCTTCGTATGTCAATGCCCTTGCACTGGTGAATCCTAACACCCTATTACTGTGCCTTCTATTGTTCAAGAGGATCCCACTATCTACTGCTTCCTATATCAGTCGAGCCATCATATACTAGATATTGTTTGTCATCACTTACTCCCATTTTCTCTTGACTATCTCCAAAAAAAAAATTGTCTTTTCCCATTTCATGTCAATTGATGTAGGATGCCTCGGTGCCTACCTTTCAACATATCTCTTGTTATCGACTTCAACATATTATCTAGGAAGTTGATCCAGAAACACATCAGTACCTGAGTGCTTGCAGACCTCAGTGGCAGGTTACCTTATGTTTGATTCGGGGTTCTCATTATTAGCTCTCGATCGAATGATTCTATGAGTGTTTGACATCAACTCCTTTCATTCACACTCGCTTTGTTTTAGTGTGCATCTTGGGGACCATAATCCTTATTGATGGCCACCCTCGCGAATGTTAACAGTTTTCATTATTGACTAGCAATAAAACGATTTCTCACATGTTCAACTACAAATTCTTCATTCACATGTGCGGAAATATGCAATTTAGTGAAGCGGCAAATAAGAGCTTGGGTTGAGGATCACATAATTTTAGTTGTGTTTCCTATCCCAAGTTGCGATATTGTTTTCGGAGACAGCTTATTAGATTGATCCTGTCATGACACAAGCTTACACAATATGCTTATTGGTGGACACACTGGTCATATCTCTTTTAGAGAAATAATTTTGATACAGCTACTGAGCATGGGAATGCCCGAATTAGGACATATACTTATATTTTTGACATATGTTGTTGTTTCAGGTTTTCCTCAGTCCCCCAACTCCTCTCGCTCTACTACATATATTGTAAAGTATTTTAGCCATCGTATTTGCCTCTGACCTCACACTTTAGGGGCCATCTGTTATAGGACAAATGACCTCATCAGGCTAGAGGAGAAGGTAACATGGAAGGAAGAAAATGACCTAGACAAAGACCCATTTTGCCAAGGTAACACACCCCCAGAATCAGCTAGACAGAGTTATAATGCACCCTAGCCATGAAAAGGGAGAATTAGTGCCTAGGGAAATGCTATGTCTTTCCTGGGGGGCAACGTTATATGTGTTTGAAAGTGAAAAGGGAAATATCCCGCGGAAATTGACTGGCATTTATAGTTTTTTCTTAGAATGAGTCAGTTGAAAAGTAGAAACCTATGGTATAAACATTTTATTAGATATTTCCAGACACAACCAAACTCCTATAGAAGGAAAAATTAGGAAAAAGTTAGGAAACATGAAGATCCTTCCCGATTCAAACTGGTTGAAAGGATTGGCAAGTTTTTTCAACTTCATTTCCTATAAATTGGAGGTTTTGGCAATTGGTCAAAGGTCGAATATTTGATCATATGTGGAGTAGAATTTTGTTGTTGAGGTATGAGGCTTGAAGATCGGCAAGGTTCATTGAGGACTCTTAGCCAAACCATTGTCACACTCGAAGATAGAGAAAGAGAGAGAGGAATTGGAAGGTTGAGGGCTTGGTACAACCAATGGTTGTAATCCTCCTTTTTATAAATTAATAGAACTATATCTGTTTTTTCCATTTGATGTTTCAGTGTCACATTTGTTTCTCATTTTTCTATGAAGCATGATATAAATGACTTAGATTTTCATAGTTTAATGTCAATTATATACTTGTTTAATTGTTAGAAAGTGATACTATTTTCAAGATTACACGAGTGCTTTGATTGGTTGCAGGATCTGGATTTGGAGCTGGTGAGGAAGGACTTCTACCACGCCGCTTAGTGCTCTCCATAGGATCTGTTTTCCACAAAGAGGTAATCATTCTAAATCTCGCTTTGTCAATTATATATTAGTATGAAAATGTATGAAGTATCTTTGTAACTTTACAGCTAATATGACAGTCTATCTCGGGCATCGGAAAGCTCTAAGAGGGATATTCACCAACTACCACCCAAGAATTTTACCCTTTAGCATTGGGTTGCACTAGACAGATCAAAATTCACTAGAGTAAAAGGACCTTTGAGTAGTAAATATCTCATTGGAAAAGTAGATGATGATTTTTTCACATGTTATGATATCATGTATTTATTTTTACTTAGAAAAACCTTTCAAATATATATTTATGTAGATGAATATTATATAAAAATGGTTGTGTTAACTTATCCATTGGAGGAAGAATCGGAACAAATTTTGGATCGCTATCTTAATTTTCCAAGCCAAAGGAAACACATATTTTAGCAAGAAATGAGGGAAGATCCAGTTTTAGAGGAGCTAAATTAGAATAGGTTTAAACATTTTGAAATTTAATGGATATATTTGTATTTTGTTCGAATTAAATATTTTTGTAAAGATACTTTATATATTGTTTTTATAAGTTTCAAAACAATTGATTAGTGGACCAAAGAGACTCTCTGAATGAATGAATGAATATATATATATATATATATATATATATATATATATATATATATATATATATATATATATATATATATATATATATATATATATATATATATATATATATTCAACGAGTAATGACTCAGTCTATCATAATACCGTTTTGTATGTTATGTTTTTGTTCCATACATATTGGTTTTCAATGTTACATTCATTACCGGGTTGTTTAATTGAACAAACTTTTTATTTCAATACTCTTTTCATCATTTGTCATATGTTTGTATATAATTTTGTTGTTGGTTAATATTCACTTTAGGATATTTTCATATACTTTCATTTGTCAAAACGTTAACCTTTAGGATAGTTACATTATAAACAAGATGTGTTACCGAGCAACAAGTCCCCGCCTTGTAGGAGTTGCGCTTCGCTTGGTTGCAGTGTCACAAAACTATGACCGAATAATTTATGGAAAAGTGAAGTGCGTTGTGTGTCACAAAACTATGACTGAATAATTTATTGCAGCGTGGTTGCAGGTTAGGTTAAACATATTACTTAGTATAACAATTTTATTTGTTCTAGACTGTTTAGGGAAAATAGTAGTAGTACCTACATCCACATTAGTATAAGTGTATTGGTTGGAACTTGCAACAAATTAAAGAACCATTTTTGTAACTGAATAAAAAAAAAAATGGAGGACCATTACTCTGAAGGAATGATCAGACCTCAACATCGACCTACTCACAAGTTGATAACATCAAACTTCCTCTAGTCTTCAACTAAAGTTGAAGTCTTCCTCAATCCTTTGGCCAACTTCAACATTGACACCAACCTTGATCAAGATTCCAGTATAATATTGACAACATCGACATTCAGCTCAACTAGGACTGCCTCAACAAGCAAGACGAATCTAGCAGCACCCATAGTATTAACTTTCCTAAGTGTAACTCTTCAGAATCCTCTCATGTTTTAGCAAATAGAGCACCTATACTCGAACAGTCCTACAATTTTATCGTAAACAGAGGATAGTATAACTTCATTTTGCTTTCCTATAACTATAACTTAAAAAATATTCCTGTAATTTTGAGGTCAAAGCTTGAGAGAAATACATGAATTCTATTACCAACAGAAATAAGCTTTGCAGATGCATAGGCATTCATTCCTAAAGAAGCCGCCTTTGAATGGTTAATATTGAGTTCAATTCCCGCAATCCAATTCAATCCAGAAGAAATGTGAGCACCCATACTTGCAAGAGCCTCTAAAACCGGGGCTACCCCTCCATGAAGAACATCGAAAGGTTGTTCATTTGTGCCCAGAAATCAAACCAATTTAGCAAATTAGCCATAAATAGCCATTAAAATCAAAAATTACAGTTCCAAAACTATCTTGAAAAACTTATGTAACAAACTAATCCAGAAATATAATGAGCATATAGTACCTCTATAGTTTTTTCTTTAAGTTCACCCTCCAACAAAATTACTATTCATTTTCTTCTACAAACTATAAGAACAAACATATATATTTCACACTTGTATCCACAAAGATTGCATGCACATACCACAAACAGAGGCTACATACATAGATTTTTGCCGTCAAGCTTATGTCATCACAAAATGCAATGTACTCATGTCATGCAAATAGTTTGTAAGCACAACGTACTATCACTTCACCATTACAGAATGATTATCATTAAACTGAATACCCTCATGACCTAGAAAGATTATCATTAAACTGAATACCCTCATGACCTAGAAAGGCATCAAATGCATGAATTCCCATAATTCCAATCTTTTACATCAAAAATTACATTGTACCCACATGGTGTCATGTCTAGCTGATGTGCAAAGGCTAAAAAAATGATGGAGAATGGATTTAACAATAAACACTATTGTAACCTACGTGGCAACAGCATTGAGTGACAGTAAAATGCCCTGATACTTGATCTGAGCTAGCCAAATCCACCTCAAACCTAAAGGGCATAAGCACTAAATTAGGTGCTCTTAAACCTCTTTTGGTCTCTAGAATTTTTCCTTGTTGATACTTCTCTGTGAAAGAGTCTTTTGGTCCGGAAGCCATATCGCATCAAAGTTCAATCTTCTTGGTTTTGTAAACAGGTTTATTGAGATCAATACGCTACCACAAATAATTCAAGTAACTTGGGCGGTCATTAGACATTGAGATATGCTTTGAATTTGTTGTGCACGTGATGCAAGGTAAAATTCATTGACAAACTTGCTGGCATTTGTGACTGTATAATGGCGAGCATGTGACAATTTTTTCTATATCAACGGATATGCAAACTTAAAATAAATAAATAAATATAAATTTAATTAAATATATGAAATAAAACATGCAGTTCGGAACCCCAAGATTGCATGTGGGGCTTGCATGTAGTCCACGTGTGTATCCCCTCTCCACATTACAGGATTTGTCTGAGTCTTGTTAAGAGAGCACCATCAGTCGTGTCTACTCTCCATCATGCACCGTCAAGCATGCGAGTTAATGTAGGCGCAGGAATAGGGCGTAGAGAAATATCATGGACAAGCGTTCACCGACAGAACCACCTAACCACTACTAGACTGAAATTATATTTTAAAGTTAAAGCACTGACCTGCTCGGATACCTCAAATTCATAAGCTCAGTCATGAAGGCCAGAAGGAGCTGAGTGTGGATCTTGTTGCTTTCGATGTTGCTACCTCACCTGAACCAGTAGCAAAGCACCAAACAAAGGCATAGCGACCCGTCCAAGGTATTCCCCCACCCTGGTATGCCCGAAACTTGACTGCAATCAAACAGTAATACCATAAAAAATATCCTAAGACTATCATGGGAATGCGATGAATGAAAAGGTAAAATTTAAAACTCTACTGTGTTAAAACTTTCTTTTGCGTTAACCATAGATGACAAATTTAAGGTAATGATGAGAATTGCATCGAACTCACTAATTATCTGTTCAAAGCTAGAGAGGCATTCTGAAACGATGTGCCTCTGTCGAACCAGGCCAGAGACGCAGCCCGGGCAAAGAGCATGTCAAAAGAAGATGCTGAGGGTAAGGATGTTCGCTGGGGGTGTTCGTGGAGGATTGATTCCTACTTCCTTCCATCCAGCCAGGGTGTCTTCATTATTTCTTGAGACTTTTGTATCAAAGTCCTCAAAATGGATATGAAACCCTACATCCTCTACATCCATCTGCCTTCAGCCACTTCTGCATCCATCTGCCTTCAGCCATTTCTGCATCCATCCGGGCTGGCGAGCAGTTATCAATGGGGTCCGGAAGAGCCTTGAGCTAACCGAGGGCGAGCAGTTATCAACTTTGTTGGTTGATCAAGCATTGATGGATCCCCTGGTTCCATATTGGCAATTGGTTTCCATATGTGATGGCAATGCACCGCACAGCATCCACTGGTATGGTATGGGATGGCACACAGACGGCGGCACAACATCGGATGGCATTGAACAGAAAGGAACTCGATGGACAGAGAGATATGACTGCGGACAAAAAGATACAACACCTGTGAAAGACCAATGTAAATGTACTAATGTTAACTAATGGAATCGATTACTAATGAAAATAAACGAATAGCCTTAGTTATTCTGTGCAGGCCTACATGCACTTTTATCTGTGATTGGCGTTGTAATGTCAAATTATTGCCAATGAGATTTAACTGAACATGAACCTTTGGGCACACAGGTATTGGATTCGCCCGTGTCCATCATTCCTATAAGCCCTTGAAAATGGCTTCTGATTGGCTTTTGTTCAGTTGAGAAATGTTATTGATATCCTAATCCTTACTGAACATGTTCATGCATGATTTATCTCTATGAAACAATACAAAATGAAATGTTCATACAGGATTTTAGAAGGGGGAAGAAGGTTTAGTCGCGCCTGGATCTGAACGCTTCTATTTCCCGGCCCGGTCAACCGTCCACCCAGTTAAGTTCAAACACAATGGAATCACACTTAGCAAACGCTCGCTGCTGGCTGGTGTGCCTCTGCCTGCGTTGCGAGCTACCAAATTTGGGGACGTCTCTGAGGGTTTTCCCGTGGCCCATTCATCCGACTGTCAAGAAAATGAAATAATGCCCTCCTAAGGTTATTAAGGTAAGTTTGCTATCAAATCTTCCTTTAGTCACTGTAACTGATATATCTGTGCTAAGAGTTGTGTTTGTCTGTGAATCCCTGTCTGTCTTGTACTCTCTAAGCGTAGCGTACTGAGGAAATCATAGAGATCCAACAAAGCCATGAAATAAGTTCAATCGGGGGCTGCGTTCTTTGCTGTTAGCCTTTCTATTACGCTATGAAATAAGTTCAATCCGGGGCTGTGTCCGGGATTCTTTGTTGTTGGCATTTCTATATATATAGAGTATTAAAATAAAAAGTGTGTTCAATTAAACAACCGTGTAATGAATGTAATTTTGAAAGCCAATATGTATGGAAAAAAACATAACATACAAAATAAGTATTATGATAGACTGAGTCATTACTCGTTGAATATATATATATATATATATATATATATATATATATATATATATATATATATATTCAACGAGTAATGACTCAGTCTATCATAATACTTATTTTGTATGTTATGTTTTTTTCCATACATATTGGCTTTCAAAATTACATTCATTACACGGTTGTTTAATTGAACACACTTTTTATTTTAATACTCTTCATCATTTCGTTGTTATGTTTGTATATAATTTTGTTGTTTGTTAATATTCATTTCTAGGATATTTTATATATGCTTTCATTTGTCAAAAACGTAGAACCTTGTAGGATAGTTACATTATAAATAAGAGTGTTTTCATCAAATGAATAATAGTGAGCAACTTTTGAGTTTTATGTTAAGTTAATCACAACATTTGTTTTTCTTTATTTTTTATTGAGCCATATTTATCAAAATTTTATGTACCTTACATGTGATGTGCATGTGTTATGGCGGAGTTTTTTCTAAGTTTTTCAATTTAATATATTTTTTTTCGTTTTTTCTTGTGCCACTGTTTACTTAGATGGTAATGATTTTTTGCACAATAATGCTTGTAAATTTTTATTTTTATTGTCTTTACTTGTTTTGTACTTTTCTTGTCCCTGTCACATAATTTATAGTGGATTTTATAATTTGGTGTTACAATGGTTTTTGGCTCATCAAAAAGGAAATATGTATACTATATTAATTTAAAAAACAAGCATTCGTTCAAAATTCTATTTTGTACGACCATTTTAATTGTGAATTTCTAAATTTAAATAGTTAGTTGTATTAAGGTACAAGTTGAATAATTATGCAATTGGTTTTTATGCACCTGAAGATAGGTAGAAATGAAATGTAATCAATCAGTCGTGCAAAGTCCCACTAACTTGTATTTTTTTTGCTTCTTTCATTTCCACTAACTTGTATTTTTTTTTGCTTGTTTTATTTCCACTATCTTATATAGGTTTAATTGTTCAAGACCTATAATATGCTTGGAGGTATGAAGCATTCTTCATTTTGAAACATTTGAGGGTATCATGTCATATTTGCAAAACATTTAACGTTATGATAGTATTATTTTTTGTGCAATTTTTTATAAATATTAATTCACAGGAATATTTTTTTTATCTAGTGGAGAAATCTCATTTTCAATTAAGGAATAACAATGTTATTAATCATGTATAGTACATGCAACCTTTTAGGAAAATTAATTTCTTGGTTTTCTATTAATGAGAATGTCACTTATAAGGGTATTTTATGGATTTGAATTGCTCCAGGGGCACCTGAGGAGTGGATATTTTTATTGTTTGTTGTCCTATTAATGATCCTAACATATGCCAAATTTTATTGAAAGAGGCAACATTTTCATATTTTAAGGTGAGAAATCTCCCTCTTTCGCAAATGATATGCATCACTTTATTTTTTGATGGTTGTATGCAGGGTTTGCACCAAATTAGCTGCTTATTTATTAGCCTCTAAATTTTCATGTTTACAATAAGTATACATTGTTAGATCTTTTACAAACTTAGCTTTGTTTTTCTGCAAGTTATTGGGTATGAAAATATTCTATCCTTATTTCATTTGCTTCAAAAACCATGGTTAGAGGGTAGCTTACATCAAAGCTACATATGATTGACCTTGGTGCACAACAATTTATGTTACCTTGTTTACACTTAGTATGCAAGTTTTATTGATTTATGCATTTGCACATCAAGGAAAAATCGTAGGGTCCTTCTTCTTCAAGTACACATGTAGATCATGAGGCATGGTTGATTAACTCAGGTGCATCCTTTAAATTCACTCCCCATAGGGAGTGGTTCTGTGAGTATGAAAAATATGATGGTGGTAATTTTTTCCTAGGGGATGATAGGAAGGTCAGAATTGTCGAACATGGGAAATTCAAGATGAAAATGCAAGGTGGAAGGATTATAACACTTCCTCATGTTCTGCATATTCCTGCATTCGAAAAAAAATGATTTTTGTAAGAAAGATAGATGATGCAAGTGTAAAAATTGTTTTCGAGAAGGATACCTACAAGATGGTTTGGGGAGCACTGGTATTAATGCAGGGAGTTCATATTGGATATTTGTACAAGCTTGTGGGTAGCATTGTTATTGATGGGTGCAATAGTTCTCTAGTTCTTGAAAGTGGAGTTGAAAACCTTTTTCTTTCTGGATAAAATACCATGTTATGGAATTAAAGGCTTCAACATATTGGAGAGAAGGGACTTTGAATATTGCATGGTAATGGTATGATAGAAGGCATGTCTAATTTCTCTCGGTATTTTAACTTCTGTGAACATTGTGTATATAGGAAGCGGAATCAGGTGAGTTTCCCCTCTATTGCTAAGAGGGAAAATGAGATATTATAACTTGTGTACTATGATGTGTTTGGACCTATGTTAGTTCCATCACTATGTAATTTTGTGTGATATGTATCATTTATATATGACATATCAAGGAATACAAGGATATATTTCCTTAGGAAGAAATCTAAAGTTTTTGACAATTTTAAATAGTTTAAGGCTCTAGTGGAAAAATAGACATAAAAGAAGATAAAGGTGTTGAGGACATATAATGGTGGAGAGTTCTGCTAGAAGGAATCTGAAGATTTATCTAAGAAGTGTAGTATAGAACGACATAATACTACTCCATACACACCTCAACAAAATGGAGTTGCGGAAATAATGAATAGGATGTTGATGGAAAAGGAAAGAAAAATCATCAGTGGTGTCAGGTTGGGACAATATTTCTAGGGATAGGCAATAGAGACTGCACGTTACATGGTTAACAAATCACCTTCATCGTCATTGGAGGATAAGACTCCACATGAGGTATGGACTGGTAAGAAACCCTCTTTCAAATCTAAGGATATTTTTCTATGATGCATATGTACATGTTTAAAAGGGGAAAATAACCAAGTTGGGTGGTAAATATGAAAGGTGCATATTTATTGGGTATAATAATGGTTTAAAAGGTTATAAGCTTTGGAACCCAAAAAAAAAGGAAGGTTGTGTACAATCAAGATTTGGTGTTTAGAGAGGTGATAGATTTTATTAAACATGAAGTCATACTAGAGGAACCTCAAAAGATAGATTTTGAGCTAAGGGAGGAGGAATCAGACTCTAAAATCGAGGAGGAATCAAAAGAGGAAGAGCCACAAACTCCATCTTTGTGAAGATAATTCGAGAAAGAAGGAAACTAGAAAGGTGGTTGATGAAATTTCAGCTTTGGACAAAAATGAGGCTTGGGATCTGGTAGAGTTTCCAACTAGAAGGAAACCCACTGGAATAAAATGGTTTTTTAAGAAGAATATGAATGCAGAAGGAAAGGTGGATAATACAAAGCTCGATTGGTAGCAAAAGGTTATTCCCAAGTGTCAAGGAATTGATTTTGGTGATATTTTTTCTTTTGTTTCCAAGTTAGCTTCTATTATATTACTTTTATATGTTGCAACTCCTTTTGATTTTTTGGTAGAACACATGTATGCGAAGACAAAATTTCTTCATGGGGATATGGAAGAAGATATGTACATGAAGAAAATTGAAGGATTCACGATGAAGGGTAAGAAAGAATTGGTATGCAAGTTAAAAAAGTCTTTGTATGGGTTAAAACATTCATCAAGGATGTGGTATCAAAAATTTGATACATATATGCGGGGACTTGACTTCACCAGAAGAAAAGAGGATAATTGTGTTTATTTTAAGTTAATTGGTGACTGTGTTATTTATTTTGTCTTGTATTTGGATGATATATTGCTAATTGGAAATGACAAAGGAATTATCCAGGATTTGAAGATCAAATTTTCCTCCAAATTTTTCATGTAGGACCTTTATGTTGTAAACTATATTTTAGGCATGGAAATTAACAAATATAGTACAAAGAGGAAGCCCTTGTTAAATTAGAGGAAGCTTTGATTAAACTAGAGGAAGTATATTAAGAGAATACTACAGAGGTTTAATATGTAGGATAGTAAACCGATGAAGGTTCATATTCATGTAGGTGTAAATTTGTCTACTGAAAAGTGTCCCAAGACATAAGAAGAGGAAGAGGACATATCATGTGTTCCATATGCAAGTGCAGTCGATAGGCTTATGTATGCATTGGGAGTATTGAGAAGATTTATTTCAAAACTAGGGAAGGAGTATTGGATAACAGTGAAGCAGGTTTTCAGGTATTTGCATGACACTATTAATTATGGTCTGTGCTACTAATGAAGATAGGATTGGACAAAGTTTTGGACATTTGAGGCTTTGTGGATGTAGACTGAGATAGAGGTCTAGATCAGAGAAGATCTGAAAGTGGGTATGTGTTTAACCTATTTGGAGGAGCAGTCAATTCGATGAGAAAAAGGAAATATGTAGTCGATCTTTCGACTACAAAGGTTGAATACATGGTAGCTACTCATGGAAGTAAGGAAGCATTTTGGTTGCAGATATTTTTTTCAAGTATGGGGTTGGTAAAATGAGCTATAAGGATAGAATGTGATACGCAAAGTGAAATCTTATTGGAAAAGAACCCTGTTTATAATTCAAAGAAAAAGCACACTAATTTTTAGTATCAGTTTGTGCGGCATATGGTTGAGGACAAAAAAGTGTCGCTTACTCTATGAGAACTGAAGATTTTTCTTGGTGTAGATAAACAATGGGCATTGCAAGGTTAGAAAAATCACTAGACTCTATTCTGACCCCCTGTGTGGAAAATAAAACAACTAGTGGGATAATGTCATGTGTGTATTATGTTCTTTCCACGACTAGTCATGTGCGTGGGGGCGGGGGGGGTTGTGTCATAGGGGCTGTGATAATACTCCCTGTTCATTTTGTTGAGCGTAGTAGGGGGAGATAGCCCTCCCTAAACAGGGTCTAGGGTAGCGACCCAGGAAATTTTTTCTGGAACCTATAATGGGTGGCCATATAAGAAGAATATATTGGCCACCTCCTCGAAACAGTGCTCCCCTGCACGGTACCACCAGATGGAAAAAGTAATGGAGGAATATGAGGACATTTTCTCCTCACCCATGGAGGTTCCTCTACACTGTGAAGTCAAGCACTCCATTGATCTGACCCAAGGCTCGTCACCGCCTGATGTTTCCATACCTCATGCAACCTCACAGAAAAAATCCACACATGTATTTCTAAGGCTAATAAAGGAACCAAAATTATTGATTTATCCAGCACGTCTACTAGCAGGTCCATGACATCTTCGACAAATTCAATACCAAGTTCAGCAAAATTTGCCTGATCGCATTGAGGAACTAAATGAAATGAGGAGCATTGCTTCCTAAGCGAGGAATGATCTTGGTGGATTTTGGTGTCCAACCACCTATTCCATTTGGACCCTTGCCATCAGTTCTTTCAGTTTTTCAGTTTCTGCACAACTTACTATTTTTAGCAGTTTTTTGGGTCCTGAACTTCTGTGGTCGTTTTGAGGCCCTAAATGACATTTTTTGGAAAAATCAGGACCAACATGGATGTTCCTATGATGTTTCTCACATAAAAAGTTGTATTCCTCGAATAGATATTTATAACGAGGTATTGTGCGTGTCAAACAATGATCGTATGCCAAAGTTACGTCCCTAGGAAGATTGATGTACCAATTTACCCAAATGGGGCCCACAGTTTCGACGCTTCATCTCCTAGGGTTAGGTTTTTGGATTTTTAGGGTTTTCCATTATTTCTCAATAATAAATAGGCCCTCGAGCCTCATTGTAACAAATTTCATAAGCTTGTAGCCACCACATCTCTTCTCAGAGATAATCTATCAGCGTCTTAGCTAGCTTATTTCCAATATGTCTGTAAAAATATTTTAGTCATTTGTTATTAATGAAATAAATTTTTATTTTCTGTGTTTATGTATATTTGGGGCACTGTTGTGTCAGGATAAAATTTCCATTATTTTTCGTCGCATGTCCCCAACGAGATTGATGTATAAGGAGTTAGGGCTTGATCTAGTTGAACCCTTGCAAGATCAGCCTCACAAACCCCAACAACCTCCCATGGTGGAAGAAAAGAGATACAAGGGAGCAGGGGATCCTATCAAAACATTGCTCGAGGAGGCCCTCGAGAAATAGTGGGATGCGATGATGGATAACTTTGCCCAGATCCTTCAATAGTTTCCCACCAACGACACATATACATCCAGCTGCCACTCCTTTGAAGGTATAAGTAAACTTTGACATTCCTATATTTGAAGGCTAGATAGATGTAGAAACTTTAGATATATGGTTGAATTTTTTCGAAGGGTATTTCTCGGTCCATGATTTCTCCGACCGAGAAAAGATTATTTTTTTGCTCCTCAAAGCTTCCCCCCATGTGAAAGACTCGTGGGAAACCTACTGTGGGAAAAAGGACGAGAGGGAAACCTCTCTATTCTCGACCGTAACCACTTGAAATTAATTCCAAAATGGCATCAGGGAACAATATTACCCTATGGGGAGCTATGACAACAAGCACATCCAATGGACCAATTTCTGGCAACAAAGGGATCAAGATGCGCATGAACTGATGGATTCTTTTCATACCCTATGCACAAAATTGGGTTTTAAATATTTACAGAGACATTTGGTGCTCAAGTACCATAGCTCGTTGCACAGATACATTTAGGGGGAAATTGAGTTCCTCGACATTACCTCCCTTGGCATGACATATTGTTATGCCGCCAAGATCGGGAAAAAATTTAAGCAGAAGAAGCAAGACATTAGATCCATGAATCTGAAGCCAGGGAAAGGATCCCCCGAATCGAAAAACAAGGGGAAATGTGAAAGTAGGGCGAATCACAACAACACTAAAATTCAAATAAGGACACAGGGAAGTGGAGTGAATTTCATAACAGCCCCACTCACGGCACAAAGGAGTGTCAGGCCAAACACTCATTGGTGGTCGAACTGAAGGCACCTGAATCATATGCATGTCTTGATCCTAAGTCAGAACTAGACAAGGGCGAGGATGAAGGGAAGCAAATCATTGATGTTGATCCCAGTGCCATTGTTGCCACCACCAACCTCTAGAGGTAGGATCCCAAGGATCCAAAGGAGAGGGAGCACCTCTTCCATTCAAATATGTGGGTGAAGGGTTCTCCACTACAATTCATTGTTGATAGAAAAAGCCAAAATAACCTCATTTCAATAGAGGACATGAAGGGGCTTGGCATATTGACCAAAACACACCCGCAACCATATACCATTCGGTGGCTTCACCAAGGAAGATATCTTCGCATCCTTCAACAATGTCGCCTTCCATACAACATTAATCCATTCACAAATGAGGTATTGTGTGATGTTTCCCCTCTTGATGTGTCTGATGTATTATTGGGCCAAACATACTTGTGGAAGCGACATGTTGTGTATGAGTCTAGGGCTTATGTTGTTGCTATTAATTTGGGAAATAAATTGTATAGGATACCGGAGGTAGTACCACCTCCTGCCATCTCTTTGACTACTGCAAAACAACACAGTAAGATTGTTTCCAAAACTAGGAAGTTTAATTTCATCACTATTCACCCATAATACAATAAGAATATTGTGGCCACAACCTCGAAACAGGCCTCCCCTGCATCGAAACAACAGATGGAAAAAGTCATGGAGGTATACGAGGACATTTTCTCCTCACTCATAGAGGTTCCTATACATTGTTAGGTCAAGAACTCCATTGATCTGAGCCCAGGCACTTCGCTACCTGATGTTGTCATACCTCATGATATCAGATAGAAAAATTCTACATGTACTGTCTAAGGTTGATAATGAAGCGAAATTTATAGAACCCATCTAGAAAGTATGCCAAAAGGTCCATGATATCTTCGAGAAATCCAATACCATATTCAGCAAAATTTTCCTCATCCCATGGAGGAACTCAACACAATGGGGACCATTTCCTCCTAAGTGGGGATGAATGATCCAGGTGGATATTGGTATCCACCCACTTATTCCATTTGGACCCCTACCATCGGTTCGTTTAGTTTTTCAGTTTCAGCAAAAATTACTAATTTTAGCATTTTTTCGGGTCCTAAACTTCTGGAGCCCTTTTAAGGCCCTAAATGACGTGTTTTGGACATAAAAATAGAGATGCGATAGAAATAAAACTGGCTAGGGCGCGGGTATATTATCTTTAAGAAGATATGTGGCAACTACATGCCACTAAATTGTGTTACAATGAGGCTCGAGGGCCTATTTATTATTGAGAAATAATGGAAAATCCTAAAAATCCAAAAAAATAACCCTAGGAGATGAAGCACCAAAACTATGGGCCCTGTTTGGATAAATTGGTACATAAATCATCCCAGGGATGTAACTTTGGCATACGATCTTTCTTTGATGCGCAAAAAACCTCGTTATAAATATATATTTTAGGACTACAAATTTTGATGCAATAAAAATCAAAGGAAATTCCATGTTTCTCTCGGTGTTTCCAAAAAACTTCATTTAGGCCCTTAAAACGGCTCTAGATGTTCAAGACCCAAAAAAGTGCTAAAAATAGTAATTTGTGTTGAAACTGAAAAATTGAAAGAACTAATGGTGGGGGTCCAAATGGAATAGGTGGGTGGCCACCAATATCAACCTGGATCATTACTTCCCACTTAGGAAGAAATGGTCCCCATTGTGTTGAGTTCCTCCATGAGATGAGGCAAATTCTGCTGAACTTGGTATTGGATTTGTCGAAGATGTCATGGACCTGCTAGCGGACGTGCTAGATGCATTCAATAATTTTTTTTACCTTATCAACCTCAAAAATTACATGTGTGGATTCTGTCTATGTGGTCGCATGAGGTATGAAACCATCATGCAGCGACGCGCCTAAGGTAATATCAATGGAGTGCTTGACTTGATAGTGTACAGGAACATCTATGGGTGAGGAGAAAATGTCCTCGTATTCCTCCATGAGTTTGTTCATTTGTTGTTGTCATGTAGGAGAGCCCTATTTTGAGGATGTGGCCATAATATTCTTCTTTTCTTGTGGGTGAATAGTAATGAAAATAAATTTCCTCGTTTGGGAAAAAATCTTACTCCATTGTTTTGCAGTAGTCAAATTGATGGCAAGATGCGGTACTACCTCTACTATCCTGTACAATTTATTTCCTAGATTAATAACAACAACACGAGGCCTAGACTCATACACAGCATGTCACTTCCACAAGTATGTTTGGCCCAATAATACATCAAACACATCAAGAGGAGAAACATCACACATTACCTCATCTATGAATGGGTTGATGTTGTACGGAAGGTGACACTACTGGCAGATGTGAAGATCTCTTCCTTGGTGAAGCCACCCAATGGTATACACTTGCGGGTGTTTTGTGGTTGGTAGGTGAGAATTTTCACAACCTCTACTGAAGTGAGGTTCTTTTGGCTTCCACTATCGACAAGGAATTGTAGTAGAGAACCATTCACCCATATCTTTGAATGGAAGAGGTGCTCCCCCTCCTGTGGATCCTCGGGAACCTTTCTCTAGAGCTTGGAGGTGGAAACAATGGCACCCAGATTTGCATCAATCATCTACATCCATTTTTCATCGCCCTTGTCTGGTTTTGACTCAAGATCAGGACATGCATATGATTCAGATGCCTTTAGTTCAACCACCAAAGACTATTTGGCTCAACACTCATTTGTGCTATGAGTGAGGTTGTTATGAAATTCACACCACTTCCCCATGTCCCTCTTTGGATTTGTGGTTTTCTTATGAGTCGCCTCACTTTGGATTTTCCCCTTTTTCTGCAGTTCAGGAGAAAATTAGCCTAGCTTCATATTCGTGGATCCCTTGTCTCGATTCTTCTCCCTAAATTTTAGCTCGATCTTGGTGGCATAGCGATATGTCGTGCCAAGCGAGGTAATGTCGAGGAACTAAATTTCCTCATGAATGTATCTGTGTAAAAATCTATGATACTTGAGTACCGATTGTATCTTTGAATCTTTAATACCCAGCCTTGTGCGCATGGTATAGAACATATTCATGAGTTCGTGCAAATACTGATCCCTTTGTTGCTACAGCATGGTCCATTGCATGTACTTGTCCTCATAGCTCCCCATAGGGTAATATTGTTCCTTGTGTCTTGGAATGAGTTCCAAGTGGGTGTGGCCAAGAACAGAGAGGGTTCCCACTAATCCTTTTGCTCACAGTAGCCTTCTCACCAGTCTTTGACATGGGGAGCGACTTTGAGGAGCACAAAAATAATATTTTCTTCGTCATAGAAACCGTGGATCAAGAAATACGCTTCCAACAAATTCAACCATCTATCTACAATGTTTTCATCTATTTGGCATTCAAATATAGGAATGTCAAAATTTACTTGTAGCTTGAAAGGATTGGTGCCTCCAGAGTGGTTGATGGATGTATATGCGTCGTTGGTGGGTAGCTGTTGAAGGATCTGGGAAAAGTTATCCACCATCACGTTAATATGTTTCTTGAGGGCCTCTTCAAGAAATATTTTGATAGGATATCCTTCTCCCTCGTCTCTCTTTTCTTCTGCTATGGGAGGCCGTCATGGTTTACAAGGCTGATCTTGCAAGGGTTCAACCAGATCAAGCCCTCACTCCTTATACCATGAACTCAAAATTTATGCTGGAACAAATTAAAATACAGAAATAGACATAAACATATAGATGCAGCGAAAATTAAATTTCATTTCATTAATAAAAAATGACTAAAACATGCTTACATACATAATGCAAATAAACTAGCTAAGGCACTGGTAGCTTCTCTATGAGAATAGATGCGGTGGCTACAGGCCTCCTAATTGTGTTATAATGAGGCTCGAGGGTTTCATTATTATTGAGAAACAATGTAAAACCCTAAACATCCAAAAACCTAAACCTAGTAGATGAAACGCCAAAATTAATCTCATATTTTGACAATTCCATAACATATTATTCAATACAATTAGTTATTTTGCAAAATTTCCATTTTTGAATAATTTTATGGCTTTAGCTCATAATGAATATAAATAAAAATTTCATAAAATTATAAATCAAACTTATTATAACAATAGAAACTATATTAAATCTAATAAATACTTTAAAAAAAAAAAATCTACAAAATGCATGGTTGAAATTTTTTATTCATTCTATTCTTTAAAATTTTCAAATATTATTCCATTTTATCGTTTAATTCAAATTCCACCTAGAATTAATTCAATATTTTTTTTTTCCAAATATTTACATTATATTAACATGGAAATATGCATGGATTACATGTAAACAATTGTGGGGGCTCGTCGCCCATCAACCATTGATGTTCTCTGCCCTTGGAGGAGGAAATCAGAGAACTATTCTAAAGTTTTCAGATTAAATCTTGTGCAATGCATCAAAAAAATAGTGTTTAAACTTAATATTACAAAATAAAAAAATATATTTATGTTGTGCAACCGAGACACTAATATACAGACACTGAATTGAAAACAAAACATCAAAAATACATTCCTACAGGAAAAATGTGAGTGCTTAGTTAACTCCCTGATGGACAGGGAGCACTGTGATTTATTTTTTATGCTTGTATCCATCACTGAGAGGGTCAAACGTGTACCTTTTAGGAGTCTCATTGATGATGTAACAACCATAGGGGATCAGATGATGAGGAGAAAGTGTTGGAGCCCTCAACTGGTTGTTCTCTTGAGGCATTGCTACAACATGTTGGATTCAAACTAGGGAGGGGAGACTACTAGGAGCTATACCGATTGGAGGATATGTCGAACCAATGGATAGAGAGATGAATATGGAGGTACCATAGGAGGAGGAAGAGAGGAATTTGGGAAGGAATTAGATGTCAAGATCATGGGAGAGACATTGCAAGGAAGTGGTGGCATGGTAATTAATGGTATAAATTTTGGTTACATCGAGCAGGTGGCTCAATATTTGTTTCACTCCTGCATAAGAATGCAATGAGAAATAATATGATGAAGTGAAGAGAGAGTATTGTGACTCCAGTGAGCTTCTTTAGCCTGCAATTTTGTGACTTTATAGTAAATGTGGGCTAGAATGGAATGGTCATACATGATCTAGTCTTCATATCCAATAGGGAGGTGGGCGGGCGACCTCTACCTCTTCCACGCTCAGCACAATGTCCCCTACTTATTTCGTGACTCATGTTTTAAGGTCGGAGGGATGAAGAAAAGGAGGAAATATTACAATGGTAGTCAGAACATAGAAGGTTGTCTAAACAAGGCAAATAGTGAGCATCATGGTCTTCAGGTTAGGGAAAATGAAAGTGAGGCCATAATGTTGTGGGTTAATATGGAGAGAGGGGGATGAGGGTGAGCATTGAATTCATGCATGCAAGGGTTGACAGGACATTATAGAAATGATGGTCGCACAAGTGGAACGTTTTGTCATTGTGTCTGAAATTAATTCAAGTTACATTTCATTTACATTTATATTTATATTTCAATTGAATTTGAATTCATGAATAAGATAAATGAAAAATAATTCAGTCACAACAACATTACCATATCATTGAAAAACCAAAATTATCCATCAATTTCATGTGAAATGGTGTTCGAAGAAAAATATAACTGGGTTTTCCTTTAAATCTTCAAACATAGTTGATATCAATTTTATAACTTTATTAGTTTTTTAAAAGTATAGACATGAAGTCGTAAATGTAAATTATTACTTCAATTTAGGTGATAGCATAAATATATTTGTTTTATTTCATTTGCATACTAATATCTTAATAATATGAACGATGAGAATGGTGCACTCAGAACAATGACACAAAATTCATTTCGTATGCCCTTGTACATTAAACACTTATGGGGGGTTCCAGAATAAGATTTATGGAGAAAAATCACTTTATGCTATGCATGGTGGCTCCATAATGATTTTGGGCGCCCCCTCATGAAAACAGCTTAGCTGGTTACCCCCAAAAAATACCATTCTGGCACAATTAAAAGGACTAACATAGAGCAATAACTAAACTTTGAAACAAACCATTTTTCGCATGTCCTATGCGATAATATAATATTAAAATTATTAGAAGTGAAAATTTGCAAAATGTTAGGTCCCACCTTACCAACCATAAATAATATAGAGAAGTAAAGGTCACATTGAACACTAATTATCATTTTCTTTTTTACTCATAATACGAATAACCTAGTTATCATGTAATCATGAACGTTAATCTATTTCAATATAATAATGTAACATAAGAATTCATGGATAACTTTCCCTTAAAACAAATTCTAGAACGGATTTATCCTCAAGTTTAACAAAATATAGTATGTCCTATTTCCATACTTATATGTGATCTCTAAGTAAGACTCGAAATAAATTCCACCATGATGCCATGTGAAAACACTAAGCTAGATCAACCTATTTGATCTCCTATATTATGCTAAATAAGTTCCACCTATTAACTCTTCACATAATAAAAAAAAAAAAGTTTGCCACAAGAATGCAAAATATGCTTCTATCAAAAAAATGACATATAAGGGTATGAGTAGTAACTTACTTGTAACAAAATAAATTAAGGAGGAATATGTCTCCCTTCATGAGTAAATTTAATAAATATTATATGTAAGAGAAACTTTTGGATTATCCATAGTGTAATAAGAATCATGTCGACGTTTTGAATCCCAACGGTGATCCATCTTCAGAACTAATTTATGAATGAAATGTTGAAAGAAGAACGAGACTATAATAAATAGGGAACTACAAACAAAAGAAAGAGTCAACTAAAATCTAAATTAACTGATTTCGTTATTTTCATTTTTCAAATATATATTTTCTATTTATAATTACTTTAATTCTTATTAATAAAAATTTTTACTGATAACTGTTATTCACCATTAATAAATAAATATTACTTTCAATAAAAATAATCTTAGTTTGAATGAAAATGATTTTAGAATTTAATTTTAATAATAATTATTGAATTTTCTATAGGGGTTACTTTATTAAAAATATATAATTATTATTAATTATTATTAATGATAATAAGTATTATTAATAATAGTTATTACTATTTTATTTTATTAATAGTAATTACTATTTAACAAAGTCATTAATAATGATTATTAATGTTATTTTCATTAATATGATTAATAATCATTATTAAAGACTTTGCTAAACAATTATTATTATTAATAAACTAAAATAGTAATAACTATTATTAATAATTATTATTATCATTAATAATAATTAATAATAATTATCTATTTTTAATAAAGTAACCCCATGTAAAATTCAGTAATTATTTTTAGAATAAATTTACTTTAATTAAAATTAAATTTGTGATTATTAACACATAAACTATATTTAAAAAAATGATAATTAAAATAAAAATATTATAATTCATTCATAATGAAAATACCATTAATAATTATTATTAATGTTTTTTTTAATTGTAATTATTATTAATGACTTTGTTAGATAGTAATTATTCTTAATAAAATAGTAATAACTATTATTAATCATTATTGTTATTAATTGTCTCTTATTAATAAATTAAAATTCAATAATTGTTATTAAAATTAACTTCTAAAATCATTTTTATTGAAAGTAACATTTATTTATTAATGGTGAATAACATTTATCACTAATAATTTTAAAGTAATAACCTTTTGTTGGACACCTAATCCTCTATGGGTAGGTGTGGAAGGAGAATAATCACAAAGGAGTCCAAGTGACCTTGGAAGATGAATCCAAGAGTCACACCATTGTATTATAAATGTACATCTATGGTGAATAATATAGATAACTCATACTTACATTTCTATGTTTGTTTTTACCTTCTTCACCCACCATGTGTGTGTTTAACATGGTATCAGAGCAAAACGTACTCCTGACTTGCCCAAATATGAGCCACTATTTTTTCTAGCCTCTCTATGCATGTTAGTTTCGCCATTTCTGCTCACTTCCCATAACAGTCCATTAATTCATTGTTTATCGATTCTGCCATTCAGATCTGCAATCAAAGCCATAGTTTTCTGTATTTAAATGTTATGTCTTTGAATTTTGGAAAGGATTTAATTGGAGCGCCGGTGGCAAAATATTGTCTGGAGATATCTCAGCATTCCTACTACTGTGTGTTTTTTGAAACCATTTTCCATCGAATACCGTGAGTATGGGCATCTCTGTGTGTTTTTTTGAAACTGTTTTTGAAGTCTTTCCATTAAGGACTGTGAGAAGATGTGTTCAAATTCCGTGTATGCATTGGATTACATATGACGGTGAATTTTTGGATTACAAAAACCATGGGCTAGTTTATATCATATTTATGTGTTGAACACAAAATTCTAAACCATTGTTGCATGAGTTTGGAGCTTGCATTATTGATTCCAGTGATTGTGTTACATTAGTTTCAAAGTATTCTAATATATGTCTTGAAACCACTACATATATGCCTCCTTTACGTTGAATTTAAAAAGTGTGAGTCTGCATCAATTCATGCTATGGTGTAGCAGTGTTGAACAAAAGGGATTTGTATTGTAAGAACTATTGTCTGCCATTGAGAAAACGAATAAAAGGGCCGAAAAATCAAAATAAAAATCACATTGTTTGGGTTGAGATACCCTTGGACATTATTCTATATGATCATGAAGCTTCGAGTTATGGGAGTCACCACCACTCGGCATTCTTGGCATTTTGTCCCATTCCTTCTAAACACCACATAATGGTAGTAATTTTTCGGAAGAAATGCTGTGAAATCATTGTAGCTCTCCGCCGGACCTCCAGTTTTATCCACAACAAATTTTTTAGACTTTTCCTTGGTCTTTGAAATAATATAACGATGCACTTTCTTCCTCTGCAACTCCAATAAAACATGCTTGCATTCATCTGCAACTCCCATTCCTAAAGATGCACTAGAGATTTTGAACGACATTGTTGTAGGTGGCCGCGAGGGAAATTCCAGACTATCCCGATGAAATGTGGCAGCCTACAACTTCACAGGGCAGATAATTGAAATCAGAAAGCATTTCCTGATCAGTCAGAGTCAGAGGATGTGGATCGAACCCTCGCTATGAGCAGGCTTAGTATTCTCTGATGTGAAAAGACAAAAGAAATATTGGTGCATGTTGTGTTTGAGTGCGTCGATTAATTATGTGGGTTGGTTTGTATGTGCACACGTTATTGTAATTTTCAAAGGAGGGAAGGAAGTAGCGCTTAGAAAAGCCATTGTTTAAATCTCTGCAATTCAGATATCTCAGTATGGTGTGGTAACGCTAAGAGAAGAACTAGTGACACAGGCCAATACCGGTTCTAACACTACGACACCTTAGTCAGCCACATAAGAGGGAAACACTAGAAGATTTGAAAACCAGTGAAAAATTGTGGTGTGCCAGGGGTCCAAATAATGCATAGAATATCAGATGAAGGAACAAAAGGATGAAAAGATCGAGTTTTTTTGAAGCAAGAAGAGGTTTTCCCCATAAGTTCATACTCTTATTTGAATTCACTTTATGCCAAAATTTTGAACAAAATAAGTTAGTTTGTGGGTTTCTCAATGAGTAATTTTCATAGTTTTATTCACTAAAAGGGCCAAGCATTTTCAGAATTGGAGGTTTAATTTGAGAGGATAATCTTTCAAATTTGAAGTCAATTTCCTACTTTAGTTGGGTTGAGGGTTAGATTTCCAGATACCCACGAATTTATCCAGGGGTTCTGACAACGTAAAATATACAAACAGAGGTTGCCATCATTTGTATATTAGTAGAGAACATCTAGGAAGATTTTGTGCAACATTTAGGAGGTCACGTACAATTTTGTGACTGATAAAACTTGCAAAAGAAGCCGAATGCACTGGCCCATATGATTGTATTGTTCCATATTTCATTTCATCACTGAGCCACATTATCCATGTCGTAGCATAATTTCTTCTCAAAGGGGTCAAGTGGAACTTGTTGAAGAATATGGGTGCTTGTAGTTAAAGGATTCATTTGCTTGTGGACATATCGATTTACCTCTAAAATTGTAGCAACCATTTTTTAATAATATTGATTGAAACCAAACTGAAGAATATTCACAATTTCTTTACATTGTAAACAGGTGCATTATCGGTTGAAGCCAACACCCTTTATTTCTTTAGCCTAAGTTGTTTGAAAAATGGCCAAATTTTATGAAGCATTACAGTCCTTGGAAAATTTAATACAATCCACTATTGATGACACAATCCGAATCAGTAAAGACACTCACTTTGATATCCATACTTGCTTGCATCATGCACAAGAAAAGGTTGCTTTTCTGCAACTAGAATCTCAGCCTCAGTAAGAAGAATTACATCAGTGGATTCATCATTCTAAAAATTTTTTTCTTCAGAACACTAAGACAGACTCCCATCAACAACAAGAAATTGCAGATTCAGTACCCATTTTAAGCGCAGATTTACAAAAAGAAGAAAAAATCCAGCCAGCACCTCCCAAGCCCATAATCAGACCTTGGGAACAAATTTTCCACAAAAAGCACAGAACGGGTCTTGGATATGACAAGGAGTTTCCATTTAATATTCCAAACTACTCCAAGCCCATCAAATTTCAGAGTGCCATATTTATTCATGATAGTTCACCTTCAGCTATTGCAAATCCTGCTCCTCTTCCACGACAACAACAATATATTGAAAAATGCCAACACTGTGATCGAGTTGGCCGTATGAAAGATCAATTTTTTTATCTTCACCCATGTAAGGTTGTGGTAGAAATACCCATTCTTCACACAAATGCTTCAGAAACAAGCCTCCTATAAGAGAAAATATTAATCTTGGATGGATCCCTTCTTGGCAATGGGCATCAACAGCCAAGAAGATGTTTAAGTCGCATGTGAGAACTTGTTCTCGAATATTGAACAATCTTACAGCTGATTTTTTTCCATCATCTCACCTTGTACCTGACAGGGGGGGAAAATGGTTTTCATGTACAAGCTTTGATGCCACATCAACCGAGCCTGAGCCATAATATCTCATTCCAGATTCAGAGTTGTAGCCAGAGACACAACAGTTCAAGTGAGCCTAAGCCACAATATCTCATTCCAGATTCAGAGTTGTAGCCACAGACGCAGATGCCCATGAGCATGCATTTTTTTGATGGAAAGCCTTAAACCATCTATGCGAGGTTGATATTCTTCCTCTTTTAGAACACTTCCTATAGCAGAAGACTTCAGCTTCTTTCCAGCTTCGGAAGAATTCTAGGAAATGCATCAAGCATTCCAGTGTTGGTGGTCATCCTTAAACCATCACAAGTTGTAGACCTCCCTTCTTCTATTTTGAAGGTCTCCCTCTTCAAATACCATGGACACTTCCTCTAGCAGAAGCCCTCAGCGTCTTGCCAGTTTTGGAAGAGTTACGGGAACTGCAATAAGCGTTGTGTTCCAGTGTTGGTGGTCATCCTTAAACAACCTCTTTATGCCAACATTTCAGAGAGCTGATTCAACCTAAGTGTTGCCATGCATAATTTGCAGATTTGTATTACAACTCTCTTATTGGACTCACATGTACACCTCCAAATTAAGGGGGGTAATTTTGGACACCTAATCCTCTATGGGTAGGTGTGGAAGGCCAACAGTCACAAAATAGTCCAAGTGACCTTGGAAGATGAATCCAAGAGTCACACCATTGTATTATAAATGTGAATCTATGGTGAATAATATGGATAGCTCATGCTTATTTTTCTATGTGTGTTTTTACCTTATTCACCCACCATGTGTGTGTTTAACACCTTTATTAATAAGAATTAAAATAGTTATAATAAAAAAAAATATTTGGAAAATGAAAATAACTAAATCAATTAATTTAGGTTTAGTTGGCTCTTTCTTTTGTTCCCTCTTCCCTATTTATTACTGGTCCGGTTCTTCTTTGAATCTTTCATTTAGAAATTAGTTGTGAAGATGGATCCCCATTGGGATTCGAAACGTTGACATGATTCTTATTACACTATGGATAATCCAAGAATTTCTCTTACAATTGATAACCACAGAAGTATAGAAACTAACAAATATTATATGTTTATTTATTCATCAATTAAAAATTCCCAATGTAACTTCTTCAGTCATGAGACTCGTATATTGAATTTTGCAGCAAGAGAATCCACTGTTAGAAATTTAGAAGCATATTATTCATCAAAAAGTGAAAAATAAAAAAATGGACTTGCCAAAATTGGGAACAATATTTTTTTCTATAGTCATTAAGGCATAGGAATGCACCTAAATACATGCAACTCAAAAAAAATTTATTATGCTCACTTGCACAAAATCCTACAAATTTGGTCACTATCAAAATTGTTTCCAACAACAGCCCCCTCTATTTTTATGAAAGATTTTGACAATAAAAGTAACAATTGCCTCTTCTCTATTCAAACTTCAACAACTTATTCATTGTCACATTCATACAAAAACATGTAGGAATAGAAAGCTACACTCATTAAATAATCTATTCATAATTTTCTAGTACATGAAAGCTACAATAAGTAGTACATTTTCTCTAACTATTTATATGGAGAAAACATACAATCATTGAGGTCTTTTGAAAAACGCTTTGCAAGCATGTGATTTCTAGCCATTGAGACCTTTTGACAAACACTTTCCAAGAATGCAATCTATAATCATTAGGGCATTTTTTCAAAAACTTTACAACCATGCAATCTACAACCACTGAGGAATTTTGTCAAACACTTGGAAACAATGAATTTGAGATTCTTCTTCAACCTATTTAACTCATAAAATGCATAAATTAAAACTTCAATTGTTGGCATATTAAAACACGGCCTAAATAATCTGAATCTTTCACCAAAAACTCAACAACATGAGAACATAGTTGGCATCAACAATATACAAAATCACCCATATCTATGATGTAGGTTCCGAAACATGTTTTTTTCGAATCAAATTGGTGGTTTCAAGTCCCTAGGGTACGAATATCCCCCAGCATGGACTTATATATTTATGAAATCATGTAAAATTATGTCAAATAGATGGCATACAATCTCGAATATACAACTATGAAAAACAAATAACAACATAGAATAAAATTATGCGTACTAATGTATTGTCTAAATGCTTCTCGAAATCAGTCCATCAATTGTAAGTGAATTGAAGGGTTTTGAGATTCATCAAGCATAACTTTCATTCAATGATTCATACAAACACATGGCAAACATCTTGTGTTGTTGTAATATATATAGAGAAACATTCCAAAATAAGAATTAACCAGTGACTATTATTTTAATCCATTATGTATCCTTAATCGTTATCTACATTTGCAAGGATTGCAAGTACATAATGACTGAAAATTACCTTAATTATTTTCTTTGAAACTCTTGGTTTCCATCATTTTTTGAATTTTTATTTTAAGGACTGATCTATTGAATCCTCTATGTCTATTTTGGCTATGACTCCATTTCCTACTTCATTGGTATGTTGCAAGTTAACACTTATTCATGCATACTAACTAAACAAATGATAATAGCATTACCCATTTAGGGATTTTTCCAGACACTCGGAAACATATCCTTAAAACCCTTTTAAAACATCCCCCTAATTATCTATTTCAATTAATATGAAACAAAACAATAGCTCATGAAACTCTTACCCAAGTCCTTTGTAAATTATTTATTGAAATTACCTTAACCAATATTTTCTTTTGGTTCTCAAATGCTACAATACCAAGTTTAGTACCATTAACAACACCAATAATATTTCCAATCTTGAGATAAAAACATCCATAAATATAGAAAACTCTTAGGCTTGATTTTCAACTAGCCAATAAGATTCTAGATAACATAAATTTAAACCAAAATTAGATTCCTACAATAATATATATTTATACTTTTTCATTTATGCTAATATTATACTACAATTTTAGGACAACTAAAATTATATCTGATGAGATATTCAACTCTAGTCACTATAATATAATCCATATTTATTTCCTTAACCAAATCATTTGAGCCATCTGGTTTTCCACCCAACCATGTTTAAGCATAATTTATCCCCCTAGAACCCCCGAGTTGTCAGAGATCACAAACAATAACAAAATAAAGTAGTACAGAGATATACAATGAAATATAGGGAAGATAAGTTTCACTTCCTCTCAATACCATTCATGGTCAAATCCATTGGGAAGAGCTATTTATTAATTTAGATTAGAATTAGGATACTCTCCAATTATCTCCCTCTAATCCATCCAACTCTTGGTATCACAATGCACCTCCCTCCCCCCTAGTGAGAAGACATGAGACACATATATAGGAGGAGAAACAAATAGTTATCATAAAGGAGGAATAATATGCATGCCTTGAAAAAAAGTAACATATTACATTTAGAGGAGTGTAACTCATGCCATTAAAGACAGGTATGCATGCCTTAGTTAAGGAGAATGTAACATATGCATTAAAGAGAGCATAAGAGGAATGTTTTATGACATGACTTTAATGTGTGCAAGATGAATATGACATGTTTTCGATAAGTGTGTAAGAGAGAGATTTATGTAGAGCCATGAGATTCATCAAGGAGAGATGTGTGAATTTATTAACGTGATGAAGGTGACTTGTAATTCCTTTTAATAATAATATCATAGTCTCATAAAATATAATAATATTAATATTAATATTAATAAGATTGATGATTGAGTCAAGATTGAACTATTAGGATTGATTAGTGGTAAGTTAAGTGATTTTGTTTTGACTATACTTTATTACCAATTGATGCTAGGTGATTTAATATTTTTTGAAATTCATACTTGAGATGCTAGACCTGACTTTCTATTTTTAGAATGTTACTCCATAATTGTCAAAAATGATATTTTGTTAGGAAATTCATCCATGAGCTACCCATGAGTGGTATTTTTCTTCCTGATAATAGGGATTCCACATCCCTATCGTATGTATCTTCGTTCCTTAGTAGATTGAAGACTCCATGCCCTGATCTACTCCATGGATCCAATATTCTACATATTGATTTCTTAAATATTCAAGACTCCATGCCCTAATCCTTTTATTATAAATCCAAGACTCCAAGTCATTATCTTTCATGTATTTAGGACTCCAGGCCCTAATTTCCATGGCTTCTCATCTACTCTTCTTTGAAACACTACACTTGACCTTAAGTTACTGATTGTAATCTCATACCCATATGATGGTTCACTGGAAATGTCTTGTTCCAAGACTAATAATTGTGCATGACTTCCACAATCATTTACAATTTTACCATATTTGTTTGTAAATAACCACGTCTCGTGCCACATCCTGCTTAGTACAATATTAAGCATATATAATCATAAAAATCTTATATCGTTACTTCTATAGTCATCTATAACTTGAGCATCCTTGTTTGGAAATAACTAGGTTCCTTGTCGCATCCTGCTTAGTATAATATTAAGCATACATAATAATTAAAATCATGTATCATCCATAAATCATAAATACCCATATTTTCCACATAACCATGTTCATCCATGGATCTGTGTGTCTCAATCCTGGATCACCATCCGTGTCATAAAACTTTGTCCAAACTAGGATACCAAAAGAGAAAACATCGATAATATGCACTTAACCAAAACCATTCTTACATAATGAGTCTTTAGCATAAGCATGTAGTGACCATATGACCCTAACTAGGTCTATATAAAACAAGAATATAAATAAGTTTGACATGAATAATATTGATATCATTGCATCAAAATCACCCTCTCCAAGTATCATCAAAGTTATCTCACCAAGAAGGGACACTACACAAAAGATATATGCAAAGAAAATGTAAAAGTATTTTTATAGTAATATTACTATCCATAACAAAATAATTATTCTGATTCATTTTTTGAAACTCTAGAAACATAAAAAACATTCCTTTTAATTATAAATGTCTTTTTAGATGAACAAAGTAAAAAAGAAATCATTTTTATTCTTGATCAAGTACGAAACACAAAATTTGGAATTGTTCATTTTCATTTTCAATATGCTTTCATCATTGATTCTTAACATCTGGAATAGCCTGATAGAATTAACATAATAACAATATTTTTTATTAACTTTGATCAACCATAAGGAAAAAAATAATAAAAATTTCTTATTATGGTTGCATAAGTAAAAAACTAAAGAATTTGGTTGTATGAGTAAAAGCCCAAGGTCAAAGAATTACGATGACACCTAACGAGAGAAGATAAAGTTGCTAGTTGAAGCTTTGGTTGGATTTGTTTTTATTGTTGCTACTATCAACATCCATAATTTCATTGTTTCCATTTAAAATGAAAATATCATGAATTTTGAGATTGTATAACACATATATCATAGCAGCCTTCTTTTTTTCATATATTCTTCTTGAATACATTTGAGATAATGTAGCAAGTAATTTATAAATAGTTTGTTTGTAAGGAAGCATTGCAAGGTGCTATTATCAGGAGTTCTTATAATGCAACTGATACAATGTAAGTAGAGAAAATTCTTTTCTTTTTTGCATTTAATTCAAAATATTGACATATCTTATGTCATTGCATATGATGATATTATGAAATTGTTGAGTGCGCAAAGAGGTTCAAAAGGTGTAGAGTATGCATTTTCGACCACAAGTGTTCCTTTCACATGCTAGAAAAGAAGTATAGTCAACAAATATATAATGAAAAACAATTAGTTGTAGAGACAAGTGAAAATGTATAGTGAATGCATTATTGGTTATGTACTTACCTGGATTTGTTTATAGCTTAATTTTTTGAGATCTTTCTCTATCTCAGTGTTCAAATATGTGACGAATGTTTCCTGGGTTGTACGAATCTTTTTTCCTTGAGATATTTTCTTTTTGTTATGTTTTTGAAGATCATAATCAACATATCACCATTTTGCAATTTATGTTCCATTTCACTATAGACAGGTGCAAAATTTCCAAATATTTTTACCTATCACACAAAGTACCAAAATTTTATTGTTGTCATTGCATATAAATAACAAATTGTGACTCATAAGATCCACCGGTGAAAGATGCAAGGGCAAGAATTTCATTGTTTTCTTATCATATTTGAAACTTCCATCTCTAATTTGTAATTCATATTGCATGCCAACTTTTTTAGCTCTTATTACAAGTGTTGCAACTATTCCTTCACGGAATGTCTTTATGCTTTCTCCCAATTGTTTTATTGTTTCATTGGAAACAATTTTTTATTCTTTACAAACATGGTTCATGTTTTATACAGTGCTTGTATTTTCTAACAACTAAATACATTTATCATAGCCACAGTCATACTTCATTTTTTGTAAAATATAGAACTTTTTTACTGCAATTCCCTTTCTTGGCAAGATATTTTGACTTTGTTATTCAATCAGTTCACTTGGAATAACCAATATGATCATCATCAACCCTTGTTGATCATTCATATTTGCATGCAACATTTGGAGAGTTCTTTGTGCTTTTTCCATAAACATGTTGTATAAAACCATGACATCACCATGGAATAATTTTTGAGTTTTTCATATGTATAGTTCTTCAATTATTATTGGAATGGTCAATGATTCATTTGGGTTGTGCACAGGTAATGGGCATGTCAAGTAAAGTAGATTCAATTATAAATAAACAATGTTGATGTGTATATTACAGATTGACAAATGCAAATAAGTTATAGGCATAGATTTACTTTCTTTGTTGCTTGTTTTTGTAATTGTTTTTTATTTTTTCATGGTGTATTGATTTGGTGTTCAAATCTACAAGGTATTTGTTGCATTAAAAATTATAATGAGCCAAAAAAATGAAATTACAAATAGTAGAAACATGGAAACCAATCCCAAATTTCTCTAGTAAATAAATATGTTCAATTTGGATTAGAATTTTTTTTTACTATGGTATGAACAATGTCTATAGATGTGGAAAAAAAGGAACAAATGAGAAGTAGAAACAATATTTGTAGATAATTTCCATTTATACTTCTCGTCATTACATCTTTGATCTATTTTTTCTCTATAGCAGAAAGGAAAATGCATTAGAATCTTTTTTGAACATGAGTGCAAAGATTTATTGGAAAACAAAATTAACAAGTACATAAGTTTCAATGGCAAGAAAAAGGAAAATATAATGCAAATTAAAAATATGGGAAAAGAACAATCTGTTCTATGTTTCATTTTCATGAATATGGTCAATTATGATATATATTGTGTCATGATATGAACAATATTTATCTAGCTTGAAAATATTGTAACTTGGTGTTACGTTAGAACATACATGGTCAATGACTGATGTCGATGCATAGGAATTTGTATCTAGAAGGAAATACAGGTTATGATTACGCATATAGTATTTTAGTGTCTTTGTTCTATTGTTACGTTGACGCATGTTAATAGTGAAATCTCTTATGATGAGTATTGTTCTAGCAAAAGGTATATTGGGAAAAAAAATTCAAGAATATATACTTTATTAGGAAACATGACATACAGTGCTACATAAACATTAACAATTGAAATTTGCGTTCCATGGGGAATGATGTTTTCCATTAGTGCATCTACATTGTTCTATTCAAACTTCATATGTTCAACAAATATTATATTGTGTTTCAAAATAGGAGTAATCCATATTTGTAATGGATTGATATGCAGTTGAAGGTTTTTGAACTTTTGCTGCAATATGTCATGTTTCAAATGTGTCCCTTGTAAACACAAAATGTCAGTGTCCATTAGATCATAGTAATCAAAAACATATTATATATAGGTTTATATATTGTAGGTGTTTAGAAAGAGAATTTATGCGCTCGAATGTGTATGTAATGATTGATAATTGTAGCCTAGCTCCCATTTTGTAGTTTGTCATAGACAGTCCATTTTAGCTGATATTTTTTTCTTAAATTTGAAGTTTTCTTTCTTTAGAGGTTTTAATATGAAAAAGGATTGCATGTTCCTAAAATGAGACAAAGCCATATATACTAACCGATGAGTATGTATTCCATTATAATCAAATGAAATGTTGTCTAGTGTGAGTCCTTGTGATGTATGGATTTTTCGTGCACATGCTAGTTGAACATGGATTTTTTTCGTATTTTGATATTTCCTAATTTTGTTGGTAATTATATTTTTTTTCTATTCGCCATATGGAGATCCAATATTAAATAATTTCCTCACTGTATAAGTGAGCTCGGTTTCCTAACTTGGTGATGCCCTGTGTTTGTATTGAATAAATTGATCCATATTGCATCAATTTCATTTGTTTTTGTATAGCCTTTAATGATTCCATCTGCTTCATCAACTTTTCCATCTTGTGAATAATAATTGCTAGCATATATTTAAATTAAAAAATTTAATTTTATGACTATATGTGAAGGAAATGTTGTTGTATGAAAATGGGAAGGAAAATCACCATGTTTTTAATTTTTTTGATCAATTTCGTTGATGACAATTTCATCAACAAGAAAAAAATTTATTGCTTTTCAAAGAGACATATTTGTTTTTGTAAAAGAGATATGGGAAAGCGGGGTCGATAGGTGCAGCTTTAACACAATTTATGTTCAAATATTCTGAATAATTTTCTTTTTTAGTGTTTTTTCATATTCTATTCAATATTGAGATGAATTTCTCATATGTCTAGTGCATTATAATATGGAACTCATATCACTTTACATTTTCTTGCCAAAATTGATATAAGACTAGTTATTTTTTCATAATAGATTGTTCAAATATAAAAGAAATTTTTATAGGTTGTTCTTGAAAGAGATCACCGAAAAATATGATATCAACATTTCTAATATTTCATTTAGACATATTTTATGTTTCTTAATCAATCATCTATGCAAAACAAGAAGCAACTTCCAAGAAAGGAAATCTCATTAATCGAAACTAGCCTCAATTTCTCATAAAGTTTTATGAGCACATCCAATGTTTCATTGCTAAGGGGTGTGGGGGAAGACTTGTTAAATTGCATAAGCAATTCATAATGGATAGTTGTACCACCTACATTATATGCATCTTTCCCTATGAATGCTAGTATCAACCCATTTGGTTTCAAAGGATCAGTTGTATGGTATGTGTCATAAAGCCACATGACAATTTGGAATATTACTTTTTCCACAAATGTTTTCCATTTTTGGCTCCTCCAGTTAGGAATAAATACAATGTTTTGTCTATGTTCATACAATTTTTCATTGCAATACCTTTGAGAATTGTTTGTCTTTCTCTATTGAGCATTCTTCTTCATCTGCGATATTTTTCACTTTCAAGTAGAAATGGATTATCTCAAAAGTGGAATTCCATATTAGATTTTCTTTCTTTTCATGGTGATGGTAAAATTTCAATTCTATTTCCAAATCAAAATTTTCAATATGTTGTTCAGTGATTTTGTGCTTCTTCATTGTATCAATGGGATCTATGGAGCTATTTTTGATCTCTTTAATGGCATTTTATAAATAGCTCCATAGTGGGTTGGCATTATATGTGAATTTAGATTAATTTATTTTTCTTGTGTTTTCATGTAAGATATAAGCAACTTTCCATGAAAGAAAAATTTATTTTAATGTACTTTCACTTTCTTCAAGTGGGAGATATAAAAAGAGTCCATCTCTACGATAATTTTCATAGTCAATGTGTTTTTTGTATCTGATGAACCATATCACCTTTGGTTTTTTCCTTTTGAAATAATTGTGCCATTTTTGTTGTACCTTAATGTGAATCCAGCAAAGCATATACATTTAATAGAATGAGGTTCACCAATGTAATAATAAATAATGGAATTACACCCAACATTTTCAAAGTTTTCATCATCATACTTCAGCAGAAATGATTGTTTGACGATAAATGTACATTCATCCATTGGCGTTGTGATTATAAATATGCATTCTCGTGAACTATGATTCAATGGAAGAGAAAGTGTTATATGGACTACTTATTGAGCTGAGATCGATTGGATATTAAGCAAAGCATTACCTAATGAATGTATCATTTCAATAACATTTATTTTTCTCCTTTCATGTTCTCTTGGTATCATTTTAAATGCATATGTCATTGATTTGTCAACATTTTTCATGTAATATGTACAATATGATGAAAATTCATATGCATTAACGGCAAATTAGGCATCAGTATTTGCATATCATAGTTGCAACATATTGTTCGAAAATCTATTGTTCCAAATGTGAGAGGTTTTTCGTTCCAATAAAATCATTGTTTGATCCAATGTACTATGTATTTCTAGGATGTAATAAGATTTAGTTAAATGAAATTCATCCAAAAAAGTGTCAAAAGTACTAATATTATCATATTTCTTCTTTTCCACGATGTTACACAAAAAAAATTCTTTTTCGTTTAATGTGTCATCTATAGAGCCAATTGGATCAAGAAATTTTGTGCTTCTAATGGATGGCATTGGGAACTTGTATATATAATGTATTCCTTTCCTCATTTTACAATTTTTTGTATGATGGTGTTCATGTATTTTTTCAGGATATTGATAAAGGTGGTATGTGTTACAAGTTAAATAATCGTTGATGAATTTTTCAATATAATTTTTATTATTCACTCCATATATTGGTGCATTTTATTCCCATAACAATCCATGTTAATGTTCACTTCCTCTACATTTGAATTTAGTTATAAAATATAAATCCGATATCTCTTTAAATATTTTTTCTCTTGAGATATCATATACGTTAATTTTTTCTCTTGAGATATCATTTGATTTAATGCATTGATCTTATTCCTATAATAAGAAGTACAAGTTACTGGATTTTTTCTTATGAGATAGTCAAGGTTACAATTTTCTATTGTTTCAATACTTTTTCTTTTTTTCCTTTTGTCATGTAATTTGGTTAATATGTTGACCAATGGAGTCCTTGTCTACATATCATCGCAAATATATTTTTCTTAATTTTTTGTAGAAATGAGAAGAAGTTCTTATGTTCTTGAAATCCATGTAACCAATGCCACTCTTAAGAAGGTTCTCCAAGTTTGGTTTGTATTTAACATATTTTTCCAATAACTTTATTCCTTATCATTTCTATTTTCAGATTCTCATTGAAATGCATGAAAGGAATTTTTCAATTATTATTGGCAATGTTTTGAAGAACAAGCTAGTTGTGTGATTAGAAAAATCACCACTATAGTGCATTAACTCCCATTACGCTATTTTTTGGTAGAAAAATATTTACAAAATGTCAATATCACATGGGTATCCAAAGAAAACGGTTGGAAAATTTGTTTCCTCTGCATATTTATCTCTAGAAATTCCAAGGGGACATTTCCCTTTAGCAGGAGAAAGTTCAATCAACGTGTCGTGTAAATCATGGATGCATTAGGACCCTATGTATCCATGCACCAATGTTTTAGTTGGTTTTTCATATTCTAAATCACTGTTTCTTTCATTCGCTTTTTAAATGTAAGCATTTTCAATTGGAGTATTTAATGTAGTTGATGGTAACATGTTGTCCCAATTTCTAACTATGCATATGTTTTGAGCTCTATAAAGGTGTCGAGAACATAGCTCTTCCAATGCTTGCATGACGTTGTGGATGCCAAATTTTCCTGCTTCAAAAGAACTTTAGTACATTAGTCGTATTTTTAATGTAACAATAATTATTGTTGTGTCTTCCATAGATTGTGGCAATGCAGTTTGAATGATGTCTGTTTAGACTATAACATTGACAATTGATCCTGTTACGCTCATTTTTATTGGTTGTGCCCCCATTGTCTTATTTGTGCAAATTCAATTCTTAATGCTACAAGGCATTCTTCAAGTTCTATGAGTGTAGAAACAATTGGCAATGACCTATTTCACCTAATATTTTCAGGTGAATCAAATTGTGCCAATTTTCCATTTTGAAGTGCTCTTTTCTAAATTTTTCATACTACTTTCTTGTGTATATATCTATGCTTTTTAGATACATTCACATATAATTTTTTCCAACTCTTTTCCAATGCTCACCATATTCTTTTGAAAATTCAATTATTTACATATTGGACATTTCTTGTTGGGTGTGTCTTTTATCTTACCTAAGAAAACTACTAACGGAATTTTCTTGGATTATTAACAACGCTTCCCTTGAGAGTTTTGTGTGCATGATTTTTTATGGTTTTTTGTTTCTAAATGAAATAATTGTTTTAATATATGGACATTTATCCTTCCACCTTTTCTTTGGTATCTGTCAACATAGGTCTATGGTATGTGCGCAAGTAGGTTTTTTCCAATGGAATCCTCTGCCAATGCACATTTCTTATATTATTATGCCCTTCCATTGACATAGGTGCATAATGAGTGTGCAGTGGACATGTTTCAAAATACACTACATTGTATGTTTGATTTTAATTATTGTTGCATGGGAAATAATTGACAACGTTTCTAGTTACAAAGAACAATTCGTGGATGTTTACTTTGAATATTATTGTTTCTAGTTGCAAAGAAATTGGCCTACCTTCAACCCTACTTTTTCCATATGGAATTTCCATATTAATGATGTATCCTTGCCAATATGCAACATTTTTTAATCTTTTCATGACATCATTTGATAATATTTGTGTAAAAAATGTAACGTGTCTTTTTTATTCCACATGATCGAATTGCAGAATGACTACACAATGTAAAGTATTAAGGATACTATAGAAAATTCAAGGTCTATCAAATGAAAAAGTGCATAGAACATGCTATCTCCATAAGTGGATATAGTATTTCTTCCTTTATGCAATCCATGGATTTACATTTTATCATTAGTTTTTTCCCAATAGCTTTCTAAATCTTTGAGAAAGGAGATTTAGGTTGAAAATGTGAAGTTGGGTTACACTTTTTGCCTTTTTTTGAGAAAAAAATTCATTTTTTTTTTGTTCTTCAACTTTCTGCAAGCCAAAACAATTTTTCTGCTTGAATTTCATTTTACGATAAAAATAAAAATTGTCAAAAAATTTATTAGCTTTCTATTACTTCTTTTTTGGAATTTTTTTATACACATTTCATATGTCAACTTAGCACTTATTTGAGTGTGTGTTTTTTAACAATCAAAGGATTCATAAGAAGTCATGCTAATACTCACTATTGTATTCTTTGAAACTTTGTGTTTTGGAGAAACAAAATGTGTTACAACAATCTACACAGAGTCTACTTCGGTTTTGTTACATTTACAAAGCCAACTGATGCATATCATAATTACTAGAATTTTTTGAACTAATCCAATATGAAAAAACTGCAAATTTTGAATATGTTTCGTGATGCACGAAATTTCGTAACATATAAGTTATAAACTAAAAATATAGAAACTACCCATTACAGATGACGAACCAGTGTAATGCACCATAATTTTTTCAAATTTTTTATAGTTATTTTGGAAGATACAAAATATTGATTCCAATGAATCATAATGACCTTTAGAAATTGTTTGCACCCGTTTTATTACAAAATTAATTAAAATTAGTAAATATTTATGAAATTCCATCAAAGTTATTTTTCCTGAAAGTAGATTGAATTGTGAAAATGCTTGTCTTGGTTCCGACAGTTAATTCAAAATGTTTCATGGTGTTTAATCAATCCAAAGTTGAAGATATGTATTCAGAGCTTGGCTCTGCATAATTGCAGATGTGTTAGTTCAGCCGAACTCTTAAAAAAGGTTCAGTTGAATTTTTTTTGCACCAACGGCCCATCAAGTCTAACAACATAAAAGTTTGGGCGAATTTTTTATAAAATTTTAGCTAAAATTCTACCTAACTTTCCGTCAGCTGGAAAATACAACAAAGCCCCTCCAAAAAAACGTTTCGCAGAAATATAAATTGACGTAAAAGAATTCATTATTTTCGCATAATTTTACACATTTTGTCTTCTTTTGCAAAGCTCTTGGTCTAATTTTGCAAATAATTGTTTTGGGTTTAAGAACTTTTCTTGGAGGTACATTCAAAGGACATTTTTGCAAAGGATTGTTTTGGGTTTAAGGAATTTTCTTGGAGTTACATTCAAAGCACATTTTTCCAAAGGATTGTTTTGGGTTTAAGGACTTTTCTTGGAGGTACATTCAAAGGACATTACATTCAAAGGAAAATTCTTGGAGGTATGTGATACATTTTTTGGATGTTTTTTGGGCTTCATTTTTTTAAGGTATTTTGTTTTTATAGGATTTGATCTTAATTTTCATTGTTTTAAAAGGTTTTAGACTTAATTTTCAAAGGAATATTTTTAGGTTTGATTTCAAAAGGAATAATTTTAGGCTTAATATTCAAAGGAAATTTTTTGGAGGTATTTTTTAAAGTGATATTTTTTAGAGGATTTTTTGAAGTATTTTTCAAAGTGGCATTTTTTAAGAAGTTGGAATTAATTTTCAATGGACATTTTTGTGATAGACTTTTTGAGAAATTTTGAGGCGGAAATTTATAAATACACCAAGCATTCCCATTGAGCTCGATGGAAAGACTTAAAATTCAAAAAATCCAGTGAAGTTTTTCCACCAGGGACTATTTTGTAAGTAATTGATTTTACAGAAAACTACACATTTGTTCCACAAAAAGAAATTCAGAGCGAATACTATCATTCTAACCAAGTCTCCATTCCCGTCCATATTATATATAGACATGCTGAACAAAACGTCGATCCTATAGAAAGCACCAATGAAAATCGATATTTTATTAAAGAATATCACTTTTATATCAGTGACGATCATACACATGATACATATTTTGTACAACACTTTCTTGGAAACATTTATGACTCCTTGAAAAAGTCATGGAATAAAATTCAATGAACATTGGATATGGTCAGATGGATGCGCAGGTCAATTCGAATCTTCACGATCATTATTTTGGTTGTGTTGTCTTCATAAGAAAACCTGCATTAAACATTGTTTGAATTTATTAGAGACTGACCATGGAAAAGGAGAACATGACGGTGCATGGGCATGCATAAAACGAGCACTTCAAAGATATAAAATGAACCCCTCTGCAAACTGACTTGTGGACACTAAAGAAGTTGTTCAATGGTGCATTGTTGCTCTAAGCCATGAGACTAACCGATCAAGGGAAGTGAGAAGGTACATTCAATTTAATTTTTATTGGATATATAATTTTAAATAGTGTGCATTAATCAAAATAATTATATTTGATGATATTTTGATATCATATTTACATTCTTCTTTCAATTTTCCATATATAGGTTTTTTTTTCATATTGGGATCAAAGACGTAAATAGATCAATTGGAAATGAAGTTGGAACAATAAAAGGGACTCAGAAATTGCATTCAATTAAAACAAAGTTGTCCACAAATGTGTTTGCATTGGATAAAAGAAAATATTCTTGTTTTTGTCATGTTTGCATGGACAACACAAAATCCAATGAAGTTTGTGAAAATGAAATGTATGTAAAATATTGGAAACATACAAAGCTAAATACAAAGGGGAAAATGTCCGTTGCAATGTTTGAGGAAATGCAATAAGAGGATACTACAATATCATCTGATGGTGATGAAGTTTCTGATCTTGTTAGAGAAGGTAACATTTGAATTTCTTTCAAATGATAGAGATCTAGAAATAAATTTAAATTCATAATTTTGTTAAGTTTGTTTTATTGTGTAGGATATTTTTTTGTTGTAATTGCACCTATTGAAAACGATGAAAATGTGAAGTATTATTTGATGCATTGCACTCAATGAAAAATGAAATTATTAGAAAACTATAATGATCACTACTTTTCATATGAAAGAGAATCTATTATACTGAAAATTTATTTTTTCAGACAAAATTATCAGAGTGGGGATTTTGTTTACTTTGAAGACGATGAACCTGATGTCGTAAGTTTTCAATATAGTCACTTGGTGTGTGTAGCACACATAAATTTGATAGAGGTTAAATCAAATAAAAAAACGAAAATTAAGAAATGGAAAACGTCAAAATCTGATCATGAACAAATCATTGAAGATGGCATTCCATTGGAATTTTTTTGAATTAACTGCCTAACAATTTCTTCTTTTTGGATTCATGTTTTAGAACTTCTAGAACTCAACTAAAAATTGAATTGCCTTGTTATGTTATCTGTGCAAGTGTTTGCACATGTAAATTGTTTTGGTACATGCACACTAGTATAAAATGAAAGTAGCTTAGGCCCTAAATTTTTCCTTGAATTAATGGGGTGAAGCCTTGAGTTTGGGGGATACTATCCTATGAGAGTTCAGGCACTTTAGGTTTAGTTTTTAGGCCTTAAAGTTTTCATTTAATTAATGGTAGGAAGCATTTAGTTTGTTGGGGAAATGACATTTATATGGTTTGCAAAATTATTTTATGCACTTACTAAAACAACTAGTTATGTCAAAAGTCACACATTTATGAGTTTGTGGGAGAAATGAAATAGAAATGACACATGTCTTAAATTTTACCTAAATGTTTATGGGAAAAGGGAGAAATGACACTTGTACAAGGTTTGCCTTAGAGTGGTAGTGGTTTATGGATATTAAAATGAAGAATTTTTATTTATATTGTAGAGATTGACTGTAGGGGCATTTACTGGATATGTCACCTTTGAGAAAAGATGAGATCCAGAGGCTACCTAGCCCTTTACAGGCTCTACCTTTAGAAATTTTAGAAGTTAACACTCAACAGACAGACTAAAATCCTATGGAAGTACAAAATCCTATGAGAGTTCAGCTACTTTAGGTTCAATTTTTAGGCCTTAAATTTTTCCTTGAATTAATGAGAGAAAGCCTTTAGTTTGTGGGAGAAATGACATTTACATGGTTTGAAAATTTATTTTATTCACTTAATAAATACATGCTTTGAAGTTAATGGGAGAAAGCCAACATGGCACATGCTTCAAAATCTTTGCCTAAGAATTTATGGGCGAAATGAGACATGTATGGGAGAAATGACAACTTCAGCATCAACCTACATTATCATAAAAAATTAGTTATGTCCTTAATAAGAAGTATGATTTAGCACTTATCAAATTTTTTAATAATTTATAATAATTGATATTACAATAATTTTACAACTTCAACATCAACCTACGCTATCATCATATCAGTATAGCCATGTCAATCTAGATTATTTATATCCATTAAATCATAAAACACTCCACTTTTAACATTTTAAAAGAATAAAGAAACATGCAAGGTGTTAATTTAGGTACATTAATACACTCCACTTTTAACATTTTACAAGAATAAAGCAACATGGAGGGTGTAAATTTAGGTGCATTAATAAAATACATCCATTTCAATCGATATTATTAAGATCCATTACATCATATTTAACACAATCTAGATTATTTATATCCATTACATCCTAAAACACTCCACTTTTAACATTTTAAAAGAATAAAGAAACATGGAAAATGTAAATTTAGGTACATTAATAAAATACAACCATGTCAATCTAGATTATTAAGATCCATTACATCATAAAACACTCCACTTTTAACATTTTTCATTTTACTCACCTTGAGTTTGGGGGATACTATACTATGGAAGTTCAATACAACCATGTCAATCTAGATTATTAGGATCCATTACATCATAAAACACTCCACTTTTAACATTTTACATTTTACTCCATTTGAGATTGGGGGATCCTATCCTATGGAAGTTAAGCTACTTTTAGTTTTTAGGCCTCAAAGTTTGCCTTGAATTAATGGGAGAAAGCCTTGAGAAATGACACATGCTTTAAAGTTAATGGGAGAAAGCCAATGACACATGCTTTAAAGTTTTCCTTAAGATTTTATGGGAGAAATGACACATGTACATGATTTTCCTTAAAGTGGTTGTGTTTTATGGATATTAAAATGAATAAATTATATTTAGATCTATTCCAGAGATTGGCTATAAGGGCATTTACTGGATATGTAACATTTCATAAAAGATGAGATCCAAAGGCTACCTGGCCCTTTACAGACTCTGCCTATAGAAATCATAGAATTTAACACTACCTGTCCCAATTATACCCTATGAAGTGTGTAAAGGACTTGTGTAATTACTCACACTACTTTACGTAGACATAAGGGTGTATAAGAGTGTACTAAGTTCAAAAATATGGTCATATTATTGGATATATTTCCCAAGAGCCCAAATGTACTCCTTAATTATATGTGGGGTCTATATAACCATCTACAAAAACAATCGATTCTTTCCAAGCTAAGGATAATGTATGAACCATGTGTATATGTACATTATCTAGAAACCATAGGCCAAAATAAAGGGTACTTAAGTGGTTTGAAGAAAAAATAGCACCAAGAAGCTTTGAAGGAGGGGAATAAGAACCGGAAATAGGAGGATAAGAATAAAATAGCCACTACACATCCATGCAAGGATAGTAGAAATAATTCTAACGATTGCAACATTGATGGTCACATTAAGGAGAATTATTGGATGGTTGGTATGTGTTATATTCTTTATGCGAATACCCCCATGCACTATATATTTTTATAAGCATAGTGGTGGGAATAAAATGGGAGGAAAGTACCCCCACTTTATGGTTTCATATAGATGAAAAATTCCCCACACACAGGTGTTCAAGGGTAGTGCCCCAAAAAACGTTTTTGGGAAAACAAAATTCTCCCTTTATAATGTTTTTCATCACATGGTTTTTTATTTTAGCATTTTCCTAGCGCATGGTAGTTTACCCTATGGTTCTACTGTTTCAGTTAAAGAACTAAATTTTTATCTGATCCAAGGTAATGGATTGGTAGTTTATAATTGTCGTGGGATATATACATATATACATACATACATATGTGTGTTTATGTGTGTCTGATGGTCTAAAAATTAATATACTAATAAAAAAATGATCTTCTCATTTTGGGTTTCTTGAGTAAATTATATGTTAATGCATGTGTTTTACATTCAATATTTTTCATTTTAGTAAGAATCTATTTTTAAAAATTAACAGTATAAGGTTAAAACCTAAGTTTTGTATCAAATTAATTTTGGTTTCAATGGGAAAATTTTATGGCTAATGTGTTTTCCTCGAAATGTGATATACCCCATTAAAATGGGAGATATATACAAATGATTCCTATCCTGTAATAAAATATTTGTGTAGTTTAAAGATATAGATGCATAAATTCAATGAACATATTTTTGAGAAAAATAAGTCCAAAATGGAATAGTTGTTGGTGAAAAAATGTCAGTGGATCACTATGGATATATATGCTTCATTGAAAGGGATTTTTCTAGAAGGACGGACTAAGTTTAAAATAAGGGAAAATATCACAATTATATGTTAATTCATGTGTTTTACATTGAATATTTTTCATTTTATTAACAATCTATTTGAAACAATTAACTATACAAGTTTAAAACCAATGTTTTGTATCAAAATTACTTTTTGTTTAAATGGAAAACTTTTATGTCTAATGTGTTTTTCTTGAAATGTGATAGCCCCCATTAAAATGGGAGATATATCAAAATGATTTCTATGGTGTAATAAAATAATTTAGTTTAAATATATAGACGTCTAAATTCAATGAGCATAGTTTTGAGATATATAAGTCCAAAATGGAATTGTTGTTGGTGAAAAAATATTAGTGGATCACTATGGATATATCTGCTTCATTAAAAAGGATTTTTCTAGAAGGATGAACTAATTTGGAAAGAAGGGAAAATATCACAATTATATGTTAACACATATGTTTTACATTGAATATTTTTTATTTTATTAAGAATATATTTGAAACAATTAACTATATAAGGTTAAAACCTATGTTTTGTATCAAATTGCTTTTGGTTTCAATGGGAAACTTTTATGGCTAATGTGTTTTTCTCGATAGAGACCATTAAAATGGGAGATATATCTAAATGATTCCTATGGTGTAATAAAATAGCTGAGTAGTTTAAATATATAGATGCATAAATTTAATGAGCATAATTTTGAGATATATAAGTCCAAAATGGAATAGTTGTTGGTGAACAAATATTAGTGGATCACTATGGATATATATGTTTCATTAAAAGGGAATTTTCTAGAAGGATGGACTAAGTTGGAAATAAGGGAAAATATCACAATTATATGTTAATGCATGTGTTTTACATTGAATATTTTTCATTTTATTAAGAATCTATTTGAAACAATTAACTATATAAGGTTAAAACCTATGTTTTGTATCAAATCGCTTTTGGTTTCAATGGGAAACTTTTATGGCTAATGTGTTTTTCTCGAAATGTGATAGACCCCATTAAAATGGGAGATATATCGAATTTATTCCTATGGTGAAATAAAATAGTTGAGTAGTTTAAAGATATAGATGCATAAATTCAATGAGCATAGTTTTGAGATATATAAGTCCAAAATGGAATAGTTGTTGGTGAACAAATATCAGTGGATCACTATGGATATATCTTCTTCATTAAAAGGGATTTTTCTAGAAGGATGGACTAAGTTGGAAAGAATGGAAAATGTCACAATTATATGTTAATGCATGTGTTTTACATTGAATATTTTTCATTTTATTAAGAATCTATTTGAAACAATTAACTATATAAGGTTAAAACCTATGTTTTGTATCAAATCACTTTTGGTTTCAATGGGAAAATTTTATGGCTAATGTGTTTTTCTTGAAATGTGATAAACCCCATTAAAATGGGAGATATATCGAAATGATTCCTATGGTGTAATAAAATAGTTTCAAGTAGTTTAAAAATATAGATGCATAAATTAAATGAGCATAGTTTTGAGATATAAAAGTCCAAAATGGAATAGTTGTTTGTGAACAAATATCAGTGGATCACTATGGATATATCTGCTTCATTAAAAGGGATTTTTCTAGAAGGATGTCCACTAAGTTGGAAAGAAGGGAAAATATCAAAATTATATGTTAATGCATGTGTTTTACATTGAATATTTTTCATTTTATTAAGAATCTATTTGAAAAAATTAACTATATAAGGTTAAAACCTATGTTTTGTATCAAATTACTTTTGGTTTCAATGGGAAACTTTTATGGCTAATGTTTTTTTCTCGAAATGTGATAGAGACCATTAAAATGGGAGATATATCGAAATGATTCCTATGGTGCAATAAAATAGTTGAGTAGTTTAAAGATATAGATGCATAAATTTAATGAGCATAGTTTTGAGATATATAAGTCCAAAATGGAATAGTTGTTTGTGAACAAATATCAGTGGATCACTATGGATATATCTGCTTCATTAAAAAGGAAATTTCTAGAAGGATGTACTAAGTTGGAAAGAAGGGAAAATATCTCAATTATATGTTAATGCATGTGTTTTACATTGAATATTTTTCATTTTATTAAGAATCTATTTCAAACAATTAACTATATAAGGTTAAAACCTATGTTTTGTATCAAATTACTTTTGGTTTCAATGGGAAACTTTTATGGCTAATGTGTTTTTCTCGAAATGTGATAGACCCCTTTAAAATGGGAGATATATTGAATTGATTCCTATGGTGAAATAAAATAGTTGAGTAGTTTAAAGATATAGATGCATAAATTTAATGAGCATAGTTTTGAGATATATAAGTCCAAAATAGAATAGTTGTTGGTGAAAAAATATCAGTGGATCACTATGGATATATCTACTTCATTAAAAAGGATTTTTCTAGATGGATATCCACTAAGTTAGAAAGAAAGGAAAATATCACAATTATATGTTAATGCATGTGTTTTACATTGAATATTTTTCATTTTATTAAGAATTTATTTGAAAAAATTAACTATATAAGGTTAAAACCTATGTTTTATATCAAATCACTTTTGGTTTCAATGGGAAACTTTTATGGCTAATGTGTTTTTCTCGAAATGTGATAGACCCCATTAAAATGGGAGATATATCGAAATGATTCCTATGGTGTAATAAAATAGTTGAGTAGTTTAAATATATAGATGCATAAATTCAATGAGCATAGTTTTGAGATATATAAGTCCAAAATGGAATAGTTGTTGGTGAAAAAATATCAGTGGATCACTATGGATATATATGCTTCATTAAAAGGGATTTTTCTAGAAGGATGGACTAAGTTGGAAAGAAGGGAAAATATCACAATTATATGTTAATGCATGTGTTTTACATTGAATATTTTTCATTTTATTAAGAATCTATTTGAAACAATTAACTATATAAGGTTAAAACCTATTTTTTGTATCAAATTACTTTTGGTTTCAATGGGAAACTTTTATGGCTAATGTGTTTTTCTCGAAATGTGATAGACCCCATTAAAATGGGAGATATATCGAATTGATTCCTATGGTGAAATAAAATAGTTGAGTAGATTAAAGATATAGATGCATAAATTCAATGAGCATAGTTTTGAGATGTATAAGTCCAAAATGGAATAGTTGTTGGTGAACAAATATCAGTGGATCACTATGGATATATTTGCTTCATTAAAAGGGACTTTTCTAGAAGGATGGAATAAGTTGGAAAGAAGGGAAAATATCACAATACAATTGTGTCTCTTATATATTGAAGAATGTAGCTAGGTTCAGCCTTCATTATTAATATATTTGTCCAAAAGAATTTATAATTATTGTTTCCTAACAAAAATCTATAACTATTATCAAAACAAAAAAAAATTGTTAGGAAACAATAAAAGGCTAGACAAGCGACAAATGGTTATACTAATGATGAAAGAGTGAGACCTTCAATTTAGGAAGGTTGTATAGTATGTCTCTTTCGATGCACTACAACTTTTAAGTGGACTAATATTAAATTAAAAAATACTAATAATAATAAATCTAAATTAAAAATAATAATAATAATAATAATAATAAAGGCTAATGAACAGGTTGTTGGTATTTTGTAATTGAAATAAGTTAACTCAAGAAAAGTCCACTCAAATGGAGGCGGACCGATGGTATGTGGAGGAGAGAATAGGTACAAATTATAAGGCAAAGTATTCAACAAGTAATGAAAAGGAACCATATGGAGGTGCAACTGGCCATGGAAAATTTCAGTGGAAGAAATGAAAATAGATATCTAAATAGTCATTTCTCAATTTGTATTTGACAAGAAGATATTTTTACTCTGCTTGCAAACTTATTTTTTTCAATGGAAGAAATGAAAACACTAGTTAGCCATTCCTGAGGGAAATGGATGTAGCTCACCTAATTCTAATGTATGAACAAAAATTATAATGAAAAACAAATTCAAATGCAAAACCAATTCTTAGGGCCCACAATAGCCATGCTATACAAATCGTAAGGGCTCACAACATCCATGCTATACAAACCTGCAACCTCCAAAGGGCCCGCAAGGCGTGAACCCTCCAAGCCAAAGTGATACATCACACAGTTCAACAAAGAATGAGACATAAAACTTATATACATCAAGAATTATAATGTGAAATTTTTTGACATAGATTCAATTCTAGCATGTCACAAACTCTCAGACATCCACGTGATAGTTCAAACTGCACAGTGCATGAGACCCTCGCTAATATCTATTTTAGTCACTAGGTTTTTTGTATATTATAAGGATCAGAGTAGGCCATAGATCCTGTAATCACCTAGGGAAGGTTCCAAACCAAATTGGGATATTTGAATCCCTGAACTATATTAGAAATTCTTCTTGCAAATGGAATCAATTTGAAATTTGATGGATCCATTCCCAAGATGATGAAAAAAATCCTTTGTTGAAAAAATGTTGCCAATAAAAACATAAAAAAATCAAAGTTGCATGAGAAAGGGAAGGGGAAATGGCAGGAAAGAGTATGGTGGAGAGGACCACAATCATATAAAGTAAACCTAAACCCTATAAAACAAAGACCTAAACATGAACAACATCTTTTTTCACTTTCCTTTGCAAATTATAAGAGGTTGAGGCCTGAAAGTACCTAACAGTAACATGCATTTGGAGAGCCTTAACATAGTGACAGTGACAACCTAGTATCAGTCATTTGGAGAGAATTAACATAGTGATAGTGACAACCTAATATCAGGTTTTTGGAGAGCAGTAACATAGTGACAGTGACAACCTAATATCAGTAATTTGGAGAGTGGATTTGGCATAACAACATTCTCATTTGGCAAGTTTGGAGTGAAATATTTTTAGAAATATTCCTTTTAAACCAGAAAATACTACTCTCTACGATTATGAATATAGCTCACAAATTTATGATGTAAAATTTCAGTCCTTATTTTGACATAACTAAAATTAAAATTTGAAATTAGAGTTTACTATGTATTATAAATATGATTTCTTGTTAAATGTTTAACCATTTAATATTCAGAAATAATGAATTTTAATTCTGGAATTTGTTTATGAATTATTATATGAATTATTCTATGAATGATGAATCTGAATATAGAATAAGAATTGTGACTATATGAATTATGAATCTAAAAAAAGAAGATGAATTGTGATGGTATGAATGATGAAATTAGAAACATGGTAATCTGTAATTTTTATGTTTTTTTCCAAAATTTGATTCTTTTGGAAATTTGGTAATTTGTAATCTGTAAGCCAGACACAGACACAGAGATAGAGGAACTAGACACAGAGATAGAGATAGAGGAACTAAAAAGGCCGGGTCTCGAAACAAAACCTTCATAAAACTGTAAATTCAATGACAGAGGAGAAAGATAGCATACCTAGAAATTCGCAAACGACAAGAGGACGAAGCCACAATAAGAAGATGAGCTGGGATATCGCTGAAGGCATTGTGGAGGATGCAGACCAAATTCCCTGCGAACAAAAAAAATTAAAATTAAAATCAAACAAAAAAATGAACAAAAAAAATTACAAAAAAAATAGAGAAACACCTCACCTCGTCGTCACGGTGCAACAGAGCAACACCTCACCTCGTCACCCTTACAAACACACATACATGAGACAGACAGACGTGAGATGGACATACATGAGACAACGAATAGATAATGGTAATGCGCTCGAAACCTTGTTAAGGTTTGTGGGCCAATATATTTATAAGAACAAGTTCGGCTGAACTATTTTAAAAGTTCGGCCGGACTATTAGTTCAGCCGAAATTTTGTTGCCGGTTTTCCCATTTATGGAAAAAAATCTATTTTCCCACGCCATCAATACGTCGTTAATGTAAACAGAAGAATTATTTCGGTTGAACTAATTTCGAAAGTTCGGTCTAACTCTCAAACAGTTTGGTCGGACTTTTATAAAAGTTCGACCAAATTGTTGAGAAAAAAATTTATTCACCCCCGATTCCCACAAAAGTGTAACCCAACTTCACATTTTTACCCATAAGTATTCAATTCATGTTACAATGCAATGGGATATTTTTTTGTGCAAAAATGACTCATAGTTCCCATGAAGAGGGATTTCATCATGGAAAAATATATGCAATGGTTTTGTACTTTCCTTTGGATTAAAGAGAAAATACCTTTTTTTTGTGACTAACCGGATCCTTATTGGAAAATTCAACCATATTTCCAACCAAATTATGCAAAACAAATCTCCCCATAGTCCTCGTTCATCTCCAATATGACCATTTGAATAAGAAAGATTCAATCTACATCGATATGTTTCAACGTCATGAATTTCATGAAGCCAATATAGGAAATCAGGTGCTAGCTCATAATTAAATGATTCTATTACCTCTATGTGACCTTGTTGCAGGCACATCAAAAAGTGGTCTATTTTTCCATTTCATGATTTTATTGGTGAATAACGAAAATGAAAAAGCACTTCAACTGAATTGAAAATACAATCACCTAGAATGAATGAAAATACTTCAAGCCTAAAATTATTATTGGTGTTGAAGACATCAACAATAGTGCCATTAGTGTTGCATTGTTTTTGCAATTGGTAGTTCTCAACATTAATTATTTCAACCATATTTTTATAGTTCTTTGGTCAAATGTTTTGATGAAATTGCCTAGCTAAATGAAATTGTCTTGGTCTTGCAAGGTTGGGAAATTTGCAGCAGAAAAGATAATTGTATTTGCAATCAAACAGAAATAAAAGGAGAATATAATGCAACGTTAAACTAATTTGATCTTGTTACTTCCATGTATTTTCAAAACACCTCTGCAAAAGAACATAATCAACTTTCCATATGATTTTATGTCTTTGAAACTATTAATTGATTATATACAATCAAAGCAAGATGAAAATGAGATTAGAGGACACCAATAAATACTTCACTGACATGATTTCCCTAGTATATATTGGCTCGCATACTAACCTATACTTTTTTAGCTTTTCATATCAATGAAGAGTATGATATAGAAGTTTGAAACAAACACATGCGAGTTGTAACTACAATGAAAATAATCAATGCTTCTTTGCAATCCGTTATCACACCTACAGGAAAGAGAATAATTTATATCATTCATTTCATTTACCATCATTATGATGTCAATGCATGTATAAGGACAACGAATAATGTTGTAAATTCAAAATGTTGACAAAATGTTTTCCATACACTACAAGATTATGAGTAAATCCAGGTTTAAAACTCCTATAACAAATAATTGAAATCATGGCAACATAATTTTGAAGAATTTAAAATATTTCAAATTGAACAATATTCTGGGAACTTTACATGACATCCAAAAAACCTAAATTTAAAGCACAATCCATGTGCCATTTTAGGTGTAAAAAAGTAAATAAAAAACTATGAAACTTTTCGAGAACGAGATCCTATGAAGTGAAACACTCAAAGGAAAAAAAATTATATATATATATATATATACAAGATTAAATGGGAAAAGAGAACATTATAAACCCTATAATTCCTCGTTTAAATCTAGAAAAATGTTGTATAACAACAACCACACAAACCACATAATCAATTTCTACAAAAATGGAAAAAGACAACACCACCTAACTCAGAAATAAATTTTGTGATGGAAAATGTTCTATTCAAAACTCTGAATGTAAGAACCACAAAGCCACATGTGAGAAAATATTAAAATAATATGATAACCATATATGTTCCTATGTATGCTTAAAAATCTAGTGAATATAGATGAAAGCACTTAACCAAGTACTAGTTCCAGTCTACATCTTTGAAACTACTATTAAGCCAATACCTAACCCAAACTAAGCGACTAAAACATAGTTTTCTATTTGAAATCCAATAGGTAAGTTATTAGTTTGATGTGGAACATGTAATATCATATGTATATATTGAAATAATACTTATCAAGCACTCATTTAACCACAATGTAAATAAAACCCTAAATTTTAAGAAAAAAATCAACATATAGTCACCAACTAGCATCCAATAACCAAAATGTATTTTAATGGAAGTGTAGCAGTCAAACCAAAACAAATTATATATATTCACAAGCTTCAATGAAAGAGAAAAAAAAATCTTCATAAAATAGGTTCAAGAACTACCAACGAGTGCAACAACTACAACATAGGTTTCTATCTGCAATAGAATATTTAAGCATACTAATTCAGAAGCTCCATGATCTAGATCTATGAAGGAATGAAATTAAATACAAATATAAATAGAAACATAAAGCTACAGTGAATACATAACTTTAATTCAGTAATGGAAACAAGATAGCTCGGGTAAGAAGAGATGTGGCAGCTACATACCTTTTGAGTTGTATTACAATGAGGATCTTAGGCCTATTTCTTATTGAGAAACAATGGGAAACCCTAAGCATCCAAAAATTGAACCCTAGGAGATGAAGCGCCAAACATATATGGACCCAGTTAGGGTCAATTGGTACATCAATTTCCCTAGGTTTTAACTTTGTCATACGATATGTTTTTGTCGTGTATGGTACCTAATTACAAATATCTATTTGAGGAATACAAATTTATACCAAAAACCCCTACTATAAGTTGTGGGTTTTCTAATTTTCAAAAAACATCGTTTCGGGCCTTAAAATAGCTCTGGAAGCTCAAGACTTGGAAAACTACCAAAAATAGTAAATTTTTCTACAACTAAATAAAATAAAATAAACAATGTTGGTGGTCCAAGTGGAATAGGTAGGTGGACACCAATATCCACCTAAATGAGTCATCTCCCCTAAGCAAGCAATGGTCCCCCATTATGTTGAGTGCCTCCATGAGATGGGGAAACTTCTACTAAACTTGGTCCCTTGTGAGCCACTTGCCCTACTATAGGAGCTGGCCAGTTTTGAAAACTTGATACAGTTAGATTTTCTATCTATGAGTGTTCTCAATCTGTGTGTGCATAATATAATTAGTTTTGGCATGTTCCATGTAGTCTAGGTTGAGATTTGTTGGTGTTATTTTTTTTTTCAATGTCTTATGTGTCCAACAATGGTGGAAAGTATGGTTGAATGTAGTCCAAATTAAGCACTGGCTGTACGTCGAGGAATGGAGGAATGTTGAGATCGAAAGAATTATGTCCCATAGTCTTGGTGATGGTGTAGATACCATATTGGAGTGGTCAGAATTTACGATTGGCTCCAACAAGGAATTCTTTCTAAAAATGAAACCAAACTTTGTCACCCACATGAAACTTATATGGTAGCCCAGGTTGATCATGTCATTACTTGTACTTTTCATATGACTTATATAAGATCTTTTACACCTATTAGCGGATTTGTTGGATGCATTTACCAAACATGGTTTCTTTATCAGCCTCAGACTATACATGTGCATATTATGTCTCTATAGTGGCATGATCTATGGAAACATCAATTGGACACAATAGTTGAAATCCTAGACCCACTTGAAAGGGATTGTGGCCATTCAAGCTATGGAGATATATATTATTACCGTACTACACATAAGGAAGTCTGTCATCCTAGATTCATGGATTATTGGAGTTGTACATCGATAGTATGTGAATTATCATCTCATTGATGACCTATGTCTGGCCATTAGTCTGGGGATGGAATGCAATTGAATTGGTGAATTTGGTGTCCAATAATTTCTAGAGGCTCAACTAGAATGTGCTTAGTAACTTACTATCCTGATCTAATATAATGGTCTACAGTATCCATAAATGTACCCACAGTTGTTCAAAGAAGAGTTTGGCGGTGTCCTTTTCTTTGATACTCTTCTTGCAAGCCATCAATATAGCCATCTTACAAAAAATTTCCATGACATAAATGAAAAGTCATTACCATGCTTGGTATAATGAAGTCCAGATAGATTTTCCATGGTGATCGATTTCCAAGGTTGGTGGGGAGTAGGAAGAGGAGTGTATATACATTTTTTGTTGATGGTTGGCTTGGAAATGGCACAAGTAGTGCATGATCTGATATATTTTCGAACATCATTTCGGAGTCTTGGCCAATAAAAACACTTATGTAGTACGACCACGGTTTTCTTTACACGAAAGTGTCATGTCACCCAACTATAGTGCACCTACCAAATCAGTTTGGCATAATCATTTGAAGGAACACAAAGGTGGCCCAGGTAGCGTAATAATGCATCCTATAGATGGAAATATGGAACTTTATTTCCATCCACTAACATCAGGTACGTAGTGAAAAGAACTAGATATTTCTTGTATATTTCTGTCCATCTAGAGGTCTCGTGGCCACAAGAGTTGAGAACAGTAGTTAGTGCTACAAATGGGGGTTAGCTGAGGCAACATACAACATGATAGGTTTTACTCTTCTTATATTTAATTTTCAAGGGAATTGTTGTAGATATGTAGACCACTTCTGATGGTGATTGTTCTTTAACTTCCCTTGTGTTTGTATAAACTAAAGCTTTTATTGATCTATGTGTGTGATTTTCTCCTTCCTTAGAATGTTATGTTTTCATTACCAATAATATGACACAATAGAATACATATATATATCGTAGGTGGGGTACTTCTAAATTGTATCGGAAACTGTATCACTATGATAGGCCACTAGATGCCCTTGCTAGGTGATAAATACACCAATAGCATTGTTAGAGGAATATTTCTGAATTTTAAATATTTGTTGTAGGTCTGGAAATGTGAGTACAAGTGTAGAGGATAGGCAGTGCTTCATCTCAACGAATGCCTTCTATTGGGACTCGGAGCCAGAAAATTTTTATTTCACTCTACCCTTGGTAACCTGACTCAAAGGCCATGTGATATGGGAGAATCCCAACATGAACCTCCGATAAAAATTGGCAGGCCTCAAAAAGCTACAAAGTTTTATTAGAGTGGTTATGGATGGCTAGTACCAAATGACTTGGATCTTAGCCGGATCCACATGCATTCCTTGCACATCTATGATGTAACCTAGATCCTAGACTTGGCTCATTCCAAAGGTGCATTTCTCCATGTTGGAACATATCTTGTGCTACCAAAGGGTTTGAAGGACGTATCAAATGAGTTGTGTGTGCTCTATCGAACTCTTTCTGAAAGTGAGGATGTGATCCAAATATACAACAATGAATGTTTTGGTGAATGGTCGTAAGATGTCATATATCAGTCTCAAAAATGTTGGAGGGGAATTTTTCAACTTGAAAGGCATGACCAAACATTCAAAAATCCCCTCCTTTGATTTGAAGGTATTCTTCCATACATATGTAAATTAGTGATATACAAAATTCAAATTAATCTTCCTAAAATACTTGGACGCCTTGAGTTGGTCAAGAAGGTCATCAATCCATGAGATTCGATACTTGTTCTTGATAATGATTTTGTTTAGTATTTTATAATCAATGTATAGCCTCCAGTTCCCATCCTTCTTTTGTTAAATTACAAGCAAGTTCCCACAAGATGATGAACTTGGTTGGATGTGCCTTTTTTGTAGTAGCTTTTCAATTTTCTTCTTTATCTCTTCATTTTACGAAATGGAGCGACGGTATATCAGCCCATTAGGTAGAGGTGGCTTGGGACTCATATTGATCTAATTCATAACATAACAGTGCAAGGGTACTCATATGGGCAAGGATAAGATGTCCATGTATTCTTCCACAACCTTATCTGCTTTCTTCTACTGCGTGGAGGAACCCTTCCAGGGGAGCATGGATGTGGCTATGATATTTCCCTTACTTTGAGAGAGAATAAAAGGGAAAAAAAACTCCCCAGTCTAAGGGATGATCTTACTTAATTACTTAGACATTAGAGAAATTTTAAGGTCTAATATGGGCCTCAAAACAAAAATGTACAACCAACATCAAGTTTATAAGAATCAATAAGATTCAATATGAAGATGTCAACCATGGGGGATGATTCTCAATTTTTAGAGTAAAAAAGTAAAAAAATTAAAAAATAATAAAATAATAAAACTACCTTTTAAACTCATATTTTAAACTTATATACCTATGGTTTTACTCAAATTTTGAGTAGGAGTACTCCTTAGATCTATAATTTAATTCTTAATCCAAGGAGTACCCATTTTGCATACTTTCAATGGGATTTGCTACACTAAAAATAGAAATACATGGAAAACATTATTGGAATCACCTTTTTCATGTATTTCTCATTTTTCGTGTAGCAGGCTCCATTGAAAGTATACAATATGAGTACTCCTTGGATGAGGAATTATATTTTCATCCAACGAGTGCTATCACTCGAAATGTGAGTAAAAATGTAAGGTGATAAGTTGTAAATATGAATTGAAAATGAATTTTTTTCATTTTTCCTCTAAATTTTGATGATGTAATCTAATATTATTTTATTATTTCCACTATTATTTTTTAATATTCCTTAGGAGGCCCATTTCAGAGCTCAAAGTTTCTCTAATGAGATATCAAATAGGTGGTTGTATGTGGGGATACCTCTGATATCATCTATAAGTTATTGCCCAAAGTAATAATAATAGTGTGAGGTGTGGACTAATACATAGCATGACGCATCCACAAGTATGGTTGGCCTAATAATACATCACAAAATTCAAGAGGAGAAACATCACATAGTACCTCATACATGAAGCAGCTTGATGTTGTAGGGAAGGTGACACTACTGGCTAACACGAAGATCTCATCCTTGGTGGAGCCACCTGATGGTGTATGGTTGCAGGTGTGGTGTGGTCAGCTGGCCCAACCACTTAATGACCTTTGTTGAGATGAGGTTATTTTGGAACACACTATCTAAAATGAACTATAAAAAATACCCCTTCATGACCATACATATGAGAGGAAGAGACGATCACCTTTCTCTGCATCTTTGGGCTCGATCTTCTGGACCTTGGTGGTGGAAACGGTGGTGCTATCCTCTGCATCAATAATATACTTGCCTTTTTCATTCCCCTTATCGAGATATAACTTAGATTCAGAACATGCACTTGAATTCAAAGCCTTCAACTTGGCCACCAGTGACTGCTTGGCATGACACTCACTTGTGTTGTGAGTGGGGATCTTGTGGAACTCATACCACTTCCATGCATCCTTCTTCATCTTGGTGGTTGTATTCCTTGTTGATGAATTTGATGGTTTTTCATGTGTTTCCTTGCCTTGGTTTTTCCCTTTGTTTTATATTTTGGATGCCCCTTTTCCTTGCTTTGAATTTGCATATCCAAAGAATCTTTTCTTATGTTTAAATTTTTTTCTCAATATTGATAGCATAACGATATGTGACAGCAAGCGAGAATATTTCCAGGAACTCCATCTCATTTAGGATGTATTTGTCTACACAAATGTGGTAATTTATTAATATATGCTACTCATAATCCTTGATACCCAACTTCATGCGAAGTGTGTGAAAAATATTTGTAAACTCCGACATATTTTTGTCCCTTCATTACCACGTTGTGGTCCAATTTATGTACTTATCTTCATAGCTCCCTAGAGGATAATATTGTTCCTTGATGGCATCTAGGAAAGAATTATAGGTGGGTGAATCTAAAAACAGTGAAGGTTTCCTCTCGTCCCTCTAATCAAAGTAGGTTTCCCACCAATCCTTGAGGTGGGGGGTAACTTTGAGGAATGAAAAATTAATCTTTTCCCTATTGGAAAAATCATGAACCAAAAGATATCCCTCCAATAGATTTAACCATTTATGTATGAAATTTTCATCTATATGGCCTTTAAATATGGGAATTTCAAAGTTGGCTTGTGCCATAAATGGAGTGGCACCTCCGAGGTGGCTGCTAGATGAATATGCATCCACCGAAGGACTTTGGAAAATTTGTTCATCATATCATTCATTTTTCACTTGACGGATTCTTCGAGAAATATTTTTAAAGGATCTCTTCCTCTCTCATATTTATTTTCTTCCACCATTGGAGGACGTCGGAGTGGGAGAGGTTGGTCTTGCAAAGGTTCAACTAGTTCAATCTCTAACTCCTTATACCCGGACCTCATTGGGGACATGCATAGAAAAATAGAGAAAGAGAATACCATTATGATACCACTAATCTGAATTAATGATGGAAAAAAATGAAATACATATACAAACATGAATATAGATCTACAATAAAAACAAAACTTCAATTCAATAATAAAGAAGTACTGAAAATTGTTTATGTGTAGAATGAAAATAAATTGGCTCGGGTGATGGTCGCTTATCTCTTAGAAGAGATGTGGAAGCTACGTGCTTTATGAATTGTATTAAAATGAGGCTAAGAGGCCTATTTTTTATTAAGAAATAATGGAAAACACTAAACATACAAAAACATAACCCGAGGAGATGAAGCGGTAAAAGTATGTGGACGTTGTTAGGGTAAATTGGTACATCAACATCCAGGAGTTGTACCAATGGCAGACGATATTTGTTTGACATATATGATACCTCATTATAAATATATATCCAAGCACTACCACTTTCGATATAAATCCCTTACCCCAAGCAATGGGTTTTCCCATTTTCCAAAAAAACAATCTTTAGGACCTCAAAACGACTCCATAAACTTAGGACCAGAAAAACTACCCAAAAAAATAAATTGTGCAACAATTAAGGAAACTGAAAGAAATAATGTTGGGGGTCAAAGTAGAATAAGTAGGTGGCCAACAATATCCTTCGGGATTACTCCAGAACTCAACAAATGTAGTGTAGTTTTTATCTACAAGCTAACAACTGATCCAAAAGAAAATGGAAATGGAAAAAAAATATCCCCTCCGATGTCCTCCCATTGGAAAAAAATGATAATAATCCCCTCATATGTAGTGTCCAAGAGAATTGGCTTTGTTTTCAGTACCTGCCTTTTCATCAAATTAATATTTCCTCGTCAATTTTCAATATGAATTCTACATGGGTGCCACCCTCTTATACATGGTGCCTCGTACCTTTAGTAAGGCATTCCATTCTCGAATCCTGGTGATTAAATTATTAAACCATATATGACCATATCACAACAAAATTAATCCATTAAATGTCACTTAAAACCCAATATTTTCCTATGCAAATTCCATATCTAGAAAAGTGTAATTCATATCATAAACTATAATAATACAAGTGTCACATGTTGAATGGACATGATGTCATATCTTGTGAGGTTAGATACCAAAGAAAACAAAAGGGTTAAATGGTGTCCAATTCCCGGTTATGAGTATTATGGTTGAAGTGTAAATGCACATGTTTTCAGATGCATATAGAAATCACTATAGCTTAAATGTTGCAGTCAGGTGCACATGTTCCCGCGTATTAAAAGTTATTTCCAAGTTGATTAGCTCTTGTAATTATATTTCCACAATGCATACAAACTTATTTATCAATGGACGGTCATCTATGGTACATAACTATCATTATGAAATAATAGCCAAGCCAAATCAACCAATCATAGTGTAAAAAATAAAAATAATAATATTTAAAAATAATAATAATTTATTTATAATATCAACGTTATGGATCGTTGTTTTATTTTTGGTCAAATATATGATTAATAGGTGATCAACCAATGAATCGAATGCATATATCACCTCCCTGTGGTAGGGATAATAAAAATTTAATACTTTGTGTAATTATTATTACTATTTGAATAAATAAAAATGTATATCATTATTTCACTCTAAATCATATATGAAAAATATATTTATTGTTAGTTTACTCTTCAATTGCTTTAAATCGTACTGGTAGAATGTTATATGTACTTTTTTTTCAATGAATAAATATTGTGATGTATTTATTTATTTTAAGTATTAATTAAGTTATATATATATATATATATATATATATATATATATATATATACATTGTTAGTGATTAGATATACAACTTTAAGTCCAGGTAAGGAGGGACACTTTTCTGTGGCATTATTCTCCTCACAGACTGAGCAAACCTCTATGACATTCAGTGGACATTCATTTATTGGGTGCTTCCTGGTACATCTAGGACAAAATATGGCCAAGGCTCTCTCGTCTTCCTCTTGCTTCCTTTTTACCTGCATTGTGTCCATTTTCAAAGCAAAGGTGTCCAACATGTCACTCTTGAAGTCCTATAGCATGTTTCCAATCTCATGTTTTATGAAGGTGGAAGAGGAAGGGCTATTGGATGTATTTTGGCTAGCTCTAGCCTTCTTCCTAAATGCCCTGGAATGGTTTTGGAAGACAATTTTGATTGTTTCATATGATTGTTGGTATATATCTCCTCCTAATAGCATATTCAAGGTTTCTATCATCTCTTCATTGATCCCTCGAAGAAGTAAAATTTTAAATGATGTAGGATCAAGAGTATAGTTGGCTCTCTTATAGTTTAATTGAAACCTCTATTCATAGTCCTCTAGGGATTCATCAGGTCCTAGAGTCATCCTAAATATTTCATCCTTAGTTTCCTTTGACCTACAATAGTCTCTGTATTTTTTGTTGAAGGTCTCTTCCATCTGTGCCCAGGTAGTGATGTTATCCCCATTTAGACCCATGAACCAGCACAAGGATACTTCCTTAAGGGTGGATGGGAATAACTTCAACTTATGATCATCATAAGGGTATCCATAAGTCCTAAAAACAACCAAAAATTCAAACATGAAGGTGTCAGGATCCTCAGAGGTAAGTCCATGGAAATGTGGAAGAGATGAGGGGCTAATGTTTTTCATCTTAGTTTACCATCACCCTCTCTTATGGGAAATTCTCTCTGGATCCCAGCCATGGTTAAGATAGGTGAAGTAGGTCCCTCTAGTCAAAAAAGTTCTTCTTCTTCTTCCCCGATAGGATCCTCAAAATATTTAGAAGGCTCTCTTATAGGGGGTTCAATATCACTGCCACTGAAGAAGACTGAAGGGTGGCTAGGAGGTAATGTGGGGGTCTTAGGTAAGATTTGTCTTTGAATATTCCTACTCCTACAATGCATGGAAATCAAATATTTTTGTAATTTTTTTATAATATTTCTAAAATGACATGAAAAGAAAAGAATGCTAAAACAAAATCAAAACATCGACTAGACATGTCCCCGAAAACATCACCAAAAAGTGGTGGTGCTTAGTATTTAGCTAAAAAAAAGAATAAAAATTCAAAATTTCTCGAAACCAGAATGACAACGTAGAGCTCGCCATCAGGATTCTAATGTAACTTGTTTCATCACAATCTGAGTTCATATGAGTAAGTTATGGTATGTTTTCCATCTTCTCAAACAAATAGACAAATTGCATAACAGTGACATGTTGCTGACATGGTAGCCCAGTGAACAAAATGGAATATTTTGGGAATATTTTTCAAGTTTCTGCCAATTAGGCTCTGAAAAGTGCACTTTCAAATTCACTAGTTTGGTCTATGTGGGGGTAAATTCCTAATGATATCTAAGGTGGAAATTGTGTTTTTATTTTTTATTTATTTATGATTTAACATTATATATATATATAATATAATATAACATATTATATGTTTAAACATATTATATATATTATATTATATAATACATATTATATATATTGTATTAACTATATTTAAATGATTAGGTTAAACCATCGTTTGGATTGGAATTAAATATCAAGCCAAGGTTTGTATTCAAATACCAAGGACTATTGAAATATATGGTAAAATCATTGTTTTAATGGAAGCGGGATCAGGTTTGAACCCCAGACCTCTGCCCCAACAAGCCTATTCCCTAACAATGGGCTGCGGGCAGGGATTGTTTAAAAAATCCACACAAATAAACATTTAATGCTATACAATAGGACCGACGAAGTGCGGAGAGGCCAACCCGTGTGCCAGCCCCTCTCGCCATGTGACCTTGCAATATGACTTGTGGAATGTGCCTCAATTAAAGAGTGCCATTAGCGCATTAATTCAGTTTAAAAATTAATTAAACCTCATTTAAGTTCAGTTTAGTATGGCGGAGATTTTGGAGCCACCCCCAAATCCGGCGAAGGTTTCAATTTTAGCAAGGTTATCTGGCAGATATCTAGTTTTAGAGCAGTTTCATAGGGGAAAAAAATGAGGCTTATTTGGATCGAATTTCGACCAATTTTGGAAAACGAATATTCAATATTAGATTATTTTGGCATTCCATAGAAAATGGTATAGGTTTTAGAGGCTGAAAACAAATTCTACATGTGATTTTGATACAAGGAAGTTCGAGGGAGCCAAGGGCCATCAGGGAAGAAGGTCAAGTCTAAACTAGCTAGAGTCAGTTTTTAATAATTGGACAATCATTTTTAGATGATTTGTATTTTTTTAAGAAAATAGAACATGTTTCCCAATCATTTTCAACATGTACACATACTTTTGTAAAATTTGAGCTAATATAAGAGGCCCAAGCTATGGAAGCTAGACCATGGAGATGAAGGCCAGGAGGGGTGAACTCCTTCACCAAAATTGCGTTGATGGCTCTATTTATGGTTTTATGTAGATGATTATGTTGTTGTCCAGTTCTTACTTATGTTGTTTATTTGTCATTAATTTCAACATAAAACACAATACAATTTCCTATTTTAACACTCTTATGCACTAAGGAAACTAAAGCACCACAAGAAAACAAAAAGAAAATAAATTTTGATTCTAAAATTGTAATTAGCATAGCAAAAATTACATACAAGATCAAATCAAGTGGTAATTTAGCATCCGGTTTCCTAATGTTATTTTCTTGATTTTCTAGAGTTTGTGCAAAATATTTTTAATGGTTGCAATTTTGTGATCCTTACATTGCAGAGTGCAGAAAATAAACTATTGGTTGCTAGTCCTGAGATTAGGAGCAGAAGAGGGAGAGGCACAAGGACACCATCTCCACCTGAATTTTCACTCCCAGTTGCACCTGAAGCACCTCAAGTTTCATCTTTGTTTGAGATTGAGGAGCTCCAAATTGCACCAGAAACTGAAGTTGAATCTGAAGCCATCATGTCAGGTGTTGGAGGTAATGAAGGACACTCAGAAGAGGATGATGTCAAGAAACACTTCAATGACATGAATACGATGGTCAAGATTATGTTCGATGCATTCACTACTGGAATGGTAGGAGGTGGTTTGTAGTTCTCACATGGAGAAGGAAATTCAAATGATAATAAGGATGAAGAGAAGAGTTCAAAGGTCAGTGGAGGAAATCCACATCCATCTCCACCATCTTCATCATCCTCATCATCACCATCAACTTCATCTTCCACTTCCACCACAAAAACCACCCATACCCATACTCATTCCAAGACCCCAAGGGGAAAAACTCCATTAGTTTGAATTAACCATGTACAATGGCAAGGAAAATGAAGAGAAGTTGGAAAATTATATTTTTCAATTGGAGGTGTATTATAGAATTCAGAACCTACAAGACGAAAAAACGAAGATACAGTTGGCTTCATTGAGGCTAGAAGGAGCAGAACTAGTTTGGTGGGAAGAAAAGACTCAATAGGAAATGTGAATCCATGGTAAGATACCCATTACTTGGGTTGAGTTTATTTCTACATTAAAAGATAATTGTATCCTTTAGCTTACATGCAAAAAGATATTATGAGTTGGAAAAATTTTAGGCAACTCATTGGTCAAATAGTTCAAAATTATACCCAATATTTTAGAAAGAGAGATTTGTTGTTAGGAGTAAATCTGAATTCCCAAGATACAGTGTTGGAATACAGTGGGGTTTTACATTCCTATTTGAAGCATACTATTCTTATGTTTAACCCAAGAAATTTGGATGAAGTTTGTGTACAAGCCACACACTTGGAGGCAAGAAGAAAACAAGGCATGGAGGAGAAAGGTGAAAGTGAGGGTAAAGGGAAAGAAAAGTTTTATGGAAGAGGAAAAATAAATAGTTCTATAAAAAAAAAAAAGGAAAAAAAAACGTGGAAAAACTATTCAAAGACTGGCCATGAGGAAGACCATTGTTGGCAACTTTATCCAAAATTGAAACCAAATAGACTGAAAGCCAAAGAGAAGGGGAAAATTGTTGCTATAGTTGAACAAGACTTAGGGTCAGCTTCAGGAGATGAGACAAAAATTACAGCCATGGTTTGAAAGGTAAACATGTTTTCGGCACTAGTTCTTCAAAATTTTCAAATGATATTCATGATGAAGATTCAAGAATAGAACTTTTCCATATTACTGTTATCTCTAAACATACCAAGATTAATACATTTTTTGATATTGGGTCACAAGCTAACTTGATTTCCGAAGATTTGGTTAATAAGCTAGGACTTGAAACAATTATACATCCAATACCATATCCTTTGGGTTAGATATGCAAGAATGAAAACTTGCAGGTTACAAGGAAGTGCTTACTAAGATTCACCATTAACTCAAACTTTATTGATAAAGTTGAGCTTGATGTGGTGTCGCTTGAGATATCAGGTACTGTATTGGGAAGTACTTATCTGGATGATAGGAAAGTTGTACTTCATTGCCATGAGAACAAGTATCACTTGTTTAAGGATTGTATTGAGTACATAATTAGAGAGCATAAGAAGAAGACAAGTTTTCCTCTTGTACATGCAAGTGAAATGAAGGGGATAGTGAATGCAAGTCAGAACTTGACATTATTGATGATCAAACAAAGAGATGTATTGAATCATAATTTTCAAAAAGATGCTTATGCTTGTAATGAGCTGTTTTAGGATGTTAACAAGTTGCCTTTGAAATAAGGTGAAAAACATTTGCAGTAGTCAACATTGGTGTTGAGTGGTGTTGGAAACAAGATGATGGTGCAAGAGGGTGCAAAGGTCAAAGTGAAAGCAACAAAGTAGCGTGGAAAAGAAGGCATGGGTTCCACAAATTCTTATTTATCATTTCCAAAATGTACATGGCAATGGCGAAGATACTTGGTCAAGAGTCGATGTAAGTACAAGGAAAAATCAGCTAAAAATCGCCATGGTGATAGTGTGCAAGGTGAGAAAGTTTCTAACTTTTCCTTTATTTTTGACCAAGTTAGGAACAAGAAGGTTTATGAAAAAATATATTGTTGTTCTACAAATTCAGAAATATTGCAGCATGATGTTGTCAATGATAGCAAAGAATGTCAGAAGAATTCAGGAAAAAGTTAACTTTTTATGGAAGCTCCAGATGACGAAATTGGGAAAATTTCAGTGGATAGGGACTATTAGGATGAGGGAATAGTCCCCTCATCCCCATAATAAGTAATCAAGAGAGATTTTGGGGTGAAAAAGGCTTCTAGTGGGGAGGAATGATCATGTGCTCAGTATTTAGCTCAAAAATAAAAAAATTCAGAATTTCTCGAAACTAGAATAACATCGTAGAGCTCGTCACCAGGATTCCAACGCAACTCATTTCATCAAAATTCGATTTCGTATGAGTAATTTATGGTCTGTTGTCCATTTTCTCAAATAGTTAAAAAAAATTGCAGAATTTTGACAGATTGCTGACATGGCAGGCCATTCATCTAAAAGGAATATTCTGGGAATATTCTTTACATTTCTACCAATGAGGTCATGACAAGTGGCACTTTATAATTCGCCAAGTTGTTCTATGTACTGGGGGTAAATTCCTAATGATATATAAGGTGGAAATTGTGTTTTTATTTTTATTTTTTATGATTTAATGCTATATATATTTATATATATTATATAATATAATATATTATATGTTTAAACACACTATATATATAATATTATATAATAAATATTATATTTATTATATTAATTATATTTAAATGACTAAATTAAACCATATTTTTTATTAGAATTAAATATCAAGCCAAGGTTTGTATTCAAATGCCAAGGACTGTTGAAATATATGGAAAAATCATTGTTGTAATGGGAGTAGGGTTGGGTTCAAACCCTAGATCTCTGCCCCAACGAGCCTATGCCCTACCAATGGGCTGCGGGCAGTGGTTGTTTAAAACTTCCACACAGATAAACATTTAATATACAGTGGGACCGGTGGAGTGTGGAAAGGCCAGCTCGCAGGCCAGACCCTCCCTCCATGTGACCTCGCGATATGACCTATGGAATGCACCTCAATTAAAGAGTTTCATTAGCTCATTAATTTGGTATAAAAAATAATTAAACCTCAGTTAAGTGCAGTTTTGTATGGAAGAGATTCTGGAGGCGTGCTCAAATCCAGCGGAGGTTCCAAGTTTAGTAGGGTTATCTAGAGATATCCAATTTTAAAGGCAGTCACATAGGGGAAATTTAAATGAGGCTTATCTAGATCAGATTTCAACCAATTTTGGAAGATGAATAGTCAATATTATATGATTTTGGCATTCTGGAGAAAATGGTATAGGTTTTAGAGGCTGAAAACAAGTTCTACTTGTGATTTTGCTACACGGAAGTTCAAGGGAGAAGAGGGCCACAAGGGAAGGAGGTCAAGTCTAGACCAACGAGAGTAATTTTTCTATAATTTTACGATCATTTTTAGATTATTTATATTTTTTGAAGACAATAGAACAGGTTTCAGGAGAATTTTAACAATGTACACAACACTTTTGTCCAATTTGAGCTAATACAAGAGGCCCAAGTTATGGAAGCTGGACCTAGGAGATGTAGCCAAGGAGGGGTGAAATCCTTCATCAAAAACTTGAATTGATGGATATTTTTATGGTTTTTTTTACATGATTATGCTGCTATTTAGTTCTTACTTATTTTTTTAATTTTTCATTAATTTCAACATACAACATAAGACAATTTTCTATTTTGACACTCACTTGCACCAAGGAACCTAAATTACCACAAGAAAATAAGAAGAAAATAAATTATAATTCTGAAATTATAATTAGAAAAACAAAACTAACATAAAGTATCAGATCAAGTGGTATCAGAGCATTAGGTTCCTTAAGGTTATTTTCTTTCTTTTCTAGAGTTTGTGAAAAATCGTTTTAACAGTTGCAATTTTTTTATGCTTACAAGGTTAAGATTGTAGAGAGGAGAAGGGAAACTATTGGTTGCTATTCCTGAGGTTAGGACCAGAAGAGGGAGAGGCAGAAGGCCACCATCTCCACCTGAATTTTCACTCTGAGTTGTACCTGAATCACCTCAAGTGTTGTCTCTGTTTGAGGTTTATTAGGTCCAAATTGCACCAGAAACTAAAGTTGAATATGAAGCCATCATGTCAGATGTTGGAGATAATGAAGGAAACTCAGAAGAGGAGTATGTTAAGAAATAATTCAATGAAATGAAGAGGATGGTGAAGATTATGTTTGATGCATTCACTGCTATAATGGTAGGAGGAGGTTCTCAGTTCCCACATGGAGAAGGAAATTCAAATGATAAGGAGGATGAAGAGAATATTTCAAAGGGAAGTGGAGGAAATCCACTTCCATCTCCACCATCTTCATCATCCTCATCATCACCATCAGCTTCATCTTCCATTTCCACCACAACAACCACCCATACCCATACTCATTCCAAGACCGCCAGAGGAAAAACTCCATTACTCAAATTGGAAATAATGTTTGAATTACCCATGTACAATGGCAAGGTAAATGCATAGAAGTTGGAAAATTGGAGTTATATTGCAGAATTCAGAACCTACAAGACAATGAGACAAAGATCAAATTGGATTCATTAAGGCTAGAAGGAGCAACGCTAGTCTGGTGGGAAGCAAAGATTGAAGAGGAAATTTGAATCCATGGTAATGTATCCATCACTTGGGTTGTGTTTATTTATGCCATTAAAATAAATTTTTATCCTTTATCTTACATGAAAAAACCTATTATGATTTGAAAAAATTATAGGCAGCTCAAGGGTCAAACAATTCAAGATTATACCCAGGAGTTTAGAAAGAGCTCTTTGTTGTTAGGAGTAAATTTCAATTCCCAAGATACACTCTTGAAATACATTGGGGGTTTACATTCCTATTTGAAGCATACTATTCCTATGCTTAACCCAAGAAATTTATATGAAGTTCATATAAAATCCACACATTTGGAGGCAAGGGGAAAACAAGGCATAGAGGATAAAGGTGATAGTGAGGGTAAAGGGAAATAAAAGTTTTATGGAAGATGAAAAATAAATAGTTCTATTAAAAAAGAGAAGGAAAAACTCACATGAAAAAAATATTCAAAGACTGGCCATGATGAAGACCATTTTTGACAACTTCATCCAAAATTGAGACCAAATAGACTGAAAGCCAAAGAGAAGGGGAAGATTGTTGCTATAGCTGAACAAGACTTAGGGTCTGATTCAGGAGACGAGACAAAAATTAGAGCCATGTGTTTGAAAGGTAAACATGTTTCAAGAACTAGTTCTTGAAATTGTTCAAATGATACTCATGATGAAGATACAAGAATACAAATTTTCCACATTAGAGTTGTCTCTAAACATACAAAGATTGATACACCTTTTTGGAGTGGGTCACAAGCTAACTTGATCTCTGAATATTTGGTTAAGAAGCTCACCCTTGAAATAATTAGACATCCAACACCATATCCTTTGGGTTGTATATGCAAGAATGAAAACTTGCAGGTTACAAGGAAGTGCTTAGTAAGATTCGCCATTAACTCAAAATTTCTTGATGAAGTTGAGCTTCATGTGGTGTCGCTTGAGATATCAGGTATTGTATTGGGAAGTCCTTATTTGTATGATAGGAATGTTGTATTTAATCTCCATGAGAACAAGTTTCACTTGTTTAAGGATGGTATTGAGTAAATAATTAAAGCGCATAAGAAGAAGACATATTTCTCTCTTGTACATGCAAGTGAAATGAAGAGGATAGTGAATGCAAGTCGTAACTTGAAATTTTTTATGATCAAACAAAGAGATGTATTGAATCATAATTTTCCAAAAGATTCTTATGAATTTAATGAGCTTTTTCAATATGTTAACAGGCTGCCTTTGAAAGAAGGTGAAAAACATTTCCAGCAGTCAACATTGGTGTTGAATGGTGTTTGAAACAAGATGCCGGTGCAAGAGGGTGCAGAGGCCAAATTGAAAAGAACAAAGCAGCATGGAAAAAAAGGCATGGGTTCCAAAAATTATTATTTTTGGTTTCCAAAATGTACATGGCAATGGCGAAGATAACTTGTTCAAGAGTCAATGCAAGTAGAAGTCAAAAGCAACTAAAAATCGCCATGGTGACAGTGTGCAAGGTGAGAAAGTTTCTAAGTTTTCCTTGATTTTTGACCAAGGTATGAGCAAGATGGTTTCTAAAAAAATTGTTGTTCTATAAATTCAGAAATATTGCATCATGACGGTGTCAATGACAACAAAATAAGGTCGCAAGAAGCAAGTAAAAAGTTGACTTATTATGAAAATCTCCAAATGATGAAATTGGGAAAATTTTAGTGGATAGAGACTAGAAGGGTGAGGGAACATTCCCCTCATCCACACAATCAGCAATTAAGAGAGATTTTGGGGTCCAAAAGGCTTCTAGTGGGGAGGAATGATCAATTGCTCAGTGTTTAGCTCAAAATTCAAAATTTTCAAAGTTGCTTGAAACCAGAAAGATGTCATAGATATCGTCACTGATATTCCAACACAACCTGTTTCATCAAAATCTGAGTTCGTATGAGTAATTTATGGCTTTTTGTTCGTTTTCTCAAACAGCAAAAAAAATTGCAAAATAGTGACAGGTTGCTGACATGGCAACCTAGTTAGAAAAAATGAATCTTCTGGAAATATTCTTTAGATTTCTACCAATGAGGCTGTGACAAGTGGCACTTTCAAATTCACAATTTTGGTCTATGTGGGGGTAAATTCCTAATGATATCTAAGGTGGAAATTGTGTTTTTATTTTTATTTTTTATGGTTTAATATTATATATATATTATATGTTTAGACATATTATATTAGCTATATTTAAATGATCAAAGTAAACCATATTTTGGATTGGAATTAAATATCAAGCCAAGGTTTGTATTCAAATGCCAAGGATTGTTGAAATATATGGTAAAATCATTGTTGTAATTGGAGCGGGGTTGGGTTTGAACACCAGACCTCCGCCCCAACAAGCCCACACCCTACCAGTGGGCCATGCCTGGTGATTATTTAAAAATTCCACACAAATAAACATTTAATGCTATACAGTGGGACCGTTGGAGCGCAGAGAGGCCAGCCCACGGGCTAGCCCCTCCCACCACGTGACCTCGATGTATGACCTGTGGAATGCACCTCAATTAAAGAGTGTCATTAGCACATTAGCTTAGTTTAAAGATTAATTAAACCTAATTTAAGTGTAGTTTATTATGCCGGAGATTCAGGAGGCACCCCCAAATCTGACGGAGGTTCCAAGTTTAATGGGGTTATCTGGCAGATATCTAGTTTTAGAGGCAATTTCATAAGGGAAAATTAAATTAGGCTTATCTGGATCAGATTTCGACCAATTTTGGAAAATTAATAGTCAATATTATATTATTTTGGCATTCCAGAGACAATGGTATTGTTTTCATAGGCTAAAAACAACTTCTAAATGTGATTTTTCTACAAGTAAGTTCAGGGGAGCCGAGGGCCGCCAGGGAAGGAGGCTAAGTCTAGACCAGCCAAAGTCACTTTTCAGAAATTGGATAGTCAATTTTATATGATTTATATGTTTTTAAGACAATAGAATAGGTTTCAGGAGCATTTGAAAAATTTACACATCAATTTTTCCAAATTTGAGCTAATATAAGAGAACCAAGCTATGGAAGCTGGACCAAGGAAATGTAGCCTAGGATGGGTGAAATTATTCATCAATATTGTGTTGATGGATTTTTTTATGGTTTTATGTGCATGATTATGTTTTTGTTCAGTTCTTACTTATGTTTTTTATTTGTCATTAATTTCAACATAAAACACAAGACAATTTCCTATTTTGACACTCACGTGCACTAAAGAAACTAAAGCACCACAGGAAAACAAGAAACAAATAAATTATAATTCTGAAATTGTAAATAGCATAGAAAAACTAACATACAAGATCATATCAAGTGGTATCAGAGCATCAGGTTGCTTATAGTTATTTTCTTGCTTTGCTAGAGTTTGTGCAAAACATTTTTAATGGTTGCAATTATATGATCCTTACAAGGTTAAGATTGCAGACAACAAAAGGGAAAATATTGGTTTCTAGTCCTGATATTAGGACCAAAAGAGGAAGAGGCATAAGGCCACCATCTCCACTTGAATTTTCACTCCCAGTCACACCTGAAGAACCACAAGTGTGGTTTTGTTTGAGATTGAGGAGGTCCAAATTGGACCAGAAACAGAACTTGAATCTGAATCCATCATGTCGGGTGTTGGAGGTAATGAAGGAAACTCAGAAGAGGAGGATTTCAAGAAATAATTCAATGACATGAAGAGTATGGTCAAGATTATGTTTAATGCATTCACTGCTGGAATGGTAGGAGGCGGTTCTAAGTTCCCACATGGAGAAGGAACTTTAAATGATAAGAAGGATGAAGAGAAGATTTCAAAGGGCAGTGAAGGAAAGCCACATCCATCCCCACCATATTCATCATCCTCATCATCATCATCAACTTCATCTTCCACTTCCACCACAAAAACCACCCATACACATACTCATTCCAAGGCCCCAAGAGGAAAAAATCCATTACTGAAATTGGACATAAAGTTTGAATTACCCATGTACAATGGCGAGGTAAATGAAGAGAAGTTGGAAAATTGGATTCGTAAATTGGAGGTGTATTACAGAATTCAGAACCTACAAGATGATGAAACAATGATATAGTTGGCTTCATTGAGGCTAGAAGGAGCAGCACTAGTTTGGTGGGAAGAAAAGACTCAAGAGGAAATATGAATCCATGGTAAGATGTCCATCACTTGGATTGAGTTTATTTATGCCATTAAAAGAAATTTTTATCCTTTAGCTTACATGGAAAAGGCTATTATGAGTTGGAAAAATTTTAGGCAGCTCAAGGGTCAAATAGTTCAAGATTATACCCAGGATTTTAGAAAGAGAGCTTTGTTGTTAAGAGTAAATTTGAATTCCCAAGATACACTCTTGGAATACAGTGGGAGTTTACATTCCTATTTGAAGCATACTATTCATATTCTTAACCCAAGAAATTTAGATGAAGTTTGTGTACAAGCCACACACTTGGAGGCAACGGGAAAACAAGGCATAGAGGAGACAGGGGAAAGTGAGGGTAAAGGGAAAGAAAATTTTTATGGAAGAGGAAAAAGAAATAATTTTGTAAAAAATTAGAAGGAAAAACTCACATGCAAAAACTGTTCAAATACTGGCCATGATGAAGAACACTGTTGGCAACTTCATCCAAAATTGAAACAAAATATACTGAAAGCCAAAGAGAAGGGGAAAATTGTTGTTATAGTTTAACAAGACTTAGGGTCAGGTTCTTCAAAATTTTCAAATGATACTCATGATGAAGATACACGAATAACAATTTTCCACATTATAGTTATCTATAAACATACCAATATTGATACACTTTTTTATAGTGGGTCACAAGCTAATTTTATTTCTGAATATTTGGTTAAGAAGCTAGGCCTTGAAACAATTAGACATCCAAGACCATATCCTGTGGGTTCGATATGCAAGAATGAAAACTTGCAGGTTAGAAGGAAGTGCTTACTAAGATTCGCCATTAAATCAAAGTTTCTTGAGAAATTTAAGCTCGATGTGGTGTCGCTTGAGATATCAGGTACTGTATTGGGATGTTGTTATCTGTATGATATGAAAGTCGCATTTCACCACCATCATAACAAGTATCACTTGTTTAATGATGGTATTGAGCACATAATTAAAGAGCATAAGAAGAAGACAGGTTTGTCTCTTGTACATGCAATTGAAATGAATAGGATTGTGAATGCAAGTCAGAACTTGACATTCTTGATGATCAAACAAAGAGATATTTTGAATCACAATTTTCAAAAATATTCTTATGCTTGTAATGAGTTGTTTCAGGATGTTAACAAGTTTCCTCTGAAAGAAGGTGAAAAACATTTGCAGCAGTCAACATTGGTGTTGAGCGATGTTGGAAATAAGATGTCAGTGCAAGAGGGTGCAAAGTTCAAAGCAAAAGAAACAAAGTAGTGTGGCAAAGAATGCATGGGTTCCACAAATTCTTATTGCTAGTTTCCAAAAGAAACATGGAAATGGAAAATATATGTGGTCAAGAGGCAATGCAAGTACAAGGAAAAATTAGCTAAAAATCTCCATGGTGACAGTGTGCAAGGTGAGAAAGTTTCTAAGTTTCCCTTGATTGTTGAACAATGTAGGAACAAGATTGTTTCTGCAAAAGTAGATTGTTTTTCTGCAAATTCAGAAATATTATAGCATGACGATGTCAATGACAGCAAAATAAGGTCACACGAATTGAGGAAAAAGTTGACGTTTTATGAAAAGCACCAAATGATGAAATCGGGAAAATTTCAGTGGATAGAGACTGGAAGGGTGAGGGAACAGTCTCCTCATCCCCATAATAAGTAATAAAGAGATATTTTTGGGTCCAAAAGCCTTCTAGTGGGGAGGAATGATCAGGTGCTTAGTGTCTAGCTCAAAAATAAAATAAAAAACTGAGAATTGCTTGAAACTAGAACGACAGTTTACAGCTCGTCACCAGGATTCCAATGCAACTTATTTCCTTAAAATTTGAGTTTGTATAAGTAAGTTATGGTCTGTTGTCCATTTTCTCAAACAGTTAAAAAAAATTGTAGAACAGTGACTGGTTGATGACATGGCAGGCCAGTGAGCAAAAAGGAATCTTCTCGGAATATTCTTCATGTTTCTGCCAATGAGGTTGTGACAAGTGGCACTTTCAAATTCGCCAGTTTGGTCTACGTGGGGGTAAATTCCTAATGATATCTAAGGCGGAAATTATGTTTTTTTATTTTATTTATTTATGATTTAATATATATATATATATAATATTTTTAAAGATATTATATATATTATAATTAAATGATTAAATTAAACCATAGTTTTGATTAGAATTAAATATCAAGTCAAGGTCCATATTCAAATACCAAGGACTATTGAAATATATGGTAAAAGCATTGTTGTAATTGGAGCAAGGTTGGGTTTGAACCCCACACCTCCGCGCCAACAAGCCCGTGCCATACCAATGGGCCATGTGCGGTATTTTTTTAAGAATTCCACACAAATAAACATTTAATGATATAACCTGGGATCGACGGAGCGTAGAGAGGCCCACTGGTAGGCCAGCCCCTCCCACCATGTGACCTTGCGATATGACCTCTAAAATGCGCCTCAATTAAAGAGTGTCATTAGTGCATTAATCCAGTTTAAAAATTAATTGAACAGCAGTTAACTGCATTTTTGTATGGTGGGGATTCTAGAGGCGCCCCCAAATCTGGTGGAGGTTCCAAGTTTAGCAGTGTTATCTGGAAAATATTCATTTTTAGAGGCAGTTTCATAGGGGAAATTAAATGAGGCTTATATGGATCAGATTTCTACCAATTTTGAAAAATGAATAGTCAATATTAGATTATTTTGGCATTGTGGAGACAATGGTATAGGTTTCATAGTCTCAAAACAACTTCTACATGTGATTTTTCTATAGGTAAATTCAGGGGAGCCAAGGGTCACCAAGGAAGGAGGTCAAGTCTAGACCAACCAGAGTCAATTTTCAGTAATTAGACAATAATTTTTAGATGATTTTTATGTTCTGAAGACAATAGAACAAGTTTCATGATAATTTGAAAAATGTACATAGAACTTTTGTCAAATTTGAGCTAATACAAGAGGCCCAAGCTATGGAAGCTGGACCAAGGAGATGTAGCCTAAGCGGGGTGAACTCCTTCATCAAAAACATCTGTTGATGGATATCTTTATGGTTTTCTATACATGATTATGTTGTTGTTTAGTTCTTACTTATGTTGCTTATTTTTCATTAATTTCAACAGAAAACACAAAACAATTTCCTATTTTGACACTCACATGTACCAAGGAAAATAAAGAACCACTAGAAAACAAGAATTAAATAAATTATAATTATGAAATGGTAATTAGCACAACAAAACTAACATAGAAGATCAAATCAAGTGGTATCAGAGCATCATTTTCCTTAAGGTTATTTTCTTTCTTTTCTATATTTTGTGCAAAATAATTTAAATGGTTGCAATTTTGTGATGCTTACAAGGTTAAGATTGTAGAGAGGAGAATGGAAACTATTGGTTGCTAATCTAGAGGTTAGGAAGAGAAGAGGGAGAGGCACAAGGCCAACATCTCCACCTAAAGTTTCACTCCGAGTTGCACATGAATCACCTCAACTGTTGTCTCTATTTGATATTGAGGAGGTCCAAATTGCAATAGAAACTCAATTTGAATCTGAAGCCATCATGTTAGGTGTTGGAGATAATGAAGGACACTCAGAAGAGGAGGATGTCAAGAAATATTCAATGACATGAAGAGGATGGTCAAGATTATGTTTGATCAATTCACCGTTGGAATGATAGGAGGAGGTTCTAAGTTCCCATATCAATAAGTAACTTCAAATGTTATGAAGGATGAAGAGAAGAGTTCAAAGTGTAGTGCAGGAAATCCACCTCTATCTCCACCATCTTCATCATCCTCATCATCACCATCAACCTCATCTTCCACTTCCACCACAAAAACCACCCATACCCATACTCATGACAAGACCCCAAGAGGAGAAGCTCCATTACTCAAATTGGACATAAAGTTTGAATTACCCATGTACAATGGCGAGGTAAATGCATAGAAGTTGGAAAATTGGATTCATCAATTGGAGGTGTATTGTAGAATCTAAAACCTACAAGATGATGAGACAAAGGTCCATTTGGCTTCATTGAGGCTAGAAGGAGAAACACTAGTTTGGTGTGAAGTAAAGACTCAAGAGGAAATGCGAATCCATGGTAAAATATCCATCACTTGGGTTGAGTTTATTTCTGCCGTTAAAAGACAATTTTATCCTTTAGCTTACATGAAAAAAGATATTATGATTTGGAGAAATTATGGGCAGCTCAAGGGTCAAAAAGTTTAATATTATACCCGAGAGTTTAGAAAGAGAGCTTTGTTGTTAGGAGTAAATTAGGATTCCCAATATACACTCTTGAAATACATTGGGGGTTTACATTCCTATTTGAAGCATACTATTATTATGCTTAACCCAAGAAATTTAGATGAAGTTTGTGTACAAGCCACAAAATTGGAGGCAAGGGGAAAATAAAGCATAATGGAGAAAGGTGAAAGTGAGCGTAAAGGGAAAGAAATTTTATATGGAAGAGGAAAAATAAATAGTTCTGTAATAAAAAGAGAAGGAAAAACTCACATGAAAAAACTATTCAAATACAGGGCATGATGAAGACCATTGTTGGCAACTTCATCCAGAATTGAAACCAAATAGACCCAAAGCCAAAGAGGAGGGGAAAATTGTTGCTATAGGCAAACAAGACTTAGGTTTAGATGCAGGAGATGAGAGAAAAATTACAACCATGTATTTGAAAGGTAAAAATGTTGCAAGCGCTAGTTCTTCAAATTGTTCAAATGACACTCATGATGAAGATACAAGAATAAAACTTTTCCACATTAGAGTTGTCTCTAACCAATATTGATACACTTTTTGATAGGGGGTCACAACCTAGCTTGATTTCTGAATATTTGGTTAAGTAGTTAGGCCATGAAACAATTAGACATCCAAGATCATATCCTTTGGGTTGGATATGTAAGAATGAAAACTTGCAGGTTACAAGGAAGTTCTTAGTAAGATTTGCCATTAAATCAACATTTCTTGATAAACTTGAGCATGATGTGGTGCCACTTGAGATATCAGGTATTGTATTGGGAAGTCCTTATCTATATGATAGGAATGTTGTATTTCATCGCCATGAGAGAAAGTATCACTTGTTTAAGGATGGTATTGAGTACATAATTAAAGTGCATAATAAGAAGACATATTTGTCTCTTGTACATGCAAGTGAAATGAAGAGGATAGTGAATGCAAGTTATAACTTGACATTGTTGATGATCAAACAAAGAGATGTATTGAATCACACTTTTAAAAAATATTATTATGCTTTAATGAGTTGTTTCAGGATGTTAATAGGTTGTCTTTGAAAGAAGGTGAAAAACATTTGCAGCAGTCAACATTGGTGTTGAGTGGTGTTGGAAACAAGATGTCCATGCAAGAGGGTGAAAAGGTCAAATCGAAAGCAACAAAGAATCTTGGCAAAGAAGGCATCGGCTCCACAAATTCTTATTGCTGCTTTCCAAAAGGTGCATATCAATGGCGAAGATACTTGGTCAAGATTCAATGCAAGGTCAAGGAAAAATTAGCTAAAAATTGCCATCGTGACAGTATGCAAGTTGAGAAAGTTTCTAATTTTTCATTCATTACTGACCAAGGTAGGAAGAAGATGGTTTCTGCAAAAATAAATTTTTGTCCAATAAATTTAGAAATATTGTAGCATGATGGTGTCAATGACAACAAAATAAGGTTGCAAGAATTGAGGAAAAAGTTTACTTTTTATGAAAATATCCAAATGACGAAATTAGGAAATTTTTCAGCGGATAGAGACTGGAAAGGTGAGGGGACAATCCCCTCATCCACATAATCAGTAACTAAGAGATATTTTTGGGTCCAAAAGGCTTCTAGTGGGGAGGAATGATCAGGTGCTCAGTATTTAGCTCAAAAATCAAAATTTTCAGAATTGCTCGAAACCAGAACGACAACGTAGAGCTCATCATCGAGATTCCAATGCAACTCGTTTCATCAAAATTTGAGTTCATATGAGTAATTTATGGTTTGTTGTTTGTTTTCTCAAACAACTAAAAAAAAATTATAGAACAGTGATAGGTTACTGACATGGCAGGCCAGTCGACAAAAAGGAATCTTCTGGGAATATTCTTTAGGATTCTACCAATGAGGCTGTGACAAGTGGCACTTTCAAATTCGCTAGTTTGGTATATGTAGGTGTAAATTCCTAATGATATCTAAGGTGGAAATTGTGTTTTTTTTAATGATTTAATATATATATATATATATATATATATATATATATATATATATATATATATATATATATATATATATATATATATATATATATATATATTCAAACATATTATATATATTATATTTAAATGATTAAATTAAACCATAGTTTAAATTAATTAAAATTTCAATCCAGAGTTTCTATTCAAACCACAGGCTGACCCAGAAATATGCTCTAAGCATTATTGTAATGAGAATGATTGGGAGTTCTATCCCCATACCTCCGCCCTAAAAACCTTACAAATGTGTTGCAGGTAGTGGTTGTTTAAAACTTCCACACAAATAAAAATTTAATGCTATACAGTTGGACTGGTGGAGCACAAAGAGGCTAGCCCCTCCTGCCATGTGACCTTGCGATATGACCTATCGAATGAGCCTTAATTAAAGAGCTCCATTAGCACATTAATACAGTTTAAAAATTAATTAAACCTTAGTTAAGTGCAGTTTAGTATAGCGGAGATTCTGGAGGTGCCCCTAAATGAAGCAGAGGTTCCAAGTTTAGTAGGGTTATTTGGAAAATATCGAGTTTTAGAGGCAGTCTCACAGGGGGAAATTAAGTGAGGCTTATGTAGATCATATTTCAACCAATTTTGGAAAATTAATAGTCAATATTAGATTATTTTTGCATTCGAGAGACAATGGTATAGGTTTTAGAGGCTGAAAATGACTTCTACATCTGATTTTTCTACATGGAAGTTGAAGGGAATAGAGGGCCACCAAGGAAGGAGGTAAATTCTAAACGAACTAGAGTCAATTTTCAGTAATTGGATAGTTATTTTTAGATTGTTTATATGTTTTGAAGACAATATAAAAGGTTTCAGGAGCATTTGAAAAATGTACACAATACTTTTGCCAAATTTAGCTAATACAAGAGGCACAAGCTATGAAAGTTGGACCAAGGAGATGTAGCCCAGGAGGGGTGAAATCCTTCATCAAAAACTTGTGTTAATGGATTTGTTTATGGTTTTCTGTAGATGATTATTATGTTGTTTAGTTCTTACTTACGTTTTTTATTTTTCATTAATTTCAACATAAAACACAAGACAATTTCCCATTTTGACACTTACCTGGACAAAGGAAACTGAATCACCACAATAAAACAAGAATAAAATAAACTACAATTCTGAAATTGTAATTAGCACAAAAAAAATAACATACAATATAAGATCATTTGGACCATGTTTGTAACCTGATCTAATTTATATAATGATTCAAGAGGAAATAAATGAAAATGATAAACCATAATTTTAGACAATTAAGCATCTTTGTCAAGATAAGTGTTCATCTCAAAACTTCATTTCTTTAAAAATGATAATCCACCACTTGAATTTCCTTCCCATTTAGGATTTCATAGATTGCAAACTAACAATATGAAAATTGTACAACTTCTTTAGAAATCTAATATGCTTTTGAGTTCAATTACCCTGAATGCTTGGAAGAAAACAATTCCATCTTATTTATTTCGCTATATATATTCCATATGATATGTTCAAGACAAGGGGATTCAATTAAAACCTTCTTATCTAATCGATCAATGAAAATATTTCATTCTCCCATCATTTGCAGCTTACAAATATTTTTAATATTGCAAACATACAACAAAATCCACAAAGCAGTAAATTATTCTTTCATGTTTTTACCAAAAACATAAGAATATGAAAGAAGTATATGATGGCTATAATGAAATAATATAATAACACCAACATTTTAGTGCAGGGTTTTTCCTTGGCTTGCTCCATCAAAAAAGGTCCAATGAGAATCAAGGATAAATATGCACATAATTGGAATTTTTTCCTTCTTTTATTTCATGATGTTCTTGAAATTCTTGCAGATAGATTCAATAGTTCCCATAACTATCTAGTCCATAATATAATTGTCTTGAAATTTATCTTAAATTCAAGCCCACCATAGAGAGTTGATGAATTCCAACAGAAGGACCTATAACTCTCTAATTGACAAATTATTAATCCAATCACAAACATAGGATGTTAAGGAGGGATTATTATAGGACAAAGAGGATGGCTTGAAAAGGGTCTTGATAATCTTCCAAACTTGTAAATAAAAATTTCTATGAACAAAACAGTGTAAAGTGGTCTCCTCCTAAGATTTAAAAAGCACACATTTTCTAGGGGTGACCAACATCTTTTCAATCTATATTCCCATGTTAGTAATTTTTCAATAAAAATAAACCATAAGGTAATATTAGCCTTCATAGGCCCATTTTGTTTGCATAAAAGCTTTCGACACCACACTCTTTCTCCATTAAAATCTACATCCCTTTTTTAGGAATATTTGTTCTTTGTTGAGTACTACCTTGAGAAAACATTTTCTGCCCATGCAAGGATATCATAACTTTCTCGATCCAAATGAATAAGAGAGGAAACCAAAATATCTATGTATTGATTCCATTTCATTAATTCCTCCCCCTGGAGGCCCAGATCCATATATGAACCCCATGCTCTTGATCCTACTTCCTGATTAATATTTGATTGAGAATCTCCTAGATAGAAGATGCATATATCATGTAATGAAGAGTCCAAGCCACTTGAGAGGAAGAAATAGCCCCGTGTTCCAATCCAGGCAACTCGATCAATATGAATGCTCATCCTATTCCTAATTTTCCATGCAACATAACTTTCGATCAATGGAACAAACTTCACCATCAGCTTCCAAACAATTGACACATTTACAACATGTTTTTCTAGATCTCTTATCCATTTTCTGACTAATTTATCCAGAAAATGTGTATCTCACATTTTCCTTCCCCGCATCATTCCACCATTTAACAAATGACATATAATTTTTACAGCTAATAATTGATAGAAAAAGGATAAATTTTTCAATCCCCAACCTCGAAGAATTTTTCGCCTGGAAATGTTAGTCCACTTTACTAATGGAATACCTCCTTTCGGTCTCACACTTGACCACAAGAATCAAGCACACAAGCTTTAAATTTTCTCCAATATGCTCTTAGGTACATCCATAATTGATATCCATTGCACAGTAATACCTTCTAGGATGAACTTTACCAATATAAAATGTGTCCCTCTTGTTAGCGCTCAAATCTACCTCAGGCTGAAATGAGATAAAACTCAAGGCTACATCAAACCACGCTCAGCCTCGTAGCTATCCCTACGAGGGCAGGAGAGGGCTCTCTCCGTCAATCTTGATAAAATGAGCAATAGGGTGCGAGATGACTTACGATAGGAACTGATTTCAGGCTAGTAAAGAGATAGGAATGTTTGATTTTGATTTTTTGGGTTTTCGCTGGAGAAATGGGAAAAACAAATTTTGGGTCCGGGGATAAGGTCAGACCTTTGCAGAATTTGAGTTGGGGCGAGGTAGGTGAATGTCTTGATGCTTTTGATTGGATATATGGACGGATTAGAAAGATAAGGAGCTGAAGAGGGCAAAGAAGAACTTGGATCCTCTCCAAACAGTCGAAAACATGTAAAACTAAATGAATTCAAAGGCTGAGCACTGTGAACAATGGATTCAACCTCATCTACTCATTCATTTAATTTAAGAAGCATCAGTGAGAAATGGCATACATTAAACATGAAGAAACTTACAGTAAACAGAGAGAAAACACCATCAAGAACAGAACACCACAAGAATCCCAACAGGTGCCGCAAAACCTCTGATCTTTCCTTAGCCAAAATATGAAAAAAAAATATGTACAATGGTGCCAAAAGTTTCCCAAGAGTCCAACCTCTCCAACCTCTGAAAATGATTGAGAAATTACATCATATAGATCATCCTAACCCCTTCCCACACCTCTAGGGGTCGAAATCCTCCTTCTAGGAGCAGTTCCAACAAATTCTAATCAAGGAGCTAAAATCTAGGCAGCTAACAACTTGCCTCTAAAAGAGTGGAAACTGATTCATTTACATGATTTTCACTTTTTTGAGAGTGAATCTTCTAGAATAGGTAAAAATAATCCAAAGTTACATGTAAACCATCAATTTACATCATGAAAACCCAAAAATTTCATCCACAAGCAAAACTGGTCCCAACTGGCCGAAATTCTGAGCTGGAAGTTGAAAATTCAGCCAAAAATTTAAGTGGGTAGCGCCCCTGAATTAAGTGGGTAGCGTGCCTTTCAACCTGATTTGGAGGCACTTCCCGACATCCAAATTGAGCTCATGATAGCTCGTTGGAAAGCCCTGGATGTTGGCTATCCAACCCAAGTGGAATTTCCCAATTTGGAGCTCATTTTCCTCTCCAAAACTTCATTCTCCCAGAAGTACTTCTTGCTGGTGCAAAAGGTGGTAGCAAGGTGGCTTTCATGGTGTTTTTGAGCCTTTCGACCATCCAGAATCTGATGAAATGCTTTGGAAATGCCTGAGGATGCATAACTTATCATGAAAAATCCAAAAATGCAAATATTTCCTTCAGCAAGTGTCCCAAAAAAAAGTGAGCATATGTGCGCGCTACCCGCTTAACTGAAAAACCTGTTTTTAGACCAAAATATTTCAAAATGACAAAAATTTTCCCGAATTTGCTCAAATTCGGAGCGAAGACCCTCCATCATGTATCTTTCCCAGCCAACGAAGCCTTGGCCAAAATCCAGAGTGGATCAGGCCTTTTCCGCCGTTTTAGTGCTTCGCTCAACCTCCTCTTCAGAATCTTCATTCTCGCTTTGCAGACATGCATGCGAGCCCAATAATGGCCTTTCATGTGACGAAGTAGGTCTTTGTCTCTGTTGGCCTTCTCAATCAACTTCTCCAAATGAATGTTAACCCGTGTGAGCACAGAATCTCGATCAATTGGTGTCATGTCGCCGGGTCTCTTCCGGGCCAATTGTCGATCTTCACGGATTCGCCGCAGCTCATAAAGTTCGTGCTCATCCTCAAGCTGTTTTTTGCGCTGCTCCAGATAGTTTATCACCCACTGAGCCTTTTGCAATTGATCTTTCAGCGTGTCATTCTCGGCCCTTTTCTCCTGGATGATCTCCCTCAGTTTCGAGCTAGGAGAGCTCGCATCAACATCAATGATTGTGAAATCTGTGTCCCGGCCTCCTGATGGGCCCTCATCATGCATGGGATTCTTGCCCCTGTCCTGGATCTGCACCTATGCTGAAGAAGAAGGCGAGACCCCTTCCACATCATGTGCAGATAATACTCGCTCTGCTGATGAAGTCGGCAAGACCCCTTCCACCCTGGGTGGAGATAATACTCGCCGTGTAGCTGCAAATAAGGCCCTGTGGCCTCGCTGATATGTCATAAACAATGGAGCACTGATATGCTCGACCTCAGGAATGTCCGGCTGGTGTGAAGGCTCTCCCGCATCATGAACTACCTCGGGAGGCGGCTGTGACGCTGTGAAAAAGTCACGGGAGATGAAATCCTCCCAAGTGATGCCCTGCTGTGCTAACGAATGTAACACTATGATCTTGATCAAAGCGTAGTGATATATACTTCTATGCTGCTGTGCTGGGCTCTTCTTCTGTACAAAAATCATCATCCTCTCTATGTTGCGATACATGAAGTACAGAATGTTCATCATACGTACCCTTGTGAAGTGCATCAACAAACGAACATGGTACGCAAAGAGACGCGCGAATCTGCCCTCGCAACTGAAATACCGAATGATGAGTTTCATCAGCGGTGCAAACTCATCCCTCAGGAATCTGAAAGGAAAAAATCTGCCCAAGTGCCTCATATACCCAGGTTTGATGTATGGCTCATAGTGGATTTTCTCTAAATGCTGACGTTTGTTCCATTCCTCTCCCAGATTTGGTATGCCAGTGGCCTGAGCAATAGTCATTGGTGACAGAAAGAAATCTACTCCAGCACGATTTACATGGCCATTACGTAAATGTAGAACAAACATGCGAGCTAGTTCACGATGAAGCTGGGTTTGTGAAATCATTTCACAAAATCGAAAACATGACTGAACCCGAAAACAATCCGTTGCAAGCGGACATGCCTGCAATTGAGCCAAAGAAGTAGGCTCCTCCCTGAGATGTTTACCACCTTTTCCACCTCTGTGAGGCCTCCGTGGCACATTACCCTCTGTTGTGGAATCACTATCCGACCCCTGCTCATACACTGACTCTGTCTCTGACATGGCTTTGAACAAGATATTTGCAATATGGATACTGATATAGATGCAGTGAAAGAAAAGTTATAATGTATGTTTCAACACCCAATATATATCACCCACGTGCCAAAGTATCACAGGAAAACAAAATTACAATGAGGATGGCTCTGCTTTAGTGGCATGAAAACTATCACTGTTTTGACCATAAGTGAGTTTCACAAAACTGCAAAGTATGGTGCAAGTTTTTGGTAATGATGGGAAAAATTTGTCAAAGAAGCAAACAAGTATAGGACTGTGTTTATAATCTGAAAATGGAATGTACTTGTTTAAGGGTGCAAGGTATCCATTTTCCCATAATTTCTAATGTGAGCTATACACTCCAAGTGACCTCTGAACATGTGAAAACTTCTTATTTCTTATACAGAGATAGACTGTAGGGGCATTCACCGGACATGTCACCTCTAAAGAGAGGATGAGTTCCAGAGGCTACCTGGCCCTCTACAGACTCTGCCTAAAGAAATAATGAAGTAACACTTAGAAGTCTTTGACATACACATACTTGAAGTTTGATGTCTTGCGGAATAAGACCAATAACTTTTTGCAGCTGAGTAGGTGATTATGTGTGTATGAAAGTTATGTATATTTGCTGTTTAACACTTTATATCAGTTTTGTTTAGCATATCATCTTCAGCAAATAAAAACATCAAAATGATAAAGCAGTTCACCCCCTCCTCTGGGCTACATCTGCTGGACCAAGCCTCTCAAACTAGGCTTGTCCTCTTGTATTAAAAATGCTACAAAGTCTAATACAAGAATATGAGTGTCTCGAAAGACAGATCTGACTGTAAATACAGAATCAAAAGATAGGAATTAGCTAAACATTCTCTTTCCCAAACACTAAATAGTGAAATTGTACCTGATACAGTACTTTCCCCAATTGGCCCTGGTGGCCCTTTAGACTTGAATGGAGAATTTCGAGGTGAAGATGACCTCAATTGGTTCTGAAACTGGAAACCTGCGCCCATTGGAATTAAAACTCGAGAAGGTCGAAAATGGCGGTAGGCCACAATCCCCGAAAATGGATGAACACGGCCCCAAAACGGCTCCCGGCAACGAAATAGCTTTGGTGACACGAAAACTTTCCCTGAAGCTAAACAGTGAGAAGAATTCCTCAAAAGGAAAAACGAGCTGTAGAAATGGATTCAGAATGCTGAAAAACTTCAGGAATGACCTTCGTTCCACATTCACTGTCTGCACAATTCCCAATGCAGCTCCCAAACTAATTTGGCCCTAGTGGCTCCTAGAACTTCCACGAAGAAAAATCACCTGAAAACGACCTCAGATGGCAGTGAAACCTGTGGCAATGGCTTCAGAAGGTCGAAGAGACCCAAAATCAAAAAAAAATTCGTCTCAAAAGACCTCTCCTAGCAGAAGTTATGCCACATTTACTAAACTGCCAGTTTCACCTTGAGAAGCTCCACCAATTGTGGAGAAACTGTAGATAAGGCCGTCAAAATAGTGGTGGCGCCAAAATAGGCGGAATCACCAACTCCGTTGCGGTTAATCGGTTGGCATTAAAGTTTATGGTTATGTCAAGTTGCGTGTTCACAAGGCTGGCGGTCTTTGCAACTGTTTTCATTTAATACAAACGTTTTATAACGAACCCACCATATAACACATAACACGTAAACAAACAGTTTAAACCGCCCGTTTACATAGCGCGCCGAGCCATTTGGGAGAAGGTTCCGCGCCGGAGGTTACATGGGAAGGGGGGCTGGCCCCTTTTCGGGCCCTGCCCATAACATTTCAAACGTTAAATATAAGCGTTTTGGCAATGGTTAAACAACACGGAACCATGGTCCAACGGTTAAACCGTTGGTTTGTTATCCGCCCGGTCGCTGGTTCGAATCCGGCCAGAACACCAAAAATTTTGATACGCCATTCCAACTCCATCTTGGGGCCACGTGGCGGCCTCCGGGCTAGCCACGTGGCGCCTTCTCATTGGCTGCCAACGGAATATGCTGTGGAATATTTTGTGGAATATTCCAAGGAATATTCTCAGAATATTCTATGGAATATTCTTTTTTAAATATTTTTTTTTTCCAAAGTCAAATTTTGGCATTTTTAATGGAAATTGAGAAATCTTCAAACTTGAATAACTTCTGCATATGGCGTCGGATTTGAGAACCGTTCATGGCGCCGGAATCAGGAAGACGAGCTCTATCCGGTCGTTCAGGTTCAAACTAGTTCTGATCACCTTCATTTTTGACCATTTTACGACACTTGGTCCTGAGCTCCTGATCAGTTTATGAACTGGAGAATAGGGAGAACATGACAATAACCGTAGTGACACAAATTACTATCACAGTGGTAATAGAATGATAACAACAGCAATGGTGATATTATGGTAATGAGGGCTATAGACTAGTCGACATAAGACTGTGTAAAAATATGAAAGGGCATGAACAGTAGTGATAAGATGATAACTGAGGGTGTGAGGATCATATATACAACATGCCAGGGTGTGAACATATCTATCATTCAAAGGTTTTCAAATTTTTCATAAAACTGCCCATACAATTTCAAAACCCTTACGGAATTAACTTGCATGTGAATGAAGGATTCATATATTTCTCTCCAAGCATGGCTTGTTTCCCCAACATCAATGACATCACAACCATATTAAAAATCTACCGAGCAAAGGTTAAAACCTGTTTGCAAGCTGCTGGAGACGATTTGAATCAAAACTGGGCACAAAACGCAATTTTCTGGGCTCTGTTTTAAGTGGGTAGCGCGCCCCCTCAAGTGGGTAGCGCCCGTTCAAATTTGCACTGGCTGTGGCGCTCAAGTGGGTAGCGCGCACCAAGTGGGTAGCGCGCACCTCAAGTGGGTAGCGCCCACCTCCAAACGCTGTCAACGATTCTGCAACTTGTCTTCGGCCTCCAAAAACACGAATTTGACTTCTGCCTGCGGATTTTTTGTAAATGAATTTCTTTTGCCATGTTTATATATGAGGAAAATATCTCTCCAAATCAGATTTGATCTCCAATTTATTTAATAACCCACTTTATAATGTTTTTGGCATTTTGACATTTTGGCTATTTAATACAATGTTTCTCCTTTGGATTTTCTGAATTTTGGACTGAAAATGCTTGTTGTCTTTTGCAGGGATGTGGCACTGTGGCTTTGGAAAAGATCAGAGGATTGCACTGAAGCTTTCTGATAATTAAATAAATACAATTATTACAAAAATGAAATTAGACAATTTCTAGTTCCAAAACAGAGTTTTGGACTAGAAATGTCTTCAAATGCTTTCGATGATAAAAATGTGAAATCAAAACTTGCGAAACCAACCTCATGGCCTGCGGGCTTTATGACATGTATGCAAAAGACTTGAAAACCCTAGACTCTATGACTAAAGACTTTTTTTAACGAAACTGATATTTAATGACCATGAATGAAATGACGATGAACTTTAGTAATTTTTGAGGAATTTTTAAATAGCCCTGCAAGTACAAGCATGAGGAAACACATGACAACCAGATCCCCTCGTCAGTCAGTGGCATGCTCCTAGCGAAATGCAACGAAGTGGAACAAGCGAGACACCTAAGAATGAATATGCAAAAGAGAAACGATCTCTGACGGAGGGCTGTAAGGACCGACTCTAACACCTCTGAGCAAGAGTCGATTGATCCAAAAATCAATCATGACTTCAATATTCTTCATCAACCATGAAAAATTAGAATTCCGATATAATTTTGGTTTTAGATAAAAATCTAGATACTTAAAAGCTTCTTCCAAAGTCGAAGTTATAAAGGAGAAGAAACAAGGAATAATATTGACTAATGCATTCGGGATGCAAGACCAAGCTATTGAATACTTTTCTTAATTAATCTGTGTTCCCATGAAAAATTCAAGTTTTTCTAAAATTATTTTTATGGATGAAAAGTTGTGTGCAAAATATACAATAAATAATAGAATATCATCAACAAATAATATATATGGTAATATTATCATTCCCAAAAATATTAATGCCTAGTAAATATCCTCTTCCAAATGCATCCTTGATAAGCCTTCTCAAAACATTAGCAACCATCAAAAAGAGCGGAGGAGACAATAGATAACCTTTTCTTATTCCCCTATAAGATTTGAAGAAATTAGATGGGTGCCCATTTATTAAAGCTACAAAATTGGCATATTCAATGCAACTTGAAATCCAATTAATCACTTGAGGGCTCATTCCAAAACTAACAATACATAACCTTATAAAGTATCAATTGACTCAATCATAAGCCTTAAATATATCAATTTTCATTGGAAAGGTTAGGATCTTTCAGGTCTTCATTGAGTTCATAGCTTCTTGAGCTAGGGAAAATCCATAATGAATTTGGCGATCGTGTAATAAACCAATTTTTTCTTTCTGAAATGATTTTACTGAGAATTATTCTCAATCTTCCACAATAATTTCTGAAACCACCTTGTAGATCAAATTGCAACAAGATATCAGGTTGTAATCATTGAAAGGGACTACCTCTTTCCTTTTAGGAATAAAGCAGATAAATGGTGGAGTTTAAGGAACCCAATATACACCATTTCTTGTGTGATTCCTTTATAATTTTTAGTATATCATATTTTAAAATATTAGAAAAACCCAAATAAGAGTCCATAGTGAATGCATCTGACCCTAGAATTTTGTTCTATTGGATACCTAAAAGGGCTACTAAAATCTCTCCCTCTCGGACCTTAGCTTCTGAAGCTTCATTCATCTCATTCATAATAACCTCGAGGAAATAATTTAAAACATATAAAATCTCCATAATTGGAAAAAATTATGGCTTAGCGAATATTTTAATAAAGTGTCTGACCCCCACCTTCTCCATTTCCTCAAGATAAGAAACCATGTCACCAAAAAGGTTTCTTACCTCGCAAATGATGTTTTTACTCTTCCTCAAATTGGCGAAGTTATAAAATAGCTTTGTATTATTATCTCCTTAATCAATATATATGGTGAAGATTTTCTAACGCCATTTTTCTTCTTTCCCAGCTAAATTTTGCTCGTTTTCACCTCTAATGATCTAAGAGTGTCTAAATATTATACAAAGAAAAGGCCACAAGTATTTGAAATACAAATTTCAACAATTTTTGCTTCAACATCCAAAAGATGATTCTTGCCTCTATGAATTTTATACTCCATTACTTGATTTTATTCTTAAGTGTCTTTAAATTGTTATAAAATTTATGAATGAAATAAATATTTACATCACAATCCACATGTGACCATCTGTATTCAACCATCTTAAAAAAATCGTCTTCTTTGAGCCAAGAATCATCAAACCAAGAAAGAACCATAGGTAATTTCTTATGAGTTCAATTTGAAGAAGTGTTTGACATTGATTAGAAAGTCACTCAGACTCCACCCAATGACTACCCATGTTTCATACTTTCGATGGACCGTGCTACACAAAAAATTTAAATTACATGAAAAAACATGATTAGAATAACGTTTTTAATATATTTCTCATTTTTCTTGTAGAAGGGTCTATCGAAAGTATGAAACATGGTTACTCCTTGGAGGAGGAATTAAATTAATCATACATTGAGCCCCCCCACTCGAAATTTGAGTAAAATCGTACAAACATAAGTTGAAAAAATAGTTTGTTTATTTTTTTTACCTTTTGATATTTTTAGTTTTTTTCTCCAAAAATGGTGAATCATCCTCCATGGTTGACATCACCGTCTTGAATCATATTGGTTTTTATAAATTTTATTTTTGGTTTACATTTTTGTTTCGAGGTTCATTTTGGACCTCAAAAATTCTCTAATGGATCATAATTTCTACGTCCACTAGCTTAAGAGGAAGAATTCCTAGGATTTTAATAACAATCAACATCCTTCCCTAGGTTTTAGAAGAGGAATATCTCTCGGATGAGAAATTTAGATACGGAACAAAGATATTAGGATTACGAAGAGGCACCCCTATAGATAAAGGGTGAAGGAGGGAGGATGGCCTATAGGCATCACATGAGGGAAGAGGATCCTCCAATGCACCAAAGGTAAATACAACCATATAGGATCATTTAACAGCCTTTGCATAGGAGACATTACTAAATAGATAGGGAAAAGTATTATCTTTTATCATGCTTGAAGCCATAACAAGAGGAGACTGGATGAACTCCTCAACAAGAACATATTTCACAGTTGCATTATTTATATCCTTAGTACACTGGGTCTAATTTGTTGCTTTTTTTACCCATTCCTTGAATGGACACTTATAGCCAGAGGTGTTTTAATCATAATTATAAATTGACAAACTCCAAGGCACACAAAACACCTAAAAGGGACCTTTCAGTATTCCACCTTTTTATTCCACTTCATTCCTTGAAATACTAACTAAATTTCTTCAAAGAAGCCATCTGCACATTATCTTCAATGTTAATCTAGGCACACCTCCTATCAATATTTGAAAAATAGTTAGCTTCTACCTTGGGCAAATTACCAAGCTTATTTCTTATAGCTTCAAAAAAACCCCTAGACCAAAAGTCTAAATGAAGTCTAGGAAGCAGTGCCTAATTTTTTGGGGATTTCACAGGCACTTGCACAAGGTTGAATTCCAATGGCAACCTTTGAATATATAGAGCATATTTACCCAAAAATCACTTCTTTCTTAAGATATATACCACTTTTCTACTTGACCGCAATAAAACACAAAACCAACCTACATTAGATAAAGTATGAAACGGAGAAACAAATTTGAGCACCAGGGTCCAATGTTCCTACAACCAATTTTTTAGAGATGAAGCCTTGAGAACTTTTCCACAAAGTCTACTTGCCATAGATTTATCTATCAAAGTTAGCAACTATACCTAACTTACATATTCTCCTACTACCATTGAAGAACATTTTTATTGGCCCTAAAGCTTTTATGGGACCCCTCTGCAGGAGTGTTTCAATTGGGCCTGAAAATATTACTCAACTCTTCAGATACCAAATGAAAGTGTGATCTTGGAGCATCATTTACTTTGATAAAATATTTGGCTCAAAGGTAAATTACTATATGATCCTTAGTTTCAAGGATTAGATGGGATCAATTTAGATCTGAAAGTTGATCCACGTCCATAGAATAATCATCTAGATACTTAAAAATATCTCCCTTCACTAGACTGTCAGAGTCATAACCTATTTCATCATCCTACATTTGGAAAAGTGCTAGAAGAAAGTAGCCTTAGGGAAAACCTGACAATAAAACCAACATTGACATAAAAAAGGGGGTAAGAAATTAACACAGGGTCGAGGCTGAGGAGAATCTCGGGATGCTAAAATACCAAAATTTATAACATCTTATGCCTCCCCATCCCAAGCTAAACCCTATATATATTTATATAATTAAAACAACCTATATCCATCTTAAACTGGATCTACCAAGCACCATACATATCAAGAGTGGAGTTAAGATTGATCAAATGTGGTACTATTGCATTCCATAATGGATTTTCTCAAGCTTTTAAATATGCTTCATCATAACAAATACCATGTAGAAATACCATAGGCTATGCAGTATTGTAGACTTATAAACCCCAATAATTTTACAGTTTAATTTAACTTTATCATTTTGTAGTTCCAATTATCATTAATAATTTTCTTTTAAAATTTTAATTATCGAGAGTTTTGCACCTCTTTTTTTAAATTTAATTTATTCTTTTACCAATTCAAAATGCTTGTGTTAACATTACAACATCACTGCCATACTATTAAAGGGAACACCTCTCAACACAATAAATGATTTAAAAATTTATATGTAAATAAATATTAAAATATTAAATATTATTTAAATTAAGAAATAAATGATATATATATATAGCATAAAAATTATAAAACATTCATATTTTTTTTTTATTAAATAATAATTTAAAATATGAATTTATTATTTCCAAAATTATTGCAAAACCTAAATGTGAAATCATTTAATTTTTTTTATTGAAAAAATAAATAAGAAAACCAATTTCAAATTTGGTTAAATATTCTCAAACTATTCTAGATATTTTAATTTATATAAAAAATCCTCTCTTAAATATCTTAAAAATAAATAGATATATATATATATATATATATATATATATATATATATATATATATATATATATATATATATATATATATATATATATATATATATATATATATATATATATATATATATAATTTTATTATATTAAAAAAAATAATTTATATAATATTTTCAATTATAAAATAATATATGTATAACTCTATAAATTTAATCATTAAAAATATTATAGGAAGGAAAACCTTTATTTGATAGAAACCACTCAACTTAACTTGAATATATATATATATATGATGATGATGATGATGGTTACCATATGTTAAGACCAATGTGGTCTATCGGATCTTAACATAGGAGAAAGAATCTACATTTGATTCTTCAAAATATTTTTTCTATGGTCAAAGAGAAGGGAAAAAGTTGCCCCAAGATAGCTATAGGTGGGTTGTTTTAGTAGGTCAAGAAGATTGGAAGTGTGGCAGATGGTAGGGAATTGAGAGCGAAAGTGAGTAAGATTTAGGTAGTCTGAAAGGAAGCATTTTTCATCTTCCACCTGCTTAGAATAAAAAATTTGGTGGATTATATCATTCCAAGGTGTCTTGGGAATAGACCACTGCCCAATCTCACTCCGAAGGTCATGGGAATTAGTTCTTATCTTAGCGATGTTCATTTTTTTCTTATTGCTGGACAACACAGAGAGATAATTCTGATTATCAAAGGTGGGGTTGATCACTTCCTTATAGTATCTTAGCTTCCTTTTACCCTCCGACTCCTGAACCTCCCACACGTGTCCTTAAACTTGGAGGTAATAGTATTTTTTATATTATCTTTGCTTCCCATATTGAGCTCCTCCTTAATTCCCCAATGCTTGAGCTAGGACTGGGCATCCTTATGCCAGCCGTGCTTGAGGCAAAGGTGAGCACTTTGACTATAGTTAGAAGCAATTTTAGGGAGCCTTTTTGATTCCATGTTTTCAAGCATCTTCATATACATCACATATATAAGCATAGTCATACTTTCAATGGGGGACAAACCAGATTCAATCAAGAGGATAGGATAGGGAATATTACCCTTGATCTTAATTTTCGGTATGTGTTATATTCTTTCCACGATTAGTCGCACCCGCGGAGGGGGTCACAGGGGGGGTGTAGCCCCCCTCCCTATATGTTGTGTTGGGCATAGCAGGGGAGCCATAGCGGGGGTGAAAACCCCCCCTGTCCAGTGTCTGGGACAACGCCGCGAGGAAAATTTTTTGGACCCTATTTTTCGCTGGGCGGACCTACCCATGGTTTTGTGCATGGGTTTGAAAATGGTTTTGGGGCATGATGGTTTTTAGCCCGTGGTATTTTGTAGATCCGGCCAAGGGAAGTACGGTTATGTTCTAATCCAGGGTTAACGGATTAGGGTTTATTTATGCTTTGACATGTATATATATATGTTGTAACACTAAAAGGAATATAATGAGAAATCAAGTTAGTTTTCCTGATTTTGGATCCAGGGGAAAATATATGTGTATATAATTTTTATGTTTTATACTCTCGCTATTGTTTATTTTATGTCTTTAGGATTCGTTTGTAGATAATTTCTGTACAGGGTTCAAACCTACATTTGGTATCAGAGTTATTTTGGCTTCAAGGGGACGAATTTGCTACTGAGGGGATTTTTTCTCGGGCTTATGGTAGGCCCTATTCAGTGGGAGATCTGCGGGATCGATTCTTACAGTGGAAGAAGATGACGAGCAGTGGAAAGATAGAGATCATGAAATTTAATGGTCAGAGTTTTGAGCTATGGAGGCTCAAGATGGAGAATTTGTTGGTCGATAAAGTAGATCAAGGTACTAAACCAACACCAATGTCAGATGAAGACTTGAAGAAGTTGGACCGAAAGGCGAAGAGCACAATACGGTTGTGTGTGTCAGATTCAATATTTTTGAATGTATCTGAGGAAGCTACGATGAAGACTTTGTGAGACAAGCTAGGGACTTTGTACCAATCTATGTCTCTGGTGAATAAATTGTTCCTGCGAAAAAAGTTGTATAACCTAAGGATGAAGGATGGAGAGTTGGTGACAGAGCATATGAATGCCTTCAATACTGTGGTAATTCAAATATTATCTGTTGATATTAAAATCTCATATGAAGATAAGTGCATCAATTTTTTTCTTCTCTACCAGATTCATGGGACAGTCTGATTATTACAATAGGTAGCAATACAACTACCCTGAATTTTGATGACATAGTCTCGGCCTTGATTTCAGAAGAAATGAGATGGAGAAATATGGAGAGCTCGAATGGAGATGCCTTATGAATAAAAAAAAGAATAAGGTTTCAAGTGGGCAATCTAAATATAGAGGGAGATCTAAAACTCCAGGAAATTTTGTAAAGATGTGTTGGAAATACGGAAAGTAACGGCACTACAAAAAGGATTGCAGATCTAAAGCTCATGAGAAAGGAAAGGGATCTGATGATGCTCCTTATGCAAAGGCAAAAAACACCTTGGATGAAGGTGGGGATGTGTATTTAGCTTCTTCTTCAAATACACATGTATATCATGAGTCATGGTTGATTAACTCGGCTACATTCTTTCACTTCACTCCCCATAGGGAGTGGTTCTGTGAGTATGAGAAATGTGATGGTGGTGATGTCTTCTTAGGGGATGATATGAAGCCCAGGATCATCGAACGTGGAAAATTCAAGCTGAAGCTACAAGGTGGAAGGATTAGAACACATCCTGGTGTTCTACACATTCCTGCATTGGCCAAAAATCATATTTATGTAAGAAATATGGATGATGCAGGTGTAAAAACATTGTTTGAGAAAGATACATGTAAGATGGTTCGAGGAGCACTGGTATTGATGTGGGGAGTTCAGATTGTAACTCTGTACAAGCTTCAGGGAAGCACTATTATTGGCGGGTGCAACAGTTCTATGGTTCCTGAAAGTGGAGCGGAAAGCCTAGCAGTCTCTTGAGAAAATAACATGTTATGGCATCAAAAGCTTGGACATATTGGAGAGAAGGGACTTTAGATACTGTATGGAAATGGTATGGTAGAAATTTTGTCCAATTTCTCTCTGGATTTCGATTTCTGTGAACATTGTGTATATGGAAAGTAGAATCGGGTGAGTTTTCCTTTTGGTGCTAAGAGGGCGAACAAGATATTAGAGCTTGTGCACAGTGATGTGTTGGGACCTTTGTTGGTTCCAACACTGGGTAAGTCTGTGTATTAGGTTTCATTGATAGATGAATTCTCAAGGAATACATGGATATATTTCTTGAGGAATAAATCTGAAGTCTTTGACATATTTAAAAAATTTAAGGCTCTGGTGGAAAACTAGACAGAGAAGAAGATAAAGGTGTTGAGGACAGATAATGGTGGAGATTTTTGGAAGAATGAATTTGAATAATTTTGTAAGAAGTGTGGTATATCATGGTATAATACTAATCCATACACAACTCAATAAAACAGAGTTGCATAAAGAATTAATATAATGTTGATGGAAAAGCCAAGAAGCATGCTCAGTGGTACCAGGTTAGGACAGGAATTCTGTGCAAAAGGAGTGGAGACTACATGTTACCTGTTTAATAGATCGCCTTCATTAGCGTTGGAGGATAAGACTCCACATGAGGTATGGACTGGTAATAAACCCTCTCTTTCACATCTTAGGGTATTTGGATGTGATGCATATGTACATGTTCCAAAGGAGAAAAGGACCAAGCTAGATAATAAATCTAAAAGGTGCATCTTTATTGGGTATAAGGATGGTTTAAAAGGTTACAAGTTTTGGAACCCAGAAACAAGGAAGGTTGTGTATAACTGAGATGTGGTGTTTAGAGAGGTGAAAGAAATTATTAAACATGAATTTCTACCAAAGGAACCTGAGAAGATAGATTTTGAGCTAAAGGAGGATGAATCAGACTCTACAACGAAAGAATATTCAGAAAACGAAGAGCCACAAAATCCAGTTGTGAGAAGATCAATTCTGGAAAGAAGGCAACCAAAAAGGTATAGTCCATCTTCTTTCTATTCAATTTTTTCTTTAACTATAACTGATGATGATCCCAGAATTATCAGGGAGGCAGTAGATTCAAAGGATGGAAAATTTTGGAAGGAGGCCATGGTTGATGAAATGGCATCCTTGCACAAAAATGAGGCATGGAATCTGGTGGAGTTGTCGGCTGGAAGGAATCCCATCGGGAGCAAATGGGTGTTTAAGAAGGAGATGAATTTATAAGGCAAGGTGGAGAAATACAAAGCTCGGTTGGTAGAAAAAGGTTATTCCCATGTGTCGAGAATTGATTTTGGTGATATTTTTTTCTCTTATTGCCAAGGTTACTTCTATTAGATTACTTTTATCTGTTGCTACTGCATTTGATTTTAAGGTAGAAAAAATGGATGTGAGCACAAAATGTCTTCACGGGGACTTGGAAGAGGAGATCTACATGAAGAAACCTGAAGGCTTTATGGTGAAGGGTAAGAAATAACTTGTATGCAGGTTAAAAAAGTCTCTATATGGGTTAAAACAGTCACCAAGGATGTGGTATCAGAAATTTGATACCTATATACGGGGACTTAGCTTCACCAGAAGAAAAGAGTATCATTGTGTTCATTTTAAATTAATTGGTGACCGTGTTATTTATTTGGTCTTGTATGTGGATGATATGTTGTTGATTGGAAATGACAAAGAAATTATCCAAGATTTGAAGACCGAATTATTCTCCAAATTGGACATGAAGGATATTGGTGCTGCAAACTATATTTTTGGCATGGAAATTAAGAGAGATCAGTCAAAGAGGAAGCTCTGGTTAAACCAAAGGAAATATGTTGAGACAATATTGTAGAGGTTCAATATGTAGAATAGTAAACCGGTGAAGGTTCCTATTCCTACAGTTGTAAAGCTATCTGTTGAACGGTGTCCCAAGACACAAGAAGAAGAGGAGGATATGTCTCTTGTTCCATATGCAAGTGCAGTTGGTAGCTTGATGTATGAAATGGTCTGTACTAGACCAGACATTACACATGACGTGGGAATATTTATTTGGTTTATGTCAAAACCACAAAAGGAGCTATGGACAACAGTGAAGCGAATTTTTAGATATTTGCATGGGACTAGTGATTATGATTTGTGCTACCAGCGAAGACCAGGATTGGATAGAGTTTTGGACATCCATGGTTTTGTTGATGCAAACAAGGTTGGATATCTGGACCAAATAAGATCTAAAAGTGGGTATGTGTTTAAGCTATTTGGAGGTGCAGTCAGTTGGATGAGTAAAAGAGAGACTGTAGTGGCTCTTTCAATTACAGAGGCAGAATACATGGCAGCCACTGATGCAAGCAAGGAAACAATTTGGTTGCAGTGTTCAAGTATGGGGTTGGTGGAGTGAGCTATAAGGATAGACTGTGATAGCCAAAGTGAAATTTTCTTCGCTAAGAACCATTCTTATCATTCAAAGACAAAGCACATTGATGTTCAATATCACTTTGTGAGAGATATAGTTGAGGATAAAAGGGTGTTGTTGGTAAAGGTAGACACTTTTAAGAATGTTGTAGATGCATTGATGAAGTCTGTGAGCATTCAGAAGTTCTCTTGGTATAGAGAAAAAGTGGGTGTTGCAGAGCTGGACTAATGACTTATCTCTCTTGTGGCCCCCTACGCAAAGAAAACAACAAGTGGGAGAACGTTGGGTATGTGTTATATTCTTTCCACGATTAGTCACACACGTAGGGAGTCACAAGTGGGGCGACAGTCCCCCTTGTACATTGCATCGGGTGAAGTAGGCCCCCCTGTTTAGGGTCTGGGGCAGTGCCACGGGAAAAAATTTTGGACCCTATTTTTCTATGGGCGGACATGCCCATGGTTTTGTGCATGGGTTTGCACATGGTTTTCGTCCCCTGTTATTTTGTAGATCTAGTCAAGGGAACTACAGTTATGTTCTAATCCAGGGTTAGTGGATGGGGTTTATGTACGTTTTGGCATGTATATATATGTGTTGTAACAGTAAAAGTAATATAATGAAAAATCAAGTTGGTCGTCCCGATTTTGGATCCAGGAGAAAATCTCTTTGTATATCCTTTTTATGTTTTATACTCTCGATATTGTTTATTTTCTATCTTTAAGATTCTTTTGCAGATAATTTATGTACAGGATTAAAACCTACACTTAAGGTTGTAGGTTATGAATTACTTTTGAATCATCTCAATATTCCTCCATGACTCTCTGGATATACTACAACCCCAAACTTCACATCCGTATAAGACAACAGGGGTGACAACGGTCTCAAAGAGGAACCTATTTTTACTCAAAATGTGAATATAGACTAACTTACAATTGCTTTCAAGCTCATAATAAGTTTTATAGCCCCCAATAATCCTTTTCTTGATTTTATAGTTCCGGTTGAGATGACGAGGGAAGTCAATGTCCAAATACTTCTAAGAAGAAACCTGCTCTAAGAATTGTTTATTATACATGAAACTACCATGGGTGACCTTTTTGGATTTAAGGATCATGACTTTAGTCTTGTTGGTATTAACTATCATACCCATCTTGGAGTAATAGTCATGAAGAATCTGGAGCTGCTTGTCAAGGTCATCATGGATTTTTGCAAGAAGAACAATATCATTAGCATATAGGAGAAGATTAATGAGAACACCAGCAAGCTTGGTGCCCTTGCACCTTGCATATTCCAGACACTCCGCTAACATATTGATGTATATTCCAAAAAGGGTAGGGGATAGGGGACACCCTTTCTTAACTCAAATATTGCATTTGATGTCTTAATACCACCCCTCGTTCGTCTTAAGCTTGGTAGTGACGTTCGCGTAGAGACAGATGACAACAATCCTTAGCTCAGGAGGGACCATGATCTCTTTAATTCTCTCCCAAAAATTATCTTGAGGGAGAGTGTCAAAATATTTTATTTATATCATTTATTTTTCACTTATCTTTTTTAACTATATAAAACTAGTTTTATTTAAGAATATATATCTTTTAATTTATAAATTTCTTCTATTTAATATAATATGTTATATTTTAAATAAAAAAATTTAACTTGGGAGGAAAATATATATTTTTCTAAAATAGTGATAAAACCTATCATAACTCAATGAGAAATACATGCACGTGCGAACACAAACATATACACACTTCTCTAATTTTTTTTGTAACTTAGGAGACTTTCATTAATTCAAAAATTACATTTCCGTCTACAATTCTTCAAAATTTTATTGGCCTCACTCTTACTAGATGTTTTGGTTGGTAGTTGACTGACAATAATTTTCAAAATAGACAGAACATACCCAGATATCCAAAACATAAGATGACCCAAAAGCCAAAAAAAAGAACAAAATCACAACATAGCCATCATCTATATATGAGTGAGAAGAAGTGGTTGGAGTGGTGTTATCTCATCTGGAACCAGGAGCGGTTGGTAGATTAAACTCACACTATATATACTTCTCCATGTGGACCAGACGTGCGCCCATTCGAACCAAGAGATCTTTCACTTTCCACTGATTATTTTGTAGGAAAGTCAGAAATGAATGATCTCATTTCAATATTCATGTTTTTCTTGGATAACCTAACCTAAGAGGGTATTCAAATATCAGTGTAAAGTAAATGGATGCGTGTATTGAGATCTCGTACCCTTGGTATGTATAGGATCTGCGAGCTAGTATGACACCTCTTCGGTAAGTTAGAAATAAAAAAAATCTTGTCTTTCTTCGTGGAGAACTTGTTCTAACCTTCAAAGTTCTGCTTGGGTGCAACGGAGGAGTCACCACTTGATGGGTTGTAGCCATGTCATAGACCTATGTCTTGGCTTGGGACCGACTAGGTTGACATTAATTAGACTAACATCTATCACCCAAACCATGAAGAAAATGCCCCCTTTATCATGGCATTGTTTTCCTAATAACAAGCCACACAAATATTTAACTAAATAAGTTCTAAACATGTTGTCTCCAGGACTTTCCCTACACAATGCTTATGACAAATAATCCTGAAAATGCATACAATGTCAATCACCTATAGTGATTGCACTACCTTCTATTCAGTTGAGGCTAGATTTACAACCCACCTCATGTACACCAATGGGGGGAGGGAAGCTCTTCACCCAACCAACCAACCAAAGCCCGCACAGAAAAAAGGAAAGGATAAGGAAAAAGTAACAAAAAAAAAATTAGACAATAACTACAACCTAGAGAACCAAAGTAAGAACAATTGCACAATCTCAATTCAATAGAGACTTAGAGCCATACCAAATCAAATAGCTCAAAAGCACCACGCACTTGAGCAAAACACAAAAATTAAATAAGAAAGACTATGGCCAAACAATTACCTCAAAAAATACCCTAGCGGATATTAACGTGATGAGATGTGGAGCTACCTCACTAACAATTGACTTCAGCGAGTGGGCGTCGAAACCTAATGGGGTTAAATCCCAATATCGCACTCTTAGGTTTGTTTTTGTGCTTCTATAGATAACCCTCTTAGCATAGATAAAATTTGAAACAAACAATATTAAAATAGTTTCTTCCTCTATGGACAACTTGTTCCAACCTTAGAATGTCTGCTTAGCTACATGGGAGGATTCATCTCTTGATATGTTGTAGCCATGTCTCAGAACCGTGTCTCGACTTGGACCAACTAGGTTGATGTCGATTGGACTAACCTATCTCACCTGAACTAGAACGAAAACATCCACTTTAGTGTGGAATTTTTTTCCTAAGAGCACGCCACACAAATATTTAACTAAATAAGTTCCAAACACATTTTCTCCATGACTTTCCCTACACAATTCTTATGACAAATAATCTTGAAAATACATACAATGAAAATATCCTATAACGTCTGCACTACCTTCTATTCGACTCTACCTAGAGTTAGAACCCACTTTCTATATGCCATTGATGAGAGATAAAATCTTCACCCAACCAACCAACCAAATCTCGCACCACAAAAAGGAATGGACAAGGAAAAGGTAACCAACAAAACACTAGACAACAACTCGAGTCGAAAGGAACAAAGTAACAATAATTGCACAAACTCAATTCACTAGAGACTTATAGACATACCAAATCCAATAGCTTAAAAAAACAACACACTTTACCACAACACCAAAATTAAACAAGAAAGACTAAGTTGAATAATTACCTCATAAAATCCCCTAGTGAAGATTAAGGTGACAAGATGTGCAACCGCCTCACTAACAATTGACTATAGTGAGTGGGCGTCAAACCCTAGTGGGGTGAAATCTCTATATCACTCTTTGAGTTTCGTATTTGTGCTTCTTTAAATAGCCTTTTTATCACAACCTAAACTTGAAAAAATCAATTTTAATGTTGTGAAGCTGGATAGTAGCTTGAAGGTTGGGAAGCCCCAACTTTCGCTTTGACAACCAAAAGAATCCATACAAGATTTCCACTCCCTCACCCAGTTTTGACTTGCACAAAATAGATGTACATTTGTAAGGTGGCATGTATTGTGCCTCTACATCATGCTCCAAACCCTTTAACCTCAACAATTCTCAGAACTCAGAAGAACTCGAAGAACTCACTGGAAAATGATGCAAGAGGCAATCCATATGTTTTGAATATATGCCACATGAATGGTTCATGGAGGGGGGGGGGGGGGGGCGGGGTGCCATGTTGTCTCCCTTCTTAATTCTCATAGAAGTTGGTTGGGTGGCGAAAACACGCTTGAGAACATTTTCACATTTTCACATTGTTCATCCACCCCATTAGGGTTATACATGCATTTCTCTATTCAAATTATTCCTCTTTTATATTATAAATCTATAAATATGAAATATCATAATTTATGATATATAAATCTATAATTACAAAATATATAGATGTTTTAGTTGTTAAATTCATAAATTTTAAATTCTAATTTAACTATTAAGTATTACTCATAAGATGTGTGAATTTACAAAAGAGTTGTTATGCTATGGACAATTTAATAAAGGATTTTATAGAGGAAAAAAAAAAACATACAAATTAAATTTCTTATTATTTACTATTTTTGATATATATTTTTAGTAAGTTTTAATTAAAATTTGATTAGAGTTTATTTAAATTGAAAATTTCAATTGATAAATCTATATAAGCTAAATGTCTTTAAAATAATTTGAATATTTTTATACATTTTAATCATATATTTAAAAATGCATTTCAAACACTTTAGCTAAAAAGACTATTGAAAAGGACAAAAAAAATTATATAACATCTAACTTAGTGTATTTAGGATTTTCTTACTACTACATTCATTTAAAAAACACCCTTCCTTACTTATACACAAAAAAAATAGTTTTTTTTCATGATAATTGTTTTGGTTAGTTGTAATCAAAATATTTTTAAATGCTCTAGTTTAAGTTGTTTAATCTATAGATTTCTTATGCATTCAAAAAGACATTTTAAATAATAAAAAATCACATTATTTTTTGAAATTATTTTATGGGTTTTGAAAAAATCTATTTCTTCAACCAGTTAAACTAAACCTATTATATCATTATAATAGTAATTAATAAATAATATTGATTTCCGTACATTATTTATATAATCTTATATATAATATAATCTTTCTAAATTAACTAGGTTAACCAATTCAACAACATTTTAAAAATATTTGTGTGTGAATACATATTTAAAAACATTTTAATCATTTATTTAATCAACTTAATGTTTTTATTATAAATTTAATATTTCAGTGTAATAAAATTTAAATTTATTTAACATTTTAAAACTTAAAGACAACAATGTTTTAATATATATTATATTTGTAAAAAAAAATATGATATAAAATGAAGATTTAATGTCCCAACATTCTATAAAAGCAAGATTGAAGATGGTTCTCTCCTTCAACATAATAAATTTTCACTCTATCCAAAAACTATAGACAATATTATATTTAAAATGTTTTGGTTAAATCAATGCACAATACAATTGCTACCAGTCCACAACCAATATTCGGCCCATATAAATATATGGTTTATATAGTTTAATGTGGTTAATCCGTCAATTCCTCGTTCCTTAAACATGGTTAGTCCTCGAGCCCACTGGCCTATAATAAATTAATGGTTAAAGGGGTTTGGTACGTTGGAATTCGCCTAGTGTTAAAATAATCTCCATCAATGGATGTTAAAACATGTGCTGAACAATTTAATGGTCAAAGGGGGTTTGTCACCTTGGAATTTGCTGGGTTTTGGTACCTTCGAAGCGAGTAGTCTTTTGGGACTTTTTGAAGGTTTTTACGGTGTAATTTCTCTAAATTCTGGCAGGAATTTATTGAAAAGAGAAGTTTGCCCTAAAAGTTTTTGAGGGTTCTGAATCCATACATAGAGTAAAAAAACCAGTTTAAATAACAAAAACCAAGATTTTACCTCAAAATTTTTCACTAGATTCCGGCAACTGAAACTTCAAAAAATCGCCCTAAACACAACTCCCCTTCGAAATCGTACATTCCAATGGATAATAAAATATGACGGAGTAAATGATTTGTTTATATTATCTAGAGTGCATTCGTACATGTTTCGTGACGGTATATTTTTCAATTCACCTATAGATCCCCATATACATGCATCCCTTCAAGGTTTTTTCGGTAATTTCTGTTTCTTTTGGAATTTTTAACAAGGAAAACACATGTACTTTCTTTGTAAGATTTTAAATTAAACATTTCTCAACCTAAAATGCCCAATCACACTCATAATAATTGTTTAATCTCTTAAATTTAATGGATCGATTTTTTTTATGAATTTATTTTAATATTTTATAGATTTAAATTTAAAATAAATATTTTTATTTCGTGGAGAGGTGTATTTTATAACTTAATTTGTCTTATTCTCACTATGGTCATTTCATTATCAATATTACACTCTAAAATGAAAGAAATGTGGTAATTAATACTATTGATATTATAACCTAGTATAAATGAGATATGGCAAAAATATTTAGATTTCACTACCTAATCACAAATAAAATAATCCTATGTTAAGTCGTTATAGACATAAAATAATAAAAAATAAAATAATATATTTTTCATATATATATACTCCCACACACTATAGGAAAATATTTTAATGTTGAAAGAAGAAGTAATAAAAAGTAAAATAATTTAGTTACTTCTTAATATAATGAAAATGTGTCATTCATTTAATTGTTAATGTGAAAATGATATGTGTTATGTAAAATTAATAGTAATAATAGTCAATGTAGGTCATAAATAAAATATTTGAACAAATATTTGAACACTATGGAAGATTAAGTAATATTGAAAAACATTTTACTGTGGACAATGGGCTCCAAAAATAAAATATTTCAATATGCTCCATATAAAGTAAAATATTTCAATGTTTTATATGTTATATAAAGAAATTAAAAAATAAATATATTCATATGGTTAAAAATTTATAAAACATTTGAAGTTCTATTATTTAACATTTTGGTCATTTTAGAAGGTCAATTTAGTCTAAAATCTATAAAAGATATGTTGAAATTGCAAATTTAAGTTGTGTGGTCTACAAAATCCAAATATCCAAGGAGACTTTCAAGGTATTATATCATATATGTTAGATCAAAGAGTACCGAGAGAGATGGTGGTGTCTAAAGACACAATTGTTTGTTCTTAGTGGCCACTGAAATGGTTTACCTCTCATCTTTCCAAGCTTTAAATATGATATATTGGAGATAAATACCATTCAAAAAAACCATGGATGCCCATAAACCTGGAGCCCAAAACTACAAATATCTTGACCAAGTGAATTTTACTATAACAACTCTAACAATCCCCCCCTTAAACTTAACTCTGAGAGATTGACTTGGTCTCATTCACTTTTATTGTAGTGCATATAAAAAAAATCCCATCTACCAGATTACATGGGTAACTAGTTCGACCATACCCACAATTCCCTTTACCACCCCAGGCTCTGCCACATCAGCAATTCGTCCGCTGAACCCTCAAACATCCACCCCTGATAGTGCCTCTCTTTCCTACGCACACCCAGTGGTCTGCCCACTCCGATGTGGAGGCACCATGACATTTTTCGAATCCTCCATGCCCGCAGGGCCAAGAATTATAGAGGAGGGAGAATTCCCTCACCTCGTTGATGGTTTGATGTTTCTCCCAGAGGAATATCTGTCGCTTACTGACTTCACAGGACCAACCCCCCACTAGCGAAACTAGACTCCACACTCAAACGAACTTAATACTGCCACCCACCACACGAGAGAAGAAAAATGGCACCCCCTACTAACAGAGATATACCGCCAACCCAAGAAGAACCATACACCACCTCCCACTAGACCAAGAATGTCAATTAAGAAAGAAACAAAGGCACATAAGTCATCTCCAGAGCTTAGGAGCCCCCAATGCAACTTCCACCTTCCAAATTCATCGTGCAAAGACGAGTCACCAATCAACCATGCACCTTCATTCACACTCCAAAAGTAGTGAAATTGCATATAGAAACTAATTTTTCGCTACCACACACAGGGATTCCTGGACTATTGAGTCCAAATTCCCTGCCTAGCACAAGCATACCAGTTTTCCTTAAGTCAGGAGCGGATGAGCTAAAAGGGCTCCCATCCCATTGACTTTCCGTCTTCAAATACACATTCGATAACGAGGAAACAAAGGAGCAAGGTCTGACTAGGTAGCTTGCACCAACATTCATCCAGAACAACCACACACCATCCCCTCCCACTGAATACCTTCATACATCATTTATGTTTCCTCCTGGTAGTCCATCGCAAGTTTGAGCACCAAACCAAGGTATGGAGACAAATGACAAGCTCCCGCAGCATCCCACTCCTTAACATAGGTATTGAAATATTTTATCTATGATTCATATTGAACTTTTTTATTATTAGTAATATATTTTAAATGTCACATGTTAATCTAATATAATAATTGAATGAATTATACATATGAGCCTTATTATTTTCATTAAGAACTAGTTGAACCTGTTTTTACTTTTAGTTGTATTTTTTTGCAATGAAATATTTTATTATGGTCAACATTCTCTCTCTTTCTCTCGAATTGGTCTTCAAATAAATTAGTTTGTATAGATATTCAAAGAGTATTTTGAAGTAATTTTAAAAAATATTTGATCATAGTAAAAAATGAACAAACTCTTTAAATGAAAAAGAAAAATAGCATGTCCAAGGTCTTGGACAGTGCTTTGTTAAGGCACTCATCTCTCTGAGCCAAGCTTAGAAAAAAAAAACATGAAAACTAATTTAAGTTGTTTAATCTATAGGATTTGAGTACTCGAGAGGTTTTTCAGGGTATTGAATCTATTTATGCATTAAAAATGTGTTTTAAATAACAAAACTCACAATATTACTTAATTGATTTTGCCAAAAAAACCTATTATATCTAAAAATAATTAAATTACCCAATTATTTATTTATCAATTTTCAATTAAATTGAATTTAACTATTTAAATGAACATTCAAATTTAAATTAAATTTGCAATATATTTAACCTAATCAAAATAAATAAATAAATAAATAAAAAATAACTATAATGTATAATATTAAAATAGTAAATAAAAACCTAACTCTAAAAAATAAATAATTAAAAATAATCAACTATCTCTATTAAAAAAAAATTAATAATATAAAACACTATCACACAAATTATATAAAACTTGATTAAACTTGAGAGCTTATCCTTCGTTACAAATTGAACGGTGAGCTATGGGACTTTCGCTTCCTTTGTCGGCCAAAGTACATTAAAAGTAACCAACAAATGAAAAGTGGTGACCTTGCAATTGCATTACATGATCGTAAATCTTACCTTGTATGGGTAGATAATTTATCCAATATAATGGATGGCACATCGTTTACTGTACATTGACGAACAAATTTGAATTTGTGGAGTAAGATATATTCCCTGCTTTATTTTTCAGCAGAAATGGCAGTGTAACATACACCGATAATTGTAACTATACAAGTTACTCATGGTAACTATTCAAATCAATACTAAATATTCCTTACCCATTAGTAGATAGATTTTCACCAGTTCATAATGTAACTTTAGTATAAGAATAGTAAGTTGCTTAACTATTGACAACCTGTATTATGGTACATTAACATAAAACTGTATGAGATACATTTCGTTCATTTCATTATTCTTGTTGTCATCACATACTTGACATTATGAACCTCACAGCGAGAAATGAATCAACATAATCAACTTGACACAATAATCAAACACATCATTGTACACCAATATACCCTGGAAACTCTGTAGGGTGAAAAACAAGCAAACGTTTAATTTTATTATTAAATGCTCGTGAGGGTGTTCAGTCCTCACTCAATGGCTTATAAGGGATACCATCCCTTAACCATCGTTATAAATCATACAAGGAAATATACAATATCTAGCTTAAATCCATTACAATAAATATGACAGCGTTTACCCACTAATCTTCATATCTTCATGTCTTGGTGGCATGGATGTACCCACAACGTACCAACGCACAATGAACCATCCTACAGCTCGCACTCATCTACATGAGCCATCGCACCCATCTGCATGAACCATTAAACATTTACCTGCTACCATGTTAAACATAATATTTCATTTGTACAAATCACCATCATTCCCTGCTAATGTTGCCTTCAACACACATTGATGTCAAGATTAATAAAGTATTAATCAATCATTTCATAATCTATACTAGAGAAGTTTCTTCCTCTACTTTATGTATATTCATGACATGAAATTAAAATACCTTGACATTCTTCCTTTAACAACACATACTACATATGTGCTAGTTATAAGTCATCACATTAAAATACCTTGACATTATTCCTTTAACAACACATACTACATATGTGCTAGTTATAAGTCATCACATTAACTAAAGTTTATGTCACATAAGCACACATTCTTGCAAGACAATAGCTACATCTCGCAAGCTTTTCTTTAAAATAAAATGATACATCTGTTACAATATTCGTGCATGCGATTTACATAAATTAAATCAAAATAGCTAACCCTTAAACTATCACTTTTAGTGCAAGAAATGAAAACTAACATAACAAATGTTGTTCTCATGCATACAAATGCATATAAATTCCAAAAGAGTTTTCCCAAAGAAATACTTACACAAAAGAGAATGAAACCCCAAGTTTTCTTTTTTTACACTAATGTAAATAAGCACACAAAAGAGCATGCAACCCAAGTTTTCTTTTTTTACTCTAATGTAAATAAGCATACAAATACATGTCTTCTTTTTCAAAGATTATACTAATAATCATTCCCAATGTAGTTTAACACAACATGTTATTTTTCCCACATACAAATATGTATTTTTTTCCCAATGAAAGTTAATACATATATTGCATGCCTATGCATGATCTTCTTCCAAAAGAAATTAACATCATAATCATGATAATATAAAAGTAATCACATAGTTTGTTCATCTAAAGAAATATAACTGAATAGTTCATTTATCCATGGATTTATTAAATAACTAATCTTTACCGACATCATGGTAATATATCCATTGATTTATGAAATAACTAATATTTACAAACACTATGGTAATCTATTCATGAATTTATGAAATAACTAATCTTTACCAACACCATGGTAAACTATCCATGGATTTATTAATTCATTAATCTCTACCAACACCATGGTAAACTACCCATGGATTTATTAATTCATTAATCTTTACCAATACCATGGTAAACTATTTATGGATTTATTAAACAATTACTATGCATGGATTTATTAAATAATTAATCTTTACCTTCATCGTTTTAAACCATCCATGGATTTATTAAATAACTAATATCTACAACATGGTTAATGTATCCATACATATTCATAAAAAATCTTCCAAGAATATTAATTTGAGAAACTTTTCTCTTTTCTTCTTCACTACACATAAAAATATTTCAAGAGTTACTCTCTTTAATCTATATTCATTTTCAAGAAAAGAACTTGGATTTTTTATCTTTTAACACATTTTTTTCTTCTTCACTACACATGAAAATATTTGAATAGTTACCCTCTTTAATCTATCTTCATAAGAAAATAGCTTGCATTTCATAAAACAGCTTGGATTTCTTATCATTGCCTACATATGTATGAAATCCCTTTTAAGAAAGAACAAGCATCATATCCTTAGATAAGTTTCATATACAATGTTATATATAAAATTGCTTATCATATCATTTATTAGATAAGATGCATATGCAATATTATTATATATAAAATTGCTTATCTTTTACTATTACAGAGAGATATATTTTCTTTTTAAAAATATATTTTTTCCAAAGAAAATTAGCATAAAGTTTCTATATGCATAACTTTTTAGACAAATAATATCAGCGTAATTACGGATTTTACAAAAGTAAAACGAAGAAAAATCAACCTCCAATTCATTTCTAATCCAGGTTAATCAAGTAAAAAACATCATAAATAAATAAATTAACCAATCTTTAGTATCGTGCACAACTTTGTTGAAAGAAATCCATATCAAGAATTTGGAATATAGCAATTTACCAAAATGATAGGAAATAAATGATAGCCCATGCACCAGATCTCCCTGATGTCAAAGACATTTTGTTACCACCATGATCAAAATCTCTCCCAGTAAAAAAAACAAAAATGCCCCCACTCCGTAACCAATGGCTATATGACACCAACTTCATTTGGCTTAGGAAATACTTTACCCCTTCATGTTCCCCACACCCTTCAAATTTCACTATTAAACAATACTTAATTGAGCATTGTAATGTAAAAGATGATAATAGCCATCACACCCCAATTCAATACGTAGCACATATTTGTTTTAACCGATTCAAGAATTCGTTTTACATTAAACCAATTCTTTATTTTCTTGATTAAATAATTAAAATAAATGAGTGTAAGGTTTATTTACAATGCGTAAATATATAGGGTCGAGTCGTATGTTACAGGAGACGTCATCCTACCATGTTTCATCCATGTTTCATTAAGAATTGCTGGTATTGATTAAAATCTTGTAACCAAGAATTACATCAAATTAGGATGGAACGCATTGTTTCACTTTTCATGATCTTTTCCTTTTACCATAATTACTGATTTGAATTAGATAAAGATATCAAAAAATTCAGACTAAGATTTTTCAATTTGGAAAAAATTAGCGAGTATGAATATTAATTATTTAAATATATAATGTCTTGTTAAATTTTTTTGTCATTCATTTTGAAATTTAAATAATTTTAATCAATATAACCAATTTTAAAACTGTAATTTGCAAACCAAAACTATAATCACACTTGTTTTATCTCTAAAATCTCTTCTTCTTTTTTCAAAACTTAAAACTTCTCTGTTTACTTTCAAATCTTAAAACTCAAAACTTCCCTCTATACTTTCAAATATTATCTAAAAGCCTTTTGTATTTGATATTTATTTAAAAATTAAATATTAAAAACTCTAACCTACCTCCATTCTTACTTTGAAATTTTATTTAAAATCTTTTTTAATTAATACATATTTAAAAATTAAATATTAAAAATTTATTTTTATAAAATATTGTTTAATATAAATATATTTTAAAAATGGATTACTTTTTATAAAAAAATTAAAAATGGATTGCTTTTTATAAAAAAATTTAATAACTTCAATATTTATGCTCAATTTCTTATCTCAACTATTTAAAAATTAATTACTTTTATAAAAAAAACTCAACTTCAAGATTTGTTGCTCAAATTCTTTCTTTCCTTATTATCTCAACTTTTTAAACAATACTAAAATTGAAAACTTGGCAATCCTCTCCACTCACCAATATTTTCCATTCCCTACACCATTATTTTCCATTCCTTGAATGATTATGTTGTTTGTGGAGGGTCTTCTTGAGCCATTACATGGTTGGGTGAGGCAATTAGTTCCTACCAGACCCATTTACGTGGAAGGGAACCGATATACACGACCTCCTTAGAGGGATGGAGGATATGGTTAGTTGGATTGAGGAGACCAAGAGGGACCTCAAGAGGAGGAAGGTATGCTTCAAATTCCAGGACCCTTGGGAACCTAAGGAAAAATGCACTAAGGTAAAGGTCCATTACATTGTGGATTATTCAAAGAGCGGGTCAGATGAGGAGGTTGAGCTAGGCTCAGATCAGGGAGATGAGGTGACATAGTCATCAAGGGGAGAACCACCACCACCCCATGGAGGAGGACCATTTGCTTCATCTGGGGGATTTCTTGCTTCACTTCAGGGAGTTATGAAGTACTTGACAATCAAAATCAGGGGGAAAATGTAGGGGTAACGAGTTCCAATTCTAGTAGACAATGTGTCCACCCAGAACTTTACTGATGCCCAGATGGTGGAGTGGAGGGGAATTCGCACAGAGAAATTTGAGGGGTTCTTAGTGTTGGGTCCCGCAGACCTGATGATGCAGTACACGAAATATATTACCAACTTGACTTTGACAATGGAGAAATACTCCATCACTAACCATTTCTTTGTGCTTGATGTTCCAGACATCGACATGGTGTTGGGTGTTTAGTGGTTAAACTCATTGGGGAGGGTCATCACTGATTGGAATATGTTGGTGATGGAGTTTACATGCCCATATAGAAATCCAGTAGTGCTGAGAGGGATGCACTCTTACCCACCCCAGCCAGTTCCTGGTCATCAAATGGAGGTAGATTTAGGGCATGCATAGATAGAGTGGGTAGTGGAGCTTAGGATTTTAGAGAAGGGGGCTCATACATGACCTATGCATCCAAAAATACTAGCCTTGTTGGAGAGACACTAGCGGGTTTTGGGGGAGATTCCTCTAGGAAGGAAACCAGACAGAGGGATTAAGCACAATATTGAGGTGGAGGAGTGCATGCATGCAATTATCACTACTCCTTATAGGCACCCCAAAGCCTATCAGGATGAGATCGAGAGGGAGATATAGGATTTGTTCAAATTGGGGAACATTAGGCCTATTTCATGTCCATTTTCTTATTTTTTGGTCTTGGTGAAGAAGAAGGATGGGACTTTGTGCATGTGCATCAACTACATGGCCGTCAACAAGAAGACATTAAAGAATAGGTACCCCATCCCATGCATTAATGACCTGAAAAATGAGATTAGGGGAGCGAGATACATCTCTAATATAGATCTATGCTTGAGGTATCAACAGATATGGGTTAGGTAGAAAGACATCCCCAAGACTACCTTTCACTGCCACTATGGACACTTCGAGTTTTCGGTGATGCCCTTCAAGCTAACCAATGCTCTAGCCACATTCCAGTCCTATATGAATCATGTGTTTTGTGAGATGATTTTTCGTTGTCTTCTTCGATGACATTCTTATCTATAGCTGGAATTGGGAGGAGCACCTCCAACACCTAGAGGAAGTTTTCGCATACATGAGGAGAAACAGTTGTACACGAAGATGTTAAAATGTGAGTTTAGGTTGATAGATGTGTTTTACCTTAGGAATGTGATAGGAGAGGATGGAGTGAAGGTACACAAGGAGAATATTAGGGCCATTCTGGAATGGGAAACACCCCATAATGTGAAATAATTTAAGGGCTTCCTAGGAATTTGTAAATACTACAGGAGATTCATGAGAGGATTCTCACATCTAGTAGAAGCCCTCAAGGACTTGAAGAAGAAGGGGGCCTTTTAGTGGATGCAGGTAGCATAGGAAGTGTTTGAGTGCCTTGAGAAGGTCATGAGCAGCTGCCTTTTTTTTGCTTTGTCAGATTTGACATGGCCATTTGTGTTGGAGTATGATGCCTTTGGTGAATTGGTTAGGGCCATATTAACACAGGGGGGCTACCATATTACATTTAAGAGTAGGAAAATACTTCCACGTGAATGGTTTTAATCTATTTATGAAAAACATATTTTGGTCGTGATGCATGCATTAACAAAGTTCAGGGAGTATTTGGTGGGAAACTGGTTCAAGGTGAAGACTGACCACAATAGTCTTCATTTTTTCCTAGATAAGTAGATATTGCAGGAGTGACAGAAGAAGTGGGTGAGTAAGATCCATGCCTACGATTTTGAGATTGAGTACATGAAGAGAAAGAATAATGTAGTAACAGATTCCACTTCTCAGAGTCCCATGACATTATCTCTCATGGACGTCCCTCATAATTGGAAGGCTCAACTCTTGGTTGTGTATTCAAAGGATATGAAGGTTTGTGAGATAATATTGGATGGAAAATACAGGAATGAGAGGTTCAGAGTGATGGATGATGTGATAAAATTATAAGAACAAGATCTACTTAGTGCCCAGATCTCAGCTGAAGGAGAATATTATGTAGCCATCTCATGACTCCCCCCTAGCAGGGCACCCAGGGTTCCTCAAGACATATCACGCCATCAGGGAGTGTTTTTCATGGAGTGTGATCAAGGGGTATGTGTTGAGACATGTGCAGGAGTGCATTTTTTGTTATAGGAATAAGGGGGAGTTATGACATCTAGCAGGAATACTTCAGTTGCTCCCCATCCCAAAACAGAAATGGGAGAGTGTATCCATGGATTTCATCACACAGCTTCCAATTTTATAAGGACAATATTATATTTACATTGTGGTGGACAGAATGACCAAGTTTTCCCACTTCTTCGCTATCCCTTTGAGGTCTTCTGCCTTCCAGGTAGCAGATTTTTTCTTTGGATAGGTTTTCCAGCTGCATGGCCTTCCAAGGACCGTAGTCAGTGACTGAGACAATAGGTTTATGGGGGATTTATAGCAAGAGTTTTTTGGACTAGTGGGGACAAAGCTCACTCTGAGAACTAGTTATCACCCTCAAATAGACAAGCATATTGATATTGTGAACAAGTGGTTCGAGGGGTACCCACATAACTATGTGACTGGGGAGCAGAGCGCATGGCTGAAGTGGCTCCAACTGGGAGAATTATGCTACAACACTACCTAAAATATGTCGATTGGTATGTCTCCTTTCCAGGCACTTTATGGATAGACATAATTTCTCTTTATGACATGATTTATGGAGATAGTAGAGCCCTTGGGGCAAAGGACTAGGTCCAATAGGTCCAAGAAATTTTAGGGCTCTCAAGGACAAATTACATGTGCCACAGAACCAACAAAATCTGTACGCTGACACGCACATGGTGTAAAGTAAATTTGAGGTAGGGGATATGTTGTACTTACGTCTTCAACCCTACCGACAGTCATCACTGAAGAAGAAGGGGGCTAAGAAGCTAAAGCCCCGCTTCTATGGACCTTACAGGGTAGTGAGTAGAATTTGGAAGGTAACATATGAATTGGAGTTGCCCCCAAAGAGTAGAATTCATACTGTATTTCAAATCCCATGCCTGAAAAATGCCTTGTGAGAACAAGTTACAATGGCCACTGAACTTCCACCTTTGGATGATGTGGGGCACCTAGTACTGACACGAGAAGCCATCTTGGAAACATGGGAGAGAAAGCTGAGGAGAAGGGTCATGCAGAAGTACTTGGTTAGTTGGAAGGATTTTCCTGTTGAGGATGCTATGTTGGAGATTGAACAGGTCTTTGAGCATCCAGAATTGTAGTTGCTTGAGGATAAGAAACGTTTGGGAGGGGAGGACGGTAATTTTACTTCTCAATAGATTTTTCCAAAGGAAGAATTTTAATTTTCGCAATTTTTTAGCCATCAAAATTTTGGACACCATCTTAGGAAAATTGGATCGAAATATTTTAGTCGGTGGAATGTGGGGTCCACACTCACATGAAATATGTACCCCTTGAAAGAGACATTGAATTAACTAAGGAAAATTGAAATATTTGGGTGGAGAGACCCACATGAGGAGGGAAGGTAAAATGTATAAGTAAGGGGAGAATAAAATTTATTTGAACATTTTGACAGCTTATCATTTACCTTTGTTTCTCAAGCTATTCAGTTAAGTTACGAGTATCATTGAGAATAAGATTTTCCAAGGAGAATACTCACCCTTTCTTCGGTGGACTTTGAGTTTAAACCTAGAGAGGCTTTAAAATTTCAGTAGAAGAATTGCGGAGGAGATCGTCGTACCTTCAGCTAAATTTTCCTCAGCCAATTCGTACTCCAGAGGGGACAAATTAGCTAAATTGTTTTACTTAGTAGAGAACTTCCCTATGGGTATTTTGGCCGGAGAAATTGGGGACGATTTCACCAAGGCAATTCAAGAATTTGAGGGGTGTTTGGAGTTGGGAATTTTTTCTTTGGAGAAAGACGAAATTGTTCTTTCTTGGCCTGTGCTCAGGGTTACTCGGCAACATTTCATGGAACTTGGGTCAGCCACCTTGTGTGGGAATTGGGAGAGGGAACTCTTCCTATCTTCCAAGCATAATTTTTGGAGTAAATTTACAACATATTAAGGAGGTATACCACGCATTCAAAAAACAAGGGTCTTTAGTGGGATGCATTTTCCTGGTTTGGAGGGCATAGCACGAAATTAGGTAATTCAAGGATGTTAGAATCACCCAATTCCTTAATGGGTTTTTATGAGCTAAACTTCAGGAGCACACTTCTAATTTGGAAGAATTTTGTGAGATGTTTCGAACCCTTAAACTCCATTTTATAGCAACAATAGAGAAAAAATTATTAGGTGAAGCGTACAGCCTTCTGAGAAAATTTACGTGAGGAAATTCTATTAATATTCACCTGGGTATTTCCTTTCTTTTAAAACAAGCCTGGGTGCACACTTTCCAACACTTGTTATAATCATATTTAAGATCATTATTAATAAAAAGGCTCATAATTTTATTGCTACAGCATGGATTTTTAATTTGTTCCTATTTATCATCATTTCCAAGAATTCATATTTGTTTCATGAGTTGTAGCTAGTGCATGTCCTTGATATTTCAATTAATATTTCCATTAGGAGTATTACACAAGGGATATAGGAAATGATTAAACCACCAGACATAACTACGACATCTAAGGAGTAGAAATGCCACCCATTAAGCCTTGCCTCCATAATGTAATGAGGTTTTTCTCCTTTTTTCATGGTCTCTCGAAAGATAATTATGTCTAGATTTTGTGGAGAAATGAGCAGCTTGAGGGAATTTTTCATGGGGGTGTCGCAAAAGGCCATCAAATTCAAAAAAATCGCAATAATTTATTCACCCTATCATGGGATTTCTATACTCTAAGCACCCAAATCATGGTGTTTTGATTACTTGAACAAACATATTCTTTCGCTCACTATTTTTCTTTCCATATGTGAGATTTTATACCAACTTTCCGTACTTTTGTCCCATCTTGAGACAAACCAACTTAAGAGGACGAGTCCTCCTTCAAATAGGAACACACATTACTGAAAATTTGAGGTATAAAACAGGCCTCCAAAGTAATATTAAAAAATAAGGTTTAAATAATTAAATACAATTATATTGCATCATCAAATTTTAGAGGGAAAAAAGAAAAAACTATTTTTCAACTCATATTTAGCATGTCTCCCTATGATTTTACTCAAATTTAGAGTGACAACACTCTTTGGATAAAAAATTTAATTACTAATCCAATGAGTACCCATGTTTCATACTTTCAATGGACCCTGCTACACGAAAAATGAGAAATACATGAAAAAACATGATTGCAATCATGTTTTTAATATATTTCTCTTTTTTCTTGTAGAAGGGTCCATCAAAAGTATGAAATATGGGTACTCCTTAGATGAAGAATTAAATTAATCATAAAACGAGTCCTCCCACTCAAAATTTGAGAAAAACAGTATGGAGATAAGTTGAAAATACGAGTTGAAAAATAGTTTGTTTAATTTTATTTTTTATTTTTTGGTCTTTTTAATTTTTTTCTCCAAAAATGGTGAATCATCCTTCATGGTTGAAATCACCATCTTGAATCCTATTAGTTCTTATAATTTTTACTTTGGGTTTACATTTCTGTTTCGAAGTCCATTTTGGACCTCAAAAATTATCTCATGAATCATAATTTCTACGTCCACCATCTTCAGAGGAAGAATTCCTAGGATTTTAACAACAATCAACATCCTTCCCTAGCTTTGAGAATAGAAATATTTCTCGTATGAGGAATTTATATAAGAAACAAAGAGATTAGGATTACTAAGAGGCACCCCTACATATAAAGGGTGAAGGAGGGGAGGATGGATTATATGCATTAGATGAGGGAAGAGGGTCATCCAATGAATTAGAGGTAGCTAAAACCAAATAGGATAGTTTAACATCCTTTGCACAGGAGACATTATTGAACAGATGGGGAAAAGTATTATCTATTATCATGCTCAAAGCCATAACAAGAGGAGACTCGTCGAACTCCTCAACAAGAACATAGTTCAAAGTTGCATTCTTTATATCCTTAGTAGACTGGGGCTAAGTTGTTGCTTTTTTTACCCATACCTTACATGGAGACTTATAGACAGAGGTGTTTTACACATAATTAGCTACTACTTGACAAACTCCAAGGAACACAAAACACCTGAAAGGGACCTTTCAATATTCCACCTTTTTATTCCACTTCATTCCTTGAAATAATAACTAAATTCCTTCAAACAAGCCATATGCACATTATCTTTAATGCTAATCTAGGCATAACTCCTATCGGTATTTGAAAACTAGTTAGCTTCTACCCTGGCTAAATTACCAAACTTATTTCTTATAGCTTCAAAAAACCCACTAGACCAAAAGTATAAAGGAATTCCACTGAAGCAGTAACTAATTTTTTTCGAGATTTCAAAGGAAATTGCACAAGGTCGAATTCCCCTTGCAACTTTGAATATTTAGAGCATATTTACCCCAAAATCACTCCTTTCTTAAGATATATTACACTTTTCTACTTAACCACAATAAAACAAAAAACTAACCTACATTATATAAAGTATGGAAGGAAGGAACAAATTTAAGCACTAGGGTTCAATGTTCCTACAACAAATTTGTTAGAGACAAATCCTTGACAATTTTAGCACAAATTCTACTTTCCATATCTCTATCTAGCAAAGTCAACAACTCTACTTAACTTACATCTTCTCCTACTACCATTGAGGAACATTTTTATTGGCCCTTAAGGTTTTATGGGACCCCTTTGTAGGAGCATTTCAATTGGGCCTGAAAATATTACTCGACTCTTCAAATACCAAATGAAAGCATGATATTGGAGCATCATTTAATTCGATAAAATATTTGGCTCGGGGGTAAATTACTATGGGATTCTTGGGCTCAAGGATTAGATGGGATCAACTTCAATATGAAAGTTGATCCACGCCCACAGAAAAATAATCTAGAGACTTAAAAATGTCACCCTTCACCAGAGTGTCAAAGTCATAATCTACTTCATCATCTTGCATTTCGAAAAGTGCTAGAAGAAAGTAGCCTTAGGGAGAACCTGACAATAAAACCAATGTCGACATAAAAAAGGGGGTAAGAACTTAACACATGATCGAAGGTGAGGAGAGTCTCGGGATGTTAAAATACCAGAATTTAGACCACCTTATGCCTCCCCATCTCAAGCTAAACCCAATATATATTTATATACTTAAAACAACCTAGATCCTTCTTAAATTAGATCTACCAAGCACCATAGGTATCAAGAGTGGAGTTAAGATTGATCTAATGTGGTACTATTGCATTCCATAATGGATTTCCTCAAGATTTTAAATATGCTTCATCATAACAAATAGCATGCAGAAATACCATGGGCTATGAAATATTCTAGACTCTAAACCACAATAACTTTAGAATTTAATTTAACTTTATGATTTTATAGTTAAACTTACATCAGTAATTTTATTTTATAATTTTAATTATTGAGAGATTTACACCTCTCTTTTTTTAATTTAATTTTATATTTTACCGAGTAAAAATGCTTATGTTAACATTACAACATCACTACCATACTAAACAAGACAACACCTCTCAATGTAATAAATGATTTAAAATTTATATATAAATAAATAATAAAATATTAAATAATATTCAAATTATGAGAAAAATTATATATATATATATATATATATATATATATATATATATATATATATATATATATAATTTTTAATATTAAATAGTAATTTAAAATATGAATTTATTGTTTCCAAATTATTACAAAACCTAAATGAAAAATAAATGTAAACTTATTATTTAAAATAATCGTTTTATTGAAAAAATAAAAATGAAAACCAATTTTTATTTTGATTAAATATTCTCAAACTATTATAAATATTTTAATTTATATAAAAATTCCTTCTCACATATATATTATTATATTAAAAAGAATCATTTATATAATATTTTCATATATATAGTAACATCAAAAATATTATAAGAAGGAAAATCTTTTATTTAATACAAACTAGAGTAAGTCTACTTAAATTGAATATCAAAATTATAATATAATATAATATAATATAATATAATATTATATTATATTATATTATATATATATATATATAATTTTATTTATATCATTTATTTTTCATTTATCTTTTTAACTAATATAAAACTAGTTTTATTTAAAAATATATATATTTTTAATTTTTAATTTTCTTTTATTTAATAGAATATGTTGTATTTTAAATAATATATTTTAACTTGGGAGAAACATATATATTTTTCTAAAATAGTGAGAAAATATAGTATAATTCAATTAGAAACACAAGCATGTGCGAACACAGACATATACACACTTCTCTACCTTTTTTTGTAACTTAGAAGACTTTTATTAATTCAAAAGTTTACATTTCCATCTACAATTTTTCAAACTTTTATTGGCTTCACTCTTACTAGATGTTTTGGTCAGTTCTTGAGTAACCATAATTTTTACAATAGACAAAACATACCAAGATATCCAAAACATAAGATGACCCAGTAGCCCAAAAAAAGCAACAAAATCACAACATAGCCATCATCCATCTATGAGTGAGCAGAAGTGGCTGGAGCAATGTTATCTCATTTGGAAATAGGATTGATTGGTAGATTAAACTCACATTGTATATGCTTCTCCATGTGGACCATATTTGCGTCCATTCAAGCCAAGATATCTTTCATTTTCCACTGATAATGTTGTAGGAAATTCATAAATGAATGATATCATCTCAATATTCATGTTTTTCTCGAAGAACCTAACTCAAGAGGGTATTCACCTGTCAGTGTAAAGTAATTGGATGTATGTATTGCTATCTCCTCCCCCTGGTATGTCTAGGTTATGGGAGATAATATGACACCTCATTAATAAGTTCAAAATCAAAAAATGTTTGTCTTTCTTTGAGGAAAACTTGTTCCAACCTTCAAATGTCTTCTTGGATGTAAGGTAGGAGTCACCACTTGATGGGTTGTAGCCATGTCAAGGGCATATGTCTTGGCTTGGGACCGATTAGGTTGACATCGATTGGACTAAACTCTCTCACCCAAACCATGAATAAAATGTCCCCTTTATCATGGCATTGTTTTCCTAAGAAAAATACACACAAAGATTTAACTAAATAAGTTCCAAACACATTGTCTCCAGGACTTTCTCTACATAATACTTATGACAAATAATCCTGAAAATACATACAATGCAAATCTCCTATAGTGACTGCACTACCTTCTATTCAATTGAGCCTAGAGTTACAACCTACCTCTTGTACGCTAGTGGGGGTAGAGTAACTCTTCACCTAACCAACCAAACAAATCCCACACTACAAAAAGGAATGGACAAGGAAAATTAACCAACAAAACACTAGACAACAACTAGAGCCTGAAGGAACAAAGTAACAACAATTGCACAGACTCAATTCACTAGAGACTTACAGACATACCAAATCCAATAGATCAAAAACACCACGCACTTGACCATAACACCAAAATTAAACAAGAAATACTATGCTGAATAATTACCTCAAAAAATCCCTTAGCAAAGATTAAGGTGACAAGATGTGTAGCTTCCTCACTAACAACTGACTACAGTGAGCGAGCATCAAACCCTAGTGGGGTGAAATCTCGATATCACTCTCTATGTTTGGTGTTTGTGCTTTTCTAGATATCCTTATTAGCACAGACGAAACTTGAAACAATCAATTTTAACGTTGTGAAGCTGGATAGTAACTTGAAAGTTGGGAAGCCGCAACTTTCTCTTTCACAACCAAAAGAATCCATACAAGATTTCCACTCCCTCGCCCAATTTTGAATTGAAAAATATATATGTACACTTCTAAAGTGGCATGTATAGGGCCTCTATAGCCTGCTCCAAACCCTTAAACATCACCAATTCTCCCAACTGAGAAGAACTCACTAGAAAGGATGCAAGAGGCAATCCATAGATTTTAAATATATGTCACATGAATGGTTCATAGGGGTGTACCATGTTACCTCCCTTCTTAATTCTCATAGAGTTTATTTCAGAGGCGAAAACACCCTTGAGAACATTTTCACATTTTCACATTTTTCATCCACTCTCTCGAGGTTATAGATGCATTTCTCTATTAAAATAATTCCTCTTTTATATTATAAATCTATAATTGTGAAATATCAAATTCTATGATATATAAATCTATAATTACAAAATATATAGATGTTTTATTTGTTAGATTCATAAATTTTAAATTTTAAATTTTAAATCAAGTATTAAGTATTACTCATAAAATGTGTGAATTTATGAAAGAGGTGTTATGTTGTGGAAAATTTAATAAAGGATTTTACAGAGAAAAAAGCATACAATTTAAATTATAGAAAAAGACTATATATATATATATAGATATATATATATATATATATATATATATATATATATATATATATATATATATATATATATATATATATATATAACATCTAACTTAGTGTATTTAGGATTTTCTTAACTACCACATTCATTTAAAAAACACTCTTCACTCTTCCTTACTTATACCGTAAAAAAAAATGGTCCCTTTCACTACAATTTTTTTTGATTAGTTGTAATCAAATATTGGCAAAGATTTTTAAAAACTCAAGTTTAATTTGTTTAATATGTAGATTTCTTATGCATTCAAAAATTCCTTTTAAATAATAAAAATTCACATCCTTTCTTGAAATTGTTTTACCTAATTCTAGTGAAAAAATCTATTTCGTCTACAAATTAAACTACACCTATTACATGTTATAATGATAATTAATTAATAATATTAATTTCCATACCTTGTTTATATAATCTTATATATAATGCAATCTTTCTATAGTAATAGAAATTAGATTAACCAATTCAAGACCATTTTATAAAATATGTAATAAAAAATAAAATTTATTTAACATTTTAAAACTTTTCAAAACAACATTATTTTAATATATATCATATTTGTAAAAATAATAATAATAATAAATAAATAAATAAAATGAAGATTCGAATAAAAGCAAGATTGAGGATTGTTCTCTCCTTCAGCATAATAAATTTTCACCCTATTAAAAAACTATAGACAATATTATATTTAAAAGTTTTTTGGTTAAATCAATGCACAACGCAATTGCTACAAGTCCACAACCAATATTCGGCCCATATGCACATTATTCTTTAATGTGGTTAATCCGTCCATTAATTCGGCCCATTCATGTTTATCATTCATATTCTTAAACATGGTTAATCCTTAATGGTCAAAGGGGGTTTGTCACCTTGGAATTCGCTGGGTTTTGGTACCTTGGAAGTCGGGCACTCCAATGGATGCTAAAATATTGCGGATTAAATGATTTGTTTATATTATCTAGAGTGCATGCGTACATGTTTCATGACGATATATTTTTCAATTCACCTATAGATGACCATATACATGCATCCCTTCCAGGTTTAATTGGTAATTTTTGTTTTTTTAACAAGGAAAACCCATGTACTTTTCCTACAAGATTTTAAATTAAACATTTATCAATAAAAAAAATGCCCAATCACACTCATAATAACTGTTTAAATCCCTTAAATTTAATGGATCGATTTTTTTATGAATTTATTTTGATATATTGTAGATTAAAATTTAAAATAAATATATTTTTTTTATTTTTATGGAGAGGTGCATTTTATAACTTAATAGGTCTTATTCTCACCCTGCTCATTTCATTATCAATATTACAATTTAAAATAAAAGAAATGTGGTAATTAATATTATTAATACTATAATCTAGTCTAAATAATCTAGTCTAAATGAGATATGGCAAAAATATTTAGATTTTATTATCTAACCATAAAATAATCTTATGTTAAGTTTTCAAAAACATAAAATAATGAAAAAGGAAAAAAGAAAATCATATATATATATATATACCATATGAAAATATTTTAATGCTAGAAAGAAAAAGTAATAAAAAGTAATATAATTTTATTACTTCCTAATAATAAAATGAAGATGTGTCATTGATCTAATTGTTAATATAAACTTGATCTGTTATGTAAAATTATTATTAATAATAAAAATAGTGAATGTGGTTCATAAATAAAATATTTGAACACTGTGGAAAATTAAGTAATATTGAAAAACAATTTATTGTGGACAATGAGCTTCACTAATAAAATATTTCAATATGCTCTATATTAAGTAAACTAGAAATTGCACCACATGTTGCAAAAGAAACACCGTAAGGAAATAGCATAGGAAAGAGTAGCCTAGAAGAAATAAGATGTTGCAGAGAAGGAGCCATCGTGGAGGAATGAAAAACAAATTTTGATTCCATGGAAGCAGGTAGTGAAGCTTTCAAAGATATTGATGATAAGAGTTGTCATGTAACCACCATATTAGCCGCTGACTAATGGTTATGTTTTATTGATTAAGGATGAATTAATTAAATATCTAAACAAAACTATTTTTGATTTTTGAATAAAAGATTTAACTTGTGAAATTTACTTATGAGTAAAAATTGATGGTAAAAGTAAATCTGGAGTCATTTGAACAGAAAACAGTTTCTACAGTTACCTAAGGAGACTCTGGAATAAAGGGAGATTTCCAAAGAGAGTTGGGGGTTCTGTGAGAAAGAGAAAGAAGGGACTCTGTTAAAACTGGAAGGATATTCCAGAATAGTTTAACCCCTGGGTTGGAGATTTGGACCGGACTGTCCCGAGTTCTCCCCAGGAATTATGTTTTTCACTGGAGTCGGAGAGTTGGACCGGACTGTCCTGAGGACTCTCCTCCAGAGTTTCGTGTTCAACAAGACCCAGGCTACAAGCTCGGGGGAGAACTGTAGACGTAATTGCCCAGTTCGTGGACGGGAGGTATCGAGTACCATCAGTGGGAAACAGACTCAAATGAGTAAAAGCAAACAGATTTCTCTTATTTCCTTAGAAAGAATAATCTATTTATTACAGTTAAGATTATCTGTGTTTAAAGCAGCAGTATGTGATTGTAGTTGTAAAATTATTATTTTTTGAACTTGGCAATCTGGTAAAAACCTAATCTGTGGAGAATAGTCGAAAGGCAACAGTGTGTATAAGATAAGGAAGTATTTATCTCACCAACCTGAAAACAGTAGGTAATCCAGACAAAAGACTATAAGTGTCGACCTGATGGGTTGGTAGCTAGGTCTGAGTAACTACTCCCTGGAGATAGTGCTGCAGAAGTACAATTAATCTAAACAGAGAAGGAAAACGTAATTACAGGCGGACCGTTAATCCAAATGCCTGAATAAATCAGGCTTCTAGGTAAATCGTCCCCCTTCCCATGATAAACTCGGACATTTGGTGGTCCGGTCACCTGTAAGTTTTCTTCTTTGGAGCAGTAAAAGCAAGAAACTAGGGAAAACAGGAAATGGATAACCCAGTACTCTTCACAAGAAAAGTGATAACGAGAACTTCTAAATTACAGCTTGAAGAAAACCTGTAAGCAGATACAATTCCAGAGACATAATGTAAACTTTTCAGACATTACGTTTAACAATAAACAAGCCGCAATATTTTGTGCATTCGTAGCATAATATAAAATAGACTATCCATATTCATAATACAGTGCATGCACCCAAGATTTGTAACCAGAAAGAAGAATTACAAAGTGAACTTGCTTGTCGAGTAAGGATAATGAAACATAGCGACTAATAGGCAGAAAATAGACACAAATCAACGCAAAACATTTCTATAGCAAATGCTAGATAACCATAACTGTAATAAAAACAGGACAGAGGAATATTGATAAACCCCATTTTAGAATTCCGAGTTATTCATTCAAGAAGGCACAGGGGCTGAAAACCCCATCCGAACTGTATCAAAAATATACATTGCTAAATAACAGGACTCCGTTCAAAACAGGTAGAAAATTCTCGCGGCCAGAGGCTAGCATAACAAGCACTAAATGGCAGACAGTCGCGCCATGTTCACACTTGACATTCTCTGTAAAAAATGACTCAAATTCCTGAGAACACGTTAACTAAGTTACAGGTCCTGAAACCTAGCAATTCCATCTAACATAGCAAGGACAAAACAAATGTTCCAGTACTGGCAGAGAGCCATGGAATCCCAAGTATATCAACAGTTGGGTACCTGTGAATAAGGCGAGTGTAAGAACTCCATCACGCTCGAGCCATGAAAACCCTTGACGAAGAAGGGGCTGGAGTTATTACCTGAGTGTAACCAAGAAAAAACTGTTAGGAAGGTGATAGGGTTTGCACCGCCGTGGAGGTTACAATAAACCAAATGACAAACGAGAGGAAAATCTCACCTGAAATCTTTCGAACGAAATATAACCAGGGTTAGAGAATTCCTGTAGGCCATAAAACAGATTACGCGTTAAACAAAGAAGACTGACACAAATAGACAATTCGACAGGTAAAGAGCAACGAAAAACCGGAAGGGTTTGACAAATTAAACGAGCTATGCAACAGGTAGAAGAAACTGGAGACATTTTGAACAAACCTGTAGAGCATGAGCATAATTCTTAACTTAAGTGGATAAAACGAGTAAACAGTAGAAGCAAATGGTGACACCACCCAGAGTTACCTGGAAAACGTCGAAGAGCATGACTGTGGGAAGGTAATTCGCCATTGACCGCCATGTTTGCAACGAGGTCTGCGCAAACCCTAGCAGAGTAGCTCTGGAGCCTTCCGGCGGAGGAAGCACAATGAGTGAAAATCCATTATTACCAAGGACATCATCGATCCCAAGATCACTACCACCGTCGGATGCTAAAACCAAATCAACGCTGTGTAACGGGCCACGTGTCTGCTATTTAAAACCCCACAGGCGCCATGGTATATGGAACCCCGAGACCAAATGTGTGAGGACTACGGTGTTAACGTTAACTGTGGGAGTGATAGAAAAATACTTAGGTCCACATCGGTATTATCTCAACCATAATATAAAGTGCCAAGCCTAATGATTTCCGGATAAGAATTATTGCGAAGAGTTAAATGATTGTGTTTTGTTTATGTGCAAATTAATATATATAGTCTGACAGTTGTTACATACGGGTGAATTATTGGTACTTCCAGGACCAGCAGTAAATAAACATAGTGTCAGAAAACTAAGGTTAGAATTATCAAACGGTGATTTTAAAAAAAATTTATGTGAGTAAATTTGATGTTGAGTGTTTGTTACAAGTGGTATTAGAGCGGCGTTACAACGCTGGGCCCTATTGGGTCAACTAACGTTACAAATTGAATGATTTCGTGCACAGTCAGATAATTAAATGGAACGACAACCAAGAGGGACACCTTCACAATAGCAACAGCGAAATTTCGGAGAGACTCAACCTCCACCTGAAGGAAACCCCGAAATGTGGGTTCAGCTGGGGATAGAGCAGCATCAGCGGTCTAACAGACTTATCGAAGAACAGCAACATCAGACCCGCATTTTGTTACACACAGTACAACAACTATAGGAAGAGATGGAAAGAGTACGTAAGGAAAATTAAAGGATGATGCAAGACCAGGAGAGGATCCTAAAGAGCCTCTCCGATAAACAAAATCAAAGGGTTGAAAAGCCCAGTGCTGACAGAGAATTCCAAGACAGAAACGGACAGCAATCAGAGGAACATGACACAAACCGAAGGGAAAGAAGTGTGTCACAGCGAAGTCATCCAAACCGAAATTTTAATGAGGCTGAATCTGAAAATGAAACTGAACGAAAGGCAAACAAAAATCAGAAGGTGGAGCTGCACGGAGAATTCAGGAAGATAAAGCCACCTATGTTCGATGGCGAAAAGGAGGAAGTCGCAGAAGCATGGTTGATTAATATGAACAAATACTTCCAGGTGTATGATTATGACAGTGGTCTTAAGGCACGATTATCCATTTACAAGCTGAAGGATAAAGCTACCCTATGGTGGGAAGAAGTGAAGAATGTGCGGGGAATAGAGGACCAGGATGTGACATGGGATAAGTTCCAATAGTACTTCAAAGACAAGTACTTGACTGAGCGTTTTTATGATGAAAAGGCTCAAGAATTTCATGATTTAAGGCTAGGACAGTTGACTATGGACGAGTTCATCACTAAGTTTACATCATTACTGCGCTATGTACCGTACTTAAGGGATGAGAAGGCCAAGGTCCAGAGGTTTCTGAGTAGTTTACCCGCCCATATGAAGGAGCGTATCGAGTTTGTTAATCCTAAGACAATGGATGAGGCCATCAGAAAAGCAAGGCTGTGTTATCAGCAAGCGAAAAACAAAGTGGACCAAGGTAAAGGGTGGCAATCAAAGAAAGAAAACAGAAGCAGTGCTGGTTTCAAAAGGGGTAAAACCAGTAACTTCCGAAGCTCAGCCAGGAGTTCAGTTAATAAGCAATTTGGTAGGAACCATCAGAGGATTAGATGGCCAGGAGAAGACAAGACGGTGGAAGCTTCGAATAAGCCTGAGCAACCTCACAACCAGAGGCCACCTCTGCAGTGTTGGGGCTGCAGGGCAGCACACTACTATCGGGATTGCCCACAGCGGGGTAAAACCGAAGCAGTAACCAATTTGCAGGAGGCCTCTACTGTGGGAGATATTGCTAGAAGCATACCCCGAATTAACGCAGCATTGGAGGACTGACAAGCTGATTTTCAACCCACCATGATAGAGCTGGAAGGTAAATTGTCATCCCAATTATTTCTGTTTTGGTAGATCCAGGCGCAAGTCTGAGTTATATAAGTCCTAAATTAGTGGAAATCTGTAAACTGTCTTGTCAAAAATTTAAAAAGAGATAGTTGGTTCAGTTAGCTACAGGAGCTAAAAGAAGAGTTAGTGCCAAAATATCGGATTGTGTATTGCAAATCGGTGGACAGCAGTTAATGGTAGATTTAAATATTCTTCCTTTGGGATCCTATGACATATTTTTGGGTATGGATTGGTTAGAGAAACACTGGACTCTCATCGACTGCAAGGAAAAGATAGTCTACTACAGAGATCAGAATGGTAATCATCAAGAAATTCAGGGCATAAAGAAGCCTGTACGTCTGCGCCCAATTACCGCTTCCCAAATGGCAAAATGCATGAGAAAGGGATGCCAGCTGTACGCCATACAAGTTGGACTATCTGAGTCTAAGGATAAAGCAGCTGTGTTAGAGGACATACCTGTAGTACAGAAATTTAAGGACGTATTTCCGGAAGAGATACCAGGATTACCACCTAGAAGAGATGTTGATTTCACAATAGAACTGCTACCAGGAGCTTCGCCCATTTCGCGAACCCCCTACCGTATGAGTGTGCCAGAACTGACTGAGCTAAAAATGCAGCTTCAGGAGTTATTAGATAAGGGGTATATACGACCCAGTGTGTCACCTTGGGGAGCACCTGTGATGTTTGTTAGGAAAAAGGATGGAACCATGCGCATGTGCATGGATTACCGGCAGTTAAATAAGCTGACAGTTAAGAACAGGTATCCCCTACCCCGTATTGATGACTTGTTTGACCAGGTAAAGGGAGCTACTGTGTTCTCAAAAATTGATTTGCGGTCTGGATACCACCAGATCAGAATTAAGGATGAAGATATACAAAAAACTACTTTTCGCACCAGGTATGGCCACTATGAATTCGTGGTATTACCTTTTGGGCTAACTAATGCACCAGCCACTTTTATGAGACTGATGCATAGTATTTTCCACCCTTATTTGGATAACTTCGTGTTAATTTTCATTGATGATATACTTATTTATTCTATGGATGTGGAAGAACATGAAAAGCATCTGCGTATGGTACTGGAGATGCTAAGGAAACATCAGTTGTATGCAAAATTCAGTAAATGTGATTTCTTCAAAGAAGAAATACAATATCTTGGACATGTAATATCGAAAAAGGGTGTTGCGGTAGACCCGGAGAAAATTAAAACTATCATGGAATGGAAGGTGCCACAGAATGTGGCAGATATACGATCGTTTATGGGCCTCGCTGGCTACTACCGACGATTTATAAAAGGGTTTTCGAAGATAGCTTTTCCCATTACTTCTTTACAAAGAAAAGGGAAAATCTTTAAATGGACAAAAGAATGTCAGGAGAGCTTTGAAAGATTGAAGCAGTTATTGACAACAGCGCCTGTATTAAGTGTAGCAGATCCAGATAAGGAATTCGATGTTTGTACAGATGCATGCAAGGAAGGAGTTGGGGCTGTATTATCGCAAGAAGGGAAGGTAATTGCATATGAATCCCGCAAGCTAAAAGATCATGAGCAGCGATATTCAACCTATGATTTAGAGCTGACTACGGTTGTGCATGCTCTCCGAGTATGGAGACACTACTTACTTGGAAAGAGGTTTGTGTTGAAAACTGATCATAGTAGTCTAACCAACTATTTTAAACAAGCTGACTTGAATTCCCGGCAAGCAAGATGGAACACTTTGTTAAGCGAATTTGATATTGATCTACAGCACGTGAAGGGAAAAGAAAAAAAATTTGCGGATGCATTAAGCAGGAAACTGCATAACCTTTATGAGTTATATGTTAACCAAATTGAAACCAGATTTTTGGAACAGATCAGAAAAGAAGCAGACAAGGATCCTGAGTATAAATACTTGTGGCAGCAGACACAAGAATCTGAAGGAAAAGGTGGGCAAGGGGATTATGAGATTAACCAGGACGGGTTGTTAATCTTCAAGAAAAGGATAGTCATTCCAAACAGAGTGGAATTAAAAACTACGTTGCTGGACGAATATCACAGAAGTAATTATGCAGGGCACCCAGGATATCAAAAGATGCTGACAACTATAAGAAAGGATTACTGTTGGCCAGGCATGAGGAAGGATATATCCAGCTATCTAACCAAGTGTTTAGAGTGCCAGCAAGTGAAAGTAGAGCATCGGCACCCAGTGGGCTTAATGCAGCCTATACCCATTCCCGAATGGAAATGGGAGGTGATCTCATTGGATTTCATCACCGGGTTGCGAAAATCGAAACGAGGTAATGATTCCATAATGGTAGTTGTGGATAGACTAAGTAAGTCGGCACATTTCATACCTGTCCAATCCACCTATAAGACAGTACAGATAGCGGACTTATTTATGCGTGAAATCTTCAGACTACATGGCATTCCTAAGACCGTTATCTCAGACAGAGATGTAAAATTCACATCAGCTTTTTGGAAAGCGCTGTTTACAGGATTAGGAACGCAAGTACACTTTAGTACTGCATACCACCCGCAAACAGATGGTCAGACCGAGCGAGTGAATCAAGTATTGGAAGACATGCTGAGAATGTATGTTATGCAGCAACCAGTAAAATGGGAGGAGTACATACACTTGATAGAGTTTGCCTACAATAATGGTTACCAAGAATCGTTGAAGATGAGTCCATTTGAGGCGCTATATGGGCGGCAGTGCAGAACTCCCATCAATTGGAGTAGCCCCGAGAATAGACTCATGCTAGGACCAGACATGCTAGCAGAAATGGAAGCAGAGGTGAAGAAAATTCGACAGAATTTGAAAGTAGCACAGGACAGGTAGAAGGTGTACGCAGACAAAAGAAGGTCATACCGTGAGTATGAGGTAGGCGATCATGTGTATGTTAGGATTAAGCCAAAGAAGAGTACACTGAGATGGGCTTCTTGTGCAAAATTGGCACCTCGATTTTGTGGTCCTTTCTAGCCATATTCGAGTGCATAACGTATTTCATGTATCGTTATTAAAACGATATGTTCATGATCCAAGACACATAATCCATTGGCAAAACATTCAGGTAGAGGGTAAGCATAATGGTTCAATTAATAACATGATGATAAAGACTTATTGATTAAACTAAGTTTATTGTGTGTAGGTAGAACCGGACGGAGAATTTTTGGTCGAGCCCCACAGTATAATAGACTGGAGGGAAATCATGCTCCGGAAACGAGTCATCGCCCAGGTTAAAGTGCAATGGAAGCACTTTGGACCAGAGGAGGCTACCTGGGAAGACGAGAGTTTCGTCCGTGAGGCTTATCCTGAACTTTTTCTGAGCTAGAATAAGAACACCGGGGACGGTGTTCTCTCCCAGAGGGGGAAAACTGTAACCACCATATTAGCCGCTGAATAATGGTTATGTTTTATTGATTAAGGATGAATTAATTAAATATCTGAACAAAACTATTTTTTATTTTTGAATAAAAGATTTAACTTGTGAAATTTACTTACGAGTAAATATTGATGGTAAAAGTAAATCTGGAGTCAGTTGAACAGAAAAACAGTTTCTACAGTTACCTAAGGAGACTCTGGAATAAAGGGAGATTTCCAAAGAGAGTTGGGGGTTCTGTGAGAAAGAGAAAGAAGGGACTCTGTTAAAACTGGAAGGATATTCTAGAACAGTTTAACCCCTGGGTTGGAGATTTGGACCGGACTGTCCCGAGTTCTCCCCAGGAATTCTGTTTTTCACTGGAGTCAGAGAGTTGGACCAGACTGTCCTGAGGACTCTCCTCCAGAGTTTCGTGTTCAACAAGACCCAAGCTACAAGCTCGAGGGAGAACTGTGCACGTAATTGCCCAGTTCGTGGACGGGAGGTATCGAGTACCATCAGTGGGAAACGGACTCAGATGAGTAAAAGCAAACAGATTTCTCTTATTTCCTTAGAAAGAATAATATGTTTATTACAGTTAATATTATCTGTTTTAATTAAGTTTATCTGTGTTTAAAGCAGCAGTATGTGATTGTAGTTGTAAAATTTTTTTTTTTTGAACTTGGCAATCTGGTAAAAACCTAATCTGTGGAGAATAGTTGAAAGGCAACAGTGTGTATAAGATAAGGATGTAGTTATCTCACCAACCTGAAAACAGTAGGTAATCCAGACAAAAGACTGTAAGTGTCGACCTGATGGGTTGGTAGCTAGGTCTGAGTAACTACTCCCTGGAGATAGTGCTGCAGAAGTACAATTAAACTAAACAGAGAAGGAAAACGTAATTACAGGCGGACCGTTAATCCAAATTCCTGAATAAATCAGGCTTCTAGGTAAATCATCCCCCTTCCTATGATAAACTCGGACATTTGGTGGTCCGGTCACCTGTAAGTGTTCTTCTTTGGAGCAGTAAAAGCAAGAAACTAGGGAAAATAGGAAATGGATAACCCAGTACTCTTCACAAGAAAAGTGATAACGAGAACTTCTAAATTACAGCTTGAAGAAAACATGTAAGCAGATACAATTCCAGAGACAGAATGTAAACTTCTCAGACATTACGTTTAACAATAAACAAGCCGCAATATTTTGTGCATTCATAGCATAATATAAAATAGACTATCCATATTCATAATACAGTGCATGCACCCAAGATTTGTAACCAGAAAGAAGAATTACAAAGCGAACTCGCTTGTCGAGTAAGGATAATGAAACATAGCGACTAATAGGCAGAAAATAGACACAAATCAACGCAAAACATTTCTATAGCAAATGCCAGATAACCATAACTGTAATAAAAATAGGACAGAGGAATATTGATAAACCCCATTTTAGAATTCCGAGTTATTCATTCAAGAAGGCACAGGGGCTAAAAACCCCATCCGAACTGTATCAAAAATATACATTGCTAAATAACAGGACTCCGTTCAAAACAGGTAGAAAATTCTCACGGCCAGAGGCCAGCATAACAAGCACTAAACGGCAGACAGTCGCGCCATGTTCACACTTGACATTCTCTGTAAAAAAATGACTCAAATTCCTGAGAACACGTTAACTAAGTTACAGGTCCTGAAACCTAGCAATTCCATCTAACATAGCAAGGACAAAACCAATGTTCCAATACTGGCAGAGAGCCATGGAATCCCAAGTATATCAACAACTGGGTACCTGTGAATAAGGCGAGTGTAAGAACTCCATCAAGCTCGAGCCATGAGAACCCTTGACGAAGAAGGGGCTGGAGTTATTACCTGAGCGCAACCAAGAAAAAACTATTAGGAAGGTGATAGGGTTTGCACCGCCATGGAGGCTACAATAAACCAAATGACAAACGAGAGGAAAATCTCACCTGAAATCTTTCGAACGGAATAGAACCAGGGTTAGAGAATTCCTGTAGGCCATAAAACAGATTACGCGTTAAATAAGGAAGACTGACACAAATAGACAATTCGACAGGTAAAGAGCAACGAAAAACCGGAAGGGTTTGACAAATTAAATGAGCTATGCAACAGGTAGAAGAAACTGGAGACATTTTGAACAAACCTGCAGAGCATGAGCATAATTCTTAACTTAAGTGGATAAAACGAGTAAACAGTAGAAGCAAATGGTGACACCACCCGGAGTTACCTAGAAAACGTCGAAGAGCATGACTGTGGGAAGGTAATTCGCCATTGACCACCATGTTTGCAACGAGGTCTGCGCAAACCCTAGCAGAGCAGCTCTGGAGCCTTCCGGCAGAGGAAGCACAATGAGCGAAAATCCGTTATTACCAAGGACATCATCGATCCCAAGATCACTACCACCGTCGGATGCTAAAACCAAATCAACGCTGTGTAACGGGCCACGTGTCTGCTATTTAAAACCCTACAGGCGCCATGGTATATGGAACCCCGAGATCAAATGTGTGAGGACTACGGTGTTAACGTTAACCGTGGGAGTGATAGAAAAATACTTAGGTCCACATCGGTATTATCTCAACCATAATATAAAGTGCCAAGCCTAATGATTTACGGATAAGAATTATTGCGAAGAGTTAAATGATTGTGTTTTATTTATGTGCAAATTAACATATATATAGTCTGACAGTTGTTACATACGGGTGAATTATTGGTACTTCCAGGACCAGCAGTAAATAAACATAGTGTCAGAAAACTAAGGTTAGAATTATCGAACGGTGATTTTAAAATTTTTTTATGTGAGTAAATTTGATGTTGAGTGTATGTTACATGTCAACTAGAAAATTTTGTTATAGATATTGATATAGGCAATTGAAGGTGAAAACATATATGTAAACCAACATAATCTGTTCACATATATACAAATTTTGTTATAGATATTGAAATAGGAAATTGGGGGTGAAAATCCTTTGGTGATTAATAATCTCCGAAACAAGCACGAAATGAGCATGTTGATGTAACTCAAGTAAGATATATAAAATAGATTCAAGTAAAATCTATCTAGCATAGACGTAAATAAAGAAATTTTTTATCAACAAAAATAGAGTTTACTCCCAGTTCATCTACATATCCTAGCCCGAACTACATGCTTGTCAGAAATTGTATATGAAGAACAATAATGTTGGTATACAAGAAATTGAATGTCATTTTAATATGGAGACATTTTTGGAAGAAGATATTCTTCTTTATGTTATGGTTTATTTTCTTAACACCAAACTTGGTTTATTCTTTCTCTATATACATAAGAAAAAAAATACAAAATAAATTCACAGATTTAAGTTATAGTTTTATATTTTATAATTACAAATCTAGTTTCTTATTAAAATATTTTACACATCTATTTATTCAAAGAAATTATATTGTGAATAATTTTTCTCCTATTATTTGATTACAAAATTTTTGTACTTCCTACTAAGTAAAACAATTTTATTAATAAAGAATTGAATGCCAAATTAAAAGATTACTCATGTGAGAACTACTATAATATATAGAACTGATTTTTTGATGTATAAATTATTTGCTTTATATGTGGTTCAATTTCCATTACGTATTATATTCAAACCTAGTGGGGAGGTATTGAACATGAGAACCAACTTTAAATAAATAAACATTCACATTGTGAAGTTCGACAAACAAAAATTTATAATCCTAAAATTCTCTTACCTAATCCTCTTTTTTAATATATAATTGAGTTCCATTTATTAAAAACAAAATCAATATTAAGAACCTCCTAGAGTTATAAAAAGTAATTAACATGAAAAATAAAAAAGTTCCTCATGACAACATACAAATGTTAATCTTAATTGAATCATTAAAAAAATAAAAAGGGACAATAGCTTTACCAGTTATATCATTAAAAAATACCACTTTCACAATCAAATTTCTACATTAATTTAAAAAAAAATATTTTATAATTAGATATAATTATAATTGCATATTTTTAAGATATATATTTGATGATAATAATATTTTTTTTAGGAAAATAAGACAAAGTTTTAACTAAATGGATTCGGTGAATTGCGTAGAGTTTTAACACATTAGGGCACATTAAGTGAAGGGGGGGAGTGAGTGTTCCAGCTTACCTCCAATTGTAGTATAGTGTGATACATCAATATAAAAAACCCCACACCTACTTAGAATTTTTGTTCGAAATTTTAGTCGTTAATATATATATACATATATATGTTATTTTCATATAGTCAAATATATATATATATATATATATATATATATATATATATAATTTTCATATAGTGAAAAAATATATTATATAATGTATTTATTTTAAATTAAAAAAAGAAGAAGATAATCTACTATAAAAAAAGAAAAGCATTAAAGGAAAGTATAGAGCCTAAAGGAATGTGGAGGTAGAAAATAGAGAGCTTGAAAGAGATGTGGATGTACCTAGAAATGATGAGGAAATGAGAGATGTAGAGGGACTTGTCAATGAGAATATTGACCACACAAATGAAGTCACCATTTTAATACTTTAAATTTTTTCAATGTCCATGTAAATTTCAAATTTCAAATTTCAAATTTATATATATTTTTTTATGTAGGGACAACATCTTATCTACAAGAAGATCTTACCACATGTAGAAAAACATGCACATTAATCAGAAGTTGCAAGAAATTTTCTTTGATGATAATTTTCTAGATAATATAAAATCAACTAAAATTGAAGAAATGAGGCCACTAATTCATGAGTGAGCAATTCAAGATAAAGTAAATTGGGTGATCAAAACCATTTTTCAAGGTATATGTATCATAGCACAAGCTTAATTCTCAAATATATTTTTAAAGCACAAATATATAATAAATATAGTGCAACTATTGGGCATTAGAAATTCCAAAGAGGTGAAGGTAAATGAGTTGATATCAAGAAATATGACATCTACCCTTGGAAAAATTGAAAAATATCAATCTCAATATGGCATAAGTACTAGTAGGGCATTATTGACAGGTGTTGCCGGAAAAGGAACTACATCAAATTGGTTGATGTCAATGAAAAGAAGAATTTACAAAACATTAAGCAAAATTTTATGGAAGCATTAAAAGTTAGGATTCAATAATATCAGAATGATGAACTTGCAATTTGGGCTAGTATATGTAGGAAACCATATCAAGATAGACTTTCATATCATGTGAGGGACAATGTGAAATAATTTTGGTATTGGAATTTTCATATGTCACCAAATGAAAAGAATACCATGAGACATTGTATATCTAGAGGGGCGTATTAAGATCATTGCCCCTTTCAGTGATTGTTATTATTAATGTACATTTCTTACTACATAATATGTATAACTTGTATATAGACTTATAAAAAAAAATTAACCATGTTGGAATCTTATGACTATGAGGACAACATAAGCAGTCCATTCATACAACTACCACATACTATTAATAGGTCAAAGGGTTTTCCTGTGAAGCGATCTATGCATCTTCATCATGCATATCGAATCTCAACACTATTGCTACATGCACGACTCACCATAAAGGTAACATATAGGGGAAATATGTTACAACTGTATATACAATTTCTTATAGAAAGGATATAAAAATATGTTATAAGCAATGAAACTGCTACAGGAGCTACTCATAGTCGTTAATGACATAATCAAGTTCTGCCACAATACTAATCAAGTGTTTGAATAAGCCATCATCACTTCCAAAATCACATATTTAAACATACAAGTTGTAAGAAATGAATTTGTTTAAAAAATTTTAATAGAATAATGTGCTCAGATCTAAGATACAGTTCTTAGACTCTAAAGACTCTTCTTGATTGAAAGCATGCTAAACTGATAAGATATAGCTGAAGAGAAAATACTTTAAAAACTTTTTGGCACAATTGTTACATAATAATTTGGTGCACAACTTGTATAGCAGTAAATTTCAGCTTGCAAAATGTCCAAATAAATTAATTGAAGTAAACACTATCAGTTGGTTTTTAATGCATTTATGTAATTAAAATAGAACTACGAACTTTTGAATACTACTCCATTGAAAATTAGATGCGTCTTCGTACCTGGTTTTCCAAGCTGGCCGTGAATAACTCTTTGGATCACTTGGATTAAAACTGTATTTATTTCACCATTATCTAACAATCTTGAGACAAAATGAGTAAGAAATTTATGAATGGAAAACCATTATAATGTGCCACAAACATCAGTTGGTTTGCAATATCAATTTATTATATTGATATCAATGCTTGTAAACTATTATAAACATAAAAACTAACAACCTTACTTAAAAAATGATAAAATAACCTGTCATCAACATAAAACTGAAATGATTAGCATATATCATTGCAGACATGGTTACAATTTCTCATGGATAACCAGTTTTTCATGGATTAGGTGGTATGTATCAGTAAGAAAGGATATTAAATTATGTTATAAGTAATGCAACTGTTACAGGAAGTATTCATAGTCCTTAATGATATACACAAAGTTCTTCCGCAATACTAATCAAGTCTCTAAATAAGTCATCATCACTTCCAAAATCACATATCTAAACATACAAGTTGTAAAATTTGAATTTGTTTCATAAATTTTAATAGAATCATGTTCTCAGATCTAAGATATAGTTCTTAAACTCTGAAGGCTCTTCTTGATTGAAAACATACTAAACTGATAAGATATAGTTGAAGAGCAAGAATTTAAAAACTTCTTGGCACAACTTGAATAGTAGTAAATGTTATATTATTTGATATATATATATATATATATATATTTAAATTAAAAATTAAAAATTAATCTATTTGAATATATTAAATAAATAATTATTAATTTAAGAACAATTATATCAAGAAAAGGAAAGGACCATGTTACAGTGAAATCTTAATGCAATATTGTTTCCTTGAGACTTACAAATCATTCCACCTATGATGAAGTTAAGTTAAATACCTTGTCTAATCATGCCAACATGAATGCCTCATGAATAAAGAAATAGATTGTGATTTTCCACCTTCAAAATCAAAGGTTGTTTTCATGTAGTTCCTCCATATTTAATCTTGATCACTTCCTATTGAGTCACCTATGTATTATTTACTTCAAGTTATTTGAAAATATTCAAGCGATCACATGTTCTTTACCGCTGATGTAAAAACAAGTTTATTAGGAAAACAACTCTAGCATTGAGAGAGATTTGGAAGAAACTATTGAATTGGTGAACATTTATTGCTCTATGGTGTTGGATATTGGGCACAAATTTCTTGATCGTGTATACAAGGCTGTAGATTTTCATGTAGCTTGTACTAAATTAACCATGAAATTGTCAACATTTAGGGCACACTTGCCATCACATTTGTAGATAAAATTACAATAGAGTATCACATTTTTCTTATCATATCTAAATGTTCCTATATGCAACAACTAACTTGTGCCTCATAGTTTAAATTTGTCCAAGGAGGATGAGAGGAGGAGTGGAAAGGTGCAAGAAAGAATAAGAAGAGAAAGAAGAATCGTGTTTAGGACTTGAGATAGATTCATTTTATGCACATCTAGAGTAAAGCTTAATAAAACAAAACTCACCATATTTTTTTTAAAATAAATATCTTAAAAATTAGAATATCAATTTAACACATTTTACTCAATTACGCATTTGACAATATTCATTTAAAAGATACAAATACAAATTACTATTTTAAATAAAAATAGTACAACACATTTAACAATATTCATTTAAAAAAATACAAATACAAATTACTATTTTAAATAAAAATAGTACAAAGAATCACATTAATTACCATGGCCCTGATGTACCTTCCTCTTTTTACTTTTTAAATACCTGATGTTTACAACCTATTCCTAATCAAATAGTGTCAATTTTGTAAAACTATAATCTACAAGTCTCACTTTTTATACCTTTGGTAGAAGGGTAGAGTATCTAAATTCCCTTACCCTTTAAGAAGCATCATCAATAATTATACCACCCACCTCGACATCTAATCTAGACATATTAGGTTATTATAAATTGATCAAGAGTATATAGTTTTTAGGGTTATGTTCTATGTGCACTAAAATTCCCATGAGGGCCATCACTATGTGTGAGATTCATTGTAACCTTGGATATATTTTGTGAGTTGTTGTGACTTTTTGCTTGTGGCTACAACTTAGTTTTGGTTGTCACCTAGTTATCATGATTCAAAAATTTGTTATCATCTCAGATCCTTATAGCATTAGATATATTCTGTGAGCTAATGTGATGTTTTTCTTGCCACAATGATTCAAAAATCAGTTATTATAAACATTCTCTAATATTGTACCACCAACCTCGACATCCAATCTAGACATCTTAGGTTATTCTAAATTGATCAACAGTATAGATTTTTTAGGATAGTGTTCTACGTGAACTAAAATTCCCATGAATTCCATCACCATGTGTGGGGTTCATTGTAACCTTGGATATATTCTGTGAGTTTTTGTGATTTTTTGCTCGTGGTTACAACTTCGTTTTGGTTTTCACCTAGTTATGTAAAAACAAGTCTATTGAGAAAAAAACTCTAGCACTGAGAGAGATTTGGAAGAAACTATTGAATTGGTGAACATGTCTTCCTCTATGGTGTTGGATATTGGGCACAACTTTCTTGATCTTGTATACAAGACTGTAAATTTTCATGTAGCTTATACTACATTAACCCTGAAATTCTCAACATTTAGGGCACACTTCCATCACATTTGTAGATAAAATTCAAATATAGTATCATATTTTTCTTATCATATCTAAATGCTCCTATATGAAAAAACTACCTTGTCCCTCATAGTTTAAATTTGTGCTAGGAGGACGAGAGGAGGAGTTTCAAGGTGCAAGAAAGAATAAGAAGAGAAAGAAGAATCGTGTTTAGGACTTGAGATAGATTCATTCTATGCACATCTAGAGTAAAGCTTAATAAAACAAAACTCACCATATTTTATTTTTTTAAATAAATATCTTAAAAATTATAATATAAATTTAATACATTTTACTCAATTATGCATTTAACAATATTCATTTAAAATATACAAATACAAATTAATATTTTAAATAAAAATAGTATAACACATTTAACAATATTCATTTAAAAAAATACAAATACACATTACTATTTTAAATAAAAATAGTACAGATAATCACATTAATTACCATCGCCCTCATGTACCTTCTGCTTTTTACTTTTTAAATACGTGATGTTTGTAACTTATTATTAATCAAATAGTGTCAATTTTTTAAAACTATAATCTACAGATGATATTTTGTATCGATGTGATTTATTTGATCATGGAACTTCAGGTTCTTGGCCAACTTTATTGCATAAGTGTTGTCAATCATGAGTGGTGTTGAATGCATTTGTTTCATCTGCAAATCTTCTAGGATTATCCTGAGAAATACAATTTCCTTTGTTGCTTCAGCTGTTGCCACATATTCTGCCTCAGTGGTGGAACCTGCTGGAACTGACTGTTTGCATGATCTCCATGAGATAGCTCCTGATCCAAGACTCATGGTATAACCTGAAGTAGATACCCCAGTTTCTTTGTCCCCATCAATTTTTGAATCAGAGTATCTGATCAAGCTGAAATCACCTACTTGTTTATATTTGAGTCCAAAGTCTTGAGTCCCCTTCAAGTACTTTAGAACTCTTTTGTAGCAGACCAATGTCCTTCACAAGGTTTTTGCATAAACCTGGAGACGATTCCAACAACAAATGAGATGTATGGTCTGGTGGTAGTTGAGTAGATAATACTTCTTACAAGCTGTCTATACTTCGTTGCATCCTTGAATTCCTTCCCTTCAATGGATGTGAGCTTCAAGTTTTGTTCCATTGGAGTGGTTAAGGGATTACATTCATCCATGCCAAACTTGTTCAAAATATCTCCAATGTAATTCTTTTGAGAATGAAAAATAAATTTAGTGTGTTGAGTTACTTCAATACCTAGATAGTAATGAACATAACCAAAATCAGTCATTTAAAAACCTTTCTTCAATTATTTCTTTATGGATGCAATACAAATCTCATTGTTCCCTGTCATCAAAAGATCATCTACATACACAACAAGATATACAACTGTTTTTCCAACTTTCTTAACAAACAAAGTTGCGTCATCAAGATCAAAATGTTTGAAGTAAAGTTTCAAAAGATGCTCGGTTAATTTCTCATACCAAGCTCGTAGTGCTTGCTTAAGGCCATACAAGGATTTTATAAGCTTCCATACTTTGTGTTCTTGGCCATTCACAAAAAATCCTTCTTGCTGGGACATAAAAAATTTCTCCTATAGACCCCCCTTCAAAAAGGCAGTTTTTACCTCCATCTGATGGAATTTCCATCCCTTATGAGCTGCTAGGGCAAAGAGTGTCCGAATGGTGGCCCATTCTGCTATGGGAGAAAAATTTTCTTCATAAGAAACCCCTTCTTTCTGTGCAAAACCTTTTGCTACAAGCCTAGCTTTGTGCTTGTCAAGTGAGCCATCTTCTTTGTACTTGTTCTTGTAGACCCACTTACAGCCAATTGGTTTGGTTCCAAAAGGAGGATCAACCATCTTCCAGGTTCCATTCTTTATCGAGGCATCATACTCCTTTTGCATCGATTCATTCCATTCGTCTTCTTTGAAGGAAGGTGGTTCATGATCTGTAGACAAATTCAATTCACAATTATAAGAAATATCCATATCAATACGTGAATCAGAATTATCTACATCACCTTCGTTTTGTCTACTGGAACTTCTTGTTCCTGTCTTTCCAACCTCATCAAAAAAAGAGTTGGAATTGAATCTAGATTCAATCTCTCAATTTTGTCAATGACATCGTTCAACGTGTCATCCGTGGTTGGTTCTTCATGTGGGGGAGAAAGTGCTTTGGGAAATGATTCCATAGATTGATTCAGTACATGAATCCCCCCTTCAATATGTGGAATCTGATGATCAAATTATTGAAAATACTTTGCATGTGTGTATCTTTCCAGTCGATCAAGTTACCGCTCAACAACATTGTCAGTCTTCGAAGATTCAAGGAATATGAAATTTCTTACTATTACAAACTTCTTATTGACATCATCATAGAGACAATATCCTTTGGAGGTATTTGAATACCCCAAGAAGATACATTTTTTACTTCTAGCACAAATTTTATTCCTTTGTACCTTGGGTATCAAAGCATAACAGATGGGACCAAAAACCTTGAAATGCGTTACTGAAGGAATGTGGCCATGCCACATTTCATAAGGATTTTTGTTTCTGATTGAATTTGAAGGAAACCTATTCTTAATGTATACAACACATAGAACTATATTAGCCCAAAACATCAATTTTACATTCTTAAAAAACATCATGGAGTGAACCATATTTAAAATTGTCTTGTTCATTCTTTCAACTACACCGTTATGTTGGGATTATAGGGAACAGTTGTTTGATGTTTGATCCCATTTTTACGAAGATAATTTTAAAATTCGTTTGAAGTGTATCCTTTACCTTTATCAGTACATAAAGAGCCAAGATGATTTTGTGCATCATTTTCAATCCACGCATGAAAATTCTTGAATGTTTGAAAAGCATCAGACTTGTTCTTCAATAAGTAAACCCAACACATTCTGGTGTAATCATCAATAAATGTCATCATATATTTATTTCCATTTGCATAAGCAACATGCATAGGGCCAGATAAATCTGAATGAATAAGCTCAATTTTTCTACGTGCTGTGGAATGTGAATCATGAAATGTCTGTTTGCTATGCTTTCCTAGAATATAGCATCACATTGCTTAAGTTTCCCAGGAATTGTAGGCATTCCATTAACACCATTTTTCTTCAAGAATCAAATATTGTCATAGTTTAAGTGTCCAAATCTAGCATGCCATAAAATACTTGATGGGAATGTACCTTCATCATGATGTGAACTGAATGCAAAGTTTTGTGCATGAGCAGAGGAACCTTGTAGTTTCAAGAGTCTTCCTTCTTCTATTCCCTCCATGAAAAGTGAGCGATCTGATGCTTTTCTGACCTCAACCTTGCCATCACACATGTGAATAGAGTTTCCTTGTTGGCAGATGTGGACCAAGCACAACAAGTTTCTCCTCAACTGAAGGAGGTATAGAACTTCATGTAGAAGATGATCTGGAAGACTAGGAAACTTAAGCCTGATTGTGCCAAGCCTTGATGGCTTGAGTTTGGATTTATCTAAAAAGTATACTGCTCCATTAACTTTGTCAGTAAATTCTTCAAAAAAATATTTTCTAAATGTCATGTGACATGTTTCTCCTGAATCTAGCAGCCAAGCATTTCTCCAAGAAGTAAATTAAACATCAAACACGTCTTCAGTTACTCCATTATTACAATGTGCTACAACATAATGAGAAGATTCAGGTGCTTTACCTCTGTCTCTATCATGAGTTTTACATTTTTCTGATTTTTTTGCTGCTCAATTTTATCACAAAGCATCTTACATGTAGATGCATCATGTAGGTATTTATTGCAGTGTATGCAATGAAGATTTGATTTTTCAGTTTGAGTTTGTCTGCCCCCCCTTCCTCTAAAATTTCTTCTTCCTCTTTCTCTTTAGCTACCTCTTCCTTTAGAATAATCTTGAGCATGATTCTTCCCTCTATGTGCAAAGCATAAAACCTTTTAAGAAGACAGAGGGGTTGTCATATTTTGATCAGAACTGGATCAAGGACCTAAGAATTAGCTCAAAATTCAATGTTACAGGATTGGGTTGAAACTAATATGGTTGCATAGGTCTTATCTTCTTGATTTCGATGCCATAAACGGTTTGAAAAACGGACACCGTATGAAGAAGTTATTGCACTTTGAATGTCGCGTGGGTCTGGCAGAGCACGATGGGGCCAACCCTCCTCCCATGGAACCTCATCATATGACCAGTGTGGGAGATTAATGTTAAGAGTGCTTGGGGAGCTTAATCTCAGGTTTAATATTTAATTAAGCTTCAGTTAAGTATAGTTTAATATGGCAGAGATTCTGGAGGCGCTCCGAAATTTAGACAGACTTCCACTTTTAGTGGAATTAACTGGCAGTTGCCCCACATTTAGTGGAGGATATTGGGGAAATTTGTTTTGGTCATAACTCTCTAATTATTGAACAAAATTGGACATAATTTTGGTCAATTTTGGGTCTCTTCGACCTTCTGAAGACTTTCGGATAGGTATCAGGTCCAATGGAGGTGATATTTAGACGTTTTTTCTTTAGGGAAGATGAAGGAGCCATTAGGGCCACCATGAGACAATTTCAGTTGGAGGCCTAACCAGGAGAGTTAGAGTCATTTTCCAGAGTTACAATATTATAGATTGGATAATTCAGATGTTTTGAATCTGATGAAATTTTTTTTAGAGCCTGTAGAAAACATTTGAGGCCGAAAAGCTTCAGTAAAGTTCTAGAGGTCATTTTTTCCATCTTTTTCCAGTAGTAGTGCATGGCTTAGAAAGAGCTGTTTGAGATGATTTGCAGTCAACTAGTGGTCATTCTTGGCCGAAAATATCATTTTTAATATATTTCCAGAGGTTTCAAGAAGTGTTAAAGACTTTTAGAGGTCGAAAATGTAGCAGAGAATTTTTCCTTGACCCTAGTGCCAGGGGTGCTAATAGGTGATTGAGGCGAAACCAGAGGAACTGGAGGCTATTTTTGATGAAAGAAAACTCTATATTTACTATTTCAGTCATTTTGGAACCAATGGAATGGTGTTAGAACATTTTGACAACTTCTAGAGCTCTAAAAGATGATTTGAAGTTATGGGCAGCCGTGAGCAAACCGTGGAGGATAGCCTATTTGGGGAATGTAGTGCTCAATTTGAGAAATTTATTAGTTGATATTTGATGTATGATGTATATTGGGTACATAAGGAGTAGTTTCAGTGATAGAAACAAAATTATGAGGGATTTTGTGCCATTTAGAAGCTCGGAGTAACTTAGTGAACTGATAGAAGGAATCATGTTAATAAGAGCCTAAAGCTATTTACAAAATTTGGAAAACCATTTGAGAGATATTTATGGTATTACTAGTCCTTTGGATCATTTTTTTATTCATTGGAATTAAGTATTTACTTTGTAAAAAAAAAAAACTTACCATAATCCCAAATAGCTGAGTCATGATGACAAAGCTCAAAGGAGACGTAGCCCACGTGATTTCAGGTGAACTCCTAGATTAAATTTGTTGTTGTGTTTGAATGATTATTTTCTGCATTACTTTGTTGTCATAAATGTTAAATTACAGCAAGAGAAAATGAAGTTAAGACGCATAAACACTAAAAATTCATACACCACTATCAAGTAAATAATTAGGAAGAATTATCAAGTACGAGCTAGATCATTTAATTTAAACTGAATGGTAGATTCTTGAAATACATACAAGTTATTCAAACCATTTTCAGATCAGGTTGGTATTGGATCACTTGGTTGCTTGATTGACATAACCGTTGCTTGCTTGTATAGCTTGAAATGTGTTTAAACAGTGTAAAAGATTGACTGTTTTATTGTTTGCAAACTAATTATTGTTTAAGTTTACTTGAGATTTGGGGATAGCTACTAATTATCTGAGAGAAAAAAAAGGAAGAAAGGCATTAAGGGATATTCCTGACCCCAAAGGACCCCAAGGTCACTTTTAGAACAAACCCTCTTGATGTTTGTTTGTTAAGAAGCTCTTGGAGTTTGTATGTTGTTTGGCTACTTGAATAAGAGTTTGGTCTTTACAGCCATTTGGTTTAAAAAAGGATTTTTCATTTGTTTTGAAAATATTTGAGAACTTTGTTGAAGTTAATTTGTTCATTGACATCATAATAACAACTTATACAAGTGAAGTTTCCTCCTTCACAAGTTTCTTCAATGATGATATGAAGCGTGACTTTATTATATTGAAGGACATGGTGCAGATTTTGTTTGAGGATAAACAAAAAAGCACTAAACTTCATGAACAATTGTTTTCCATGAAGGAAGAGAAGGAAGAAATTCTTCAAATATTGCATGATATGGAGAGGCAACTCCATCAAGGCCAAGAGGCTTTGACCAAGAAAATGAAAGAGGAAGAGGTAATCCATTCTAACTTGTCTTCAGTGTCCTCATTAGAAAGATGTGTTGGTTCTTTCGAAAAACATACAAGGGGAATAGGGTCGAAATTAATGATTAAAATGGGCTATGAAGACAAGGTATTAGGAAAGCATGCACAAGAAATGGTTGAACCTGTTTTGTTTGAGGAACGACCCAAAAATATTTTTCTTGGTTATGTGCAATTTAATGGTGAAGACTCCAAAGCCATGAAGGCATATGAGCCTATTTCAAAGAGAACCCCTATTCCAAGTTCTAAGATGCAAATATGTCAAATTTGTTTCAAATATGATTGCCATTGCTTTAAGCCTTTGTTGCAGCAAGAAGATGGTAGACATGCAGCTTATGGCATGCATGCAAGTTTAGAGAGTTTAAAAAAAAAACGGTGATGTTAGTCTGCAAATGAAAGTTGTAGCCTCTACTAGTTCATCTTCTCATGAAGACAAAAAGGATGAACATTCAAAGCAGCACAAGAGGTATAAACCTTCTCATGATCAATTTGATTGTGTTTCTGCAAAGCATGATAATTTTCAATGCATAAATGGAAGAAATATTTGATGTACATATTGTGGTGGATTTAACCATGTTGCTTTGAGATGTTGGATGAGGAAGAAAGAATACAGGAAGAAGATGAGCCAAAGAAAACTTTCAAAGAAGGTGCATAAGTTTTGCACATATTTCCAAAAGAAGGGACATGATGTCTCTCATTGTTGGACATTGCATCCAACTATTCATCCAAAGCACATGCAACAAGAGGACATAAAAAATGGTGCAAGTGGAACTGTCAATTCCATTATTGATGTGAAAATGGAAGATTCACATGAGGAAGAGTTGCAGCAGCAAAATTCGCCATGGAGGTGGCTTGTAAAGAAGTGGATGGACTTCTTAACATAGTCACAAATACTCCTTTTTACATATGCACATTTCAGATGTATGCATGTCTTTCTATTGAAAAGTTTGATGCAAGATTGCATATAAATTCGGTTCACTTGAAGGAATTTCTTTGTTGTTGAAAAGTTTCGTTGTGGAGGTGTAGAAGAGGAGTATGATACTCACTTATATTGTAGAAATATCTTTTAGTTCATCTCTTTAGCCACCCACATGTTTTTGGGATTATGTACTTGTTGGTACTTGAAAGGAAGAGTTGAAGGTGTACATGTGCATGGAAGTTGTATGTGTAAATAGAAAACTGTAAATTGGTTCATTGTACATTGATACATGCAAATGTGTTTGTCAATATGTATCATGTTGTTTATCGACTTGTGTTGATTGTGTCGCACATGTTTGTCGACTTGTGTCGATTGTGTTGCACACTTTTTACATTGATTTTGTGTCAATTGTGTAGCACATTTTATGAAAACTTGTTGTTGATGTCACATGTTGTACGACTTATGTTTGAGCCACCTTGGACCATTGATCAAGGTAGAAATGTTCAGCTTCCTTCTTCAAATTTCTCGCCAAAAATTTTCTGAGTGAGTGCAAGAAAGGTAGCTCTTGACAGGAGGATCAACGCATTGAGGAAGGGAAGTGTGAATTTCTTTCTAGTTATGGTTAAACGTCACTAGCCATGTAAGGAAAGTGTTTGGAGGCTGAAGAGAAGAGGGTGAAATAATCTCATTTACTGTACGGATTATTTTTAGTAGTCCAAGAGAGATTTCGGGGTCCAAAAGCTTCTCATTTGGGAGGTGTGATCAAAACTGGATCAAGGACCTAAGGATTAGCTCAAAAATAAAAGTTATAGGATTGGGTTGAAACCACGATGGTTTCATAGATATCATCGTCCTGATTCTAGCACCGAAAACGGTTCGAAAAATGGACACCGTATGAAGAAGTTATGGCACTTTGAATGTCGAGTGGGTCCGGCGAAGCACAGAGGGGCCATCTCTCCTCCCATGGAACCTCATCATATGACCAGTGTGGGAGCTTGATGTTAAGAGCGCTTAAGGAGCCTAATCTCAGGTTTAATATTAAATTAAGCTTCAGTTAAATGGACTTTAATATGGCAGAGTTTATGGAGGCGCACCCAAATTTAGGCGGACTTCCACTTTTAGTGAAGTTAACTGAAATTTTCCCCACATTTAGTGGAGGAAATTGGGGCAAAGTTGTTTCGGTCATACCTATCTCATTATTGAACAAAATTGGATGAAAATTTGGTCAATTTTGGGTCTCTTCAACCTTCTGAAGTCATTGGGACAGGTTTCAGGTCGAATGGATGTGATCTTTAGAGGCTTTTGCTTCATGGAAGATGAAGGAGCCATGAGGGCCACCATGAGACAATTTCAGTTGGAGGCCTAACCAAGGGAATTAGAGCCCTTTTAAAGAGTTCCAATAATCTAAATTGGATAATTCAGATGTTTGGAATCTGATGAAATGGTTTTCAAAGCCTGTAGAGAAAATTTGAATGTCGAAAAGCTTCAGTAAACTTCCAGAGGTCATTTTTCCCATCTTTTGCCAACATCAGTGCAGGGCTTAGAAAGAGCTGTTTGAGACCTTTTACAGTGAGCCAGTGGTCATTATTGGCTGAAAAAATCATTTTTAATATATTTACAGAGTTTTTAGCAAGTTTTAAAAACTTTAGAGGTCGAAAATGCAACAGAGAATTTTTCCTTGATCCTAGTGCCAGGGGGTGTCGATAGATGATTGAGGCGAAATATGAGCAGCCAGAGGCTATTTTTGATGAAAAAAACCTCTATATTGACTATTTTAGTCATTTTGGAACCAATGGAAGTGGTTTCAGAACATGTTGAGAACTTATAGAGCTCGAAAAGCTGATTTGAAGTTCTAGGCAGCCCTGGGCAAACCATGGAGATTAGCCTATTTGGGGAATGAAGTACTCAATTTCAGAAATTTATTACTTGATATTTGGTTTTTGATGTGTATTGAATACAAAAGGAGTGGTTTCAGTGACATAAAAAAAATTCTGGGGGAGTTTGTGCCATTTAGAAGCTAAGAGTAGCTTAGTGCACTGATAGAAGGAATCCTGTCAACAAGAGCCTAAAGCTGTTTACAAATTTTGGACAACAATTTGAGGGATATTTACAGTATTTTAAGTCCTTTGGGTCATTTTTGTATTCATTTGAATAACTATTTAATTTAAAAAAAAAACTTATCATAATCCCAAAGAGTTGAGTCATGATGACAAAGCTCAAAGGAGACGTAGCCCACAATATTTCAGGTGAACTCATAGATTGAAATTGTTATTGTGTTTGAATTATTATTTGATGCATTATGTTGTTTTCATACATGTTAAATTACAACAAGAACAAATGAAGTGAAGACACATAAACAGTAAAAATTCATACACCACTTTCAAGTAAATAATTCCATAAAATTGTCAAGTACAAGCTAGATCATTTTAATTTAAACTGAGTGGTAGGTTGTTGAAATACTTACAAGTTATCCAGACCATTTTCAGATCATCTTTCCAAAATCTTTCTCTCTTTCTGCAAAATTTTTCTCAAGGGAATCAAACGTGATTTTCACAAGGTTTCCACTTGCTTGCAATGACTCAAGATAATGTGAGTAAGTCGGATACAATGCCTTAACATATGCTATGAGAGATATATCAACTTCTACACCAATGTTCTTAATGGCATGCATGATATATCTTACTTCTGAATCTAAAGCAAGTGGGTCATCATTTTTCAATTCAAGATTGAATGGCTTAATCATTAATTGAACAATTTCAAGTTCTGAATGTGAGTCATATAGTTATTTTAGCTTGCTCATGGCTTCATAGGAATTTGAAAATGGTGTAATATGGTGACTCACCTCTTCATTTATGGAAGCTACAATCGAGGCATAGGCCTTGTAGTTCTTGTTTTCCCAAATGATGATCTCTTTATCTGAAGTGGGCTTTGCTGGTGGAAGGTCTGATTCTCCTTCACAAATTCCTCTCCACAACTCATTAAAAATGAGAGTGTGCTTGATTTTCTGAGACCATTCAGGATAGTTCTCCTTGTCGGAGAGAAAAACTCGTACAATATATATGAGATAATTGATTCTTTTGAAGGAAAAAAAAATTACTTTTCTGTCAAGGTAAAAACTCAATTCTAGTTTCAATTCTGCAATTATTTTTTTGTAAAAACATTGTGGGAAAAAAAACAGAGGTATTATCTGAGGGAGGTATTTTCTGGGGGGGGGGGGTTTTCTAGGGAAGGTGATTACTGGGGGAGGCCAAACTGTGTAAAATTCATAATGATATTATGGCCAAAAAAAAAAAATGCAGAGGGGAGGGAGAGGAAGAATTGGTTTGGGAGGGGCGAGTGGGGAGTGTGAGGGGCGCACTTCCATGAGTAGGTGGGGAGGGCCGAGAGTGGGAGAGAAGGGATGGGGAGAGTGAGTTGGGAGGGTCAAAGAGTGCAGCTGAGCAGGGTTTGGGGAGAGCAGATGAGGGGGGGGTAGTGACAGCGGGGATGGGGAAAAAGGTGAGGGGGCGAGGAGAGGGGCATGGGAGATGATGGAAGGGGGCGGGGTATGGGAGAGGGGTAAGGGGTTGGGTAAGGGAGGGGAGCGATTGGGGAAGGACGAGCAGTCATGAGTGAGTGAGGGGGATGGGAGTGGATGCGAGGGGAGAGGGGTGAGCGGGTGGGGTAGTGAGGATCGAGTGGGTGCTGTGAGTGGGGATGGCCGAGAGCGACTGTGAGGGGGATGGGGCTGTGAGTGTGAGAGAGAAGGGAGATGGGGCCGAGGGGCAGAGAGTGACTATGAGGGATCGAGTGTGGAAGGGAGGTGACTGTGAGATGATAACTGTAAAAATTAAGTAGGATGTAAAAATGATTTTTCATAGTAAGCTTGAATGTGCAGATAACTGTCAAAATTATTTTTACAGTAAAAATGTGGCAGAATTTGCGGTAAAAAAAAATTCAGGATTATTCCAGAATTGCATCAATGGCAGGAGCAGTAAGACATAAAATTGAGTGCACAATGATAGTATGCAAAAATGAAAAACATGAGGGAGTTACACAAAAGGCAGGAATGCCAAAAATGGGACTAGCTCTGATACCATGTTAGACCAGGAGGTAACTATGCAAAACTGAATATGAGTTAGACGGAGATTGTGTGTGTACTTATAAATGGAGGTGAGGCTATTGGGATTCACTTCCCAATGTCTCTTGGCCTTCCTTATTTACAAAATTACATAATATACAATCTCGCCCAATCCCTTATGATTAGGTGTCAACAAGTCTCACTTTTTAAAGATTTGGTAGAATGGTAGAGTATCTAAATTCCCGTACCCTTTAAGAAGCCTCCTCAATTATTATACCACTCACCTCGACATATAATCTAGACATATTAGGTTATTATATATTGATCAAGAGTATAGAATTTTTAGGGTGATGTTCTAGGTGCACTAAAATTCCCATGAGGTCAATCACTATGTGTGGGGTTCATTGTAACCTTGCATATATTTTGTGGGTTGTTGTGAATTTTTGCTTGTGGCTACAACTTAGTTTTGGTTGTCGCGTGTTTATCATGATTCAAAACTTTGTTATCATCTCAGATCCTTATAGCATTAGGCATATTTTGTGAGCTAATGTGATTTTTTGTTTGTCACAATGATTCAAAAATCAATTATTATAAGCATCATTAATTATTGTACCACCCACCTTTACATGTAATCTAGACATCTGATGTTATTCTAAATTGATCAAGAGTTTATAATTTTTAGGGTGGTGTTCTATGTGCACTAAAATTTCCATGAGGTCCATCACTATGTGTGGGGTTCATTGTAATCTTTGATATATTTTGTGAGATTTTATGATTTTTTGCTTGTGGATACAACTTAGTTTTGGTTGTCACCTGGTTATCATGATTCAAAAAATTGTTATCATCTCAAATCCTTATAGAATTAGATAAATTGTGTGAGCTAATGTGATGTTTTGTTTGTCACAATGATTCGAAAATCAGTTATTATACCAAAATATTGACTTTCTCATTGTATGCTTTGTTTTCTTTATTGTCTCTCTTCAGAAGACTCTACAGTATATATTGGATAAAGGGAAAGTTAATGATAAAATTTGTACAAAAAAGCCCTTAGGTTTGTCTCAACTTATTCTATTGTTAATTACTTAGTTTCAATATTGTAAAACTATAATCTATACTAAGGATTGAGTGGGTTTTTTATTTTGTAAGTTTTTTTTGGAATTGAAAATAAAAAAAATTATGCCCATGGTGTCTTGGTTAAACGGTGATGAGGCAGGTTGTTATGCCACACATCACGGGTTCAATTACCTTCAACCAAACTTACAAAAAAAGAGAAAAAAAATTATAAAAGCTAAAATTCTGTAGTGAACTGAAGAAATTTGATATTCATTAACAAAAAAAATCCGAAAGAGTATGTATGTAGTTAAGATTGATATAGGCCATCTTAATTTCCCTATTTAAACAAACTACATTCCACATGAATACCATGGGTTCTTTATATAGTTTAATATTATTTTAGTTTATTATTTTTATTTCTTAATATATTTTTACCTAGTTAAAATTTTCATTACATTATGTCAATCTTTTTATTTAATCTACTTTTATTTTTATTTTTGTGTAATTTGACATAGTCAAAATGTTAAATTGAGGTTAAATTCTAACAAATTTTTAATAACAACATTTTAAGTTAAAAGTCAAAGTCAATCTAACTTATTAAAAAAAAACTAACATTATAAAAAAACATATAAAAAACTATTTATTTGTAGATCTAATGGCCTAAAACATTTCAATCATCTAACATTTGATCCAATGACTCAAACATGGACACAGTGGTATCTAGGGGAGTTGTTTTCAAATAAGAACAACTTACGGCATAAAAATTTCAATGTTTTACATGTTATATAAAGAAATTAAAAAATAAATAAATTCATATGGTTAAAAAATTATAAAACATTCTAATTCCTATTATTTAACAGTTTGGTCTTTTTTAAAGGTCAATTTAGTCTAAAATCTAGAAAAGATGCGTTGAAATTGGAAATTTAAATTGTGTAGTCTACATAATCCAAATATATAAGTAGAATTTCAAGGTATTATATCATATATGTAGGATCACAGAGTACCGAGAGAGATGGTAGTGTCTAAAAACACAATTTTCTGTTCTGAGTAGCCACTGAAACATTTTACCTCTCATCCTTCCAACATTTAAATATACTTTATTGGAGATAAATACCATTCGAAAAAACCATGGATACCCATAAACCTGGAGCCCAAAACCACAAATATCTTGACCAAGTGAATTTTACTAGGAAAACTCTAACAATCCCTCCCTTAAACTTGACTCTGGGAGATTGAATTGGTCTCATTCATTTTTATTATAGTGCATATAAAAAAAAATTCATCTACCAGATTACATGGGTAACTAGTTCGGCCATACCTACAATTCCCTTTACCACCCCGGGCTCCTCCACATCACCAATTTCTCCACTAGACCCTCAAACATCCACCCCTGATGGTGCCTCTCTTTCCTCCTCCCTGGCCGCCACGTAAACCCACACCAACTGAACATGCACACCCAATGGTCTTCCCACCCCGATGTGGAGCCACCATGACATTTTTCAAATCCTCCATGCCCACAAGGCCAAGATTTACAAAAGAGGGAGAATTCCCTCACCTCGTCGATGGTTTGATGTTTCTCCCAGAAGTATATTTTTCGCTTAATGACTTCACAGGCTCGACCCCCCACTAGAGAAACTAGACTCCACACTCAAACGAATTTGATACTACCACCCACCACACGAGAGAAGAAAAATGGCACCCCCTGCTAATAGAGATATACCGCCAACCCAAGAAGAACCATACACCACCTCCCACTAGACCAATAATGACAATGAAGAAATAAAAAAAGGCACATAAGTCATCTCCAAAGCTTAGGATCCCCCAATGCAACTTCCACCTTCCAAATTCATCGTGTAAAGAAGAGTCACCAATCCACCATACACCTTCATTCACACTCAAAAAGTAGTGAAATTGCATATAAAAACTAATTTTCTGCCACCATGCATGGGGATTCCTAGACTATTGAGTCCAACTTCCCTTCCTAGCAGAAGCATACAAATTTTCCTTAAGTCGGGAGAGGATGAGTTGAAAGGTCTCCCATCCCATCAACTTTCCATCTTCAAATACACATTCGATAATGAGGAAACAAAGGAGCAGGGTTTGAGTGGGTAGCTTGCACCAACATTCACCCAGAACAATCACACACCAACACCTCCCACCGAATATCTTCGTACGTCGTTTTTGTTTCCTCCGTGTATTCCATCGCAAGTTCAAGCACCAAACCAAGGTATGGAGACAAATGACAAGCTCCCACAGCATCCCACTCGTTAACATTTGTATTGAAATATTTTATCTATGATTCACATTGAACTTTTTTATTATTAGTAATATATTTAAAAAGTCACATGTTAATTTTATGTAAGAACTGAATGAATTATACATATGAGCCTTATTATTTTCATTAAGAACTAGTTGAATCTCTTTTTACTTTTAATTGTATTTTTTTGCAATGAAATATTTTATTATGATCAACATTCTCTCTCTTTCTATGGAATTTGTCTTCAAATAAATTAGTTCGTATAGATATTCAAAGAGTATTTTGAAGTATTTTTAAAAATTATTTGATCATAGTAAAAAATGAGCAAACTCTTTAAATGAAGAAGAAACATAACATGTCGACACTCATTTCTCTAATATAGTCATGCCAAGGTTACAAAAAAAAAAAAAAAAACATCAAAACTAATTTAAGTTGTTTAATCTATAGGGTTTGAGTACCCCTGGAGTTGTTTAGGGTGTTGAATCTATTCATGCATTTAAAATGTGTTTTAAATAACAAAAAACTCACAATATTACTTAATTGATTTTGCCAAAAAAACCTATTGCATCTAAAAATAATTAAATTACCTTGTTATTTATTTACCAATTTTCAAATAAATTAAATTTAACTATTTGAATGAACCTTCAAATTTGAATTAAATTTGCAATATATTTAACCCAATCAAAATAAATAAATAAAAATAAATAAAAATTAACTATAAATGAACATTCAAATTTGAATTAAATTTGTAGTATATTTAACCTAATAAAAGAAAAATAAAAAGAAAAAAAATAAAATTTAACCATAATGTATAATATTAAAATAGTAAAACAAAACTAACTATAAAAAATAAATAATAATAACAATCGATTCCTTTGTCGGCTAAAGTACATTAAAAGTAACCAACAAGTGGAAAACGGTGACCCCCCCATTGCATTACATGATCGTAAATCTTATCGTGTATGGGCAGATAATTTACCTAAAATAATGGATGGCACACCGTTTACTGTAGATTGACGAACAAATTTGAATCGGTGGAATAGGATATCTTCCCCGCTTTTGTTTTGCAGCGAGAATGGCAGCGGCCGTCCTACCATGTTTCGTTCAGAATGGCTGGTGTTGATTAAAATCGTGTAACCAAGAATTACATCAAATTTGGATGGAACGCATTGTTTCACATTTCATGATCTTTTCCTTTTACCATAATTACTGATTCGAATTAATAAAGATATCAAAAAATTCATACTAAGATTTTCCAATTTGGAAAAAAATAGCGAGTATACATATAACTATCTAAATATATAATCGCTTGTTATTTTTTTGGTTATTTATTTTGAAATTTAAATAATTTTTAATAATTTTAATTAATATAAACAATTTTAAAACGGTAATTTACAAACCAAAATTATAACTATACTTGTCTTATCTCTAAAATCTCTTTTCTTTTCAAAATTCAAAACTTCTTTCTTTATTTTCAAATCTTAAAGTTCAAAACTTCCCTCCATACTTTCAAATCTTATCTAAAATCCTTTTGTATTTGATATTTATTTAAAAATTAAATATTCAAAACTCAAACCTACCTCCATTCTTATTTTCAAATTTTATTTAAAATCTTTTTGTAATTAATAAATATTTGAAAATTAAATATTAAAAATTTAGTTTTATAATATACCTTTTAATATAAATATAAAAATAGATTACTTTTTATAAAAAAATTTAAAATGGATTACTTTTTATAAAAAAAATTAATAATTTCAATATTGATGCTCAATTTCTTATCTCAGCTATTTAAAAAATTAATTACTTTTACAAAAAAAAATTCAACTTCAAGATTTCTTGCTCAAATTCTTTCTTTCCTTATTATCTCAGCTTTTTAAACAATACTAAAATTGAAAACTTGGAAATCCTCTCCACTCACCATTAATTTCCATTCCTTGAATGATTATGTTGTTTGTGGAGGGTCTTGTTGAGGCATTATGTGGTTGGATGAGGGACTTAGTTCCCACTAGATCCATTACGTGCAAGGGAAACAATACACACGACCGCCTCAGAGGGATGGAAGATGTGGTCAGTTGGATGAGGAGACTAAAGGGGACCTCAGGAGGAGGAAGGTATGCTTTACATCCCAGGACCCTTGGGAACCCAAGAAAAAATGCACTAAGGTAAAGGCCCATTACATTGAAAGGCCCATTACATTGTAGTGTATTTAGAGAGTGGATTAGATTAGGAGGTTGAGCTAGGCTCAGATCAGGGAGATGAGGTGGCATAGTCATTAGGGGGAGCACCACCACTACCCCATGGAGGAGGACCATTTGTTTCATCTGGGGGAGTTATTGCTTCACTTTAGGGAGTTATGAAGTACTTGAAAATAAGAATCAGGGGCAAATGTAGGGGCAACGAGTTCCAGTTCTAGTAGACAATGGGTCCACCTAGAACTTTACTGATGCCCAGATGGTGGAGTGGAGGGGAATTCGCACAAAGAAATTTGAGGGGTTCTCAGTGTTGGTTCCTAGAGACCTAATGATGTAGTGCACGAAGTATGATACCAACTTGACTTTGACGATGGGGAAATACTCCATCACTAACCATTTATTTGTGGTTGATGTTCCAGACATCGACATGGTGTTGAGTTTTCAATGGTTAAACTCATTGGGGAGGGTCACCACTGAATGGAATATGTTGGTGATGGAGTTTACATGCCCATATAGAAATCCAGTAGTGTTGAGAGGGATGCACTCTTACCCACCCCTAATAGTTTTTGGTCATCGAATGGAGGTAGATTTAGGGCATGGGTAGATAGAGTGGGTAGTGGAGCTTAGGATTTCAGAGAAGGGGGCTAATACATGACTTGTGCATCCAAACATATTAGCCTTGTTGGAGAGACACTAGGGGGTTTTGGGGAAGATTCCTCTAGGAAGACAACCAGACAGAGGGCTTGAGCACAATATTGAGCTGGAGGAGTGCATGCATGCAATTATCGCTACTCCTTATAGGCACCCCAAACATTATCGGGATGAGATCGAGAGTGAGATACAGGATTTGTTCAGATTGGTGAATATCAGATCTATTTCATGTCCATTTTCTTATTTTTTGGTATTGGCGAAGAAGAAGGATGGGACTTTATGCATGTGCATCAACTACTTGGCCCTCAATAAGAAGACATTAAAGAATAGGTACCCCATCCCGTGCATTAATGAGTTGACAAATGATATTAGGGAGCGAGATACTTCTCTAATATAGATCTATGCTCGAGGTATCAATAGATATGGGTCAGGGAGAAATACATCCCCAAGACTTCCTTTCACTGCCACTATGGACACTTCGAGTTTTTGGTGATGCCCTTCAAGCTAACCAATTCTCTGGCCACATTCCAATCCTATATGAACCGTGTGTTTTTTGCAAAGTTTCGGTGCTTTTTCCTTGTCTTCTTTGATGACATTCTTATCTATAGCTGGAATTGGGAGGAGCACCTCCAACACCTAGAGGAAGTTCTTTGCATACATCAGGAGAATCAGTTGTACACGAAGATGTTAAAATGTGATTTTAGGCTGATAGATGTGTTTTACCTTAGGAACGTGATAGGAGAGGATGGAGTGAAGGTACATGAGGAGATGATGAGGGCCATTCTGGAATGGGAAACACCCCAGAATGTGACAGAATTTAAGGGCTTCCTAGGAATTTGCAAATGCTACTAGAGATTCATGAGATGATTCTCACATCTGGTAGAATCCCTCATGGACTTGAAGAAGAAGGGGGCCTTTGAGTGGACGCAGGTAGCATAGGAAGTGTTTGAGTGCCTTAAGAAGATCATGAGCATTGTCTTGTTTCTTCTTTGTCGGATTTGACATGGCCATTTGTGTTGGAGTGTGATGCCTTTGGTGAATTTTTTGGGGCTGTATTGACACGGGGGGGGCACCATATTACATTTAAGAGTAGGAAAATAGTTCCCCATGAGTGGTTTTAATATATTTATGAAAAAATATTTTGGTTGCGATGCATGCATTAGCCAAGTTCAGGGAGTATTTGGTGGGAAACTGGTTCAAGGTGAAGACTGACCACAATAGTCTTCATTTTTTCCTAGAGAAGTAGACATTGCAGGACTGCCTGAAGAAGTGGGTGAGTAAGATCCATGCCTTTGATTTTGAGATTGAGTAGATGAAGGGAAAGAATAATTTAGTATCAGATTCCCTTTCTTAGAGTCTCGTGACATTATCTCTCATGGACGTCCCTCATAATTGGAAGGATCAACTCTTGGTTGAGTATTCCAAGGATATGAAGGTTTGTGAGATAATATTGGATGTAACATATGGGAATGAGAGGTTCAGAGTGATGGATGATGTGATAAATTATAAGAACAAGATCTACTTAGTGCTCAGATCTCAGCTCAAGGAGAATATTATGTAGCCATCTCATGACTCCCCCCTAGAAGGGCACCTAGGGTTCCTCAAGACATATCACGCCATCAGGGAGTGCTTTTCATGCAGTGGGATCAAGGAGTATGTGTTGAGACATGCACAGGAGTACATTTTTTGTTATAGGAATAAGGGGGAGTTATGACATCTAGCAGGAATACTTCAGTCGCTCCCCATCCCAAAATAGAAATGGGAGAGTGTATCCATGGATTTCATCGCAGGGCTTCATATTTTATAAGGAAAATATTATATTTACATTGTGGTGGACAGAATGACAAAATTTTCCCACTTCTTTTCTATCCCTTTGAGGTCTTCTGCCTTCCACGTAGCAGATTTTTTCTTCGGATATGTTTTCCAGCTGCATGGTCTTCCAAGGACCCTATTCAATGACTAAGACAACAGCTTTATCAGGGCTTTATAGCAGGAGTTGTTTGGACTAGTCGGGACAAAGCTTACTCTGAGCACTAGTTATCACCCTTATATAGAGAAGCATATTGATATTGTGAAAAAGTGGTTCGAGGGGTACCCACATAACTATGTCACTGGGTAGCAGAGAGCATGGCTGAAGTGGCTCCAACTGGGAGAATTATGCTACAACACTACCTAAAATATGTCGATTGGTACGTCTCCTTTCCAGGCACTTTATTGATAGACACAATTTCTATTTATGACATGATTTATTGAGATAGCAGAGCCCCTGGGGCAAAGGAATATGTCCAAGAGGTCTAAGAAATTTTAGGGCTCTCAAGGACAAATTACATGTGCCACATAACCAACAAAATTTGTACGTTGACATGCACATGGTGTAAAGTAAATTTGAGGTAGGGGATATGTTGTACTTACGTCTTCGGCCCCACTGACAGTCATCACTGAAAAAGAAGGGGGCCGAGAAGCTAAAGCGTCGCTTCTGTGGGCCTTACAGGGTAGTGAGTAGAATTGGGAAGGTAACATATGAATTGGAGTTGCCCCCAAAGAGCAGAATTCATAATGTATTTCATATCTCATGCCTAAAAAATGCCTTGTGAGAACAAGTTACAATGGGGCCACTGAACTTGCACCTTTGGATGATGTGGGGCACCTAGTACTGACACGAGAAGCCATCTTGGAAACATGGGAGAGGAAGCTGAGGAGAAGGGTCATGCAGAAGTACTTGGTTAGTTGGAAGGATTTTCCTATTGAGGATGGTATGTTGGAGATTGAACAGGTCTTTGAGCATCCAACATTGTAGTTGCTTGAGTATAAGAAACATTTGGGAGGGGAGGACAGTAATTTTCCTTCTAAATAAATTTTTCCAAATGAAGAATTTTCATTTTCGCATTTTTGTAGCCACCAAAATTTTTGACACCATCTTAGGAAAATTGGATCGAAATATTTTAGTTGGTGGAATGTGGGGTCCACACTCACATGAAATATGTACCCCTTGAAAGAGACATTGAATTAACTAAGGAAAATTGAAATATTTGGGTGGAGAGACCCACATGAGGAGGGAAGGTAGAAAGTATAAGTAAGGGGAGAATAAAATTTATTTGAACATTTTGACAGCTTATCATTTACCTTTGTTTCTCAAGCTATTCAGTTGAGTTACAAGTATCATTGAGAATAAGATTTTCCAAGGAGAATACTCACCCTTTCTTCGATGGACCTTCAGTTCAACCTTAGAGAGGCTTTAAAATTTTAGTGGAAGGATTGCAGAGGAGATCATGGTACCTTCAGCTAAATTTTCCTCAGCCAATTCGTACTCCAGAGGGGACACAATAGCTAAATTGTTTTACTTAGTAGAGAACTTCCCTATGGGGTTTTGGCCAGAGAAATTGGGGACGATTTCACCAAGGCAATTCAAGCATTTGAGGGGTGTTTGGAGTTGGGAATTTTTTCTTTGGAGAAAGACGAAATTTTTCTTTCTTGGCCTATGCTCGGTGTTACTCAGCAACATTTCATGGAACTTGGGTCAGACACCTTGTGCTGGAATTTGGAGAGGGAACTCTTCCTATCTTCCAAGCATAATTTTTGGAGTACATTTACAACATATTAAGGAGGGATAACATGCATTCAACAACAAGGGTATTCAGTGGGATGCATTTTCCTGGTTTGGAGGGCATAGCACGAAATTAGGTAATTCGAGGATGTCAGAATCACCCAATTCCTTAATGGGTTTTTATGAGCTAAAATTCAGGAGCATACTTCTAATTTGGAAGAATTTTGTGATATTTTTCGAACCCTTAAACTCCATTTTCCAACAACAATAGAGAAAAAATTACTAAGTGAAGCGTACAACCTTCTGAGCAAATTTACATGGGGAAATTCTAGTTATATTCACCTGTGTATTTCCTTTATTTTAAAACAAGCCTAGGTGCACAGTTTCCAAAACTTGTTGTAATCATATTTAAGATCATTATTAAAAAAAAAGGCTCATAATTTTATTGCTACAACATGGATTTTTAATTTGTGTCTATTTATCATCATTTCCAAGAATTCATATTTGTTTCATGAGTTGTAGCTAGTGCATGTCCTTGATATTTCACTTACTATTCCCATTAGGAGTATTACACAAGGGATATAGGAAATGATTAAACCACCAGACATAACTGCAACATCTAAGGAATAGAAATACCACCCATTAAGCCTTGCCTCCATAATGTAATGAGGTTTTTCTCCTTTTTCATGGTCTCTCGAAAGATAATTATGTCTAGATTTTGTGGAGAAATGAGCAGCTTGAGGGAATTTTTCACGGGGGTGTCGCAAATGGCCATCAAATTCAAAAATATCACAATCATTTGTTCACCCTATCATGGGATTTCTTTACTCTAAGCACCCAAATCATGGTGTTTTGATTACTTGAACAAACATATTATTTCACTCACTATTTTGCTTTCGATATGTGAGATTTTATACCAACTTCCCTTACTTCTGTCTCATCTTGAGACAAACCACCTTAAGAGGATGAGTCCTCCTTCAAATAGGAACACACATTAGTGAAATTTTGAGGTATGAAATGGCCCTCCAAAGTAATATTAAAAAAGAAGGTTTAAATAATTAAATACAATTAGATTACATCATCAAATTTTAGAGGGAAAAAAGAAAGAAAACTATTTTTCAACTCATATTTAGCCTATCTCCCTATGATTTTACTCAAATTTAGAGTGACAACACTCTTTGGATCAAAAATTTAATTACTAATCCAATGAGTACCCATGTTTCATACTTTCGATGGACCCTGCTACACGAAAAATGAGAAATACATGAAAAAACATGATTGCAATCATGTTTTTAATATATTTCTCTTTTTTCTTATAGAAGGGTCCACCAAAAGTATGAAACATGGGTACTCCTTAGATGAAGAATTAAAATAATCATAAAACGAGTCCTCCCACTTAAAATTTGAGAAAAACTGTATGGAGATAAGTTTAAAATACGAGTTGAAAAAATAGTTTGTTTAATTCTTTTTTTTATTTTTTTGTCTTTTTAATTTTTTTCTCCAAAAATGGTGAATCATCCCTCATGGTTGACATCACCATCTTGAATCCTATTAGTTCTTATAAATTTTACTTTGGGTTTACATTTCTGTTTTGAAGTCCATTTTGGACCTCAAAAATTATCTCATGAATCATTATTTCTATGTCCACCATCTTCGGAGGAAGAATTCCTAGGATTCTAACAACAATCAACATCATTCCCTAGCTTTGAGAATAGAAATATTTATCATATGAGGAAGTTATATAAGGAACAAAGAGATTAGGATTACTAAGAGGCACCCCTATATATAAAGGGTGAAGGAGGGGAGGATGGCTTATAGGCATTACATGAGGGAAGAGAGTCATCCAATGAATCAGAGGTAACTAAAACTATATAGGATAGTTTAACATCCTTTGCACAGGAGACATTATTGAACAGATGGGGAAAAGTATTATATATTATCATGCTCAAAGCCATAAGAAGAGGAGAATTGTCAAAATCCTCAACAAGAACATAGTTCAAAGCTGCATTTTTTATATCCTTAGTAGACTGGGGCTAAGTTGTTGCTTTTTTTACCCATAGCTTACATGGAGACTTATAGACAGAGGTGTTTTAAGCATAATTAGCTGCTACTTGACAAACTCCAAGGAACACAAAACACCTAAAAGGGACCTTTCAGTATTTCGCCTTTTTATTCCACTTCATTCCTTGAAATAATAACTAAATTCCTTCAAACAAGCCATATGCACATTATCTTTAATGTTAATCTAGGCATACCTCCTATCGGTATTTGAAAATTAGTTAGCTTCTGCCCTGGCTAAATTACCATGCTTATTTCTTATAGCTTCAAAAAACCCACTAGACCAAATGTATAAAGGAATTCCACTGAAGCAGTAACTAATTTTTTTGGGGATTTCACAGGCAATTGCACAAGGTCGAATTCCCCTTGCAAACTTTGAATATTTAGAGCATATTTACCCCAAAGTCACTCCTTTCTTAAGATATATTACACTTTTCTATTTAACCACAATAAAAAACAAAACTAACCTGCATTAGATAATGTATGGAAGGAAGGAACAAATTTAAGCACTAGGGTCCAATGTTCCTACAATAAATTTGTTAGAGACAAATCCTTGACAATTTTTCCACAAATTCTACTTTCCATATCTCTATCTAGCAAAGTCAACAACTCTACTTAACTTACATCTTCTCCTACTACCATTGAGGAACATTTTTATTGGCCCTTAAGGTTTTATGGGACCTCTTTGTAGGAGCATTTCAATTGGGCCTAAAAATATTACTCGACTCTTCAAATACCAAATGAAAGCATGATCTTGGAGAATCATTTACTTCCATAAAATATTTGGCTCAAGGGTAAATTACTGTGGGATCCTTGGGCTCAAGGATTAGATTGGATCAACGTCGATATGAAATTTGATCCACGCCCACAGAAAAATAATCTAGAGACTTAAAAATATCGCCCTTCACCACACTATGAGAGTCATAATCTACTTCATCATCTTGAATTTCGAAAAGTACTAGAAAAAAGTAGCCTTAGGGAGAACCTGACAGTAAAACCAATGTCGACATAAAAAATAAAGTAAGAAATTAACACAAGGTCGAAGGTGACGAGAGTCTCGGGATGTTAAAATACCAAAATTTAGACCACCTTATGCCTCCCCATCTCAAGCTAATCTCTATATATATTTATATACTTAAAACAACCTAGATCCTTCTTAAATTAGATCTACCAAGCACCATAGATATCAAGAGTGGAGTTAAGATTGATCTAATGTGGTGCTATTGCATTCCATAATGGATTTCCTCAAGATTTTAAATATGCTTCATCATAACAAATAGCATGCAGAAATACCATGGGCTATGCAATATTTTGGACTTCTAAACCACAATAATTTTAGAGTTTAATTTAACTTTGTGACTTTATAGTTAAAATTATCATTAATAATTTTATTTTATAATTTTAATTATTGAGAGATTTACACCTATTTTTTTTTAATTTAGTTCTATATTTTACCAAGTCAAAATGCTTATATTAACATTACAACATCACTACTATACTAAACAAGACAACACCTCTCAACAAAATAAATGATTTAAAATTTATATACAAATAAATAATAAAATATTAAATATTATTCAAATTATGAATGTATAAAAATAAATTTAAACTTATTATTTAAAATAATTGTTTTATTGAAAAAATAAATATAAAAACTAATTTTTAATTTGATTAAATATTCTCAAACTATTCTAGATATTTTAATTTATATAAAAAATCCTTCTCTTATTATTTATATATATAGATATATTATATTAAAAAAATCATTTATATAATATTGTCATATATATCGTAACATTAAAAATATTATAAGAAGAAAAAATCCTTCATTTGATACGAACGACAGTAAGTATCTACTTAACTTGAATCTTAAAATTAATTAATTATATATATATATATATATATATATATATATATATATATATATATATATATATATATATATAATTTATTTTTCATTTATCTTTTTTAATTATATAAAACTAGTTTTTGTAAAAATATATATATTTTTAATTTATAATTTGATTTTATTTAATAGAATATGTTGTATTTTAAATAATATATTTTAATTTGGGAGGAACATATATATTTTTCTAAAATAGTGAGAAAATATAGCATAACTTAATGAGAAACACAAGCATGCGCGAACACAGACATATTCACGCTTCTCTATCCTTTTCTGTAACTTAGAAGACTTTTATTAATTCAAAAGTTTACATTTCCATCTACAATTTTTCAACCTTTTATTGGCCTCACTCATACTAGATGTTTTGGTCGGTAATTGAGTGACCATAATTTTTACAATAGACAGAACATACCGAGATATCCAAAACATAAGATGACCCAGTAGCCCAAAAAAGGCAACAAGATCACAATATAGCCATCATCCATCTATGAGTGAGCAGAAGTGGCTGGAGCAATGTTATCTCATTTGGAAATAAGAGTGATTGGTAGATTAAACTCACATTGTATATGCTTCTCCATGTGGACCATATGTGCATCCATTCGAGCCAAGATATCTTTCATTTTCCATTGATTATGTTGTAGGAAATTCATAAAGAATGATCTCATTTCAAAATTCATATTTTTCTCGAAGAACATAACTCAAGAGGGTCTTCAGCTGTTAGTGTAAAGTAACTGGATGTATGTATTGAGATATCCTCCCCCTGATATGTCTAGGATCTAGGAGATAGTATGACACCTCATCGATAAGTTCAAAATAAAAAAATTCTTGTCTTTCTTTGTGGACAAATTGTTCCAACCTTCAAATGTCTTCTTGGGTGCAAGCCAAGAGTCACCACTTAATGGGTTGTAGCCATGTCCCGGGCCTATGTCTTGGCTTGGGACTGACTAGGTTGACATCGATTGGACTAAACTCTCTCACCCAAACCGTGAATAAAATGTCCCCTTTATCATGGCATTGTTTTCCTAAGAAAAATCCACACAGGTATTTAACCAAATAAGTTCCAAACACATTGTCTCCAAGACTTTCTCTACATAATACTTTTGTAAGAAGTGTTCCAGATTATCCACAGTATTGAAGAACATGTGTCGACGTTTCGAACCCCAACTGGGATACATAATACTTATGACAAATAATCCTAGAAATACATACAATGCAAATCTCCTATAGTGACTGCACTACCTTCTATTCGATTGAGCCTAGAGCTACAACCTACCTCTTGTACGGCAGTGGGGGGAGAGAAACTCTTCAGCCAACCAACCAACCAAATCTCACACTGCAAAGAGGAATGTACAAGGAAAAAGTAACCAAAAAAACACTAGACAACAACTAGAGCCTGAAGGAACAAAGTAAGAACAATTGCACAGACTCAATTCACTGGAGACTTATAGACATACCAAATCCAATAGCTTAAAAACACCACGCACTTGACCACAACACCAAAATTAAACAATAAACACTATGCCAAATAATTACCTCAAAAATTCCCCTAGCAAAGATTAAGGTGACAAGATGTGTAGCTTCCTCACTAATAATTGGCTACAGTGAGCGAAGTGGGGTGAAATATCGATATCACTCTCTGTGTTTGGTGTTTGTGCTTTTCTAGATATCCTTATTAGCACAGATGAAACTTGAAACAATGAATTTCAATGTTGTGAAGCTGGATAGTAACTTGAAAGTTGGGAAGCCCCAACTTTCGCCTTGATAACCAAAAGAATCCATAGAAGATTGGCACTCCCTCACCCAATTTTGACTTGCACAATATAGAAGAACACTTTTAAGGTGGCATGTATAGTGCCTCTGTAGCCTGCTCCAAACCCTTAAACATCACCAATTCTCACAACTAAGAAGAACTCACTGGAAATGATGCAAGAGGCAGTCCATAGATTTTAAATATATGTTGCATGAATGGTTCATGGGGGTGTTCCATGTTGCATCCCTTCTTAATTCTCATATATTTTGGTTCTCTTGAGAACATTTTCACATTTTCACATTGTTCATCCACTCTCTCGAGGTTATACATGCATTTCTCTATTAAAAGAATTCCTCCTTTAACCTATAAATCTATAATTGTGAAATATCAAAGTTTATGATATATAAATCTATAATTACAAAATATATAGATGTTTTATTTGTTAAATTCATAAATTTTAAATTCTAAATTAAGTATTAAGTATTACTCATAAAATGTGTGAATTTAAGAAAGAGATGTTATGTTGTGGACAATTTAATAAAGGATTGTATAGAGAAAAAAACATATAGTTTAAATTATAGAAAAGGAATATATATATATATATATATATATATATATATATATATATATATATATATATATATATATATATATATATATATATATATATCTTAGTGTATTTAGAATTTTCTTAACTACCACATTCATTTAAAAAAAACTCTTCCTTACTTATACACAAAAAATGGTCCTTTTCACTACAATTTTTTTTTGATTACTTGTAACCAAATATTGGCAAAGATTTTTAAAAACTCAAGTTTAAGTTGTTTAATATGTAGATTTCTTATGCATTCAAAAATGCCTTTTAAATAATAAAAAATCGCATCCTTTTTTGAAATTGTTTTACCTAATTCTAATGAAAAAATCTATTTCGTCTACAAATTAAACTACGCCTATTATATCGTTATAATGATAATTAATTAAAAATATTAATTTCCATACCTTATTTATATAATCTTATATATAATGCAATTAGATTAACCAATTCAACACTATTTTATAAAATATGTAATAAAAATTAAATTTTATTTAACATTTTAAAACTTTTCAAAACAATAATGTTTTAAAATATATCATATTTGTAAAAACATAATAATAATAATAAATAAAAAAATAAAATGAAGATTCGAATAAAAGCAAGATTGAGGATTGTTCTCTCCTTCAGCATAATAAGTTTTCACCCTATTAAAAAACTATAGACAATATTATATTTAAAATTTTGTTGGTTAAATCAATGCACAATGCAATTGCTACAAGTCCACAACCAATATTCGGCCCATATAAATATATGGTTTATATTCTTTAATGTGGTTAATCCGTCCATTCCTCCTTCCACAATCAACATTTAGCCCATATCATGTTTATCATTCATATTCTTAAACATGGTTAATCCTTAAAATACCCAATTATTTTAATGGAAAGCTTCAATACTATCTTTGACTCCATAAGTCCACTGTCCCATAACAAATTAATGGTTAAAGGGGTTTGGAAAGTTGGAATTGGCCCAGTGTTAAAATAATCTCCATCAATGGATGTTAAAACATGTGCTGAACAAATTAATGGTCAAAGGGTGTTTGTCACCTTGGAATTCGCTGGGTTTTGGTACCTTGGAAGTCGGGCACTCCAATGGATGCTAAAATATGGCGGAGTAAATGATTTTTTTATATTACTAGAGTGCATGCGTACATGTTTCATGACGATATATTTTTCAATTCACCTATAGATGACCATATACATGCATCCCTTCCAGGTTTAACTGGTAATTTTTGTTTCTTTTGGAATTTTTAACAAGGAAAACACATGTACTTTTCCTACAAGATTTTAAATTAAACATTTATCAATAAAAAAATGCCCAATCACACTCATAATATCTGTTTAAATCCCTTAAATTTAATGGATCGTTTTTTTATAAATTTATTTTAATATATTGTAAATTAAAATTTAAAATAAATATATTTTTTTATTTTTATGGAGAGGTGTACTTTATAACTTAATAGGTCTTATTCTAGCCATGCTCACTTCATTATCAATATTACAATTTAAAATAAAAGAAATGTGGTAATTAATATTATTAATATTATAACCTAGTCTAAATGAGACATGGAAAAAATATTTAGATTTTACTATCTAACCATACAAATAATCTTATGTTAAGTCTTCAAACACATAAAATAATGAAAAGGAAAAAAAGAAAATCTCATATATATATATATATATATATATTTACATATCATATGAAAATATTTTAATGCTACAAAGAAAAAGTAATAAAAAATAATATAATTTTGTTACTTCTTAATAATAAAATGAAGATGTGTCATTGATCTAATTGTTAGTATAAAATTGATCTGTTATGTAAAATTATTATTAATAATAAAAATAGTGAATGTGATTCATAAATAAAATATTTGAACACTATGGAAAATTAAGTAATATTGAAAAACAATTTATTGTGGACAATGAGCTTCACAAATAAAATATTTCAATATGCTCTATATTAAGTAAACTAGCAATTGCACCACATGTTGCAAAAGAAACACCGTAAGGAAATAGCATAGGAAAGAGTAGCCTAGAAGAAATAAGATGTTGCAGAGAAGGAGCCATCGTGGAGGAATGAGAAACAAATTTTGATTCCATGGAAGCAGGTAGTGAAGGTTTCAAAGATATTGATAGTAAGAGTTGTCAACCAGAAAATTTTGTTATAGATATTGAAATTGGGGGTGAAAATCCTTTGGTGATTAATAATCTCTGAAACAAGCATGAAATGAGCATGTAACTCAAGTAAGATATATAAAATAGATTCAAGTACAATATATCTTGCATAGATGTAAATAAAGAAAAATTTTATTAACAAAAATAGAGTTTACTCCAAGTTCATCTACATATCCTAGCCCCAATTACATGCTTGTCAGATATTGTATATGAAGAACAATAGTCTTGGTATACAAGAAATTGAATGTCATTTTAATATGGAGAAATTTTTGGGAGATATTGTTCTTTATGTTATGGTTTATTTTCTTAACACCAAACTTGGTTTAGTCTTTCTCTATATACATAAGAAAGAAAATACAAAATAAATTCACAGATTTAAGTTATATTTTTATATTTTATAATTACAAATCTAGTTTCTTATTAAATATTTTACACATCTATTTATTCAAATAAATTATATTGTGAATAATTTTTCTCCTATTATTTGATTACAAAATTATTGTACTTCCTACTAAGTAAAACAATTTTATTAATAAATAATTGAATGCCAAATTAAAAGATTACTCAAGTGAGAACTACTATAATATATAGAACTGATTTTTTGATGTATAAATTATTTGTTTTATATGTGGTTCAATTTCCATTACCTATTATATTCAAACCTCGTGGGGATGTATTGAACATGAGAACCAACTTTAAGTAAATAAACATTCACATTGTGAAGTTGGACAAACAAAATTTATAATCCTAAAATTCTCTTACCTGATCCTGTTTTTAAATATATAATTGACTTCCATTTATTAAAAACAAAGGCAATATTAAGAACCTCCTAGAGTTATAAAAGGTAATTAACATGAAAAATAAAAAGGTTCCCCATGACAACATACTCAAAGTTCTTCACAATAATAATCAAGTGTCTAAATAAGTCATCATCACTTCCAAAATCACATATCTAAACATACAAGTTGTAAAATTTTAATTTGTTTCATAATTTTAATAGAATCATGTTCTCAGATCTAAGATATAGTTCTTAAACTCTAAAGACTCCTCTTGATTGAAAACATACTAAACTGATAAGATACAGTTGAAGAGCAAGAATTTAAAAACTTCTTGGCACAACTTCAAATAACAGTAACTGTTATATTATTTGATATATTGTTGGAGAGGTAAATCCCCTCTGTAGACAGAGGTGATCCCTACTAGCCCAGATCGGGTCTAGCAACAACCGAGTCATGCGAAGATGCAGGTTCCTAGTTACAAAAGACCAAGATGCGACAAGAGGCCTACCTTAAGTCCCACGCTGCTGTTGTTTGCAGAAAAGATGGCATTTCCGTCCTTCGCTTTGGCAGATCACAATCCTCCCGCCTAGTACCTTCGAACACTTGCACGCACACGAAGAAACAACAACACACAACGTAAAACCCAAAACATGTAACCATATATCAGTCAGAGAAGATATAATTCATAACATAAGACATGAACATATGAATGGAACCATAATCAAAGCCGTTTATTATTAATAACAACGAAAGAAAGATACAACCTGAGCTCTGACGCTGGATCTTCCTTCGACGGGTCGACAACGAAGCACGTCTCAATGAAGCTTGTCGGGAAGGGGACAAAGCTCTCTCTCTTCGGCTTGGCTCTTAGAGGCTGTCTAGCGATAGTCTCCTTGCTACTGATTCAACTCTCAGTTCTATGACCATTAAGGCTAGCCTGCAAAGGGAAAATGGCAAGCTTATATAGATGGTGGAAGGGGAGTTGGGATCCCTACAATGGTGGGATTGGCCCTATCCTCAAGGAAGCTTCCATGATAGGTGGAAAACTACTTGTGCTACATGGAGATCTAGACCCAAACCTCCCGACTTGTTTTAGATACTCGTTCAGGAGTTGGTTGGAATCAAACTTCTGCCATTTATTTTTAAAAACAATCCTTGTTAAGCTTGGCGTGAGTAATACACTGGGACAAAGCGCTAGTTGGCGTGCCCTCTTTGGTGTATTTCCCCCATTGGTGCGAGGGTTGAACTGGCTAGTCGCGCCAAGGCCAAAAGGTCTATTTTTAGGGTTTTTTACAGGAAACTATCCTTAGAGGAATGATTTTCCTTGTCAAGGGGGATGCCATGAGAGTGGTTTTAGGTCATGTCACTGCTCACAGGACACGGAAAAGGCCCTCCAATGTGCGGGACGGGGGATTGAAGGGACGATGACAAATTACTGTGTAACAGATGCCCCCTAAATGTTGGGAAAAATACTGAGAGGTGGGGGGGGTGAATCAGTATTTAGGATTACACAAAACTTTTTACTTTTCTTACTTCAAAACCCATACGCTACTTTGATGAAGCCAACTAGCGTATACATGCGGATATCCTTCATAAAACTTGCGTATACACAGAGATCTAATTATGCAGATATTTCTTTACTTAGATCTATTAATCATTCATTCATCAGTGGTTTAGTTAACAGTAGCATGTGCAGTAATAACAGAATAAACCATCACACATAAGCATCACACATGAACACCAGGATTTTAGGTGGAAACCCAAGTCGGGAGAAAACCATCGCTGCCGTTGTCTCAGCCTTCAATATTTTATTATAGAGAAAACATCTTGCAACATATGTGCTGGCGCAGCCTCCTACCAGCACGCAGGTACCCACCTGCGCTCGTTTACCAGCCTCTCCTGGAAGGGAGCTACGACCCCCTAGTCTCGTTTACCAGCCTCACCTGGAAGGGAGCTACAATCCCCTGACTGACGGCTACAACCCTCAGCACCACTATGGACCACGTTTCATCAATTTTCACACTGGATCCAAAGCTTCCTTTAGAACACAACTTGCAGGCCACGTTTCATCATATTTTCAGACTGGACCCACTACACACATTTAAGCTCAATCATACATCAAAACTGACACTTATCAACTCAGACAACCCAGATCTGTAGAATACATCATTAACAGATAACAGCAGAACAGATCAAACATTTCTTACCACAGACTTCAGCAAACCCTAGTTTTCATACGCGCTTTCCTTTCACTGATCCTGCGTATATACGCGCCTTCGACCATACAAACCCGCGTATACTTCTGTACATATTATAGAGCTAATTTTACTGCCCATACGCGCTTTCTCTTTAGAAAACCCACGTATATATGTGCTTACTCTGCGGCAAACTAGCGTATAGTTCTTCAGACATTTAGGTCATTGCAATTCTTCAAAACAGATACATCACTCAGATTTTACCCTTTACTTCAGACAGATGTTTGCCTCATCTCAGACCTAATCATTCCATAAATAGATCTAGCAGATACAAATACATTCCATATCTAGATTCCCTTCTTCATCATTTCTTCATTGGTGCATCATACATTCAGATATTTCATTCAACTGTAACACTTTCCATTCAGATATGCTTCAGAGAGAAGTATACATTCAAGCTCAGACTTCTTTTTCCACATTTGCACAATGAATTTATTCTCCTTATATAGGTTTACCCTTTATCAATACCATGAGCCAAAACCACATTACTTTCGATGGTATTCCTGGATGGGGTCACATAGACGAATCATTACTCAATACAATGGGTCAATACCATGGTTGTTACCCCTGGTTTTACATATTTAGAGCGCTTTTTCCCATACGCGACTTGGCACGTTATTTCCCGCGTGCATACGCTACTTTGTCCCTTTATCAATACCATGAGACAAAACCACATTACTTTCAATGGTATTCCTGGACGGGGTCACATAGACGAATCATTACTCAATACAATGGGTCAATACCATGGTGGTTACCCCTGGTTTTACATATTTAGAGCGCTTTTTCCCATACGCAACTTGGCACGTTATTTCCCGCGTGCATATGCTACTTTGTCTAGACAAATCCGCGTATGCCTTGAGACATACTCTTTTCATCATGTTCTAGCACATACTAACATTCCTTCCATCATTACCTTTTGTACTCATTGTATATACATCAGATTTACATCATTTAACAAGTTCATCAAGACATATTCCATCAGGGACAACTTCATCAAGTAGTTTTCCATCATCTTCATCAAGTGGGTTGCCATCAAGGACAACACTCAGCATCATATTGCCAACAATCTCCCCCTTTGGACTTGATGGCAACCACGATGGTGTTTGATCACCACAACAGATAGATACATTAAGAATACAATGACACCATGTCACTCTTGACACCATTCTTTCTCTTTATTCAAACACCATGTTACTCTCCCCCTTTGACATCAAGGGCAAAGGGCGGACCGAAACCAACACAAGGTTTTTTTTCTCCTCTTGTAGAAGGAAGCATTCTGCAGATCTGATGTACACTGAAGTGACCATGCTCCCCCCGAGTTCATGCTGAACCTACAAACATATTTTTCAATGAAGTACATGACTCTTTGACCTTTCTATCACCAATGACTCATACTTACATCAAACATCCATCCAAGTGGATTTACATATGAGACTCAAATACCCAACCAAGTGGATTTACACATCTCAACTCAACTACCGAACCAAGTGGGTTTACAAATTTGACTCAGCTACCCAACCAAGTGGGTTTACAAATTTTGACAAGTCCTTACATGACTGAATATTACAATTTTACATCATGGGTCTCAACAAGACCTTTTTATCAAATTACAAGTATGACTTTTTATGACCAATACCAGAAGGACCTCAAGAGAGAGATCATATTTCAGAATCATCATAATGCCAACAATGCATTATACTCAGCAAGACTAGTGCTCCCCCTGAAAATGTGCATCCAAACATCCTTTCCATATGTCCAAGGCTCCTCCTTATCTTGTACAATCTGAATACTTTTAACAGCAAGTCATCAGCAACAATATCTGCATGATTTGTCCAAATATCCGAAGCATAAGACTTCCATCATATCCAAAAGATATTCTTCATTAAATAAGCAATCCGGGCTCATCCATAATCTTCAACATGAGAAATCATGTATCATTTCACTAGCATGAGTATAACCAGAATAATGCTAACAGTACAATCATTAGCAGTCAGACTGATGCTCCCCCTGAACCTCTGCTCCTGATCTTCAGCTGTCATCCCAATTCTCTTATCATCAATGCATACGCGACTGTGTCTGCTGGAACTCGCGTGTATATGCGGCTTTAGTTCACTAAACCCACGTATGGAAAGTGAATTATAGAAAATTTCACATTCCTCAATCTCCCCCTGAATTTGTCCTTCCTGTACCTGTCTTATTCATGTCAGATGCTCTGTCAGCAATAATCATAACCAGATTTGCCAAATCAACCATGAGATACATCGCTCCCCCTGTGACGATACATTACTAAGCTACATAATGTATCTCACATCACTTCTGCAGTCATTAAGAGAAGTAAGCTTCAAAAGCTAATGACTGCAGTAGGGTCAATATTCCCTACGTTTCTGACCGGTCTTCCTTCCTTTTCCAGCTTTGCTTGAAGTTTCTTATTGTGTGCTGGAAATCGTTCAATTTCTCAGATCTGTTCATCCTGCATTCTTTTTCTACATGTCCATACTTGTTACAGGCATAACATCTTGCATGACCAGAAAAGTAAGCATATGGATCATAATGTGTTTTTCTATATTTTCTTCTATTGCAATTAGCGACTTTATGACCATACTTGTTGCATGAAAAACAATATCCCTTAAAGAACCCAGAGTACCTTTCTATATAAAATTTGTTTGTTTGTGTCTGAAACAATCTGCTTCTGCAATTTGCTGCAACATGCCCATAATTATGACATTTAAAGCATTCAACATTATTGATCAAAGGAGGGAATGATTTCTTTTGAGAGTTCATGATTTTCGGTTGACCTTTTGCTTCTTTCAACACTTCAGGCCTTGCATTGATATCCTTTGAATCTTTAGCACTTCCTTGTGAACTAGATTCTCCTTTAACAGTTTCATGAAAACCAAGACCAAGTTTAACAAACCGAGACCTTTGACTACTAAGAATATTGTCTAGAATCTTAGTATTATCTTGAAACCTCAAGAGTTTATCCTTTTCTTCTAATTTACCTTTGAGAATGTTTACCTCAACCTCCAATTTTTGGCATTGCTTATTCATGATTTCTTCGACCCTTTTTCCTTCTTCTACTTGATCATTCAGATTTAGAATTTCTTCTTTCAACCCATTTTCTTGTTCTTCAAATGCTTGTAGAAGTTCTTCATTCTCCTTATACGATTCTTCTTTGACAGAGATGATTTTTGCTTCAAGTTCTTTATTTTTCTTATTTGATTTTTCCAGATCTTCTTTGAGAGAGATGATTTCTGCTTCAAGGCTTTCACTTCGATTGGTTACTTCATCCTGCAGTCTTTGATGTATTTCTATCTATCCCTTCATTGTTTCTATCTTTCCATTCATTCTAGAGATCATATCTTTGTAGATAGATTTCTTTCTTTTAAATGGATCTTCATCATTGATCTTGAGATTTGCTTCTAGACCCACACTGTGACATTCACTATCATTTTCACTATCTTCTCCATTGCTTGCATCAGGAAACAAATCACAAGAACAAGGATTAATACCTATTTCATCTTTTCCATTTTCTTCTACACATGTTTTCTGAGGTATCTCCTTCTGAGTAGCCTTCTTCTTTTGCTTCTTTGCCATGAGCACTAGCAGATCTTTGTCAGAATCTTCTTCATCCTCATTAGATACTTCATTTGTATAATAACTCTTTCCTTTTTCAAATTCTTTCCCTTTATCATGATTTTCTCTATAAGGACATTTAGCAGCATAATGACCAACTCTTCCACACTCAAAACACTTGAAGGGAATCTTACCTTTGAATCGTCCAGTTCCTAGCTGGAGTTTTCTCACAAAATTTGCTTCTTCTTCTTCAGATATATAATTTGATTCCTTGACATCTTCCTTTTCTTTTCCTTCTGCACAAGCCTTAAAAACAACTTCTTTGATTTGAGAGGGACCTCCTTGTCTCATTTCATAAGCAGTCAGAATACCATGTAGTTGAATAATAGTAAGAGTTTGCAGATCTTGCCTTTCTTCAATAGCTGATACTTTTGACTCAAATTTTGAAGTCAAAGATCTTAAAACTTTTTCCACCAGAGTAGTATCGGTTATGGTTTCACCCAAACTCCTCATACGATTTAAAATATCATCTAGACGTAAAAAGAAGCTGCCAATACTCTCATCACTATGCATCTTCAAATTTTCATATTCAATTCTGAGGGTTTGGAGTTTTGCACTTTTTACCTTTGTATCTCCTTCATAGCTCAGAATGATTTTGTCCCATATTTCTTTTGCTGAATTTAGCTGCATCACTTTAGCAAATTCTGGTTCAGACATGCTTCCTAATAAGACATTAACTGCTTTGGCATTGACTTCATATTTCTTCCTTTCTGCTGCATCAGTGGGAATGCTTGCCGGATATTGATAACCTTCTTCCACGATTGCCAATAATTCTGCACCAAGACTTTGTAGATATGCTTTTGTTCATATCTTCCAGAATAACAGATTATCTCCATTGAATATAGGTGGCCTTATAGACATTACTCCTTCATGACTTCCCATTGCGACGGATCTCCTTCAAGAGATCAAGCTTCTGCAGAAGGACCTACTCTGATACCAATTGTTGGGAAAAATACTGAGAGGAGGGGGGTGAATCAGTATTTAGGATTACACAAAACTTTTTACTTTTCTTACTTCAAAACCCATACGCTACTTTGATGAAGCCAACTAGCATATACACGTGGATATCCTTCATAAAACTCGCGTATACACAGAGATCTAATTATGCAGATATTTCTTTACTTAGATCTATTCATCATTCATTCATCATTGGTTTATTTAACGGTAGCATGTGCAGTAATAACAAAATAAACCATCACACATAAGCATCACACATGAACACCAGGATTTTAGGTGGAAACCCAAGTCGGGAGAAAACCACCGCTGCCGTTGTCTCAGCCTTCAATATTTTATTATAGAGAAAACATCTTGCAACATATGTGTTGGCGCAGCCTCCTACCAGCATGCAGGCACTCACCTGCGCTCGTTTACCAGCCTCTCCTGGAAGGGAGCTACGACCCCCTGCTCTCGTTTACCAGCCTCACCTGGAAGGGAGCTACAACCCCCTGACTGACGGCTACAACCCTCAGCACCACTATGGACCACGTTTCATCAATTTTCACACTGGATCCAAAGCTTCCTTTAGAACACAACTTGCAGGCCGGGCATCTGTACCGGCGACCCACACATTTAAGCTCAATCATACATCAAAACTGACACTTATCAACTCAGACAACCCAGATCTGTAGAATACATCATTAACAGATAACAACAGAACAGATCAGACATTTCTTACCACAGACTTCAGCAAACCCTAGTTTTCATACGCGCTTTCCTTTCACTGATCCTGCGTATATACGCGCTTTCGACCATACAAACCTGCGTATACTTCTGTACATATTACAGAGCTAATTTTACTGCCCATGCGCACTTTCTCTTCAAAAAACCCGTGTATATACGTGCTTACTCTGCGGGGAACTAGCGTATAGTTCTTCAGACATTTAGGTCATTGCAATTCTTCAGAACAGATACATCACTCATATTTTACCCTTTACTTCAGAAAGATGTTTGCCTCATCTCAGACCTAATCATTCCATAAATAGATCTAGCAGATACAAATACATTCCATATCTAGATTCCCTTCTTCATCATTTCTTCATTGGTGCATCATACATTCAGATCTTTCATTCAACTATAACCCTTTCCATTCAGATATGCTTCAGAGAGAAGTATACATTCAAGCTCAGACTTCTTTTCCCACATTTGCACAATGAATTTCTTCTCCTTATATAGGTTTATCCTTTATCAATACCATGAGCCAAAACCACATTACTTTCGATGGTATTCCTGGACGGGGTCACATAGACGAATCATTACTCAATACAATGGGTCAATACCATGGTGGTTACCCCTGGTTTTACATATTTAGAGTGCTTTTACCCATACGCGACTTGGCACGTTATTTCTTGTGTGCATACGCTACTTTTTCCCTTTATCAATACCATGAGCCAAAACCAAATTACTTTCGATGGTATTCCTGGATGGGGTCACATAGACGAATAATTACTCAATACAATGGGTCAATACCATGGTGGTTACCCCTAGTTTTACATATTTAGAGCGCTTTTGCCCATACACGACTTGGCACGTCATTTCCCACGTGCATACGCTACTTTGTCTAGACAAATCCGCGTATGCCTTGAGACATACTCTTTTCATCATGTTCTAGCACATACTGACATTCCTTCCATCATTACCTTCTGTACTCATTGTATATACATCATATTTATATCATTTAACAAGTTCATCAAGACATATTCCATCAGGGACAACTTCATCAAGTAGGTTGCCATCATCTTCATCAAGTGGGTTGCCATCAAGGACAACACTCAGCATCATATTGCCAACAATCTCCCCCTTTGGACTTGATGGCAACCACGATGGTGTTTGATCACCACAGCAGATAGATACATTATGAATTCAATGACACCATGTCACTCTTGACACCATTCTTTCTCTTTATTCAAACACCATGTCACTCTCCCCCTTTGACATCAAGGGCAAAGGGCGGACCAAAACCAACACAAGGTTTTTTCTCCTCTTGTAGAAGGAAGCGTTTTGCAGATCTGATGTACACTGAAGTGACCATGCTCCCCCTGAGTTCATGCTGAACCTACAAACATATTTTTCAATGAAGTACATGACTCTATGACCTTCCTATCACCAATGACTCATACTTACATCAAAGATCCATCCAAGTGGATTTACATATGAGACTCAAATACCCAACCAAGTGAGTTTACACATCTCAACTCAACTACCCAACCAAGTGGGTTTACAAATTTGACTCAGCTACCCAACCAAGTGGGTTTACAAATTTTGACAAGTCCTTACATGACTGAATATTAAAATTTTACATCATGGGTCTCAACAAGACCTTTTTATCAAATTGGAAGTATGAATTTTTATGACCAATACCAGAAAGACCTCAAGAGAGAGATCATATTTCAGAATCATCATAATGCCAACAATGCATTATACTCAGCAAGACTAGTGCTCCCCCTGAAAATGTGCATCCAAACATCCTTTCCATATGTCCAAGGCTCCTCCTTAGCTTGTGCAATATGAATACTTTTAACAGCAAGTCATCAGCAACAATCTCTGCATGATCTGTCCGGATCTCCGAATCATAAGACTTCCATCATATCCAAAAGATATTCTTCATCAAATAAGAAATACGGGCTCATCCATAATCTTCAACATGAGAAATCATGTATCATTTCATTAGCATGAGTATAACCAGAATAATGCTAATAGTACAATCATTAGCAGTCAGACTGATGCTCCCCCTGAACCTCTGCTCCTGATCTTCAGCTGTCATCCCAATTCTCTTATCATCAATGCATACGCGAATGTGTCTGCTGGAACTCACGTGTATACGTGGCTTTAGTTCACTGAACCCGCGTATGGAAAGAGAATTATAGAAAATTTCACATTCCCCCATCTCCCCCTGAATTTGTCCTTCCTGTACCTGTCTTCTTCATGTCAGATGCTCTGTCAGCAATAATCATAACCAGATTTGCCAAATCAACCATGAGATACATCGCTCCCCCTGTGACGATACATTACTAAGCTTCATAATGTATCTCACATCACTTCTGCAGTCATTAAGAGAAGTAAGCTTCAGAAGCTGATGACTGCAGTAGGGTCAATATTCACTACGTTTCTGACCGGTCTTCCTTCCTTTTCCAGCTTTTCTTGAAGTTTCTTATTGTGTGCTAGAAATTGTTCAATTTCTCAGATTTGTTCATCCTGCATTCTTTTTCTACATGTCCATACTTGTTGCAGGCATAACATCTTGCATGACCAGAAAAGTAAGCATATGGATCATAATATGTTTTTCTATATTTTCTTCTATTGCAATCAACTGCTTTATGACCATACTTGTTGCATGAAAAACAATATCCCTTAAAGAACCCAGAGTACCTTTCTGTATAAAATCTGTTTTTTTGTGTCTGAAACAATCTTCTTCTGCAATTTGCTGCAACATGCCCATAATTATGACATTTTAAGCATTCAACATTATTGATCAAAGGAGGGAATGATTTCTTTTGAGAGTTCATGATTTTCGGTTGACCTTTTTCTTCTTTCAACACTTCAGGATTTGCATTGATATCCTTTGAATCTTTAGCACTTCCTTGTGAGCTAGATTCTCCTTTAATAGTTTCATGAAAACCAGGACCAAGTTTAACAGAAGGAGACCTTTGATTACTAAGAATATTGTCTAGAATCTTAGTACTATCTTGAAACCTCAAGAGTTTATCCTTTTCTTCTAATTTACCTTTGAGAATGTTTACCTCAACCGCCAATTTTTGGCATTGCTTCTTCATGCTTTCTTCGACCCTTTTTCCTTCTTCTACTTGATCATTCAGATTTAGAATTTCTTCTTTCAACCCATTTTCTTGTTCTTCAAATGCTTGTAGAAGTTCTTCATTCTTCTTATATGATTCTTCTTTGACAGAGATGATTTTTGCTTCAAGTTCTTTATTTTTCTTATTTGATTTCTCCAGATCTTCTTTGAGAGAGATGATTTCGTCTTCAAGGCTTTCACTTCGATTGGTTATCTCATCCTGCAGTCTTTGGTGTATTTCTATCTGTCCCTTCATTGTTTCTATCTATCCATTCATTCTAGAGATCATATCTTTGTAGATAGATTCCTGTCTTTTAAATGGATCTTCATCATTGATCTTGAGATTTGCGTCTAGACCCACACTGTTACATTCACTATCATTTTCACTATCTTCTCCATTGCTTGCATCGGGAAATAAATCACAAGAACAAGGATTAATACCTGTTTCATCTTTTCCATTTTCTTCTACACATGTTTTCTGAGGTATCTCCTTTTGAGTAGCCTTCTTCTTTTGCTTCTTTGCCATGAGCACTAGCAGATCTTTGTCAGAATCTTCTTCATCCTCATTAGATACTTCATTTGTATAATAACTCTTTCCTTTTTCAAATTCTTTCCCTTTATCATGATTTTCTCTATAAGGACATTTAGCAGCATAATGACCAACTCTTCCACACTCAAAACACTTGAAGGGAAGCTTACCTTTGAATCGTCTAGTTCCTAGTTGGAGTTTTCTCACAAAATTTGCTTCTTCTTCTTCAGATATGTAATTTGATTCCATGACATCTTCCTTTTCTTTTCCTTTTGTACAAGCCTTAAAAACAGCTTCTTTGATTTGAGAGGGACCTCCTTGTCTCATTTCATAAGCAGTCAGAATACCATGTAGTTGAACAATAGTAAGAGTTTGCAGATCTTGCCTTTCTTCAATAGCTGATACTTTTGACTCAAATTTTGAAGTCAAAGATCTTAAAACTTTTTCCACCAGAGTATTATCGGTTATCGTTTCACCCAAACTTCTCATACGATTTACAATATCATCTAGACGTAAAAAGAAACTGGCAATACTCTCATCACTATGCATATTCAAATTTTCATATTCAATTCTGAGGGTTTGGAGTTTTTCACTTTTTACCTTTGTATCTCCTTCATAGCTCAGAATGATTTTGTCCCATATTTCTTTTGCTGAATTTAGCTGCATCACTTTATCAAATTATGGTTCAGACATGCTTCCTAATAAGAAATTGACTGCTTTGGCATTGACTTCATATTTCTTACTTAGATCTATTCATCATTCATTCATCAGTGGTTTAGTTAACAGTAGCATGTGCAGTAATAACAGAATAAACCATCACACCAAGCATCACACATGAACACCAGGATTTTTAGGTGGAAACCCAAGTCGGGAGAAAACCACCGCTGCAGTTGCTCAGCCTTCAATATTTTATTATAGAGAAAACATCTTACAACATATGTGCTGGTGCAGACTCCTACCAGCACGCAGGCACCCACCTGCGCTCGTTTACCACCCTCTCCTGGAAGGGAGCTACGACCCCCTGATCTCGTTTACCAGCCTCACCTGGAAGGGAGCTACGACCCCCTGACTGAAGGCTACAACCCTCAGCACCTCTATGGACCACGTTTCATCAATTTTCACACTGGATCCAAAACTTCCTTCAGAACATAACTTGCAGGCCACGTTTCATCATATTTTCAGACTGGACCCCCTCCACACATTTAAGCTCAATCATACAACCAAACGGATACTTATACTCGGACAACGAATCGTAGAATACATCATTAATAAATAGCAATGAGAACAAATCATACATTTCTTGCACAGTTCTTCGAAACAAACTAGTTTTCATACGCGCTTTCCTTTCACTGATCCTGCGTATATACGCGCCTTCGACCATACAAACCCGCGTATACTTCTGTACATATTACAGAGCTAATTTTACTACCCATACGCGCTTTCTCTTCAGAAAACCCGCATATATACATGCTTACTCTGCGGCGAACTAGCGTATAGTTCTTCAGACATTTAGGTCATTGCAATTCTTCAGAACAGATACATCACTCAGATTTTACCCTTTACTTCAGACAGATGTTCGCCTCATCTTAGACCTAATCATTCCATAAATAAATCTAGCAGATACAAATACATTCAAGATCTAGATTCCCTTCTTCATCATTTCTTCATTGGTGTATCATACATTCAGATCTTTCATTCAATTGTAACCCTTTCCATTCAGATATGCTTCAGAGAGAAGTATACATTCAAGCTCAGACTTCTTTTCCCACATTTGCACAATCAATTTCTTCTCCTTATATAGGTTTACCCTTTATCAATACCATGAGCCAAAACCACATTACTTTCGATGGTATTCCTGGATGGGGTCACATAGACGAATCATTACTCAATACAATGGGTCAATACCATGGTGGTTACCCCTAGTTTTACATATTTAGAGCGCTTTTGCCCATCGTGACTTGGCACACATTGTTTCATGACACCTCATTACTTTTCCTTATCAATACCATGAGCAAAACACATTACTTCAATTTGATACTAGCGAGGTCTCAGATACACATGCATTACTCAATATAAGTGATTGATAACACAGGTGGTAACCCCTAGTTTACATATTTAGATCGCTTTTTCCCATACGCGACTTGGCATGTTATTTCCCGCGTGCATACGCTACTTTGTCTAGACAAATCCGTGTATGCCTTGAGACATACTCTTTTCATCATGTTCTAGCACATATTGACATTCCTTCCATCATTACCTTCTGTACTCATTGTATATACATCAGATTTACATCATTTAACAAGTTCATCAAGACATATTCCATCAGGGAAAACTTCATCAAGTAGGTTGCCATCATCTTCATCAAGTGGGTTGCCATCAAGGACAACACTCAGCATCATATTGCCAACACTAAATCATGAGGCCCGAGAGAGAGAGAGAGGATTGAAATGCTTTACGATAACGTGCCCAACTGAAAACACTGTCGTCGAAAAAGCTACGTAGAAATGTACAACTGATATCTCAAATACATGATATGTGGTATGGGTGCAGCCATCCATAACAGAGAATATAATAATCAAGATTCGAGGCATGGACGCAGCCATCCAGTAAGGATCAATAAGTAGACTCGGGTATGGTCGCATCCATCCAATCAATGAGTCATGTAACTAATCATGATAATCCACAAAATCCACAGCCTGGATTCCATCAGACAAAACCCAGGGTCTTACGCTCCATCTCGACCCGAACCGAGTACAAGTCCTAGCATGTGAATAAGTGAGCTAAAGTCTAACATGCAAGAACATCTTCTGATTACCAGCCAATGATGAAAGTCGTTAACATACGCGAGAGGAACCACCAATAATGACAATGGCCCTCAAGGTACTATAGGTACAATCCACGGAATGTGAACAGTGAGCTAGCGTCAAACACTCGTAGAATCATTCGATCGAAGGCCAATGATGAAAACCTTGCGTTGAATGCGAAGAACCTACCATTGAGGCATGCAGGCTCCAAGGTAATGGAAGGGAGTCTCTAGATCAGCTTCCTGGATAATGAGCTGGAGTCGATGGGAAGTGACCTTGATCGAAGGTGGGCCATAGTGTTTCCCATATCATTGACGTGAGACAGAGGAACATAATGTTTGTGAATCAGGATCAGTAGAGAATCAAAGGAGGGTTGAAACTGGAGAGGTCAACTTCTCTTGAACATATTGGCAGCACGACACTAGATTTGGTAGTATTTGACATCAAAAGATCAGAGGTCATGATGACGAGGCAAAGAGCAGATGAGAGGTCAAAAGGGATTACCCAAACCCATGGAGGCATGCCGAGAACGAGATGAGATGTCCCCAACTCGACATGAATGCAGACAAGTGCCATGTTCAAGAGCGACATACTGCCGAAACGATGATGATACTGGTTTCATTTTTTCCCCACCATTTTTGGCGAGTACCCCAATTATTTTTCAAAACAAGCTTGAAGGGGATAGCATATGCTTGCGATATAAGTTCTTCCTTCGGAAAAATCCAACCTAGTATATTTAACGAGCCCTAGGAAGGAGAAACTCAAGTCTCGTCATTACGACAAAACCCGATGTCATTGGTTTTAACGAGTCTGAAAAAGGAAGAACTTGGCATCTTTTCATGTTTAGAGAGTTTGAAAAGACATTGGAAAAGTAAACTCCAACAGTCCCTTTTCGTAAATAGTTTCTCAGATCCGAAAAGGTAGAAAACTATGTCTGAGAAAACCTCCTAGTCGTGACAGGCTAGGGTATTCCTTTTTTGTAAATAATCTATCCCAGCCCAAAAAATGGGTAAACGTATACTGGGTGGATGTCATTTCATAGCCAATTTAACAAGATCAAAATGACAAGCGACTTGACAATCTTTTCATTTCTAGAGAGTCAGAAAAGAGCTGAAAGATGACTCCCGAAATGACTTTTTCGTGTTTTTACCGAGTCCGAAAAAGTATAAAATATAACTCATATCACCGTCCAAGCTGCGTGAAAACCTGTTGCTACACATGAAAGCGAGCGTAAAACCCATTTTTCAATAAAATATAATAAAACATTGGAAAAATGACCTTAAAAACCTAAATTGACTTTGAAAAGTTATAAATATGCCAAAAATAGTAAAAACATATTCACTTTTATTTTTTACCTCTTGTGAGAGCAACAGTGAGCTTTTGCTGTGCAAACTAGCAGCGGTGATTATGGTCAATACAGTACATCATTCCGGTTCTCGTTCGTTCTAGGTAAGAGGCGCTCTCCTTAGCTTTGTTTTAATTCATTTTTTATAGATTTCCATTGCGTTTTTGGATCCCTGAGGGAACCTTTGCAAAATTAGGGCACGGCCAATTGGCGCGAGTATTGGGCATGGACCCGTGCCAATTGGCTCCTTTTTGCAAAGGGGTCGCACCAGTTGGCACGACTGTTAGCAAAACAGTCACGCCAATGGCGCAACTCAAATTTCGACTTGAATTTAGAAAAATGTGAACCAATCAGCTAAATTTCTGAGTGTTCCAGAGATCTAATGAGGTGTTTATGACCATGTTGGTGTAGATACATGGCCACAATGGTAATCGAGTGGAAAGAAATGGAGCATGGTGAAGAAGATGAAATGGCCATGGGGAATGAAGCATGCATGAACGCTCTCCGAAACTGCGGTCTAAAAAATTTCTTCTTAACACCATGTTTAAGAGTACAACCAGAATTACTGCAGTATTTGACCAGCATTTGGGATGAGAATGAAGAAAAATTTAGGCTTCGAGACCAAGTGTTGGAACTTGAAGTATCCGACGTTTATTTCATAACTGGATTGTCCCGCAAAGGTCTAGTTCCAATCTTGACAGGGACTAGGCCATCTGGTGAGAAAATGGAAATGGTGATGGAAAGATTGTGCCCAGGGGCAGGGATAGGATCAGGCAGTGGGAAGGTTTATATCCACACGGTCCCCGATCTAGCACTCCGAGTGGTGCTTGACACCATTACAGGCACCGCATGAGGCAACTAAAACACAGCTCCTCTTAGCATCTGAATGCATGAACCCGACACTATTTTATTGGGCCACTGCCATAACAATGAACATAAAACGACAGTTGAAGAAGTGCAAGAAGACCAAACAGAAACAGTTTGGGTACGGATCTATCCTGGTATCATTCATCCTTGAACAACTACTAATTTTCTAGGGCCAGGGGGTTATAGTCTTCGAGCCATCATTGAGGGAGCCAAGGATGGCTTGATGGGAAACACTCATGCCCAGATCAGGAGGGGGCCAACAAATTTCATGGAGGCCCGAGTTTTTTGCATGGCTATGGTAATAGCTGATCGTCGTTGAGGACTGGCCCTATGCCGGTACCGACTTCACGGGAGACCCAGATATTCCACTCCTAGAGGAGGATGACTGGGATGAGGAGCTGGGTAAGTCTCTTTTTTATTTTATATATTTATGATTTTCTTTGTAATACATGTCTATTCTAACAAACAATCCTATATGTGTGCATATGTTGGCCCAGAGAGGCCCGCTGGGATGTCACCCATCGCACGGAGGACCCCTCTCGCACAAGATCCTCAAGCTGAGGGTGGCGAGGGGAATGAACTAGTGTAGAACTTGGAGGGAATTTCCTGGGCGATCCCAGATTATGCTTGGCTAGCAGATGTCCCAGTGGCTTATCAGAGGCACACTGTTGAGGTGCCTAGTCGCCTTCATCGTTTACTGAGGTGACTGGTGCAGGCCATGACATGCTACCACGAACACCACGCTGATTAGTCATCTAGGTATTTTCATTTGCACATTTTTGAGAGACATGTTGTCTCCAGCTATTATTAAAACAAACATGTATATTTTTTGAATTTATGTGATGTACACGAACTGCAAAATATTCGACATATATATATATATATATATATATATATATCTATTTCTGGATGGATCCTTTTACATATGATGATGTTTTTACAAGTTGCATAAATGTCTATCTAAAACCATATTAGCTACTGCATTTGTTAATGCATTCATGTCTCTGCGTATGTGTTGATATGTAATGTAATAAAAATGTCTTTCCAGTAAATGAATACGTAGATACAGTCGTAAAATGGATGGGTTTTTAACTGAATAATGACCATTAAGTTGTAACACTACAAGCTGTGAGTCCAGATATACAAGTAATGCATGAATACCAAGGTTAATAGCCTCGTTCAACAATTCCAAAATGGCACTATACTCCGCGACATTATATGTGGTGGGCCCTAGACAAACACCTTTTAGATTGACTAACTCACCAACAGGATCGTAGATTACCCAGACTGCCGAGGATAGATTCCTGGTACTGCGGGAGACACCATCCGCGAAATTGACAAAAGGAGTAATAGACATCTGCACAATCAGGAAGACCCAATCAGAAGAAAGACGCTTACAAAGCACACCACACCACACATGCACAAAAAATGAAATCACTCACTTATGTACACACACACCACACAAGAATAACTCAAGCGTAGTACTTTTTGAGGTACAACCCATTCCTAGGCTGTGCCAGAGGAATACCTTCATAGTCGATAAGCTCATAGGCCCCATTTTTTAATACTCGCTTAACTATATAGGGCCCATGCCACATGGGCTGGAATTTTCCCGCTCCAAGTTTATCATGTGCTTGGTCATATAGGAGGATGAGGTCCCCTTCAATGAAAGAATGTGGAGAAACCGATTGATCGAAGTGGGCTTTGACACGCTTTTTCTGTGCCTCAATAACCAAGGCAACCAAGCGGCAGGTTTCATCCAGTCGTTCCAAATACAAGAGAGTTCTTCCTCTGGAGAAGTGTCAGGCAATAATTCCACAGCCAACTTCAGAGAAGGAATTTCACATTCAACAGGGAGAGTCGCTTCCAGACCATACACTAGTTGGAAAGGTGTGAATCCGGTTGTGCTCTTTATTGACATTTGATAAGCCCAGAGAGCTGAGGACAATTGGAGATGCCAATTGGATTTGTGGATACCAATCGTTCGTTGAAGCATCGTGACCAATACCTTGTTCACGGCCTCAACCTGGCCATTCACCTAGGGGTAGTATCGCATTGAGCTATCATGGCATAAGCCCAACTTTGATGTCAGCTCAGCCATCATGTAATCCCGAAAATGAGTGCCATGATCGATGACAATGGCTTGAGGAACTCCGAAACGCATAATAACATGGTTGAAAATGAATTGAGCAGTTGTCTTACCGTCGACAGCTAATGTAGGCATTGCTTCGGCCCAATTAGTGAAATATTCCATGGCAACCATTATATAAGCATGCCCCCAGCTGAGTGAGGGTTACATGTCATAAAATATATGCCCCATTTAGCAAAAGGGCCTACGGTAATGAGAGGATGCAAGGGTAGGGGTGGCGTGCGCATCTTGCGCTGAAAGACCTGGCACGCATGACATTTTTGAACTACAACAATACAGTCTTTGAATATAGACCGCCAGAAGTAACCCACACGCAGAATCTTCTGGGCGGTGGCATATCCGGATAGATGAATGCCATAGGTGCCACTGTGAGTGTCATTCAAGACTTTCTTAGCCTCTTCCATGGTCAAGCACCGGCGGAGAACAGAATCAACTCCGATTCGATACAAGGTGTCTCCTATAATGCAGTAGGGTTGAGATTGATGCCGAATATGACGTCGGGCATATTTTGTCAACTCAGACCCGAACATGGATGTTTGAAGATACACGATAATTTCACGATACCATGGATCACGAGTGCTGATAAGAAAGAGTGTTTCATATGGGATATGATCCTCAGATTGAGATGGAACAGAGTCTGTCGGGAGAGAGCAAATAAGATCGGCAAAAACAAATGATTTCATCGATTTGGCGGTTGTGAACTCCAAATCAAACTCCTGAAGGATTACAATCCATTTGGAGTACTTTCCCCCCAACAATTTTCGAGACAAGATGTATGTCATGGGGTTGCAATCAGAAATCATGGTTACCGTACGCAACAGGATGTAATGGCAGAATCGCCGAATGGCCTGAACTGCAACGAGCGCCAACTTCTCGATGCGGGCATAGCGCGTTTCCATGTTGAGAAGATTTCGAGATAGATAGTAAACTACATGTTCATTTCCATCATCGTCATCCTTTACTAGAACCATAGCTATTGTGCTAAACAAAACAGCCAAATAAAGGGTAAAATCATGATGATAGTTGGGAGGGCGTATTAACGGAGCGTTGACGAGCAACATTTTAAGCTTCTCGAAGGATTGCTGGGCAATCTCGTCCCAATGGAAGGGAACTTCCTATTTCAAAAGTTGCGTAAACCCCTTGGCCACTTCCGCATAGTTCATAATGGAGCACCATAAGAAGTTGGCTTTCCCCCTGTAGACTCTGCAGTTGATGTAACGAGGATGGGGATGGGAGGTTAACGATGGCCTTGACCTTGAGGGTGTCAAGGCGAATTCCGTCTTTGGAGACAATAAATCCCAAAAGACGACCATAATCTATGTAGAAGACACACTTGTGAGGATTGAGCCTAATATTGTAACATCTGCAATGGAGGAAAATCTGGCGGAGGTGTTCAGGATGGTCCACACGCCGAGCTGAATGGGCCAAAAAATCGTCTAGATATGGCTGAACAATATGATGTATGTCATTGAAAGCATAGGACATAGCACGCTGGAAAGTGGCCCCAGCATTTTTCAAGCCGAATGGGAGCTTTTTATAAGTGAAAGAAACCACGGATAGATAAAGGAAGTCTTATGTTGATCAGTGGGTAAAATATTAATTTGATTATAACCCGAGAAACCGTCCATAAGGGAATAAATCTCACTCCCCACGCATTCATCAATGATTTGATCTATAAAGGGAGTGGGGTAATTGTCCTTAGGATAGGCCCGATGAATGTCTCGGTAATTAACACAGACCCGTATAGTGCCCTGCTTCTTATCTACAGGGACAATATTAGAAACCCATTTTGTGAGGGGAATTGGATAGATAAAGCCCGCGTTAATAATTTTTTCAACTTTTGCCTTTATAGCTACAGCTTATCAGGGATGCACTGTGCGTAGGCGCTCAGGCACGGGTTTCGCACCTGGGTAGGTGGGAATCTCATGCACGACTATGCTGGGATCAATCTGAGGCTCCTCTTCATAGGACCATGCGAAAACATCTCTGAATTCGCGAAAAAGGCTCATGTAAACCTGAATCTCTTTGGGAGAACATGTAACTCCCACATGAATGTTCTCGACTACCCCCAGTTTGACGGAGATGTCGATAGACATGGTTTGAGTGATATTACTCAGATTTTCTTTTGAAAGGACCTCATGAGTCAATATCGATGTTTGAAGAGGCGTAGTGGGAACCTGAGATGCGAAGCGCTCTAGACAATCATACATTGCCCCCAGGCCAGGCACGAATGAGGAACGATGATTTCCATCGCTCCATGACAGATCTTCAAGAGACATCGTTTCAAAAATAGCTTCATCAGAAGGGAAGAAATCTCTTAAAGGATCAAGCGAATCTGCATCGCCTAGCCAAGGGGATTGAGAATATACATCTAAAGCCATGCTCGAAGGAGCATTTTCAGGAGGAGGAGGATCAGACGCAATGACAATCTCGCAGTAATTGATCTCAACTGGAGTTAAAGTCATCGATTCTCTGAAAGAGGTCACCTGTTCAGGCGAGGGGATGATCCAAGGGTCATCCGACCTAGAGATCATGTTAACTTGAACAGTGTGCGGTGGTGGCACGGGAAAAATACCCATGAGGACGGGGTCCTTGAAAAGACTGGGTCCTACACTATCAGGGGGATTGGGGATCTGATCCACATAAGGTACGTTGTCCTCAGAGGATGAGGTGAAGAAAGACAACTGATCAATAGTGTTAATTTTTTCCTCGTGAGGAAACTTCAGAAGACGGAAGAGGGTGGACAGAACGCATAGCATGGCGTGCGTCCAACTGCGAACAAGAAGGAGATTGTAGTTGAGCTTGGCATTAACCACTTCTACTTCTACGTTGATTGTCTTACCCTGTAACATGATCGGAAAACTGTCGAGAACACCCAGGGGTTTAGATTCCTGACCATCAAATGCCTCTAGGGCATTGGGACATGAAGTAAGAGTTGGAGAGCCAATGGCCTTCCAGCAGGCAGATGACATAACACAGGTGGAAGCACCTTCGTCCATAATGGCTCTGTGGATGTTGAGGCCGTTGATACCGACTTGGATAACAAGAGCGATTTGATGTGGAAGTCGGGGGACAAAATTTTCTAGGTCGAAGGTGAGAAGACTAGAATCGGCGAGATTTATTCCATCGATTGCAGACAATAAAGCTTTTCGTTGCGATGGGAAACTTTGAAGCACTTCTAATGAAGACATTGCAAAAGGTGCCTGTGCCAAATCCTGAACAATGTTATAGTGCTGAGCGGCATGAGCGTTTGGATTATAGGAATATTTTCGCACAACACCTTTAGAAGATGGCCTCACAATAGGTTTAGCACTAGGCTTCTCAATTTCTAAAGGACCAAAGATAGGTGGGGGAGGTGGGCCATCAACGACTTCCTTCCCAGCTGCCTGGCGTGATCCAGCATAATCCTTCAATGTGTATCAATCGAAATAGTTGCAGCACCATTCAACATAAAAAATTGGGACCCAAATGGTGCAGATGGTGAAGGTTGCTCAACCATCTGGGTCTGCTGAGATGGGAATGGTTCTTTGAGAACTACCAGAGTCCCTTTGGAGCCTTTCAGAATTTTACTAACTTCAGATCGTCGGGGACAATCTTTCATATAATGATCTCCTTGACAGACAAGGCAGGGGTATTTCGGTTTACGTTGGGAACCATCGTCAGCACGAGGTTTAGAAGACTCTGGTTTCGGGGCATCGGGTTTGGATTTTCCTTTGCCCTTCTCCTTTCCTTTGGAGGCCTTTTCCGTAGGATTATCCTGAACGGTGTTGACCTCCACATTCTTACCAAAATCTGGAGGGGCGAGAAGAGCAGAATTACTGGAAGAATTAGACTTCTGCTTCCCATTTGAGGACTTCCAAGAAGCCTGAGAAATGGAACGAATAACAACGTCCACCGATGGGGTAGCTGGTGCTTTAGAGGTCCCTGGCCGCGGGGCATCAGTCAAGATATCATAGAGCATGCCGAACTGAGAGTACACCAGATCAAGGTACTGGGCACGAGCGATGGCTTGTTCTTCGGTCACACATGCCCCCATAGCAATATCTTGAGCGATCTTGCTAACAAAGGAGGTATTGAACCAATGAGTTAGCAGCTGATCAAGTATATCGAACTTGATCAGTCTACGACGACGTCGCCACTCATGAATATGATCAGATATGTGGGTGGCTTTATCTTGCTTGAGAGAATTCAGGAGGTGAGTCCCGGCTTCATAACGAATTGGTAACTGGAAATGTGTCAGAAAAGCCATACCTAATGTATTGAAGTCTTGAAAGATACCGCGGGGTAATTCGATGTACCACTTAGCAGCAGCACCGGTAAGCGTGTGCTGGAAAAGACGTAGACAAATCGAATCTTCCACCCAAGAGTTGGAGGAACACCACAGATGGTAGGTCATGACATGAGCTTGGCGGTCCTCTCTAGCTTTACCCTCAAATTTAAGACAGTCACCGGGCACCTTGGTTGGAACCGGAGGCCAATAAGGATTGTGAAGAATCGGATCATTGGTCAAATTAGAAACATCCGGCAATTCCAACGTAGCAATAAAAGGTAACTGAGGATTGAAAGGCATACCAGGCCCTTGATAAGGACCTGTACTGGTACTCCACCTTGGTTGAGCATAATTTTTCCCCCATTGGCTTTGTCCCAGAGGATTCTGACCATAGGGGGTATAAGCCATGTAATTAGTCTTATACGGTTGCTGATAACCAGTGCAGGGGGGTTGATAACCGGGGTATGGACCCTGATTATATGTTGGCCTCGTCTGAGCAGTATATGGATTTGACTGTTGGGTATAGGTATAGCCTGGTTGTTGAACGTAATAACCAGAACCTTGGGGCGGGTTGTAAACCAGTCGAGATTGACCTTGAAGATAATAACCGCCTTGGGGTTGAGCGGGTTGCTGGTAAGTGGGGCCCTACTGAGCCTGATGAGTTGGGCGCACAAGCGGATTCGGCTGTGGCATAGAGTAAATCAGCTGTTGAGCAGGGTTGACTAGATGTGCAGGTTGGCCTGGTTGAACAGGTTGACCTGACTAAGCGGGCTGCCCTGGTTGAACAGGTTGACCCGGGTGAGTAGGTTGTCCTGGTTGAACAGGTTGACCTGGCTGATGAAGGACACCAGGCTACCCAGGATGAGTCGGTTGGCCTGGTGGCGGGATAGGGCCAGGCTGTGCCTGATAACCAATTTGACCTATAACAGGACCATAAGAGGGCCCTGGCTGTGCAACATTCAAACTAATAGGAAACTGAGGTTGCAGAGGTTGCACCATAGGTTGAGAGGGTTGGATTTGCCCCCCAGGACCATACAACGGTCCCGGTTGATACCCCGGTTGACCTGTGGGTCCTTGAGGTTGCCCTGGTTGGACCACAGGGTGAGGTTGTATAGGTTGACCTTGAGGGTTGTAGGAATGCCCTTGCAGGCCATACAACAACCCCTACTGGCCCGAAGGTTGGCCCTGTAAGGGTTGTCCTTGCGGGTCATAGAGATAACCAGGCTGGCTCGAAGGTTGGCCCTGGAAGGGTTGTCCTTGTGGGTTGGAAGGTTACCTAGCCTGGGTAGACAGATAACCTTGAACATATTGATAAGCCTCTGGAGAAGGAAAACGTAGGGGGTTTCCTTGCTCATCGTACTGATATGGAAAAACATAAACGGGTGTACCATCTTGTCCATAATGGGAAAAATAAGGACAGTTGGGATCTTGGGAGGACTGGCCAACCTCGGAGTTCGACTGCTATAGAGACAACCGATGCTCCTCAGGAGAGATATTCTCTGAAATAGCAAATGCTATGTAGACATCTTCAGGAAGTGACACGGTCTTGATGGACTGAGTAGTAACAGTGGGTGTAGATGTAGCTACACAAACAGTAGGCCTAACAGGTACTGATGTGATCTAAGGAGATGACATGAGGGGTGTCCTTGGGGACATCCCTAACGAAGGAATAACCGACCTCGTAGACGGAGTTGATACTCCCATAGAGGCGACAGTGGCCACAATCTGACTTAAGGATCTATACCCCGCTGGAAGCGAAGGACTAGGCGAAGACAAGACTGATAAGTTGGGGTTGTTTTCTGGGAACAGCTAGTAATCTTCACCAGATGTGGGAATTTCCTCACTAGGAGAAGGACTGGATGAGCCCATATCTGACCCTGCCACTATATCTTCTAAAAGACGGTGAGGACTAGGAGGAATAACAGCAGCTATAAAAGGCGAACCCAATGTAACGGGAGGGAAATATTCCCCTACTCCAAATCCAAACCAAGCATTAGATAAGGGCCAATTGAACTCAACTAGTCCTCCAAAGGGAAGCTCAGATAGAACCGGTCCCCTGTCAGGAAACTCGGAGACAATGGGCTGCTGAGGTTCAGAAGAGGACTGAGAGACCTCTAATGAATCGTCTGTATAAGGACTACCAGTAGACGAAACTAATGGTTTCGCCACTGTGACAGTAATGACAAGAGGAAGAGATCAAAAATAAAGCACACGGGAAAAAACCAATACAGACAATCAAACGGCCAAAAAGAAAACTCTAAAAGGGCATGTGATTTCAGGTGATTTATTTTACCACATTGAAACTTAGAAACTTTACCGTTTCATGTTTTAAGAGTCGAGAAATGGACAAAAGGTGACTCTATCTCTTTCAATTTGGAAACATGCGTGAAAGGACAAGCGCTTGATGATCCTTTCAAATTTAATGAGTCAGAAAAGATCAAAATGACTACTCTAGAAATCTAGGCAAAAGGGTGTACCAGATATCCGTGAACTGCAATATACACCTTGGTTTCAAAATGAAAGAGAAATCAACCAAGGACTTGACGTACATGCAAGCAATCTCCCCGAATGTTGTGTCCGGTGTATCACGGGTATAAGGCGAAAGACTCGGCTTCCTATGGATAAAGGATAGCAACCTAGTGGGGTCTCCCTTTATATACACAATGGTACGGAGAGCACAAGTCCGTACTAGTGCTGTCTAAAGCCAAGAGGCGAATGACAACTACTAGGTTTAAGGATGTCAGAACATGTCACTAGCCTAGACCTCTAAATATTTCGTTAATGTTTCAATGTTGCCTTAAGGTAAATTGAATAAATTTTAGAGTTGATCTTCAATTATGTTTCAATTTTCAGACCTTACTGAATGTTATGTCTCAAAATCCTCTAAATGCACACTACATGCCACAATATATCACTTTTTTCGATGAATAGCTAGCTACGGGAAGGATGAGAGCTTCCACACAATAACAAAATGATCACAAAACAACAAATAGTGTCTCTAATGCATGCTAATGAAACTAAAAGCTTTTCCTTTAGAGTTATATAACACTAATAACACATAAAAATTTTCAATTTACACTAACTAATCAAAATCAAAATACTTGTTTTTTGTATTTTCAATGTTTAAGAGCAAGATGCACTAAAAAAAATGAAAACTAATAAAGAGAATAATTTGAGAAGTGATAGAGAAAGAGTAAAGAAAAGCAAGTTCACTCAATGCAAAACACACAATCAGACCTCAAACTGATGGAGAAATCCCCCAAATGAAAGAGGAATCCCAAAAACTCAAACGAACCATGTAATCTAGGCTTGAAACGAGACAAAGCGAGACTCGAATGAGAAAGAGAGAAATCACTCAAATAATGTAATAAAACAATGTAAAACCACCAAATGAATGCAAAGTAGCAAGAACGAAGTTGACTAGACAAACAAAAACCAAAAACTCCCACGGGAGGCTCGACACGCTATAGCACCTAGATGCCCTAGGGCTAGAATGTAAAATCGATAGTCGAGGGAAAACAACTAGAGGATGGAGGTCACACACTGTCAACCAAGGCTTCAGGACACTCAGGTAGTAGAAAAAATGACACCAAAACCATAAATCAAGCTCAGAAGGCTCAGAAACAAGCAAACCCTGGCACCACACAAGATTGGCATGACTTTGTGGCTGTAGGGGCCTAATGAGCAACAGGCACCAGTTGGTGCGACTGTCAGGGCAAAAAATGCGCCAGTCGAGTTTACTAATAACAAAAATAAAAAGGAGAAAACAGGGACCAGATCAGGTATGGTGAGGCTAAACAGAGGTTTAACACTAGAAAAAGGTGAACCAAAAGAGCTGATCAAGCAGACAAAGACCAAAATCAACCAAAAAGACAAGACAAATTCCAATCAATGTGTCCCCAGTGGAGTCGCCAGGTTGTTGGAGAGGTAAATCCCCTGTGCGGAGAGAGGTGATCCCTACTAGCCCAGATCAGGTCTAGCAACAACCGAGTCATGCTAAGATGCAGGTTCCTAGTTACAAAAGACTAAGATGCAACAAGAGGCCTACCTTAAGTCCCACGCTGCTGTTGTTTGTAGAAAAGATGGTGTTTTCGTCCTTCACTTTGGCAGATCACAATCCTCCTGCCTAGTACGTTCGAACACCTGCACGCACATGAAGAAACAAAAACACACAACGTAAAACCCAAAAAATGTAACCATATATCAGTCAAAGAAGATATAATTCATAACATAAGACATGAACATATGAATGGAACCATAATCAAATTCATTTATTATTAATAACAACGAAAGAAAGATACAACCTAAGCTCTAACGCTGGATCTTCCTTCGGTGGGTCGACAGCGGAGCACGTCTCATTGAAGCTTGTCGGGAAGGGGACAAAGCTCTCTCTCTCTTCGTCTTGGCTCTCAGAGGCTGTCTAGCGATAGTCTCCTTGCTACTGATTAAGCTCTCAGTTATATGACCATTAAGGCTAGCTTGCAAAGGGAAAATGCCAAGATTATATAGATGGTGGAAGGGAAGTTGGGATCCCTACAATGGTGGGATTGGCCCTATCCTCAAGGAAGCTTCCATGATATATGGAAAAATACTTCCCCTACATGGAGATCCAGAGCCAAACCTCCCAACTCGTTTTAGAGACTCGTTCAGGAGTTGGTTGGAATCAAAATTCCGCCATTTATTTTTAAAAAACAATCCTTATTAAGCTTGGCACAAATAATACACTGCGATAGAGCACCAGTTGGCATGCCCTCTTTGGTGGATTTTCCCCATTGGTGCGAGGGCTGAACCGGCTGGTCGTGCCAAGGCCAAAAGGTCTATTTTAAGGTTTTTTTACAGGAAACTGTCTTCAGAGGAATGATTTTCCTTGTCAAGGGGGATGCCATGAGAGTGGTTTCAGGTCATGTCACTGCTCACAAGTAACGGAAAAGGCCCTCCAATGTGCGGGACGGGGGATTGCAGGGATGGTGACAAATTACTGTGTAACATATATATATATATATATATATATATATATATATATATATAAATTAAAAATCAAAAATTAATTTATTTGAATATATTAAATAAATAATTGTTAATTTAAGAATAATTATATCAAGAAAAGGAAAGGACCATGTTACAGTGAAATCTTAATGCAATATTTCTTCCTTGAGACTTACAAATCATGACGCCTATGATGAAGTTAAATTAAATACCTTTTCTGATCATGCCAACATGAATGCCTCATGAATAAAGAAATAGATTGTGATTTTCTACCTTCAAAATCAAAGTTTTTTTTGGTGTAGTTCCTCCATATTTAATCTTGATCACTTCCTATGGAGTCACCTATGTATTATTTCATTCAAGATATTTGAAAATATTCAAGCGATAATATGTTCTTTACCGCTGATGTAAAAACAAGTTTATTGAGAAAATATCTCTAGCACTGAGAGAGATTTGGAAGAAACTATTGAATTGGTGAACATGTCTTGCTCTATGGTGTTGGATATTGGGCACAAATTTCTTGATCGTGTATACAAGACTGTAAATTTGCATGTAGCTTGTCAAACCAGGAGTTAACTCCTCAAATCAGAATGTATATTAGCTAAAGAATGTACATGCATTTATAGATGGAGGTCAGGCTATTGGGATTCATCTCCCAATGACTCTTGGCCTTCCTTATTTCCTAATATTAAATAATATACAATATTTAATATTCACACCCATCCCATAGGATTAGGTGTCAACATTCCCCCCTTTAATCCGAAGGGATGTTGGTGAGTCCAAGCATCAATCTGAACTTTTCAAACTTTTCTCTTCCAAGTGTTTCGGTGAAGATGTTAGCAGTTTGCTCATTTGTGGAGCAATGATGTAGATGAATGGTTTTGGCCTCAACATGATGTCGAATTAGATGGTACTTTGTATTGATGTGCTTTGTTCGATCATGAAACTTTGGGTTCTTGGCCAACTTTATTGTAGAAGTGTTGTCGATCATGAGTGGCGTGGAGTACATTTGTTTCATCTGCAAATCTTCCAGGATTTTCCGGAGCCACACAATTTCCTTTGTTGCTTCAGCTGCTGCCACATATTCTGCCTCGGTCGTGGAATCTGCTGGAACTGACTGTTTGCGTGATCTCCATGAGACAGCTCCTGATCCAAGATTCATGGTGTAACCTATAGTAGACACCCATGTTTCTTTGTCGCCATTAAAGTATGAATCAGAATATCCGATCAAGCTGAAGTCGCCTACCTGTGTATATTTGAGTCCAAAGTCTTGAGTCCCCTTCAAGTACCTTAGCACTCTTTTCGCAGCAGACCAATGTCCTTCACAAGGTTTTTGCATGAACCTTGAGAGGATACCAACAGCAAATGAAATGTCAGGTCTGGTGGTGGTCAGGTAGATAAGACTTCCTACAAGCTGTTTATACTTAGTTGCATCCTCAAATTCCTTCCCTTCAATATATGTGAGCTTCAAGTTTTGTTCCATTGGAGTGGTTAAGGGATTACAGTCATCCATGCCAAATTTGTTCAAGAGATCTCCAATGTACTTCTTTTGAGAAAGAAATATGAATTTAGAATGTTGAATTACTTCAATACCCAAATAGTAATGAACATGACCCAAATCAGTCATTTCAAAACCTTTCTTCAACTCTTTCTTCATGGATGCAATATAGCTCTCATTGTTTCCCGTTATCAAAAGATCATCTACATATACCACAAGATATACAACTGTTTTTCCAACTTTCTTAACAAACAAAGTTGCATCATCAAGATCAAAATGTTTGAAGTCAAGTATCAGAAGATGCTCGGTCAATTTCTCATACCAGGCTCGTGGTGCTTGCTTGAGGCCATACAATGATTTTACAAGTTTTCAAACTTTGTGTTCTTGACCCTTTACCACAAATCCTTCTGGCTGAGACATATAAACTTTCTCTTTTAGATCTCCATTCAAGAAGGCTATTTTTACATCCATCTGATGGACTTTCCATCCATTCTGAGCTGCTAATGCAAAGAGAGTTTGGATGGTGGTCCATTTTGCTGTGGGAGAAAAAGTTTCTTCATAATCGACTCCTTCTTTTTGTGCAAAACCTTTTGCCACAAGCCTGGCCTTGTGCTTTTCAAGTGAGCCATCTGCTTTATACTTGTTCTTATAGACCCACTTACAGCCAATTGGTTTCGTTCCCAAAGGCGGATCAACCAGCTTCCAAGTGCCATTCTTTATCAAGGCATCATACTCCTTCTGCATCGCTTCTTTCCATTCATCATGAGAAGCGACTTCTTTGAAGGAAGTTGGTTCATGATCTGTAGACAAACTCAATTCACAATTATAAGAAATATCCATATCAACAGGAGAATCAGAATTATCTACATCACCTTCGATTTGTTGAGTGGAACTTCTTGTTCCTGTTTTTCCAACCTCAACAGGATGAACATTCTCCAGTGTCTTTGTCAGCCATTTGGGAGGACCTTTTTGAGATGGCCCAGGCTGTTCACTTGACTGAGTTGGGATTGATTCAAGATTCAATCTCCCAATTCTGTCAATCACATCGTCCAATGTGTCATCCCTGGTTGTTTCTTCATGTGGGGGAGAGAGTGCTTCAGGACATGATTCCACAGTTTGATTCAATATCAGAATCCCCTCTTCAATATGTGGAATCACATTATCAAATTCTTGGAAGGAATTTGCATGTGTGAATCTATCCAGGCGATCAAGTTGCCGCTCAACAACCTTGTCACTCTTGGAAGATTCAAGGAATATGACATCTCTTGCTATCACAAACTTCTTATTTGATTCATCATAGAGACGATATCCTTTGGAGGTATTGGAGTACCCCAAGAAGATACATTTGTGACTTCTAGCACCAAGTTTGTTCCTTTGACCCTTGGGTATCAAGGCATAACAGGTGGACCCAAAGACCTTGAGATGCTTTACCGAAGGAATGTGGCCATACCACTATTTCAAAAATATTTTCCAAGGCCTGTAGGCCTCCTCTCTGTTTTCTTCCTCATAGCTCTACGCTTCACTCAAATGCTCACAGACTTACCCCCTCCTCACTGTAATACATAGCACATCGACACCCTTCTCCTTCTATTGCTACTGCTGTTTGAATTATACTACATTAACCATGAAATTGTCAACATTTAGGGCACACTTGCCATCACATTTGTAGATAAAAATACAATAGAGTATCAAATTTTTCTTATCATATCTAAATGTTCCTATATGCAACAACTACCTTGTGCCTCATTGTTTAAATTTGTGCAAGGAGGACGAGAGGAGGAGTGGCAAGGTGCAAGCAAGAATAAGAAGAGAAAGAAGAATCATGTTTAGGACTTGAGATAGATTCATTTTATGCACATATAGAGTAAAGCTTAATAAAACAAAACTCACCATATTTTATTTTTTTTAGATAAATATCTTAAAATTAGAATATCAATTTAACACATTTTACTCAATTATGCATTTAACAATATTCATTTAAAAGATACAAATACAAATCACTATTTTAAATCAAAATAGTACAACAAATTTAACAATATTCATTTAAAAAAATACAAATAAAAATTACTATTTTAAATAAAAATAGTACAAAGAATCACATTAATTACCATGGCCCTGATGTATCTTCCTCTTTTTACTTTTTAAATACCTGATGTTTATAACTTATTCTTAATCAAATAGTGTCAATTTTTAAAAAATATAATCTACAAGTCTCACTTTTTACACCTTTGGTAGAAGGGTAGAGTATCTAAATTCCCTTACCCTTTAAGAAGCATCCTCAATTATTATACCACCCACCTCAACATCCAATCTAGACATATTAGGTTATTATAAATTGATCAAGAGTATAGAATTTTTAGGGTGATTTTGTATGTGCACTAAAATTCCCATGAGGTTCATCACCATGTGTGACGTTCATTGTAACCTTGGATATATTTTGTGAGTTTTTGTGATTTTTTGCTTGTGGCTACAATTTAGTTCTGGTTTGCACCTAGTTATCATGATTCAAAAATTTGTTATCATCTCAGATCCTTATATCATTAGATATATTATGTGAGCTAATGTGATGTTTTGCTTGCCACAATGATTCAAAAATCAGTTATTATAAGCATCCTCAATTATTGTACCACCCACCTTGACATCCAATCTAGACATCTTAGGTTATTCTAAATTGATCAAGAGTATAGAATTTTTAGGGTAGTGTTCTACGTGAACTAAAATTCCCATGAGGTTCATCACTATGTGTGGGGTTCATTGTAACCTTGGATATATTCTGTGAGTTTTTGTGATTTTTTTCTTGTGGCTACAACTTAGTTTTGGTTTTCACCTAGTTATGTAAAAACAAGTCTCTTGAGAAAACAACTCCAGCACTGAGAGAGATTTGGAAGAAACTATTGAATTGGTGAACATGTCTTGCTCTATGGTGTTGGATATTGGGCACAACTTTCTTGATCTTGTATACAAGACTATAAATTTTCGTGTAGCTTATACTACATTAGAAATGAAATTCTCAACATTTAGGGCACACTTCCATCACATTTGTAGATAAAATTAAAATAGAGTATCACATTTTTCTTATCATATCTAAATGCTCCTATATGGAACAACTACCTTGTGCCTCATAGTTTAAATTTGTGCAAGGAGGACGAGAGGCGGAGTGTCAAGGTGCAAGCAAGAATAAGAAGAGAAAGAAGAATCGTGTTTAGGACTTGAGATAGATTCATTCTATGCACATCTAGAGTAAAGCTTAAAAAACAAAACTCACCATATTTTATTTTTTTTAAATAAATATCTTAAAAATCAGAATATCAATTTAATACATTTTACTCAATTACGCATTTAACAATATTCATTTAAAATATACAAATATAAATTACTATTTTAAATAAAAATAGTACCACACATTTAACAATATTCATTTAAAAAAATACAAATACAAATTACTATTTTAAATAAAAATATTACAGATAATCACATTAATTACGATCGCCCTCATGTATCTTCCCCTTTTTATTTTTTAAATACCTGATGTTTGTAACTTATTCTTAATCAAATAGTGTCAATTTTGTAAAACTATAATCTATAGATGATATTTTGTATTGATGTGCTTTGTTCGATCATTGAACTTCGGGTTCTTGGCCAAATTTATTGCAGAAGTGTTGTCGATCATGAGTAGTGTTGAATGCATTTGTTTCATCTGCAAATATTCTAGGATTTTCCTGAGCCACACAATTTCCTTTGTTGCTTCAGCTGCTGCCACATATTCTGCCTCGGTGGTGGAATCTTCTGGAACTGACTATTTGCATGATCTCCATGAGACAACTCCTGATCCAAGACTCATGGTATAACCTGAACTAGATACCCCGGTTTCTTTGTCGCCATCAAATTTTTAATCAGAGTATCCGATCAAGATGAAATCGCCTACCTGTGTATATTTGAGTCCAAAGTCTTGAGTCCCCTTCAAGTACTTTAGAACTCTTTTTGAAACAGACCAATGTCCTTCACAAGGTTTTTTGAATGAACCTGGAGAGGGTTCCAACAGCAAATGAGATGTCTGGTCTGGTGGTAGTCGAGTAGATAATACTTCCTACAAGTTGTCTATGCTTCGTTACATCCTCGAATTCCTTCCCTTCAATGGATGTGAGCTTCAAGTTTTGTTCCATTGGAGTGGTTAAGGGATTGCATTCATCCATGCCAAACTTGTTCAAAAGATCTCCAATGTACTTCTTTTGAGAATGAAATATAAATTTAGGATGCCGAGTTATTTCAATACCCAGATAGTAATGAACATAACCCAAATCAGTCATTTCAAAACCTTTCTTCAATTATTTCTTTATGGGTGCAATATAACTGTTATTGTTCCCTGTCATAAAAAGATCATCTACATACACCACAAGATATACAACTATTTTTCCAACTTTCTTAACAAAAAAATTTCATCATCAAGATCAAAATGTTTGAAGTCACGTTTCTGAAGATGCTCGGTTAATTTCTCATACCAGGCTCACAGTGCTTGCTTGAGGCCATACAAGGATTTTATAAGCTTGCATACTTTGTGTTCTTGGCCCTTCACAACAAATCCTTTTGGATGGGACATAAAAACTTTCTTATTTAGACCCCCCTTCAAAAAGGCAGTTTTTACATCCATCTGATCGAATTTCCATCCCTTCTGAGCTGCTAGGGCAAAAACTGTCCGAATGGTGGCCCATTTTGCTGTGGGAGAAAATTTTTCTTCATAATCAACCCCTTCTTTCTGTGCAAAACCTTTCGCCACAAGCCTAGATTTGCGCTTTTCAAGTGAGCCATCTACTTTGTACTTGTTCTTGTAGACCCACTTACAGCCAATTGGTTTGGTTCCCAAAGGAGGATCAACCATCTTCCAAGTGCCATTATTTATCAAGGCATCATACTCCTTTTCCATTGCTTCATTCCATTCATCATGAGAAGCAGCTTATTTGAAGGAAGTTGGTTCATGATCTGTAGACAAACTCAATTCACAGTTATAAGCAATATCCATATCAATAGGTGAATCAGAATTATCTACATCACCTTTGTTTTGTCTAGTGGAACTTCTTGTTCCTATCTTTCCAACCTCATCAGGACGAATGTTTTGTAGTGTCTTTGTCAGCCATTTGGGGGGACCTTTCTGAGATGGCCCGGGCTGCTCATTTGACTAAGTTGGAATTTAATCAAGATTCAATCTCTCAATTCTGTCAATCACATAATTCAAGGTGTCATCCATGGTTGGTTCTTCATGTGGGGGAGAGAGTGCTTCAGGAAATGATTCCATAGATTGATTCAGTATCAGAATCCCCCCTTCAAGATGTGGAATCTGATTATCAAATTCTTGAAAATATTTTTCATGTGTGAATCTATCCAAGTGATCAAGTTGCCACTCAACAACATTGGCAGTCTTGGAAGATTCAAGGAATATGACATCTCTTGCATTACAAACTTCTTATTGACTTTATCATAGAGACGATATCCTTTGGAGGTATTCGAATACCCCAAGGAGATATATTTTTGACTTCTAGCACTAAGTTTATTCCTTTGTACCTTGGGTGTCAAAGCATAACAGGTGGAACCAAAGACCCTGAAATGCTTTACTGAAGGAATGTGGCCATGCCACATTTTATAAGGAGTTTTGTTTCAGATTGAATTTGAAGGACACCTATTCTTAATGTATACAACACATAGAACTGCATCAACCCAAAACATCAATTTTACATTCTTAAAAAACATCATGGAGCGAACCATATTTAAAATTGTCTTGTTCATTCTTTCAGCTACACTGTTCTGTTGGGGATTATATGGCACAGTTGTTTGATGTTTGATCCCATGTTGACAAAGATAATTTTAAAATTCGTTTGAAGTGTATTCTTTTCCATTATCAGTATGTAAAGAGCCAATATGAGTTTCTGCATCATTTTCAATCTGTGCATGAAAATTATTAAATGTTTGAAAAGCATCAGACTTGTTCTTAAATAAGTAAACCCAACACATTTTGGTGTAATCATCAACAAATGTCATCATTTATTTATTTCCATTTGCAGAAGAAATAGGCATAGGGCCACATAAATCTTAATGAATAAGCTCAAGTTTTCTATGTGCTATGGAATGTGAAACATGAAATAACTGTTTGCTATGCTTTCCTAGAATACAAGCATCGCATTGCTTAAGTTTCCTAGGAATTGTAGGTAGTCCATTAAAAACATTTTTCTTCAACAATCGAAGGCTGTCATAGTTTAAGTGTCCAAATATAACATGCCATAAAAGACTTGATGGGAATTTACCTTCATCATGATGTGAATTGAATGCAAAGTTTTGTGCATGAGCAGAGGAACCTTGCAGCTTCAAGAGTCTTCCTTCTTCTATTCCCTCCATGACAAGTGAGTGATCTGATGCTTTTCTGACCTCAACCTTGCCATCAAACATGTGAATGGAGTGTCCTTGCTGGCGAATGTGGACCAACGATAGAAATTTTCTCCTCAACTCAGGGAGGTATAGAACCTCATGTAGAAGATGATCTGGAAAGCTAGGCAACTTAAGCCTGATTGTGCCAAGCCCTGATGGCTTGAGTTTGGATTTATCTGCGAAGTATATTTCTCCATCAACTTTGTCAAGTAAATTCTTCAAAAAAATCTTTTCTAAATGTCATGTGACATGTTGCTCATAAATCTAGCAACCAATCATTTCTCCAAGAAGTAAATGAAACATCAAACATGTCTTCAGTTACTCCATTGTTACAATGTGCTACAACATAATGAGCGGATTCAGGTGATTTACCTTTGTCTCTATCATGAGTTTTACCTTTTTCTTGATTTATTTGTTGCTCAATTTTATCCCAAGGAAAATTACATGTAGATGCATCATTCCAGTCTTTATTGCAGCATATGCAATGAAGATCAGATTTTTCAGTTTGAGTTTGTTTGCCCCCCCTTCCTCTGAAATTTCTTCTTCTTCTTCCTCTTTGGCCACCTCTTCCTCTAGAATAATCTTGAGCATGACTCTTCTCTCTATGTGCAAAGAATACAACCTCTTTAGAAGACAGAGGGGTTGTCATCTTTCTAAAAGCTTTCTCTCTTTCTGCAAACTTTTTCTCAAGGGAATTAAAGGTGATTTTCACAAGGTTTCCACTTTCTTGCAATGACTCAAGATAATGTGAGTAAGTCGGATACAATGCCTTAACATATGCTATGAGAGATATATCAACTTCTACACCAGTGTTCAGAATGCCATGCATGATATATCTTACTTTTGAAGCTAAAGAAAGTGGGTCATAATTTTTCAATTCAAGACTCAACAGATTAATCATTAATTGACCAATTTCAAGTTCTGAATGTGAGTCATAGAGTTCTTTTAGCTTTCTCAAGGCTTTATAGGCATTTGAAAATGGTGTAATATGGCAACTCACCTCTTCATTTACGGAAGCTGCAATCAAGACATAGAACTCGCAGTTGTTGTTTTCCCAAATGGCGATCTCCTTGTCTGAAGCGGGCTTTGCTGGTGGAAGGTCTGCTTCTCCTTCATAAATTCCTCTCCACAGCTCATTAAAAATGAGAGTGTGCTTGATTTTCCGAGACCATTCAGGATAGTTCTCCTTGCCGGAGAGAACAACTCCTACAATATATATAAGAGAATCATTCTTTTGAAGGAAAAAAAAATACTTTGCTATCAAGGTAAAAACTCAATTATGGTTTCAATTCTGCAAAAAAAAAAAAAAAAAAAAAAAAAAAAAATATGTTCTACAAAATTTGGGGGAAAAAACAGAGGTGTTATCTGAGGGAGGTATTTTCTGGGGGTGTTTTTTTCTAGGGAAGTTGATTACTGGGGGAGGTGATTACTAGGGGAAGGTGGTTATTGGGAGAAGGTGATTACTAGGGGAAGGTGGTTATTGGGAGAAGGTGATTACTAGGGGAAGGTGGTTATTGGGAGAAGGCGACTACTAAGGGAGGCCAAACTGTGTAAAATTCAGAATGATATTATGGAAAAAAAAAAAGAAAAAAAAATGTAGAGGGGAGGGAGAGGAATGATTGAGTTGGGAGGGGCTGGTGGGGAGGGTGAGTTGGCAGTGTGAGGGACGAGTGGGTAGTGTGAGGGGCGCGCTGCCATGAGCAGGTGGGGAGGGTCGAGAGTGGGAGAGCGGGGATGGGGAGAGTGAGTTGGGAGGGCCAAGGAGTGTAGGTGAGCAGGTTTTGGGGAGAGTGGGTGAGGGGGGGTAGTGAGAGTGGGGATGAGGAAAGCGATGAGGAGGCGAGGAGAGGGGTATGGGAGAGGGTGGAAGGGGCCAGGGTATGGGAGAGGGGTAAGGGGGCGGGGAAGGGAGGGGACCGGGTGGGGAAGGCCTAGCGGCCATGAGTGGGTGAGGGGGATGGGAGTGGATGCGAGGGGAGAGGGGTGAGCAGGTGGGGTAGCGAGGGTTGAGTGGGTGTTGTGAGCGGGGATGGTCGAGAGCGATTGTGAGGGGATGGGGCTGTGAGCATGGGAGAGGAGGGAGATGGGGCCGAGGGGTCAAGAGTGACTGTGAAGGAGCGACTGTGGAAGGGAGGTGACTGTGAGATGAGAACTGTAAAATTTAAGTAGGATGTAAAAATTATTTTTCACAGTAAGATTGAATGTGCAGAGAACTGTAAAAAATATTTTTATAGTAAAAATGTGGTAGAATTTGCAGTAAAAAGAAACTCAGAATTATTCTAGAATTGCATCAATGGCAGGAGCAGTAAGACAGAAAATTGAATGCACAATGACAGTCTGCAAAAATGAAGAATATGAGGGAGTCACACCAAAGGCAGGAATTCCAAAAATGGGACTGGCTCTAATACCATGTCAGACCGGGAGGTAACTCTACAAAACTGAATATGAATTAGATGGAGATTATGTGTGTGCTTATACATGGAGGTGAGGCTATTGGGATTCACTTCCCAATGTCTCTTGGCCTTCCTTATTTACTAAATTACAATATATACAATCTCACCCAATCCCTTAGGATTAGGTGTTAACAAGTCTCACTTTTTATAGCTTTGGTAGAAGGGTAGACTATCTCAATTCCCTTACCCTTTAAGAAGCATCCTCAATTATTATACCACCCACCTTGACATCTAATCTAGACATCTTAGGTTATTGTAAATTGATCAAGAGTATAGAATTTTTAGGGTGATGTTCTATGTGCACTAAAATTCCCATGAGGTCAATCACTATGTGTGGGGTTCATTGTAACCTTGGATATATTCTGTGAGTTGTAGTGACTTTATTCTTGTGCCTACAAATTAGTTTTGGTTGTCACCTAGTTATCATGATTCAAAACTTTGTTATCATCTCAGATCCTTTTAGCATTAGATATATTCTGTGAGATAATGTGCTGTTTTGTTTGTCACAATGATTCAAAAATTAGTTATTATAAGCATCCTCAATTATTGTACCACCCACCTCGACATGCAATCTAGACATCTCATGTTATTCTAAATTGATCAAGATTATATAATTTTTAGGGTGGTGTTCTATGTGCACTAAAATTCTCATTAGGTCCATCACTATGTGTGGGGTTCATTGTAACCTTGGATATATTCTGTGATTTTTTGTGATTTTTTGCTTGTGGCTACAACTTAGTTTTGGTTTTCACCTATTTATCATGATTCAAAACTTTGTTATCATCTCTGATCCTTATAGAATTAGATAAATTATGTGAGCTGATGTGATGTTTTGTTTGTCACAATGATTCAAAAATCAGTTATTATACCACAATATTGACTTTCTCGTTGTGTGCTTTGTTTTCTTTATTGTCTCTCTTCAAAAGACTCTATAATATATATTGGATGAAGGGAAAGGTAATGATAAAATTTGTACAAAAAAACCCTTAGGGTTGTTTCAACTTACTCTATTGTTAATTACTTAGTGTCAATTTTGTAAAACTATAATCTATACTAAGGATTGAGTGGGTTTTTTCTTTTGTAACTTTTGTTTGGAATGGAAAATAAAAAAATTATGCCCATGGTGTCTTGGTTAAATGGTGATGAGGTACATTGTTATGGCATGCATCACAGGTTCAATTACCTTCTACCAAACTTACAAAAAAAAAGAAAAAAGAAAAAAACTATAAAAGCTAAAATTCTGTAGTGAATGGAAGAAATTTGATATTCATTAACAAAAAAAATCCAAAAGAGTATGTATGCAGTTAAGATTGATCTAGGCCATTCACGTTAAAATATAACAAATTTTTAATAACAACATTTTATGTTAAAAGTCAAATTCAATCTAACTTATTAAAAAAAAAACTAACATTATAAAAAGCATATAAAAAACTATTTATTTGTGGATCTAATGGCCTAAGACATTTCAATTGTCTAACATTGGATCCAATGACTCAAACATGGACACAGTGGCAGCTAGGGGAGTTGTTTTCAAATAACAATGCCTTACGACGTAAATATTTCAATGTTTTATATGTTATAAAAAGAAATTAAAAAATAAATAAATTCATATGGTTAAAAAATTACAAAACATTCGGAGTTCTATTATTTAATAGTTTGGTCTTTCTTAAAGGTCAATTTAGTCTAAAATCTAGAAAAGATGTGTTGAAATTGCAAATTTAAATTGTGTAGTCTAGATAATCCAAATATCCAAGGAGGCTTTCAAGGTATTATATCGTATATGTAGGATCACAGAGTGCCGAGAGAGATGGTGGTGTCTAAAGACACAATTATTTGTTCTCAGTGGCCACTGAAATGATTTACCTCTCATCTTTCCAACCTTTAAATATGCTTTATTGGAGATAAATACCATTAAAAAAAAACATGGATTCCCATAAACGTGGTGCCCAAAACCACAAATATCTTGACCAAGTGAATTTTACTAGAACAACTCTAACAATCCCCCCCTTAAACTTGACTATGAGAGATTGGCTTGGTCTCATTCATTTTTATTACAGTGGATACAAAAAAAATTTCATCTACCAAATTACATGGGTAACTAGTTCGACCATTTCCATGATTCCCTTTACCACCACGAGCTCCTCCACATCAGCAATTCATCCGCTGGACCCTCAAACATCCACCCCTAATGGCGCCTCTCTTCCCTCCTCCCTGGCTGCCACCTAAACCCACACCAGCCAACTACACACACCCAGTGGTCTTCCCACCACGATGTGGAGCCACCATGACATTTTTTGAATCCTCCATGCCCACAGGGCCAATATTTACAGAGGAGGGAGAATTCCCTCACCTTATCAATGGTTTGATGTTTCTCACAGAGGAATATCTGTCGCTTACTAAATTCACAGGCCCGACACCCCACTAGAGAAACTAGACTCCGCACTCAAACGAACTTGATACTTCCACCCACCACACGAGAGAAGAAAAATGGCACCCCCTGCTAACAAAGATATACCACAAACCAAAGAAGAACCATACACCACCTCCCACCAGACCAAGAATGATAATTAAGAAAGAAACAAAGGCACGTAAGTCGTCTCTAGAGCTTAGGATCCCCTAATGCGACTTCCACCTTCCAAATTCGTCGCATAAAGATGAGTCACAAATCCACCGTAAACCTTTATTCACACTCCAAAAGTAGTGAAATTGCATATAGAAACTAATTTTCCGCCACCACGCATGGGGATTCCTAGACTGTTGAGTACAACTTCCCTTCCTAGCAGAAGCATACAAATTTTCCTTAAGTCAGGAGAGGATGAGCTGAAAGGGCTCCCATTCCATCAACTTTCCATCTTCATATACACATTCGATAACAAGGAAACGAAGGAGCAGGGTCCAACTGGGTAGCTTGTACCAACATTCACCCAGAACAATCACACACTATCCCCTCCCATCGAAAATATTTGTACGTAATTTATGTTTCCTCCCTATATTCCATCGCAAGTTCGAGCACCAAACCAAGGTATGGAGACAAATGACAAGCTCCCGCAACATCCCGCTCCTAAACATATGTATTGAAATATTTTATCTATAATTCACATTGAAATTTTTTATTATTAGTAATATATTTGAAATGTCGCATGTTAATTTTATATAAGAATTGAATGAATTATACATATGAGCCTTATTATTTTCATTTAGAACTAGTTGAATCTCTTTTTAATTTTAATTGTATTTTTTTTGCAATGAAATATTATATTATGGTCAACATTCTCTCTCTTTCTCTGCAATTTGTCTTCAAATAAATTAGTCCGTATAGATATTCAAAGAGTATTTTGAAGTAGTTTTAAAAATTATTTTATCATAGTAAAAAATGAACAAAAACTTTAAATGAAGAAGAAAAATAACATGTCCACACTCATTTCTCTCATGTAGTCCTGCCAAGCTTACAAAAAAAATAAAAATATAACATGAGAACGAATTTAAGCTATTTAATCTATAGGATTTGAGTACCCGAGAGATTTTTCAGGGTGTTGAATCTATGGTAAAAGGAAAAGATCATGAAAAGTGATAGGTAATAGCACATTTTCCTACTGGACCAGCTGATAGGTTCTTTTATTAGAAGCAATAACATTTCTCCTCGAGCCGGGTCTTTTGCTGGAGGTACCTTATGCTAGATACTAGGGAGTATACAACTTCTAAAGGTACTTGTTACAGGGCACATGGGATACATGCTGTCTTGGGGCTATTCATCATTTGGAATCGACCCTGTACATACTTTTCGGATGCAACAGAGGTTTCGGTGTATCTGTATTATATGGTCGGATCACTTGCTTTCAAGACCACAGTCTTTGGCCTTTTGTTTTTGGATAATATGTGATTTTGGAGCTCTTTACAAGTCGGATCCTATCTGCCTTTATTGGGACCACTTCTATCCGTAGCCTAGCCATTTGGGGATGCCTCTCTGTATTAAGTACGTTCATGTGGACCTTCACTAGGCGTATATCAAGCACCTGTAGATGGATACAATTTTTGGAACAAGCGAGCCTGACTGTCTTTTTGAACCTGGATAGATGCAAAATGTCTTTAATACTGGGCACAATGGGTTTTCAATTGGGATATGCATGCTTTCTACAGGGGTTCTATTTATTTTGGTAAATAGGATGCTGAGCCTTCTTTGGAGCACGGGTTTTATGCTGGTTTTTTCCCCTCCCGGAAGCATATGTGATTGGATTTTTCACCAGAGTTTGATTCACATTTTCCTGTTCTAGTCATTGGAGTTTTTTTTATACTTTGCTTGACTGGTTACCAGAAGGCCTACTTTGCTCGCTTGGTTGGTCAATGATGTTGGCTTTCTAATGGTTTGATGGCAAGTTTTATATGGTCATATCCCTCGTTCATATGCTTTCCCAGGAGCTTTTGGGCACTCTGGAGCTTTTTTTGGTACCTATGGATGATCGAATCTCCATTTCTTTGCTTGACTACCCCACTTGGGACATTTATCTATCTTTTTTGATGTTTTGGGCATACTTGGTTGTATCTCACCTCTATATTTTCATATGGATCATATGGCCTTTTATCTAGCTCTATATCCCTGTATGTGATATGGGATATTTTTCAGTATGTAATGAATTATGGACTGTTTTATCATTATTAATATAAAACAACGTTTTTTCTCTTTGTGAAAAAAAATATAAGAATTAGATAAACATATCAAAAAATTCAGACTAAGATTTTTCAATTTGAAACAATGAGAGAGTATACATATTAATTATTTAAATATATAACGGGTTGTTATTTTTTTTCATTCATTTTGAAATTTAAATAATTTTAATCAATATAAATAATTTTAAAATTCTAATTTACAACCCAAAACTATAATCACATTTTCTTTATCTCCAAAATCTCTTTTTTGTTTTCAAAACTCGAAATTTCTTTCTTTACTTTCAAATCTTAAAACTCAAAACTTCCCTCCATACTTTCAAATCTTATCTAAAATATTTTTGTATTTGATATTTATTTAAATATTAAATATTCAAAACTCAAACCTACTTCCATTCTTATTTTGAAATTTTATTTAAAATCTTTTTGTAATTAATACATATTTAAAAATTAAATATTAAAAATTTATTTTTATAAAATACCTTTTAATATAAATATATTTAAAAAATGGATTACTTTTTATACAAAAAAATTAAAAATGGATTACTTTTTATAAAAAAATTTAATAACTTCAAGATTGATGCTCAATTCTTATCTCAACTATTTAAAAAATTAATTACTTTTCTAAAAAAAATTCAACTTCAAGATTTCTTGCTCAAATTCTTTCTTTCCTTATTATCTCAGCTTTTTAAACAATACTAAAATTTAAAACTTGGAAATCGTCTCCACTCACTATTAGTTTCCATTCCCTACACCATTAGTTTCCATTCCCTACTTGGAATTCCTGAGCCTTTACATTTCCTACCTAGGATACTGCAGCCATCTATTATGTGTTTAGCGGTTGTTGCACTTACTAGACACTCAAATTAAGAAATAATTGTAATAAATTAACAGCATAGATCCCTTTTAAGCACGAATCTAACATGAGGTGAAAGGAATCAAATTTCTTCATATACAACTTTATTTTAGATTTCTTCATATACAACCTTATTTTAGAGTGAAAGGAAACATTGTGCAATTTTTCATTGCTTAAATTGTATTATTGAAAGATATATATTTTTAAGTATATGTCAATTTTAATTCATAACCTACATTGGATATTCTATTATATACAACATTAAAATATTTTCTTTTAACATTTTTTTCTATATATAGATATTGTTGGGTTCATAGTTAAACTAAACCAACAAAACCCTCTTACTACTGGCCCTTTCAACAGTGACCTACTTGCGCAGGTCAAAGTCTCACCCGAAGCAGTATTGGGGGGGTGCTGGAACCAAGATTCCACACCCTCAGATAGAATTAAATGATGTGGGTATCTTGAGATCTATAATACTAGCGGGCAACCCTTCGCAACAGAAACCCTAACCAGAAACCCTAACCAAGAAGATGTAGGTCAAATTACACAGGTTATGATGCGTGCACAGATAAAGGCTTCGCAATCCCTTCGATGGTCTTAGTAAGGTGATATCCAATTCTTATAATAACAGATCTATGCATTCAACATTCATATAAGACAAAAAAGCGTGTACGTAACCGATCCAACCATAACAATATACTTAATGCAGTAAACAGAAATAATACATAGAAATATATCATAAAGAGAATTATTGATGCATTTGATTCTCAGAATTATCCAAAACACTTCTTTATTCATTCACAGTTCGTAATCTCCTTACAATACTTTAGTTCCACCGAGGCACACAGCCAGCAGGGTCCGCACACATCAGGACTAAGGTCTCTATGCACACAGCTAGCAGGAGCCTTCTCTACCTAGAAAAATTCACTTCATAGCTTAGAACATCATAATATTATCAAAAATTACTTGGAATTTATCCATTCGACTTGATCTAGACTCATATTTATATATTTAGCTTACGCTCATCTAAGGTCCGAAAATTGTGGTTTGTGACCCCTAGTTCTACCCTTTTTCCCATTACAACTCATGAAGGGGATTTGACTTGTCCCAAAGCCCCTTGACTTGTGCATTTCTTAGCGCGCACGACTCAAAACTACAAAAATACTATATTTCATCAAAATTGTTGTCCTAAGGGACCCTGCTCCAATAGGCCCCCAACACAATCTTGTGACTCATGTCGAGTCATAGCAGTGTTGGGGTCTTCATTTTGTTCTGTAGCTACTTGAAGGCAACAAGGAAAGGAACAGGACGCCCGCGCTCTGATCAACTGCACTCTACGTTGTGCCCACCAATTTTGTGAGATTTATGCTCTGATAATTTTGGTTCAAATTCTTCACGATAGCATCCAAATCCTACACAACTTCATCGCTTCATTGGCCCTTGGCTTCATGGGGTCTGTCACGATATTCTTCATTATTCGCAACTTCTTCACTTCATCTCGCAAGATTTCTCTTGTCTGCAATCTGGCCATGCACTGAGAAGGCATAAAAGTAGGCAGGGCCTCCTGAAGGTCATCGAACGTCTGCTCCTTGGCGTACAATTCCTGCGAAATCTTGCTAACTAGTGGATTCCTTTGCACGGATGTCGACAGTCCCATAGTTGTTTCACGGAGCGTGGTTTCCTTGTCGACTGTAGCGTAAATAGCTACTAAGGCTTCTTTAACTAGGGAAGCTCACTGCGCCTGCACCTCTGGTGGAGTTTCTGGTTGCAACTTGGCCTGCAATTCTATAATTTTTTACTCAAAATCTACCTTCATTGCCTACACTTCTGATCAGGAGGCTTTCAGCGTTGTTACCAAAATTTCAAATTTTTTCTGTGGCGCGACGGAAGTATGGATGGCTACCTCTGGCAGGTCGTCACACAGTCAATTGATCAAGTGTTCCAATTTTTCTCGTTGTGCTACTATGGCTTGCTTCTTTGCCTGAGCTTGAAGAGACTCTTCAGTCTTCGCTGCGATCTTCTGTACAACTTCACTCAACTGCTGGTGCACACATGCCTCCCTGCATTGCAACTCGTCGGTAATAATGGTTTGAATGACATTAAACTTGCCACTAGGTAGCACTGACATGTCTATCCCCACTTACGGACAGGTCTGCACCTGCATGCACAATTAAGGTTGTTCCACAGTATCTGCTGCGCTCAGGAAGGGGCAGATTGTACTGTCTACTGTGATGATTATCATACTTGTAGACTCACTCGCTTGAATCTGCCTCGATTGATTCACGCTCGCCTAAATATTGCCGGTCTTCAACTGCAACACCTGCAACCCTGACTGTAATGCTTCTATAACAGCCTTGTATTATTCTTCCAGCGATATCCACCTATCTTCGGAGGCATATGAGACCGCATCTGCTATCTTGTCCATGTCCTCCTCGGTCAATGTAACATCGTATGTTCCTCTGACCTTAGAGCCTTTCCTCTTCTTGCGCGGACCCTTGGGGGTTGCTGCGCAAAGCTTCGTTCCTCTTGGAGACTCATCTCTAGTACCATCTAAACCATCTAGGCCTCCAAGATCTAATTCTACTTCTCCTTTAGTTTCTTGCTCTATTTCTTTCTCAGCCTCTTTCTCGGTATCCTTTTCTACATCTTTTTATGGTTCTTTCTCTACTTCCTTCTCTGCTTCCTTGTCCATTGTTGCTTCTTTGTCATATGAAGAGGTTGTGACAGGCGCAATAAATTCTAGCCCGGTCTTCCACGCTTCAGGCCAGGTTTCAAGGACTTGGTCGATTTCAGCCTTCATGACCATGTATGGTAGGTTATACCAAACTGGGTCCTTGTGCGACTAGATCTTGCACATTATGCATGGTCCCTTGAAAGTTTGCAATAGATTTGTACTTAGCGTACACGGATGGGGATAATCGGGGCCACGAGTGAATGGCTGCTGCCAGCGCACCTTCAAATAAGACCCAGAAAATTTTGTTCTCCTTTATTCTCTGCAGGTCTGGTGAATCCCATATATTAGCGTACCACACCCCTTCGCACACACCAACTTTGACTTCTGAGAGGACTGCACCCTCTAGTGTCTCCCATGTAATTAAAGAGATCAACAGAAGTAGCCAGGAGTAGCTGAACTTCTTCCCTTATTATTGCGCTTCGCAGAAATTCTCCAAGAACTCCTGCCAGAGGTACTGTGATGAGTTGTAACTTACTCCTTTCTCACATTGTCCTGCTAGTGCGATAACGTGCGCAGGGACCACCTTACGTCAACATTTTCGCACTAGCTTGCATCCCAAGACCAGGGTTCCAAGGTATACTATTGGGTCAGCAATTTGCTGTACTACGAACCCACTGGAGTCGCGCCCAACCATTAGGGGAATTTTGAGGTCTAAAATGGGCCTCCCCGGGAAATTATAAAATCATAGTGGAAACAATAAAATAATATTACATTATATCATCAAATTTTAGAGGGAAAAAATAATAAAATAATAAAAGTATTTTTTCAACTTATCTCCCTATGGTTTTACTCAGATTTCGAACGAAAACACTTGTTGGATGCAGAATTTAATTTTTCATCCAATGAGTACCCATGTTGCATAATTTTTATGGACCTTTCTACATGAAAAATGAGAAATACATGAAAAAAGTGATTGCAATCACGTTTTTTCATGTATTTCTCATTTTTCGTGTAGGAGGAGCAATCACGTTTTTCATGTATTTCTCATTTTTCGTGTTGTAGGGTCCATCGAAAGTATGCAACATGGGTACTCCTTGGATGAGAAATTAAATTTTGCATCCAATGAGTACTCCCACTCAAAATTTGAGCAAAAACTTAGGGAGATATGTTGAAAATAAGAGTTGAAAAAGTAGTTTTATTATTTTACTATTTGTATTCTTCTAACTTTTTTACTCCAAAAATGGTCAATCATCCCCCATGGTTGAAATCATCATCTTGAATCCTATTGGTTCTTATAAAATTTATTTTGGTGGTACATTTTTCTTAGGAGGCCCATTTTAGACCTCAAAATCCCCCTAATGCTTGTAATCCTTCTTGACTTTGGCAGCGACCTTTTGCTCATTACTTTTTCTGAAACTTGCCATGGGGTGGTGCCCCTTCTTGGATAGGCTGGTGATCAGGTGAATCAATGTGGAATCTATTGGGATCCTATTCGTGATCCACAAGAATCCATCGTGGATCAGCGCCAACAGCTAGCACATAGAGATACTAGTGATTGGATACCTGCTAAAGTACGGAATCCTCGGTAGATTGAGAATCCTCATGTTGCTTAGCCTGCACTCCCATGGAATAGGTTCTACCTTCACCAACCAATCATATAAGACGCGTTCCAAGTAATATTCAGGCGCGAGCTCAGGGAACGTCTCCTCATTCACCAAGTCATACTCATCAAACTTAACCAAGGGGATATTTTCGAACATGTCTCCCTCCAGGGTAACTTCCTCTGATAACAATGGCATCTCGAGGCATGCGCGCACTGTATACAAATATATTGGTGCCTTCAGGGAGGGTCAGCATGGCTTGACATATTTTAGCAGCCATGAGCTGGGTTGGACGAAGAGGACAACTTACTCCATCGCGCTCATGGGTCTATTGGATGGGTTGCCTTCAGGGGATATATCCTTCATTACCTCGCGAGAGGATGTAAATTGTCGAGGATATATTCGCGACATAGAAGATGACCCCTTGGACATATTACCCTTTCCTTTAGCTGGTGTGGACACAACTTCTTAGACTTTTGGCACTACCTCATGGACATCATCACATCCCAGCTCCGTAGAAGCGGTGAGCGGCACATAATGCTCTTCAGATGGCACACTCTCAGGGTTCGTGGTTGTCATTCTTAGTATAAAAATGAACTCCAGGTTGCTTACATCGGATGTGGGGGTCTGACGTCCAGACATACAGTTCTCAAAGACGAATTCTCAATGCAATTCACAAATAAACTCAGGGCGCAATATACTTAGAAAGAAAAGGAACAAAATATGACCCGTGCCATTCATTTTATAGGAAATCCGAGGTAAAAATGGTTGGATCTTCATTAAATGCATATTAACCCCGTAAAAACAGTAAAAAATCCGATAAGATCTTCTCATTAAATGTAGAAACCCCGCTCCATTCAACGGTAAAATCACTTTTTCACCCAGTTTTATTGTTCCAACAACTAGTTTCTCCTACTGCGCACTACCTCTATGCTCTTGTGGTGCCTGTATGTGAATTCACCCTGCGCAGCGCGATGATAAGTGGATTACCATTCTCTGGCCATATAGTCATTTTGTAGGCACTGGGTTATCCCTATACGACTTCAATAGACTTCCATTGAAATAACCAGGAAGACCCTCACCGTGCAACATGGCCAAGCGCACCGTACATCCTTAAGTCATTTCTTTCATTATGTATGGCCCCAACTAGTGCTTCCTAAACTTTCCAGGGTGGCACTCAAACTAACTGTCATCTAACAACACCAAATCATCTTCTTTGAATGCCTTCTGTTGAATGTGTCTATCATGTCAAGCCTTTTCGCACGCCTTCTACACTTGCTGATGAAAGTTAGTAATGAACCGATCCTATTCTAAGGCAAACAATTGCGCAAGATGTTCCTCCATGATGTCAGGCTCAGCCATATTAGTGAATGTTGTGATGCACAAGATTGGGACAATATATTCCATTGGCATGATTGCTTCTTGCACATATACCATCCTGAAAGGTGTTTTCCCAATCAACTTATTGCACATGGACCTATAAGCCCGTAACACATAAGGGATGTGCACGTCCCAATAATTCCGATTTCCATTACAGATCTTTGTGAGCGCATTCTCCAAAAAAAAATTGAAAGCTTCTACTGCACTGTTGGCTTGTGGGTGGTAAGAATTACTCTTCTAGTGATGTATCAGAAATTCCTTTTTCAAAGCTTCAATGGTTTCATTAACAAAGTATATACCCCTATCACTCATCAATATCTCAGGGTACCCAAACCTAGTGAGAATATGTTCAAAGATGAAATGTGCAGCAATATCTGCGGTACAATCCTTGATTGGCTTAGCTTCTGCAAATTTGGTTACATAATTCGTGGCAGTGATGATGTAGCGCATCTCACTCTGCTTCCTCGGAGGATTCATAGTTCTAACAAATCACTGTGGCTGAAAGCATAGTTCATCTCTTTGCGATGGCTTCCCCGTTCTTTGGCATGCATCATAAGCCCGACAATACACATGTGAATCACTATGCAGTGTGGGCCACCATAAACCAACACAAAACGCCTTATATGCAGTGGAAATTCCTGCATAGTGGCCTCCTTCCACTCCTCCATGAGCCTCTGCCAATATGTCCTGTCTTTCATGTTCCAAAACATACCTTATTAATACTTTATTTTCTCCTAGCTTGTTTAATTGACCAACAATCGGTGTAAAACTAGTTGCGCACGAAACCCAATCCTTTTTTTGTTGCACCGAATATTCAACTGGTGCACTTCCAATGGTCAAAAAGTGAATAATATCAGCAAAGTGTTCGTCGACTACCTTGATAGAAAAAATCTGCATATCAAGTAGTCCCTCCTCCAGACTGGTTGATTCCTCCCCATTTTCGATGCGTGACAGGTGATCAGGTCCAACATTCAATCTTCCATGCTTCACAATGATTTCAAAGTCATATTTTTTAAATAGCAATAGCCATCTACAAATATTCCACCCCAACATAGGCTTATTGACCAGGTATTTCAAAGCATAATGGTCACTGAACATCTTAAAGTGCCCTCCTAGCAGATAGTTCATATATTTTTGCAGAGCATAGACCATGGCCAATCCTTCCCTTTATGTGGTTGATTATTTTCGTTCTACGCTAGAGAGCTTTCTACTAGAAAAATCAACAGGGTGATCAATGTATCCTTCTCCAGGCTATGCTAAAACAAATCCAAGTGTTGTACCCGATGCATCAACATTCACATGGAAGACCTTGGACAGGTATGGGAAGATTAGAATAGGTACAGTAACCATATTTTCCTTCAGAAGCTCAAATCTCATTTGGCATTCCTTGTCCCAGAAAAATTACACATCATTTTTCAACAGTTTCTCCATAGGGGCAGTGATCAAAGCATATCCCTGAATGAATTTTATGTAATATCTGGTGTGTCCTAGAATGAAACGCAACTATTTTTCACTAGTGGGGACTTCTAGGTTGATGATAACTGCAATCTTGGCCATATCTACCATCAACCCTTGCTGACACACAATATGGCCCAACAAGATTCCAACACAATATGGCCCAACAAGATTCCAAAAAGAACACATAATATGCATTTCTTCAAGTTAAGAGAAATTTGATGCTTCCTACAAGTGTCAAGCATCATGCACAGGTTGGAAATTCTTTACCATCCCAAACACAGTCTATTCATCAAAATACACCTCCAAGAACTTGTTCATGAATTCTTTGAACATTTCTACTACTGTGTACGAGAAGATAGCAGGTGCATTCGTCAATCCGAAAGGCATGAATGAGTATTGGAAAGATCCCCATTCTGTTGAAAAGGTGGTCTTCCTGCAGTCTTCTAGCGCAATTCTGATATGATGATACCCTAAAAATCCATCAGTAAAAGAATAAGATTATTTTCCTCACACGTTATCCAAGATCTCATCTGTAAATTGACTAGGGAAAGGGTCATGTACACATGCATCATTCAGCTTGCACAGATCTACACAAATCCTTATCTCTCCCTTCGTATTCTTTTCTTGAACAACCATGGGACTCACCCAAATAGACTACTCCACAGTCTCGATTATTTCTACAAAAACCATATTCTCTACTTCCTCTTTCAATTTCTACTTATACTTAGGATTTAATCGGTATAGTCGCTGCTTGACAGGGTACGCATATGGTTTCAGAGTGATCTTCATAATTCCTAAATATTCTACAATTCGTTTAACCCGCAGAACTTCATGGGAAGCAGATCCTAATATTCTGTCAATAGTTCTAGAACCATCCCCACTGTGTCATCATCCCAAAAATCCCTTATTTTTTCCAACTTGGGTTGTTCCTCTGTCCCAATGTTGACTTCCTTTAACTTCATAGGCTTAGTTACATCTACCATTCCCAGGGAGGGTCCTGCTACTGTGCACTCCCCCTTAGACTCAAGGATGTTGATATTTCTTGGAACTTCCTCATTATCTTCTACTTACTGGTTCCTGCAATTGACATCATCTTGTATCTACGCTTCCCATGTTGGCACAACACATTCTATCTGAGGCCGGGAGTCATCAAAGACAAGTTCTTCTATATTCTGTAGGGCTTCGTCCAATTCCTTTGATCCCCCAACCAAGCCAAAGGTTGATAGAAAATTGTCAGTCATTTTAATCCAATGGTGAGTCCCTCAGTGTAGTTCTGTTTCCAAATACTAGGTAGTAGGTATCGGTCCCAATGAATGGAAAAACATATGAACCCATTCCTTCCACGTCTTCTCATTCCAAATCTCCATCCACATGGCCAAGTGTTTGCATCGGTCACCCTAACCATAGAACAACTTAGTTGGTGGGGTAGCAGGCAGCTCAAAGCACAAATTCATCATTTTACTTCATTCCTCCCAATCCTTAAAGCTTCCTTTGTGCATATCCAACCAACGCGTTAGGGTTGCGTGCATGGCTAGATCAAGTGCCCAGAACCTCCGTTCTTGCAAGACAACCTTTTCCAATTTTCCCAAAAATGATACAACACTATCAGAACCATCAAAATAGGGTAATTGTCTTACCTCTAAGGAGACACATCGAAAATATTTAGTGATCTTGAGCCAGTGCATAGTAGAAACATTATGCAACTGATTCTACCAGTTCTCCATTTCCCCATCCCATTCTAAGAAACATGAGATATCATTTTCCCAATTTAACATTCCATTAGCCGCAGGGTTGATCTAATCCTCATCTCATGCAGTCATCTTGTAGATATGGTCGAAATCCTCTCCTTCACGCACTAGTTCTATATATCTTTCTCTGATAAAAGTCTCATTTTCCCTTTACAGGTTGATTCCTTCCTTCTTTTCAAAGGCCTTCCAGATCAATGGCTCTGCATCATCCTTCTTTCCCTCATCTCCTATGGTGGAAGCACCACTACGTTTAATTATATTTACACTTGGATCATTGTCGCGCGGCTTAGCTTTGATCATTTATATGTTCTTCTTAGGGTTCTTCTATTTCTTTTCTTGCATTCTAGAAATTAAAACAGGAAAATCTTCAATAACATGATCAAATTGTCTGCAATACCTGCAAGACTATCACACAGGGTTCAGTCCGTCACGCACATAGTGTCTAGTGTCTCCACAGCTATAGAAAATAAATTTTCCTCTTCCACGACCTGTGCCTCCACCTTTCCCTCCTCCCATTCCTCTTTCTGGAGATCCTCCACGCCCAAAGGGAGATGCTGGTGAATATGGGTCGGCTTTCACCCTATAGAGGTTGGCACCATCCATCATTAACTCGAATGTGTGACAATGATGCTCATCGTGACCAACTAAAGAGAAAAACCTGCACCATTGCTGCTTCAATTCTGGCACATAACTTCCTAATCTAGGGCAATGGTTTGTGTCATGCCTTCCATCTACCTCACATTCATTGCACCATAGTTGTGGGGACCCACTTGGTCCTACAACATTCCTGGGGCGTAATGGATTTGGCCCTCCCGCTTGCATATAATCATGAAACAAGGTACACTGATCTTTTGTGTGCCCAGAACCCTTACAATGTATACCCCATACATCTGTGTTGAATTCCTTTCCATTGTCTCTACGAAAATTCTAGATCTCCAAGTGCATCGCCTCCAACTTATTTTGGATTTGCAGTGTTCCAAATTGGTCATCAGGTCTGGGCGTAGCTTCCAGTTTCATATCAACTTCAACGGCTTTGGCTTGAGATTTAATCTTGTGTTGATTCATAGGCCCGCGTAGATGTGGCAACAACATGGCGATAAACCATTCCTTATGCTACTTATCATCATAGATAAATCCTCCCTTGCTGATAGTGTGCTTCAGTCACTGATCTACCTCCCAAATGGATTTAGTTGGCCCTTGTTTGATATCTTTCAACTCTGTTATGAATTGTGAGTAGGATTTTTGTTTTCTAAGATTCTTCTTCAAAGCATCCTTGATCTCGTCAATAGTAGGGTTAGCGTACTGAGCCAGATATCACATAAAAAAAAATCTAGTGCACGACCTTCAAATGCTATATCTAGCTGCGCTTTCTTGACAACATCGGTGGTAACATTTTTCACAGTCCATACTACATTGGCAACAAACCAAATCCTATCCATGTCCTCATCTCCCACACCCTTGAATGTAGGTTGCTTGATATGCACATCAATATCTTCTCCTGGTGGTGGTGGTTGTGGAGTAGGAGATGGCTTACCCCTGCACCAGTTCGACTGTGGAGTAGCATTAGGGCTACCCTCGGCGTGCATAGCCTCACCGCTCTCTATATCAATGTCAAGTGAGTTTCTCATAGGGTTGTATACAGATTTGTCTCCTCTTTGATTAACCCGATAATAGTTTCCACTGCACGTAGTGCTTTCTAGCTTGTTTGAGGTAATTCACTCAGTGTGACTACACAAAACACCGTTTTCACACAACATCATCTTAATTAGAAAAGGTAGAGAGCATATGAACTTACCTCCCAGTCCTTTGAAGAACCTTCTTTCAGCTTTAGAATATGACAGAAACTGATCTATTGCAAACTCTGTGACAAACCCACCCAAAATGTTGTCAACCCAACGATCTATAGTGCGAGTGATGGAGTTATCAATTTTCTCTAACTGTTGGATGAAATTAGGTGTCCATTGAGTGACCTTATCATCCTTCCAGCAGATTTGGAACTCATATAATCTTGATAACCACTCTTGTAATTCTTGTGCAAAGGTCACAAAGAAGATCTCGCAAACCTTTGTAAAAATATACTTTTGTTTCCAATCTTCAGTAGACAACTTCTTAATTTGTTTTCCTTAATGGAAAATTCTTGAATATTTTTCTCGAACCAGTCTTTTAACTCAGGCTTTGATGGCCACCACATCACCTAATCTCTCTCAAAATGATCTCGGCCCCAGCAATGGAACCATTTTTTGGCTTGAGGGGTCCTGACCTAGGTTCAGAGTCAAACTTAACCAACAAAACCCTCTTAATATTGGCCCTTTCTTCAGTGAACTACTTGAGCAGGTCAAAGTCTCACCCAAAGTAGTATGGGGGGTGTTGGAACCAGGTTTCCACATCCTGAAAGAGAATTAAATGATGTGGGTGTCTTCAGATCTATAATACTAGTGGGCAACCCTTCGCAATAGAAACCCTAACCAGGCACATCTATGTCAAATTACACAGGTTATCTTGCGCGTGCACAGATAAAGCTTCGCAATCCCTTCGATGGTATTAGTAAGGTGATATCCAGTTGTTACATTAACAGATCTATTCATTCAACATTCATATAAGACAGAAAAGAAGGTACGCAACCGATCCAACCACAGACAATATAATTAATGCAGTAAATAGAAATAATACACAGAAACAGATCATAAAGCGAAGTAATGATACAATTCATACTCCAAATTATCCAAAACACTTATTTATTCATTCACAGTTTGTAATTTTCTTACAATACTTCAGTTCCATCAGTGCACATAGCCAGCGGGGTCCGGACACAGTAGGACTAAGGTCTTCATGCACACAGCCAGCATGAGCCTTCTATACCAAGACAAATTCACTTCACAGCTCAGAACATCATTATCTTATCAAAACTTACTTGGAACTTATCCATCCTACTCGATCTAGAATCCTATTTATATCTTTAGCATGCAATCATCTAAGGTTCGCAAACTATGGTTTGCGACCACTAGTTCTACCCTTTTTCCCATTAAAGGTCATGAAGGGGCTTTGACCTACCCCAAAGCCCAGTTACTTGTGACTCAAAACTGCAAAAATACTATATTTTTATCAAAATTGTGGTCCTAAGGGACCCCACTCCAACAAATATATATGAAGTTGATATTCATATAGTTTAGTTAACATAGACCTTCAAAGAATTTATGTAAATAATATGTTAAAATATTTTTGAAAAGTATAAGGTTTAAACATCTTACTCACATTTTTTTTAATCTCTAATTACTTTACAGGTAATTATATTAAGTCATATGGACGACTAATTAAACATGCACAACATATTCTTTTTTCTTCCACATTGCTTTTCTATTTAAAGATTTTTTTTTTAGGAGGACATGTGTTAACTCAAAGTTGAGCACGGTCATACTTACACATTGCCTTCACACTGGGCTATATAATGAGCTTCTTGGCTCAATAAACCATGAATTTTGAGTAACCCACTTAAAGCTACTATGAACAAAATTTAATTTTTATCGAATTATTTGATGTACAAATCTAATTCCCAATTTCCCTATTTTTTTGGCAGGGCGAATTTGGTAACTTGCCTTTTACTACTCTATATTTCGTAACCAATTTGAATTTATTATATGGGCAGTTGTAAAGAAAAACATATTTAAGGTAAGTTTGATGTGGTTATAAAATAAATTTGATATCCTTTTCAATAAGGACGAGTTTAATATTCATGGTTTAAGGGTTTTGTATATAATATTTGTACGTAATGCAATTTATTTAAGGTGATTTCATTAAAATAATCTATGTGTTGTTGCCTTTAGGTGTTTCTATTACATTTTTATTTATCTTTCGTTTTATCATTAATAAAGGTATCACAATAGCTTAGGGAACAGCATTGTGTGGTTTTAGAAGGGAGGATGAGTGAAAATGAGGTTTGAATGCCAAGTCAAGGTGACGTGAATTTAGTATATTATTATTGAGTGTAGGTTAAGGAGTACATAAATTGAGATAAGTAGCTATATGAATTATGGAACATAGACAGAGTCAATGGTACTAATCCCTAGTGAAGGGGAAAGCATGTTATGAAAAGTAGTAGTAATGTGTGAACACCCTAAAGTGTTTTCTCCAAGTAGTAAATCTTAGCCATAGGTAGTAATAAGTATGTATTCCTAAAGGTTGTTGTGAGACCTATTATTCAAACATACATGTTTTATTGTTGTAGCATATGATCTTGTCCCTCTCATGTCTTGAGAGGATGGAGGGTCAAGTTGTGTAACAAACCACTTGAATAGGTACAAAGGTGGAAATTTTACTTGTATGTTAGTTTGAGGTTAGTTTTTCCTAAGACATATTAGTCTACATGACATACCTATTGTAGTGTTATGGCTCATGGAGATATGTATGATTAAGATGTAGAATGGTCCACCTTCCTTTCTTGAGGGGGGAATGTGATATATCCATGCGTAAGATGGTTGATGAACCATGTACTAGAAAAAGTTTTCTAAAAGAGTAGGAGATAAAAAACCCACCTGATTTACCCATGGATTCCTCTTAATGGTAACTTTTTTATATGGACTTCAACGAATATATTGTGACCAAGTTAATTTCCACAAATTTTTATGAAATAGTTAGGGTAATTAGCACTCACTGGTAGAGTCGATTTTCATTAACCAATTTAGAACAAATTTAGAATTGGTGGTTTCCTAGCCTGATATTTCTATATCTTATAATATAAATGATTTAAAGAAATGATAAATAGTATGTATTTAAACTAAAAATAATTTATTTATTACCAAAAACCAAATTTTCGACTAAAATTTCTTAAATAATTTAAGGTGGCCATGTATTACTATCATTATATATTTATATCATGTTTTTATTAATTTATATTTTTATAACATGATCAACAACAATTAAATTCAATGGTTAGGAGCCATTTCTTTATTACATCATAAGTTTTTACAGCAATGGTTAGGAACCATTTCTTTAGTGTTGAAATGTGTAACTAGGTCTGGTATTCATAAATATGAAATGTACTTTTTATTATTGTATATTGTAAAAAGAAACAACATTTATTATTTGTATTTTTGTAGCATGGGTTTCATGCTCAAGGTATTTTATTTAGAGGTCAAGCCCCCATTGAGTGCTTCTAGGGTTTGTCCTAGGGTCAATAAGTCAAAATAGTCATCATGATATGAAGAACACCCTATCAGGCACATTGTAACTTGTAAATTGAATTATTTTTGTATTTAAAAGTGTCAAAATTCCCTCCAAGACCACGTCTGCCTGACAACTAAGAATTTGGCCTCATTAGGGCATGTCATCCTCCTTGGAATCCTATATATAGGAGGAAACTCGGCCTCTTATGGACACCCACTCATCTTCTCATAATCTAAGTGAAGGAGAAGTAGAAGAAGGCTAGCAAAGAAGGAAGAAGGACGAAGGGTGAAATTGTGGTTTGTTTCTCTCTCTCTCTCTCTCTCTCTCTCTCTCTCTCTCTCTCTCTCTCTCTCACACACACACACACACACCCACACACACAAACACACACAAACACACACACACACACACACACACACACACACACACACACACACACATGCGAAGAAGGGTCTAGGGTTTCGATATTGTAAGATCAAACTTGAGAAAATTGGTGGAAGAAGGTCGAAGAAAGGTATATTAGGTCAAATAAAAGCCATAGAAGAAGGAGAAACCCAATAAAAGGTCAAAGGAAGCATTGGAAGCCCTGAAAATTCTCACACGTATGAAAGCAAAAACTCTTGCAAGGGCCAAAAATTTCAAACCTATAGTGGAGGCTGAAATTATGTAGCTAGGGGTCAAAGTTGTGCAATTGGAAGAGATTTGAAGGGAAGCACATCATCAATAAGGTATAAATTTATCTCGGAATGGTATTTTCCTTGATCTATAGATATTGGAATTCGTCATTTGAATCAGATATAATAAGAGAAGATATTTTCGTTTTTCCTCTCAAGTGGAGAGGTTTTGGCCCTGGCTTGCAACCTACATCCTCTATTCTTGTGTATTGTTGATATTCTTGTTTTGGTATTTTCTTGATGATAAGAAAAACATAATAATAATATAACAATATATTAATCAAGAAAAATAAAAATACATCATAAGAAGTTATCAAGCTTAAGAAAAATCATCCTAGTTTCATCCCTGTAGATTTCTCAACATGGTATCAGAGCTAAGGTTGGCTAAGGGCATGGTGAAGATTAATACATCCTTGAAGAAATATTTGAAGCAGTGTTCTATAGTAGCAAGTCATCTCAAGAAAGATATACAACCATTGTGCAATATCCTATTATCCATCGATATTAGTATGCTCAATACTTCTACAAAGGATGAGGCATTATTTTGAGCACTTACAAGAACATTTGAAGAATCTCAAAATATTTGGGTAATCGACAGTGGAGCATCAAGACATATGATATCTGAACATAGACAAATAAATATCTTATCAAGAGGAAAATATTCCTACTCTGTTGAAGTTGGTGATAAGAAGAGATATCATGTAAGAGGAATTGGATCAATGTCACTAGAGCTGGAAATGGAGGAAACATCCATCTCAATAACATTTTGTTCATACCAATTTTGTAAAAGAACTTACTTTATATTTCATGTCTAGAAGATAAGGGAGATATAGTCACTTTTATAGATGGAAAAGTTGTGGTTTGGGATAAAAACTCTAGAGTAAACATTGCAAAGATCATGGGGATTTGTGAAGGAAGACTCTATAGATTGTTTACCCCTATCTCTTAGGATCTGGTTCACATTGAAGTAAGTCCATGAGAAATTTGGAATAGACGTTTTGGACATATCCACTTCAAAATATTACCAACTCTAAATTCAATGGTGAATGGAATCCGTGAACTCAACTAGGATCATGAAGGAGTATGCAAGGGATGTGCATTAGGTAAAAATGTTAAAAAAACATTTCGAAGCACTCCTTCAAGGTCAAAAGAAGTCATGGATATCATTCATTTTGATTTTTGTGGTCTTGTGTCTACAAAGTATCTTGGGGGTCATCTATTTCATGTAACATTCATTGATTTCCATTCAAGGAAAACTTGGATCTATTTGTTGAAGTCCAAGGATGAAGTATTTGACAAATTTCAAGAATTCAAAATTGAAGTAGAGAACCTTACAGAAAGGAGGATAACGGTACTAAGTTCTGACAATGGAGGAGAGTACAAATCAAAAGAACTCATAGCTTTCTATAAGGAGGTTCGGATTAAGAGGGAGTTTATTGTCCCATATAATCTTGAACAAAATGGAGTTGTTGAATGAAAGAATTGATCAATTGAGGAAAGTGTAAGAGCCATGTTACATGATCAAAACTTGCCTAAATTTCTGTGGGTTGAAGCAACAAAAATGGTTGTGTATTTTCAAAATTGAAGTCCTCACAGATCTTTAAACAACATGACACCCGAGGAAGCATTCACTGGGAGAAAACCAAGTGTAGACCATCTCTAAATATTTGGTTGTCCTTTCTACATTCACATTATGAAAGACGAAAAATAGGTTAGATCCTACAAGAATGAAGGGTATATTTGTTCTCTACAATAACACCTCAAAGGCATATATTATCTACGTAAATGAAGGAAACTGAATAGAAGTGAGCCGAGACATGATATTTGCTTAAATTATTGCATTCAAGAAATCAAATGACCTCTTGATAGACTCTAACGATGAATCAATTCCAATATTTGAAGAAGAATGCACTAGGGAGGAAGAGAATTAAAATCATGAATAATAAGGTCCGAGTGAGCCTGTACAACAAGTGATCATCCCTCAAAGCATAAAGAGACCTAATTAGTTGAAGTCTACTCTTCTAGATGGATAAGGACATGGAACAACCGAAGGCGTGTCGAGGAAAAGTAAGAAGCCAAAAATGTATTCATGGTATGAAACTTATATGAAAAAGTTAATAGAAGCATAATCATCCACCTATGAAGAGGCTATCAAACATAAAGAATGGAAAGATGTCCTGAATGAAGAATATCAATGAATAATAAAGAATGGATTTTTGGAGATCGTACCTAGGCCTGAACACAAATTTGTGGTAACTTCCAAGTGGCTCTACATGATTGAACATGCAATAGATGGAAGTATTGATAAATATAAGGAAATATTTGTAGCTAGGGGATTCTCCCAATAGGAAGGCATGGATTATGAAGAGATATTTGCACCTACAAAAGGTATACAATTATACGTTCATTGGTCTCTTTGGCAGCATATGTGGGATTGAACATCCATCAAATGTATGTCAAGAAAATTTTCCTGAAAGGTTCTATCGATGAAGAAGTATATATAGAATAACCCTTGGGATTTTAAGTAAAATGTAGAGAGACTTATGTTTGTAGGTTGAAGAAGGTACTTTATGGCCTAAAGCAAGCACCAAGGGCGTGGTATGCAAGGATGGATGCATACCTACAAAGATTGGTCTTTTTGAAGAGTTCTGCTGATACGAATCTCTATATCAAGGTTGTGAAGGATGACCCCATAATCATTCTTATGTATGTGTATGATCTTTTCATGACAAGTTTAGAAGGTCATATTCAAGAGTGAAAAAAGAAACTAGAAATAAAATTATATGTGTTATTTAGTGTTGGATGTTTGGAAAGGACCTAATGAGATTTGGGATCCTCCATGATATCCTGGATGAGTAGAAATCAATAATAATTTTCTTTGAATAGTGTTGAGGTTGAATACATTGTAGCTTGTGGAGTAAGTGAAGAAGTTGTCTAGTTGAGGAAGTTTTTTTCTTACCTGTTTGAAGGCCCTATGGACCATACGTGATAGAATGTAACAAAACCAACTGTATAAGGTTGTTTTAAGACCTAATGTTCCATGGAATGACAAAGAACATAAATAACAAGTGTCTCTTCATACGCAAGTTGGTGTAATATGGAGTGTTGCAACTAAAGTATATCTCTACTAATGAATAGGTAGTTGACAGATTGACAATATCTCTTCCTAATAACAATATTTTATATTTGAGATATAAGCTTGGACGGGTTGATATATCCTAACTAGTTGAGAGGGAGAGATAGAAACATCATTCTTTTCATCACTTAGTGAAGAAATAATGGAGGATTAGGTAAGCATATGGTTTGTGATACTATTTGAGGATGAGCTAGGGCATCCAACACAAGAGTAGTCAGAGAGGAAATTCCTTGAGGATGTGTTATTCCAAGATAGTAATTTTCCTAAAAGGACATACCATGTGAAGACTCAGGTAGGGTATATGCCTTGAGAGACAATCATTATGGAGTTTGTCAGTCATTTGTCTCACCCACATTGTACTTTGATCTTGTGGAGAGATAGAGTTGTTAGTAAAGGCCTTTCTATGTGACAATGTTGGTTGGTATGATGCAAAGAGATAAGATGAAATTATAGATTATGAGATCGCTTACAAATTTAAATCCTCTTATGAGATCTATTCAGTTTGATAATTTCCTTTTACCATTATCAATACCTCTCTAGTTAAGAGGGAGTGTTGAAATGTGTAACTAGGTTCATTCTTCATAAATATGAAATGTAATTTTGATTCTTGTATATTGTAAAAAGAAATAAAATTTATTATTATTATTTTTGCAGCATGGATTTCATGCTCAATATATTTTATTTAAAGATCAAGCACCCATTGCGTGCTTCTAGGCCTTGTCCTAGGGTCAATAAGTCAAAAGAGTGATTTTCATATGAAGAATACCTCGTTGGGCACAATGTAACTTGTAAAAAAAATATTTTTGTATTTAATGGTGTCAAAATACCCTCCAAGAACAAGTCGGTCTAGAAGGTAAGAAGTCCTCCTCATTAGTGCATGTCGTCCTCTTTGGAAACCTATAGATAGAAGGTTTAACACCCTCATCCCACATTTGCTCAAGAAACCAGCCAACCACACTAAACATGTGACGAAGAGTTACTATGATCAGATTTAACCTCCTAGGTGACCTTAAGGAAATGGAATCAATTGAAACACATCACATAGTCCTTCCACATCAGCAACAGGACTCCCAAAAGCCAACCGAATGTCTCAGGAATCTAAACCTTGGGTCCCACTGAGGTTTTACGTCTTCAAACTGCTAGACGTTCCCACAGTATAGGCATGGGTGCATCTGGGAGGCTCTTGACACCCCCATAGCATATGCAAGCATGCGTATAGGGAATTTTTCCCACAAACCTGTGCCAACATCCCCAGGATTTGAGCCAATTTTTCAGGCCCAGAGCCTAGGTCATTACCCAAAATTCAATGACAAGCTCAGACATGAAATATAACAACCAAACAATGGTGCAAAAGAAAATACTAGAAGAAGGATTTGACTGGACCCCTACTATCCATGACAGGAATTTTTTCAAAACATGTCACATATAAGTAATCTATAGATTTAAATAAAAATCTGAAGATAGGGGTCTCATACTTATCTCATAATAAATATGAAGCATTTTTCCTTTCTATCATTAGCTTTGGTATCATCTATTAGGTCCTAGATACATTGTTTATAAATTTACAAATAAAAACATGAGGAGAGACATACATCATCACTGTCATAGTACATGCTCATAACTAGCAAAATAACCATATAAATATCATGGATACATCATCCATAGGACCCACATATAAACCAATACATTTACACATCAAATTCCAAGGAAATGAACTTCTCAATAATGAATGTAAAAATCAGCTGAGGATGAGACTACCACGTTCCACCCAACCATAGATTGGATGAGCCAAATCTCTCTTCAACCAATCACCCCCATGCCATATTCCAAGCATGAAAATGGTACTCATAACCAACCGAAAATAATAAAACATGCATGGATGATACAAGAGCTCTCCACCTACACCGTGAGGAATTTTACTACATCCTAGTCTCTCAGGATTTACCATAATCCACAATCTGATCCAGGGATCACTAGGCCATACATCAAGACCAAATCTCCAGTATTTACCATAAATCCCATCCCAGGACAACTAGGCCCAACAAAGATAAATACACCTTTTGTATTTATTGTATATCCCTCCATTCACTGGCAAGGATTCCTAGGTCCACAAAAGCACACAATCTTGTCTTTACCGCAACCCATAGTCTGGTTCAGGGGTCACAAGGCCAATGGATTTACCATAATCCACAGTCTATTTCATGGATCACTAATCCATGTGTTTTTCATTTTGGAGATCCACCTCACTCGGCTTTGAATTCATCCAGCAATCCATTTCAACCAAACATGAGAACCCATCTCATCAAGGCTATCCAAAAATGGCAAGGCTATGCTGAAAACATTTTCACACATAGAAAAACCCATGCTATGATAGAAAATAACCACATGAAAACCATGCATGCCAAATGTAGCAAGGAAATCACACATGCAAATCAATACCTGCAAAGAATCATGTTGTGGCTTCTTGATCCTTCTCTTCGTTGCTTGCTCCTTCCTTCCTCTTGCCTTATTTTCCTTTCTTGATCCAATGCCAAAGTGCTCCATGAAAACTCTAAGTGTCCAAGTGTGTGTGTGTGAGAGAGAGAGAATATTGACAGAGCTCCAAAACTAAACTAACAAAAGGTACTAACTGATCCTTAGAAGCCTTTTTTATTGATGATGCCTAAATTTTCTTCATTTTCCATTATTTTCATAAATAAATGTGCCAAAATGCCAATTTTCCTTTTTATTGACTTTTCCTTTGCAAATTTCCTTAGCCATAATAAACCAAATTAACGCCCACTAGAATGCTTTTCCCATAATTCAACTTGGAAAAAGTGTCCCATCAACCGTGGTTATTATTTTTTCCTTTATTAACTTTTCTTACATGGAATTTTCTCTAGGGCTGTTACAGAACCCTCCCTCTTCGGGGACACTATCCTCAGTGTTCAACCACACATATACCTTAGAAAAAATGTTGAAAATAAAAGATACTGCCCATGGAGCTTGATAACATCGCTCAATGCAGTATTTACAATGATCACCCTGATGAAAATAAAACCATCATGGAAACATAACAACATGAAAACTATAATGACATGACACATATACCGCTTATTGGAGATTTATAACATATCTCATGGTGGTATTTACATCCATATATATATATATATATATATATATATATATATATATATATATATATATATATATATATATATATATATATATATATATATATATATATATAAACATTACACCAAAACATACACCAAAATATATATCAAATATCATACCAAAACTACTGTGCCTCAATTGAAAAACAAGGAAGGACACATAGCCCACTTCTGATTCATCATGTCCCATGTAGCTTCATCGGGCCCAAAGTGCTTCCATTTCACTTTAACTTTCTCTATTTTTCGATTTCAGAGCATGAGCACCTTTCTCTAGAATATACACTGAGGCTCCGGCTAAGATTTTCCATCTGGCTCCACCTACAATATAGATCAGTCAATCACATGATCAATGTCTTTAACATACTTCTTAAGCAATTATATATGAAAAAAATCATGGTCTTTCACTGTGGAAGGGAGTGCAAGTCGAAAGGCCACTGGTCAGTTCCTCTCAATAACGTTGAAAGGTCCACAAAATGGGGGTTCCATCTTGGCACATGATCCAAACTGCAAGGAGCTCTTCTTATCTTTTATTTTCAGGTACATCTGTTCCCGAAAGTGAAATTCATTAAACATCCTATTCTGATCTGCATAAATATTCTACCTATCCTGCACTGCTTTCAAATTCTTCTTGAGTACCTTTATTTCATATTCCATTTCTACCAACATGTCTAGTCCAATCAATATCCGGCTAACCAAATCACTTCAACTGATGGGGTATTGCAACCCCACCCATACAATGCCACTAACAAAGTCATCTTCAAGGATTCCTGATACATGTTATTGTAGGCGAAATCTACCAATGGAAGATACTCTTCCCACTTCCGAAGCTAATGCATCACATACATCCTCAATTGGTCCTCCAATATCCTATTGAACCTCTTAGTCTATCTGTCTTTATGTGGGTGATAAGCTGTGCTAAAGGCCAACTTGATGCCTAAACCTGCCAACAACTCCTTCCAAGACTTGGAAGTGAACTTTGCATATCTATATGACACAATATTGTTTGGAGCACCATGCAATTTAAGCACATATATGATGAACACCTCTGCCACACTGATAGTGGAATCTGTAGTCTTCACTAGAATGAAGTTTGAAACCTTTACCATCATGTCCACAACAACCATGATGGAATCATGTTATCTATCCGTCTTGGGAAAAAATGTGATGAAATACATGGAAATGACCTCCAATTTCCACTTTGGAATCATAATCGGCTGTAGTAGTCCACCTGGATGCCTACATTTTTCCTTAACCATTTGAAAATCCAAACACCTAGCTACAAAGTCTACCAGATCCTTCTTTATGTTTGACCAATAATAGAATATTCCAATGTCATATCAAACAATGTTTTCATTGCAGATTTGAATTATTTTAACAACAGATTTCATGTATAAATAAGATCGTCAACATAAAGGAAAACAACGAGAATTTTATCTTCTTGAGTTTTGGTATATAGAGTTAAGCTCATGGCTGCTTCTGCAATGTCCAGATTTGATGACGTAAGTGTCGATGTGATTGTACCAAGATTGGGGAGATTGTTTCAATCCATATAAGGATTTATTAAACCTATACACCTTATTCTCCTATCCTGGAACTTCAAAACCAATAGTGAATCTAGCAGTGATTCATCATCTTCAGAAGACAATCAGAAAACTAGAAGCATCAGAGCAATATATGAGCAGGAGCATGAGTTTGATCAAAAAAATATGTTTTCTTATATTTATTTTCAACCAAACCATTTTCAAGAAAAGTAAAAGAGAAACATTTGGTTGAAGAAATGAATCAAGAAATCACTGCCATAGAGAAGAATGAGACTTGGGAACTAGTTGAACTCCGAAGAGACAAAATCAACATTGGTGTAAAGTGGGTATACAAGACCAAAATGAATGAAAAAGGATAAATTGAGAAACATAAGTCAAGGTTGGTTGCCAAAGGGTTCTCAAAATTGTTTGTTATCTTCGATGGTGAAACCTTTGCTCTAGTAGCAAGGTTAGACATTGTCAGAACAATTTTGGCCAGAATAACTCAAAGCAAATGGAATTGTTTTCAACTTGACGTAAAATTTTCTTTGTTAAATGGTATATTGCAGGAAGAGGTTCACATGGATAATCCTCCTAGTTTTGAAGTTATGGGACATGAGAATAAGGCGTATAGGTTGAATAAATCCTTATATGGATTGAAACAAGCTCCCCAAGCTTGGTACTTTCACATCAACACTTACCTCATCAAATGTGGACATTGCAGAAGAAACCATGGGCCAACTCTATATACCAAAACTCATGAAGGTAAAATTCTCATTGTTTTCCTTTATGTTAACAACCTCCTTTATACATGAAATATTATGTTAAGAGAATTCAAAGATGAAATGAAAACATTTTTTGATATGAATGATCTAGGACTCATGAAATACTTCTTATGCATTGAAATTCAACAATCTTCTAATGGAATTTTTGTTTGTCAACAAAAATATTCCACTAACATCCAGCAAAAGTTCAGAATTATCAACTGCAAACCAACTAAAACTCTAATTTCTCCAGGGACCAAGTTGAGAAAATCAGATGGACCACCAATATATTCAACATTTTATAAAATTCGAGTTGGTAGTCTCTTGTATCTCACTGCCACTAGACTTGACATCATGTTTGTAGTTAGTTTTGTTTCCATGTTTATGCAGTCACCCAAGGATTCACATTGGAAGGCTTTAAAAATGATCTTAATATATGTTGTCGGAACAATAGACTATGGTTTGTTCTACACACTTTGAATATTTCTCACTTTCAATATATACAGAAAAAAATTATGCAGAGAGTTTAGATTATCGCAAAATTACCTTAGGGTATGCTTTTAACCTTGGAACCAATCTAATATCATGTGAATCCAAGAAACAAACCATCGTTTCAATATCTTCTATAGAGGTAGAGTATGTAGCTGCAACTTCAATATATTTTCAAGAAGTGTGGCTAAGAAGGCTATTGAAGGATCTCTCAAATGTTCAGGAGAAAAATCTTATTTATTGTGATAAAAAGATCTACAATTTCTTTATCAAAAAATCACGTCTTTCACAAAAATATCAAGCATATTAACACATGTTTTAATTTCATTTGTGAGCTTGGCAATGATGGATATATATTACATGTTTTTTGTGGCTCATGAGATCAACCTGCAGATATTTTTACGAAGCCATTAGGAAAAAAATTATTTCAGTTTCAAAGAGAACAATTAGGCACTGTAAGTGTCAATACTTGTAACAATTGAGATTTGGCGGGGGTTGAGATATTTAATCTCACTTCCTATTAGGTTTTTTCTAGGTGTCATAAGTTAGTTTTGATTTTTTTGAGTTTAGTTAGAACTGTTTGTATTCATTTATTGTTGTTTGTTTTCTTGTCTCTTATACACTTTATTTTACTGATTTTGAATGATGAGAAGAGTTGTTCACTCTATTCCAATTTAAATCTATTCTATGCGTTTATCACATATGCATTTTATAACCCCCCCCCCCCCCCCCCCCACACACACACACACTTACCCTATTTTAAAATCCCTCTAGGTAAATGTGAAGTGGAGTGTTAGTATGACATTACCTGACCTCCAATATTCCAGTTAAGGAAGTGGGGCCGACAAACCAACAAATTTATTGACATCCCTCAAAGACCACAAAACATTAAGAAGGTTGTAAATGACCCTAGATGCTTATTTCTTGAAATGGAACCATTTTCACTGACCTAATAGCCCAAACACATGCAAAACAAGGAAAAAGTTCAGTTATAGGCCTCCAACTGCACACATAGGCTTGCTTCCAAGCAGTTATGACCTAATTTCCCAAATTTAGTGCCAACAGTCTTGAGATATGAGCCAATTTTCTAGGCTAGCCTACATATCACTGCCCAAAACTTCCTATAACTTTCTAGAATCATATTTAACATGACAAAAATGCTAAACATTCAAACTTGAAACCAGAAGTTGACCTAGATTTCCTACAACACACTAGACATTTTGTTATATGTATGGTAAACATGTGAGTTACAAGTCATGAATTCATATATGATATTAAATCTATGAACTTCATCTGAAATTATCCGAGAAGGTCTAATGCCATCTCAATTAGTTTCAACAACACTTGTTAGCCCATGCATCCATCAACCATTCAAATAATTTTCAAATATGAACAATATCCATAGCTAGAGCACATCATATAACCATGTGTATAATCAACATATAACCAAAATACTAATCATGAAAAAATCACCATAAAATCATCATAATAACCCATACATGTGCCCATATATTACATTAGGAAAATAACCGTTATTAGCTTATGAAAAATCCAACCAAGCTAGGGACTTCCTCCTACCACCCGACCATATATTGGGCTAAACCAAATATTTCTTTTAGCCAATCACCTATTGGGCTTCCACTTTGTCTTATTTTTACTTGAAATATCTCATGTTTTTTATGATTATTGTTGCAATTATTTGTTACCTTCCTTGTTTTAACATAATTAAAACATAATTAATTAAGTTTTTTATGTTGCAGGGTTAAAAATTAATTTGATCACGCTTTTATAAAGGCTTTGAACCTGCATTTACCTGCCTACACCATGCAACATATTCCTGCACCATTTTATGTCTTCCTACACTTTGAAGGATTCCTGGACTACACTCACGTTCATACATTAGAGAATGTGTGCAATTATGGTTTGCTACTCCAATATGATTTTCTTGAAATAGAACAAGTTAAAATCCTGTTTTCCTCCAAAATTGGTTGCTATAGCATAAAATCAACAAAGTCTCCCTTGGATGACATCTCAAAATCAATGCAAGAAACAAATTACATTGCCAGTGGGAAGAATTTGATTCTGGAAAAGGAAATGCGGCCATACAAAGCAAGTGGTGAATTTGCGAGCTTTGTTGCTCGTATTGATGGTGCTCTTGGGATCCTGAGGTAGAGGCACTTATTTGCGATGTTTTTGAGCCGATATTGTTGGAGGTTGATCAAATTTACCATCTGGAATGCCTTGCATCCCTTATTCACTACAAGTTCAATCCTGTGAAGACAATCAAGACAAATGTGATGGAGGACATTATACATGCTAGGTCTGGAAATATGAATTGGAGGCCGCTTCTTACTTACCAGTACAAGTAAGGTATATGCTGATCCTCTCTAACATCCGCAAACAGAGACATATTGGGGAAATGTCAATCCTATAGGTGTTATAAGTTGTTATGATGAGGGCAAGTGTACAACTGATACTTTGACGATGGACTATCATCGGGGGGGAAATTTGGATGTCTGCATTGCACATATATTCAACACATATGGACCCATAATGTGCATCGATGATGGCAGTGTTGTTAGCAACTTTGTTTCTCAGGCACTGCGCAAAGAACCTTTGACGGTCTATGGTGATGGTAAACAAACACGGAGCTTTGAACATGTTTCTAATTTGGTTGATGTAATAATCCGTCTAATGGAAAGAAACCATGTTAGACCTTTCAATCTTAGCAATCCCAGAGAGTTCACAATGTTAGAGATTATTGAGGTTGTGAAAGAAACAATAGACTTTAGTGTAAGGATTGAATATCATATGGTGAAGGTCTTACATGGCATATGCGCATTCTGTTGTCTCATCTCCAACAACGTTGACCTCAAGATGATATTGATATTCCAAAGTCTCTGGGAAAAGTCGTTCCTCCGTGTGATACATCTACGAGAAGTTCATCATCACGCAAAGAAGAAGAAGGAAGTTGAATCGCACCTTCCAGCAACAATGTCATTCTAGGAAAAGAGGAACTGTTCACCAGAATCGTTCCCTATTTCAACATTTAGTTTCAAAATTAATATTATTCATGGAAAATTGTTAAGATCGATAATCTACCTTCTATATTTGATTGGATGATTGAAATCCCGAATTGTATTTCAATGTCTATATAAGAGATCTCTTGAAAAAATTAGTCAATTAATTTAGAAGGAATTATGGAATCGATCAATAGGTTGTTGGAGGCATGCACAGGAATAGAGGGAATGCATAGGGGGGAGGAGAAGGTGGTTTTAATGTAGCACCACACATTTATAAGTGTTGGATCGCTCCTCTTGTCTTGCTGGAGCTAAGCGTTTGTCTGCATAATGTAAAGATTGATCTCAGGAATTAATTGAAGCAATTTCGAGCATGCTCTATTCATTTATTTGTTGCACCTCATGGTTTTAATTTCTCTGTGAATCGGTTATGCATATAGCATGTGAGCTAGCTGGGTTGGCCACCAGACTAGCCTAACACCGCTTTGCATATCTTAAACTAATTAGCATTTAAATTATTATTTACTATGTGTATGAATTTATATTGCAAGGTCTAATTATTTTCATTCTCTTTCAATTTTCAAATTGATGTCATTTAATTTTCTTGCAACTATAGAATTAATCAATCTACCACATTACATATTGTGCTTTCACTCTAAGTAGAATTAATTGATTTACCACATTGTGCTTGCACTCTAAATATTTATTCAAAGGGTTGCATCCCTCCATATATGTAACATGCAACTTGAATCAATCCAGACCCATTTAATGTATATTCCAAAACCTGAGGTTTCCTTGAGTGTTTATGGGCTAGAGGTATTAACGCGTGTATTCAATCCACTCTTGCAGAACCCGTGCATCATTGAGGAAGCAACAATCACATATAAATAGTTTTTATCTAAAATCCATGATGGAAATTACGTTATGTTGGAAATGATAATACTTATTTTCCATTAAGCTTCTAGACAGTTTTATAAGGTTAACCTTTGGGGACAAGGAATGCGAGATATTAATATTAAATCAATTTCTATTATAAGGTCATTTACACAGTGAATTTATTTCTCATGTTGTTTATTCTTTCAGGTTAACTTCACACAAAATTAGTGAAAGAAGAATTAGTGCAGGAAGAATTAGTACAGGAATAATGGTTTTGTATCGCTTTTGAATTTACTCCAACATTTATAGTCTTTTGATATTGTGTCGACACTGCTTGGTTTCCAGTTCTACTTTCCTTTTTGTTTGCTCGTACTTTGAATTTCCTTTCACATTGACAGTATATGATTACTTTTATTTTTTGCATGATTTTAATTGTTTGGATTGGTGTTTCTCGAATTCTCTTTTAGTGCAGGATTTCACTTATTAATGCACAAGATAGACTAGAATTTGTTTTGGAGGTTACTAGGGGCTCTCTGTAGCATTTCCAATGTTGTTTCACGAAGTTCACGAATTATCCGGATTGAAAATTAAATGTTGGTACATTTATCGACCGTATACTGCACCCAACATTTTGGCACCATTTCCAGGGAGACACTTAGGGGATTGACCTTGGTGACTTGTTGCATTTGGTTTTTTCCCTTCACCTAGTTTCTCTTACAATTTTATGTTCTCTTAATTTATTTATTTCCTACAATGTTGCTTTAAGGTTTCTCATTTTATCTAATGTTGTAAGAACACTTCGCCCTACACATATATACACACACTATTCATGTGCTAACAAATGTACTAGTGGGCTTGTTAAAAACAGGAAAATGGTATTTTTGGGAATCATTCAATGAGGAATTTTTATGCTACTACAAAGACATAAAACTCATCCAATGAGGAATTATCAAGTGCATAATTTAACATTTTTCTTGAACATAAAAATGATATTATAAAATCTTTGATTTTGAAATTGGATTATTTGGAGGAAGAGTTGAAGTAGGATGAAATCCCACCACTTATATTTTGCTCCAACTGTAGAAAGAAACACTTCCTTGGAAAATTTCCACTTAGTAGCCTGAAAATTTGCAAAATTTGTGAAGAGGATCATCCAACAGAACATTGCCCATCGCTACCAAGATTACTGCAGGCACTGAGGGAATCAAGTAAGGAATCAAATCGACTACCAAGTACAACTCAAAACCCATTATCATTTGATACTTGGAATAATGCTTATTTTCCTGAGCAGGTTTCCCAACAAGTTTATAATCCTGCAATTTCATGGAAAACTTTCAATCCTCCCCTAATTGAATATCCTACTTCATGGCCACAGTGGCCCTCTCCTTGGCACTCTTCTTCGATCCATATATCTCCATGGCCTCAAGAATCAGTTGGATCCTTATCTTTAGGGAAATATCCCATATAAATTCAGTCATATGAGCACCAATAACAACCTCAATTTCTTTCCAATACACCATTAAGTTATCCTCATCCATGGTCCCAGTTGCATGTGAAACCTTACACTAGCCTTAATCCATACCCTACTCCCTATCCTAATCCTTACCCTACTTCTTATCCTTACCCATACTCTAGCTCTCATTCAAACCCTAATCCATACCCTAATCTATACCCTATTCCTTATCCTTACCCATATCCTAGCCCTCATTCGAACCCTAGCCCTAATCCTAGTCCAAACCCTAACCCAAATTCTCAGCCTAGTTTAAGCCTTAGTCCAAACCATACATAAACCCTAATCTAAACCATTAGGTTGCACAATAGCTTCAAACACCTATTTTTCCTGTTGATTCCCATGTTGAACAAAATGCTACATATTCCATGTTTGGAAAGGGAATGAATTTTGAAACTCCCCCCATTACTGCAGAGCATTCACCCCGGGAAGAGCATTGAATCCTGGTTTCGATTAGTCATCAAGCCACCTTATTTCCTCATCATTCATAAACTCTTGGTACCATATCAATTGAAGAAAATGGTTTCTCATGCTTTTGTATGTCTTGAAGTCTATACTTTAAAACTAAGTGTTAGTATCATCAACATTTTGTTACGCACATGGCTTCATTGGAAGTACACCTACACTTAAAGGTGATATTTATTTCTTTAAAAATAGGGTAGGGTAATACGATAATAATGAATAGAGATGTATAACAACACTCTTGAACTTGTGATTCCTTAAAAGAAAAACTTTTGAAATTTCTATTATCATGCACTCTTGTGGGTAGACTTGTCAGAGGAAATTCACTCTCAATACCTCATATTTTAATGTGAATTTGATTATGTATTAACATGTCAGTAAAGGATATTGTTATAAGGTACATGTAATACTTTTCTCCTATCCTAATAAACTATCATCCAATTTTTTTTTTTAAGTCCTCTTCGAAGGAATCAATATAAAACCTCCTATGGTGGACCACACCTACAAAACTCTAAATAAGATTTCATAAAGAACCCTGGCATGATCAACTCAAGGAATATTTTTGGTTATTATCTAAGATTTCTTTAAATAAGTTCTTAGGGTAGCATGATTGCTAACGAGTAAATAATAGTAATTAAAAACGTTTCACGCCATCTTGCACTCTTAAGGAGTATATTTTCTTCCCCGCCTACTAAGTAACCCATTCAAGGTTAATTATAATAGGATTTTTTCTAGAAAAAACATAAATAAATCAATTGAGGGATAGGAGGTCTCATTGTGAGCTAACCTACTATGGTCATGGGCCCTAAAAGGAATGACATTACCAAACTAGTCACTAAGCCAGGGTAATGGCTTTCAGTTGAAAATCTAAAAGAAAATAGGTCTCATCACGAGCCGACTTGTTCATTCCTATTAGTTCTTGTGAATCTCATTATTGTTAGCTGGTTACCAAGCCACGACAATAGTCTTCAATTAACTTATAAAATGAGAAAAATTAAATGTTCTTAAAGTGGCTCTGAATCTATATCTAATAGGTGGGACAAAAGCATTTCATGAGGTGAAAAGGTACCCCTATCGAGGCTATAGACGCCTACTGGCAGCATGGCCATGCCTATGGAATTAAAGTTAATATTACTCTATGATTTACTTGTTTGTTTTTGCCTTTCTCTGAACTCACTATTAATATCGTGGAGAATGGCTTTAAAATCCTTCTGTTGTTATACCTTGGAGTTCTATCTTTTTGGAAAGATTCTTATGAGCGTAGGACCCTTAGTGCAAGTAGCTCATTATGTCAGACAAGAGAAGCTTCAACTATACATGGATAATGGTAAAATGGTTATTGCGGGAAGGTATTACTATGTCTACTTTTGAAACCTTGTTTTTTAAATCATGTCACTCATATTTACAACAAGGATATTAAAGTGAAACTTCTGATTAGGGATGCCTCCGAGATATTCTTTTGTAAATTTTAAAAGTTAGCTATTTTATTCAACTAATAACACCATCCTTGCAATTTGATTTTTTCATGGTAGCTTTCGTTTTAGGTTTTCTTTAAATCAGTCTAAGAAAATAAAGAGTCCAGCAGACACTCATTTTTTAGAGCAAGCTTTATCTAGCGCAAGAAATGTGATCACACAGAATTGCAGGAACATCAATTTGAATGCCTACAAATGTTTCTAATTTTGTTTTTTGCGAAGGAGTGGTAGTACCATATTTCCTTGCATGAAGACATGCAAGATGGTCAACATGGGGGGTTGTTGGGCTTCCAATTTGTCTTATATTTACTCGAAATCTCTCATGTTGCTGATGATTATTGTTGCGAGTATTTGTTACCTTCCTTGTTTTAACATAATTAAAAAATTATTAATTAAGGTTTGTATGTTGTAGGGTTAAAAACTAATTTGATCACACTTTTATAAAGGCTTTGAACCCGCATTTACCTCCATGCACCATGCAACGGATTCCTGCACCATTTTATCTCTTCCCGCACTTTGAAGGATTCCTGGACTACTCTCACGTTCCAACACTAGATAATGTGTACAGTTATGTTTTGCTACTCCAATATGATTTGATGGAATTAGAACAAGTTAATAGAATGTTTAATTTCAAAATTGGTTGTTGCTGCATCAAATCAATGAAGTCTCCCTTGGATGACATCTCGAAGTCAATGTAAGAAACATATTACGTTGCTTGTGGGAAGAATTTGATTCTGGAAAATGAAATGTGGCCAACAACAAAGCAAGTGGTGAATCTGCGAGCTCTGTTGCTAGTATTGATGGTTCTCTTGGGGTCCTAAGGTAGAGTCACTTATTTGTGATGTTGTTGAGCCGATATTGTTGGAGGTCAATCAAATTTACCATCTGGCATGCCCTATGTCCCCCGTACACTACAAGTTCAATCCTGTGAATACAATCAAGACAAATGTGATGGGGACATTGTACATGTTGGGTCTGGAAAAATGAATTGGAGCCCACTTCTTGCTTACCAGTACAAGTAAGGTATATGGAGATCCTCTCCACCATCCACAACTGAATACATATTGGGAAAATTTCAATCCTATAGATGTTAGAAGTTTTTATGATGAGGGTAAGCGTACAACTGAGACTTTGACAATGAACTATCATTGGGAGGAAAATGTGGAGGTCCGCATTGCACGTATATTCCACACATATGGACCTGGAATGTGGATCGATGATGGTCATGTTTCTATCAACTTTGTTGCTCAAGCACTACACAAAGAACCTTTGAAAGTCTATTGTGACGGTAAACAAACATGTAGCTTTCAGTGTGTTTCTGATTTGGTTGATGCACTAATCCAACTGATGGAAAGAAACCATGTTGGAACTTTCAATCTTGAAAATCTTGGAGAGTTCACGATGTTAGAGCTTGCTAAGGTTGTGAAAGAAACAATAGATTTTAGTGCAAGGATTGAATAACGTATGGTGAAGGTCTTACACGGCATATGCAAATTATGTTGTCTCGTCTCCAACAACGTTGACCTCAAGACGATATTGATATTCTAAAGGCTTTGGTAAAATTCATTCCTCCAAGTGATACATCTGTGAGAATTTCATCATCACGCAAAGAAGAAGAAGGCAGTTGAATCACACCTTCCAGCAACAACATCATTCCAGGAAAGAGGAATGATTCATTAGAATCATTCCCTATTTCGAAATTTAGTTGCAAAATTAATATTATTCCTAGCAAATTGTTAAGATCGATAATCTGCCTCCTATATTTTGATTAGCTAATTGAAAGTCTGAATTTTATTTCAATTTCTATATAAGAGATTTCTTGAAACAATTAGTCAATTAATTTAGAAGGAATTATGGAATCGATCAATAGGGAGCCGGAGGCATGCACATGCACAGAAGGAATGCGTAGGAGGGAGGAGAATCTGGCTATGATGTAGTGCCACGCATTTATAATCGGTGGATCGCTCCTCTTGTATTATTGGAGCTAAGTGTTTGTTTTCATAATGTAACGATTGATTTCAATAATTAATTGAAGCAATTTCTAGCATGCTATGTTCATTTATTTGTTGCACCTAATGGTTTTAATTTCTGGGTGAACTAGGTTACGCATAGAGCATTCGAGCTGGCTGGGTTAGCCGCTAGACCAGCTCGACACCGCTCTAAATCTCTTAAAATAATTAGCATCTAAATTGTTATTTACTGTGTGTGAATTTCTATTTCAAGGTCTAAATATTTTCATTCTCTTTATGTTATCAAATTGATGTCATTTAATTTTCTTGCAACTGTAGAATTAATCAATCTACCGCATTACGGGTTGTGCTTGCACTCTAAATATTTCTTCATAAGGTTGTGTCCCTCCAGAGCTGTAACATGCAACTTGAATCCATCCAGACCCATTTAATGTATATTCCAAAACTTGAGGTTGAATTGAGTGTTTATGGTCTTGTGGTATTAAAGCATGTATTCAATCCACTATTGCAGAACATGTGCATCATTCTGGAAGCAACAATCACATATAAATTTTTGTTATCTAAAAGCCATGATGGAAATTATGTTATATTGGAAATGATAATACTTATTTTCCATTAAGCTTCTGGACAAATTTATAAGGTTAATATTTGGGGACAAGGAAGGCGAGATATTAATATTAAATAAATTTATTTTATAAGCTCATTTACACAGTAAATTTATTTGTCATGTTGTTGATGCTTTCAGGTTAACTTCACACAGAATTAGTCCAAGCAGAATTAGTGCGGTCAGAATTAGTACATGTATAATGGTTTTTTATTGCTTTTGAATGTATTCTAGCATTTACAGTCTTTTGATATTGTGTCGACACTGCTTCGTTTCCAGTTCTGATTTCCTTTCTGTTTGCTCGTACTTAGAATTTCCTTTTGCATTGATAGTATAGGATTTGATTTTATTTCCCACATGACTTTAATTGTTTGGATTGATTTTTCTCGAATTCTATTTTAGTGCAGGATTTATTTTATTAATGCGCAAGATAGACTAGAATTTGTTTTGCAGGTTTCCAGGGGCTCTCTCTGGCATTTCCAGTGTTGTGTCTCGAAGTTCACGAACTATTAGGATTGAAAATTAAATGTTGGTACAATCATAGACCTTATAATGCACCCAACATCACCCCCATGCCATATTCCAAGCATGAATGTGGGATCTCAAGGGATAAAAAAATACATAATCAAATAGGGACTCCAGAGGTTAAACCGCCTCCACCCTCAAACTACCATGATTTCACCTAAACCAGTCCTGAGATCACAAAACCAAACCAAGCTTGGATGCCTCATAATTTCTTCACCATAATTTGAGGTATTTTCCTATCTCCACCCACCTGTTGAGGTCTTCCCAGAAAAAAACCATCTCCACCCCCCAATGCTTGGGAATTTTCCTTAGACTACCTCACCCGGTTCCAAAACCTTTCGGAAATTTGAATCTCAACCGAGAGTAAATTCCATAACACCATGGCTTTCTAGGAAATGACAAGCCAGGGATGAAACCAATGTCAAACCAGGAAAAACCCATCCCAATGACAACAAATGAACCAAATAAACAAATGTGTGAACCATGCTTTCACACCTTAGCTAGGAAATCACACATGCAACCTGTTATCTACAAAATCCTCCTATTGAAGTTGTTGATCCAACCTTTTCCTTGCTTTTCTTTCCTTGTTATTTTCCTTCCCTTTATTGCTTGATTTCTTTCTCATATTGGGGCTCTCTCTCTCTAACACTATTCTCAAGCCAAAACTGACAAAAGTTAAACAAAAAAAAATGCAAACTGATTCTCTGATGCCTTTTTATCATTGATGTGTCATTTTTCTTTATTTTACTTATAATTTCCTTAAGTTGAAAATCTGTGTCTCTTCACCTTCCTTTTCTCCTATTTTCCTTTATTTCTCATAAATAAATGCCAATTATTACCTCTTTTCCTTTGAAAATTCCTTTGCCAATTTCCATAGCCATAATTAAACCAAAAGTGATGCCCACTATTATGATTTTCTCAACATTCAACTTGGAATATGTGTCTCATGACCTTCGTCTTATTTTCATTTATAGGGAAAATCAACCAGGGGATGTTACAAACCCCTTCCCCTTACAGGAACACCATTCTCTATGTTATTTGACACATATGACTAGAAAACCACTGCAAAAAAAAAAACATATTGTCCATGGGGATTTATAACATAGCTCGATATAATATTTACAATGACATCCTGCTGAAAACAAAAATTCATATTGCTTATTTAGATCTTTATAAGATAGCTCATTATGGTGTTTACAACCATATATATATACATATTCTAGCCAAAACCTCAATGCATATTGCAATGGAAATATCTCATGCTATGGAACTAAGCAATAGATCAAGTTAAAGTGCAGTTGAAGCACTTTGGGCCCAATGAAGCTACATGGGAGATGGTTGATCAGATGTAAGTCTTGTATATTTCATTATTTGTTGGTTCAAGAAAATAGTTTTTCGTATATATATATATAGACATATATATATATATATATATATATATATATATATATATATATATATATATATACGAAAAACTAGTTTTTTGAGACCAGCAAATAATGAAATATCTGAACATACGATCAGCCATCCCATGCCTTCGTGGGCTAGTGGTTCAACACACTGCTGATGCATTGCTTAGTTCCATAATAATTACATTGCAATATGCATTGAGGTCTTGGCTAGAATTCTCCCTCTGGTTCCACCTGTAATAAAAACCAATCAATCACATGATCAAAATCATCCAGATATCTCTTAAGTAATGAAACATGGAAAACATCATCGAATTTCACTATCAAGGAAAGTGCAAGTCTGTAGGACACTGGTCAAATCCTCTCAAGGATCTCAAATGGCACATAGGATTGAGGTGACAACTTGGCACATGACCCAATCCTCAAGGAGCTCCTCTTGGTATTGATGCACAAGTACACATGTTGCCCAACATGAAACTCCTTAAATGCCTATGTTGATTTGTATAACTCTTCTTCCTATCCTTTCCTGCCTTAAAATTCTTCTTAATCACTGCATTTCCTATTCCATATTAGCCAACATATTTGGTCTAATAAATACCCTGCTCATTCGATCGCTCCAACTTATAGGAGTATTACAACTCTGCCCATAAATAACCTCAAATGGACTCATCTGAAATGACTCTTGATACCCAAATTTTTATATGCAGCTCTACTAGTGGAAGATACTCCTCCCACTTCCTCTATTGATGGATAACGTACATCCTCAACATGTCCTAAAGAATCTTGCTAAACCTCTATGTATGTCCACCCGTGTACAAATGATAAGTTGTACTGAAAGAAAACTTTGTCCCAAAACCTACAAACAAATTCTTCCAAAGCTTGGAAGTGAACTTGGCATCTTTTTCTAATATGATATTCTTGGGAACACCATGAAATCTCACTATCTGCCTTATGAATATCTAAGCTACCCCACTGGTTGTATTCATAGACTTAATTGCAATGAAGTAAGCTACCTTACTCAACCTATCAACCAAAACCATGATGGAATCATGTTGTCTCAATGTCCTTGCAAAGACTGTAATGAAGTCCATGGAAATGACCTCCCGTTTCCATTATGGAATTAGAATAAGATATAACAAACTACCCAGATTCTTACAATCTACTTTTATTTGTTAACAATCCGTACATCTAGCAACAAACTCAACAATATCTCTCTTCATATACGACTAATGATAAAAATTATTAATTGTTTTTAATATCTTCTGATATCTTGGGTGACCTGAATACGAATTGACATGAAAATCCATCAAAATAATATTCTTGAGCTCACTGTGATCTGGAACATAAATATTGTTCTTGTATCTAACCAAACCATCTACTATGAGATGACAATCCTCAACCCTATCACCTTTACCCTACTTATGTAACTTGTCCCTCAAGTACTACAGATACATGTCATCATATTTCCTTGCCTACAATATATGATCCTACAACTCCCATAAGAAATCATTATTGCAATATGATTCACCTGCTCACTTCTACTGAGCATCTGTAACCTTTTTCTCCTTGGGCTTGATGAAGCCATCTATATTGCCTAAAATTCAGATGGGGTTTATCGAAAAAATAGCTCAGCCTACTATGAAAATTCATCAGAATAAACCTCCTTCCAAGAAGATAATTCCTCCACATATTCAAGGCATGAATGATAACTTCCAACTCAATATCATGAGTCACATAGTTATTCTCATTCTTATTCAACTTCCCTGACTCATAGCATACCACCTTTGCTTCTTGTGTCAGGACTCCACCAAATCCTCTTTTGAAAGCATTTGTACATTCCATGAACGATTTGGATGGATCTGCAAACTTCAAGACTGGAGCATTTTTAAGAAAATTCTTCAACTGCTTAAAGCTAGTTGCACACTACTTACTCCATTCAAACTTCTTTCCTTTCCTTTGCAAACATGTAATAGGATATGAAATCCATGAGACGTTCTTGATGAACCTCCGGTAATAACCTGGTAATCCTATTGATCTAACCTCATCCACATTTCTAGGAGCTTCCCACTCCATGATAGCTCTATTATCTAATATTTTTGAGGTCCACTACTATACTTTCCTTGGAAACAACATTTCCCAAGTAATGAATCTGAGTGTAAAAGAAACTGCACCTGTTAAGCTTGGCATACAGTGGATGCTCTCTAAGCAATCTCAACACTACTTCCACGTGCTATGCATGATATTCCTCATTCTTAGAATATATCGATATATGATCAATGAACACTATCAAAAAGTTTCCCACGTAAATATGAAACACATTGTTCATTAAACACATGAAAGTAGTTGGATCATTAGTAAGACCAAAAGGAACCACCACAAACTCATAATGGTCATACCTAGTATGGAATTATAGATGTCTTATTATTTTATGTGAAATTTATGATAACCTGATCTCAAGTGAAACTGTGAGAACGTTGTTGCTCCCTTCTACTAATTGAACAAGTCATCAATCTGTGAAAAAGGGTACATGTTGGTTTTTAAAGGATACATGTTCTTGATAGTCACCTTCTTCAGTTGCCTATTATCAATGCACAATCTGAGAGTACCATCCCTCCTCTTCAAAAACAACATTGGTGCACCCCAAGGTGACACACCTGGCCTTATGTATCCCTTATCAAGCATTTTCTTAAGCTACAACTTCAATTCCACCTGTTAATGCCTGATCTGGACCTCAGGCTGAAGGAAGGAAAATCAGGGTAACCTTTAAACCATGCTCAGCCTTCATTTCCACACTATTCCCTTACTTCTGAATTACAGACTGATTACAAATGATTCAAAATTACATTAAATAGACTGAAATGTGGGAAATAGATCCATAAAGAAAGGGAGTTCGTTTCACTGAAGTCCGAACATAGGAAAGAGACCAACAACATGCCCCTGAAAGGGAGGGACAACAATACATTTTAACCACTTGGGCAGATTTCATTGATACGCTGGATGAATGAAAAATAGGCAATTTGAAAGACAGATTCCCTTTAAATCATTGCTGAAGAAACCTCTGTTTCATAATTAGCTCTCGGCCCTTTCACTATTGCTTTTCTTTATTAAAAATCTCATATATGCCGAGAAATCCGTTTGAAAACATCAAAACTGAATTTTATGCCTTTAATGAAGAAAATACCCCCTTTGGGTAAAAGGAGCGAAGGGAAAGGAGGTGGGGTTCAAATCTCAATCGCAATCGCAATCGGGGCGGAAAGGGGATGCAACATATAGTGGAGCGTTTGAAAATAAACGTTGCGATGGTGTAATCGCAATCGGGGATCGGAGGAAAGGGGAAGATGTTATTAGAACGAGGCCGTAAAAACTTCCGATGCGATTGGCATAATGGAAATAGGGGTAAAGGATAAGCCAAAGGGATAATGAGGTGAAAAAACAAATAAAAATGTTTCAGCGCTTTTACAAAGGGAAGAATGATTTTTACATTGAAAGAGCGGAGGGCCTTTAAGGTGGGACCCGGGAGTGTAAATCGCAATCGCAATCGGGGCTTGGGAGGGGAGGCTAAGTGTTATACCATGGGATTTCGCCGATGCGATTGGGGATAAGCGACGGGGGAATCATTTATAAAACGAAATAAAATGAAATTTTAATTTTACAAAGGGAAAAGGCCCTTTTATTTGAATGGGTGGAAGATTATATGGTGGGACCCAGAGGTCAATCAGAATTGAAAGCGAGAGGGGAGGAAGCAATGGGCTTTGGAAACGCCGATTGCGATGGCGCGACTACTTGTGGCCGTTTGATCGGATGGACAGATCGACGGCGGAGGTGTAATCGGGGGTTTGCAATCGGCGAGACTCAATCGGTGTAACACTTTACGAAATCGCCGATTGCGATGGAGCGATGGAGTATGGGTCGCCTGATCGTCGATCGGATCAATGGTCAAGATGTAATCGGGCGGGGTTCAATCGGAAGGGACTCAATCGCATCAGAGTTTTTGTGAACACAAGTGTCAATCGAAATGCCATGTTAAGTGTTCTGATTGCGATCGGGAAAGCCAAGGGAACTGGATCGGCGGGGGATTTATAATATAAAACCATTAAAACTTTATTATAAAGTTTAAGGGGTATGAGGGGAAGTTGTTTTATTTAATCGCATCGGATTTTATGGGTTTAAAAGACTTTAACAATGTGATTTGTGTAATCTGATAGGGAAATAAAAGGGGGTTTTATAAATAAAAACATAAAACTTTAATGAAATAATGTTTTAGGAAGAAATGGGAAAAGGGGAAGGGTTAGGGTATAGAGGACCTTTCTTTAATCTAGGCATAGGTTTCAATCCAGGAGTCAGTTTTGAGAATATAATACACCATTGGAAAGCTCTTTCTGGGCTCTTTCTGATGAACACATTTAGACATGATTTCACACTATAAATGTTGTGGAAAACTTCTTTGAAGGGTAGGGAATTGGATTTGTGGAGATAACATCTTCTGAAGAGTGACTTATTACATATGATGACATAAAATTACATAATAGACAATAATAAAAGACGAAGTACCATGTTTTCTCCTCAAAACATGGTTTTGAGGCAAAAATTACATCAAGCTGAATAAACATTTCTTTGATCTCCCCAGATGTTGTGACTTTGAGTTTATTAGATTTCCATCATGACCTTGCTGATATTTATTGACACTTGACCATGATGAGACCCTAAAACCTAATGGAACTAACCCTATGACCCAATAATATGGATTGGGAGTGAAAGTGAACCATGACTGAAGACCATAGAGAGGAGAATCAGCAAGTTCCGCATGAGGGAAACTGATGAAAGACCACTACCATCAATGAATCCATGACCTAACGGAATGGTGAAAATTTATGGTATGGGACTCCTAATATGAAAATGCAAAAGAGTAAATTTGATCACTGATGGCAGTGTGACAATACTGACACTAACACCACCAACTCTAGAGTGCTCATCCTGTAAGTTTCCTTTGATGTTGGTGCTTCTCCTGGTACCAACTCAATAGAGAAATCCGCTTCTTATGAGGCGGTAGCTCTAAAATATTTGCAGGAAACACATCCTAAAACTACTGTAAAACATGACACCTATTCAATAATTCATTATCATCAACATCCTTCCCCTTGTCACTCTAAACATCCACTACAAAAAATACACACCCTTTCCTACAACTGCACTTAGCCTGCATAGTTCTAACCATTCTCATTGATTTATACTTCTTCATTCCCTGCAAGATTCTATTTTCTCCATCATCATCCAAACAATAAATAGACCTCTCATAGTATTCTACCTTGTTCATATGAGTAAACAATGAATCCATACCAAAAATAATGCTATATGAACCCAAAGGAAGCACATTTAGATGTGTTTATGTAGGCATACCATTCAACTCAAATGCACAAGATCTCACCCAATAACGAAATATTCTCCTGGTCCATATAGCGAACTACACCAACCAATCTTTGCATGCACTTATTTATTCAAGACACACTTATCCACTAGTTCAGGACTAAAATAACTATAATTATATATAGGATCAGTCAAAATGGAAACAACCTGATCAGAGAGTTTACCTTCCATATCGATAATGGATGCTTGATGGTCCACCTACTTGTTATCAAGTGTTGTATAAATTTGAGGAATGCTCTGACCAACATCCCCAAATTTTTATGCCTCCTGTGAACTGTAGATCTGAGGCCTACCACCCCAATAAAACGGAAAATCCTTCTTACAATGATGTTTTCTACAAATCCAACAAGGCAACGATTTTCTGCCATTGCCTTTATTTTTCTACTCTCCAGGTCGAGTTCCATGTCCCTTCTCAATTGCACTGAATTTCTTGTAAGGAGAAAATTTTATTTCTCACCTACATCTTGAGGTCTTTCTCGCTTTAGAGCCCATTTTCCTTTAGCCTTATCATTCCATTTTCAATAATTCCTAGGCTTAGACTTATGCTTCGACTGCTCATAACAATGATGAAATTTCCTGATGGCATCCTTCAATGACCAAGGCTCATCATACTCAATCTAATCCTTGAATTCTAATGGCAGTCCACTGATGAATATTTGAACCTTCATCTTCTCATCCTTGAAGTAAGGCATATACCTCAACAACTACAGAAATTTAGTCATGTACTCTTCATCTATCATAGAACCAATCTACAGGTCATAGAATTCCTTAGCCTTTCCATGATAATACCTCTCAGAGAGGTACTTCTTCTTGAATATTATTTTAAAATCAAGCCAACCAAACACTTCTACCTTGATGCCTCTAACACACTTCACATGTTCGCAACAAATATTTATTTTCCCTTGAGATTGAAAATAAATATCATGGCCTTCATGTTCTATGTATAATCATGAAATTTGAATAACTTCTTCATCCCAAGAATCCATGCTTCTACATCTTCTAGTTTCTTCATCTCTCCATCAAAGGTAGGAGGCTTGGCTTTCTTGAACTCATCTAGAAAGCACCCCATCTCACTCCTCCTATAAGGATGAAGGTGATGATGAACATGATATCTCTTTGAACCAAAACTAGGAATAGAACCCATAACCACTACCTCTCCTATCAGGTGTATCCATCCATCTTCCACCTTTGACCGTGTCATCCTTATCCAAACTATGACCTGATCGATACCTACTACCATATGCCCCATTAGTCATTTCCTCGTGTTGATAACTGATCCATGAATGTCCTTGTCTCTACAAATATGCTAAGATTAGAAAGATAACTGCATTGACCTCAGATTTATTTTCCTGAGCTATGGCAAGCCTTTCCTATAACTGAATCATCTTGTGGTTATCTTCCTTGAAACTTCTGATATTTTCCTTCAAGCTTCTAAGTGTATTTGTTATGTCAGGAAAGTAATCATCTCCTTGCTTCTCAGTTGATTTATATGGAGAGTCACGCGAAGTCTAATCCACCATTCTACTCATCATCTATGATTCTATTCTTCTTGTAAACATATCATGATAGATAAAGAAAATAGAAAGATATTCAAGCCATACCTCGATGAAGTTCAGGGGAGGTTATCTCATTTTCACAAATTAGTCCAGATTGGCATGATATACTTGTATATATATATATAATGACACCAAAATTTAAATCTATCGACATCATGCATGATAACTAAAACTATAACATTGACTATATATATGACAACCATAGCCACTACAATGCACACATACGATTAACATGCATGCATAACAATCACATGCCGCCCATCCAATACAAGTTGTTTAAACCTGAAAGCTCTGATAGCAATCTGTAACCCCCGCTCCCCACATTTCCCTACTTTTACAAGTCCTCAGGGTAAATGTGAAGCAAAGTTCTACTATCACATGACCCAACCTGCAATGTTCCATTAAATGAAGTGGGTTTGACAACCAATAACTTTACTAGCATCCCTTAGAGAACACAGACAACTCAAAAGGCTGCAAACTACCCCAGGTGGTCATTTCCTAAGCTGGAAACCTTTTCACTGACGTAATAGCCCAAACATTCACATAACAAGGCAAGAGTGTAGTTATATGCCTCAAACCACATGCATATCCTTTCTTCCATCCTATTATGACATAATTTCCCTAGTTCAATGCGAGTGTTCCAGAGATTTGAGCCACTTTTCTAGGTTGGCCTCCAAAACGCTGCCCAAATGTAATATCCCAAAAGGGAGAATGCAGTAATACTTAAACACAATATAAGAGCTGCAGCAAGATAAACAATAAATCTTAAGAAAACATCAAAATTTACAGAGAAGTTGAGCCATTTTATTATATTGGAGAAGATTCAGTTACACAATGTACAAAATATGAGTAGATCTAGCCAAAAATATGGTCTAGAGTCACCCAAAAAACATGCTACAATAGGTACAACGTAGCTGGAGAGCCACTGAAGCAAATAATACGCTGTCCCTTTAGCAGAATATGAATATATAACTACAGGCTGAAAAGGAAAATGCAGGTCTACTCAAATCTGGAGCTCAGATGATGCCAAGATTCAAGATCTGGCCAAAGTGATGGATTCCCAAGATAACCTAGAAAGGATTTCCAGATCTACAACTTTGGAGAATCACCCTCCTAGGATTTGATCCTTGATCTGCTGGGAAATATAGATCTAAAGCTAGATCTGTTAAATAGATGGTTGAAATATGTTGCAAGATTAGATATAATCTTGAAGGGCTGATCCCTTCTTTATATCTACAAGCTAGAAGCTTTAGATCTAGCTTTTCAATCCTCCAATAATGATTACAACTGATGTAATACAACTGCCAATAGAAACTCAGCTGTGAGGGAAAGAGAGGCCTTCTGCCTGCTGAAAAATGCTGCAACAAACTCCAGGCTGATGGAAAGACTGATGGAAATGTCAGGGGATGATCCCTCATAGGATTACAAGCTGAAATGATAGTAACTTCCTTCCTCCTTTTGGATCTGCAAATTGGACAACGTAATTCCTCAAGGAAATACTGTTGCTAGGAGGTCAATAAATTTTGGCCTGATGCCAGATCTAAAATGAAGCTCTGGGAATTATAATCTATAAGCCCAAGGTGATAGGAATAAACCCTAACCATTTCTCCAGCTGAAGTACTGAAGACAACTTCCACCTTCCAAACTGATCTTTAGAAATCTGCAATTTCTGAATATGAATGTTCTGTAGAAAGTAGGAAAATAGATGTGGCACCAATGCATGATGTAGAATGAAGTACAATACTCTTTCTAGAGCTACTCTAAGAAAGAGGTGGGATTCCCGACCAGGAACACCCTATGCTAAACGACACTTGCAATCTCTGCCAAACAACCTGAGAAAGCAATGGAATGTCACATGACAATTCTATATATGAAAAGATCCTTAACATCAATAATCTCAAGCATGTCTTCATTTTTGCCTTCATCCTATTTATATAATGTTTGAGTCTTCCCATGCCTTGGCCCTCATCTAAACTGCGTTGTGCATGTGGACAAGATCCTCCATCATCTTATCATGAATGCTCCATGATCTCTTGTTTGACCTCTTCAAGATCTTAGTTGATTGTGTCAACCTCCATGATCTATCTCATTAATGAGATATGATTTCCAATTTCATTCACATTAGTAGTTGCTCAACTACCTCATTATGTAGATCTAGGCTTAATTAATCCACATTTACACACAAAAAGTGGAGATTTATTCATATTGAGGATTATGGGTCCCTCCACCCTTTTATTTATTTACTTAATTAAGAAAGTTAAGAACTCTAATATTCCAAATATCAGGTGAAAATTTGGGAATATTACAGTCCTCCCCAGAAAAATGTTGCTTGACCTTAAGAAACTGCAAAAGTGGATGCTACAACAAACATCCTCCCTCCAAATTGCACCCTCATGTGGAAGGCCATCCCATCTATCACAATGTGTCATGCATGTCGAGCTCTAAAGCTGCCTCTCTAGAATGTCTAGAATGGCTTCCAACTAAAAAGTTAGATATCCATCCCTATCAATGAATCTCCAAGTGGCAACCATATAATGACCAAAGCTCTCCTTTATACATGAGATACATAAGATAAAGTGGTTCATCCCCAAAGTGGAAAGTCCCAACTCATGAACTATCTCTCCAACCCATGATACATAGAGTAGATTACATTCATCAATGCCCTCACCATTAGCCATGTTTTCCATGTACGAATTAGACATCACATCATCATAGTGAAAACAAGAAGTAGAGACATATGGGAAAACATGAACAATGTCAAACCATATTCTCGTAATAACAACCAATGTAGCAAAGCCTCCTACTGCCATGCTAGATCATCATGAAAACAAGTAAGAGAGCCATACACTCTCAAAAGAACGCACCCCAATAAGGCATCTTGCTGCCCCATCACATCATCATTATACCATGTACAATGTCATGCAATGTATGGAAAGAATTCAGCCCATACTCTCCCAATAGCAACCAAAGCAACAAGGATTCTTGCTGCCTCCTTGCATTATCATGATGCAAGTCATCGAGAAACAATATAGTAATGGACATGTGAGATGTCTCATCAACATAATACAAACAAGCTCCTTTATGCCACATCATGTGAGAGTTATACTTTCTCCCAAACCCAAGCACATACATGAACATGAAATATATCCCAAATAGAAATTCATGTAAATACATGAGACATATCCCAAACAAAAGTAAATTCAAGGACATAAGATATGACATGTAATTTCCAAAGTCTCTTCTCAAAAACCAAGGTAACCATGCCTTCTTCTTGTGCATTCTATTATTGAGGCATAACGCATGAGGCAAGAAAATATGAACCTTTGGGTAGTAACCATACTCACCCAAGAGCAACCAGTGCAACCATGCTTCTTGTTGGCCTATGTCATAGATATGCAAGTGGTTTGGTAACCCCTTGCTCCATACTATCAACCATTCATCCCATTATGTAAAAACTTGGCATCCTCCCATTGTAGGACAACAACCTCCTCAAATTGATGAAGAACTTTGCACTCCATGAAATGTTGAAGTGCACCTCCAATGAGATCTCTTGATGAGATATTCTTCTCATCCATAGCCTTCCAAAACCAATGAGGTTATGGATCTGCTCCAGGTAGAAGTCTCTCTTTGAGATGTGAGATGCTCATTGAGAAAGTGTCATCAAGAAAGGAGAAAATATTTCTCACCTCAAGATGTCTACCATTCATCATCTTAACCTCCATTTCTTCATGAGTGAAGCTACCTTCAGAATTCTCCAAGAATAATGGGGCCTCATCATTATCATTGCTACTAAGTGACAACGCTGTAGGTCTGCAAGGTAATACATGTAATGTCTCAAAGCAAGGTACAATACTGATCTCATAACTAGTCATTGTACATAGGATCATGCTCATCCCTCCTTCTGAAACTCTACACTTCAACTCAAGAGGTTGAATGTAGTCCATCCATGACAAACTGGGATAGCTTTCCATATCCCCCTTGATTAGATCAAGGGTCCTTTTCATTGTGATAGTTTGCTGCTTCAAATCAGCATTTTGATCTAGCCCTTGGTTATGCATTGGCCCTAATGGCATGCCCCCAAGAGTTTCAATAAAATCTACTGAGACAATAGGTGATGAATGTGTATGCATACCTTGGATCAACTGATATGTGGGAATCTCTTGACAGAACACAAGAGTTCCTCCAACCAAGACAATGGTGTCTCCAACTGCTTGTAAGAGATATGGCTACTCTTCTTCCAATGTACCAGCACTGGAATCTTCCTCCTCTTCCTCATGCATCTCCTGAATCATGAATGGGACTCTATGTGTCAAGAGCTCAAGAATATCTTGAAAGGTTACAAGTGTCTCTTCTCCGGATGTAAGTACTTCTGGAGCTGGTGGTGAATGTAGTGACTTCTTGTCCAGAGTGACAAGAGTGACATTCTCCTTTGTTTCCTTAGGAAATGTCTCTTGGTGGCCCATCTCTGTCTTCTTCACATCAAACTTCTTCCTCAAATTGTGAAAGAAATTTGAATATTTAGTCACCTTTGCATACTCCATGTCACCAAACCACCAATCATTGGCTTCATCTAAAAGATGAAGTGCTACAATATGAACAGCCTCTCCTTTAGCTACAAGATGTAGCCTGAAAAATGCATCTAACTCTCTCCTCCAAGCTCTAACAGTGCTTGAGGAAGATCCATCAAATGTAGGCAAATAGAATCTATTATGCCTATTCCTTCTATTGCTGCTATAGGATCTTCTTTCTTCTTTGATTTTGAAGAATTGTTGGAGAGTTATATTCTCCTTGAATGCTCTAGGCTGTGCTTTGTACTCTTCAAGATATAGGCTGAAAGTCTCATGAGTCTCAGGTTCATTCATTTCTTCATTTCTACACCTTTCACCCTCTCCAAAGAAACTAGGCATAGTGGATCTATGAGGAGATCTAGGATTCTCCGGTTTTCTTCTTTGCTAATAGGAAGTTCTTGGACCTTCCTCATCACATCTTCTTCTTGGATCTTCTTTCTGTCCTTCCTTATTCATTGGATTGACCTCCTTGGAGAGATATTGCATGGATCTAAAGAAAGGAGTGGGAAATTTTTTATCCTCCATGATAGATCTCATCTATCTTCTTCTTCTTTTGATGTAAAAGATGAAGTGTCCACAAGCTGAGCCAAAGATCATGCTTCGATACCACTGTAATATACCAAAAGGGAGAATGCAGTAATACTTAAACACAATATAAGAGATGCAGGAAGATAAACAATAAATCTTAAGACAACATCAGAATTTACAGAGAAGCTAAGCCATTTTATTATATTGGAGAAGATTCAATTACACAATGTACAAAATATGAGTAGATCTAGTCAAAAATATGGTCTAGAGTCACCCAGAAAACATGCTACAATAGGTACAACATAACTGGAGAGCCACTGAAGCAAATACTACGTTGTCCCTTCAGCAAAATATGAATATATAACTGTAGGCTGAAAAGGAAAATGCAGATATACTCAAATCTGGAGCTCAGATGATGCAAATATTCAAGATCTCGCCAATGTGATGGATTCCCAAGATAACCCAGAAAGGATTTTCCAGATCTACAACTTTGGAAAATCACCCTCCTAGGATTTGATCCTTGATCTGCTAGGAAATATAGATTTGAAGCTAGATCTGTCAAATAGATGGCTGAAATATGTTTCAATATCATATCTAAGCTTGAAGGGTTGATCCCTTCTTCAGATATACAAGCTAGAAGCTCTAGATCTAGCTTCTCAGTCCTCCAATAATGATTCTAGCTGTTGCAATACAACTGCCAATAGAAACTGCGCTATGAGGGAAAGAGAGGCCTTCTGCCTGCCAAAAAATGCTGCAATAAACTCCAGGCTGGTGGAAAGACTGATGGAAATGTGAGGGCATGATCTCTCACAGGATTACTAGATGAAATGCTAGTAAATTCCTTCCTCCTTTTGGATCTGCAAATTGGACAGCGTAATTCCTGAAGGAAATACTGCTACTAGGAGGTCAATAACTTTTGGCCTGATGCCAGAACTGAAATGAAGCTTTGGGAATGATGATCTATAAGCCCAAGGTGATAAGAATAAACCCTCACTAGTTCTCCAGCTGAAGTACGGAAGACAACTTCCACCTTCCAAACAAATCTTTAGAAATCTGCAATTTCTGAATATGAATGTTTTACAGAAAGTAGGAAAAGAGATGTGGCACCAATGCCTAATGTAGAATGAAGTACAATACTCTTTCTAGAGCTACTCTAAGAAAGAGGTGAGATTCCCAACCAGGAACACCCTGTGCTAAACAACACTTGCAATCTATGCTAAACAACTAGAGAAAGCAATGGAATGTCACATGACAATTCTAGATCTGAAAAGATCCTTAACATCAATAATCTCAAGCATGACTTCATTGTTTCCTTGATCCTCTTTATATAATGTTTGAGTCTCCCCATGCCTTGGCCCTCATCTAAATTGCACTATGCATGTGGACAAGATCCTCCATCATCTTATCATGAATGCTCCATGATCTCCTGTTTGACCTCTTCAAGTTCTTAGTTGATTGTGTCAACCTCCACAATCTATCTCATTAATGAGATATGATTTCCAATTTCATTCACATTAGTAGTTTTTCAACTACCTCATTATGTATATCTATGCTTAATTAATGTACATTTACACACACAAGGTGGATATTTATTCATATTGAGGATTATGGGTCCCTCCACCCTTTTATTTACTTAATTCATTAAGAAAGTTAAGAACTCTAATATTCCAAATATCAGGTGAAAATTTGGGAATATTACACCAAAACTTCTTATAACTTTCTAGAATCATATTCAAGATGGCGACAATGCTAAACATTCAAACTTGAAACGAAAACTTGACCTAGACTGCCTATAACACACTATATATTTCATCAAACATATGGTAAACATATGAGTTACTGGTCATATGTGATCTTAAATCTATGAACTTCATTTGAAAATCACCAAGAAGGTCTAATGCCCTCTCAAGTAGCTGCGAAAACACTTGTTAGCCCATGAATCCATCAACCATTTAAATCATTTTCAAATATGGACAAGATCCATAGTTAGATCACATCATATAACCACATATATAACCAACATATAACCAGAACATTAACCATGAAAAAAAAACATCAAATAAAAATAATAAACTGTACAAGTTCTCATAGATTACATTAGGAAAATAACTCTTATTAACTCATGCAAAAGCCAACCAAGTCAAGGACTTCCACGTACAACCTGACCATAGATTGGGCTAGACAAAATATGTCTTTCATTGAATCACCATCGTGTGATATTCCAAGCATTAATGTGGGATCTCATGAGATAAAACAAGACATAATCAACCAGGGACTCCAGAGGTTAAACCACTTCCACCCTCAAAATATCGTGATCTCACCTAAAATGGTCCCAAGATCACAACACCAAGCCAAGCTTGGATGCATCCGAATTTATTTACCACACTTTTAGGATTTTTCTTGTCTCCACCCACTTGTTGAGGGCGTCCTAGAGAAAACCATCTCCACCTTAAACCCTTCGTAATTTTCCTGAGACCACCTCACCTAGGTCCAAAACATTTCAATAATACAAATCTCAACTGAGAATAAATCCCATCACACCATGGTTGTCTAGGAAATGGCAAGGCAAGGCTGAAACCACTGGCAAACCAAGAAGAACCCGTGCTAATGATAACAAAAGAGCCAAATAAACAAATGCATGAACCATGCATTCACACCTTAGCTAGGAAATCACACATGAAACCTATTACCTTGAAAATCCTCCTGTTGAAGCTGTTGATCCAACCTTCTCCTTGCATTCCTTTGGTTGTCCTTTTCCTTCCTTCGCTTGCTTGCTTTATTTATTTTCTTGAAGCTCTCTCTCTCTCTAAAACTATTCTCAAGCTAAAACTGACAAAATATAAACCAACAAAATTTGTGAACTGATTCTCTCATGCTTTTTTATCATTGATATCTCATTTTCCTTCATTTTCCTTATAATTTGCTTAGCATTCAAATTTGTGTCTCTTCACCTAAATTTTTTCGTGTTTTCTTTTATTTCTCATAAATAAATGCCAATTACCACTTCTTTTCCTTTGTTATTTTCAATAGCCATAATTAAACTAGAAGTGAGGCCAACTACAGTGCTTTTCCCAACATTAAAGTTGGAATACATGTCGTGTGACCTTGGTCTTATTTTCATTTATATGGAAAGTCAACTAGGGGCTATTATACATTATATATTCATAAGCAACAATTGTAACAAAAACTAAAACAAAATTTAACTATAAAAAATGGCGTTATACAATTTTGATCAATATGGGATCACTCGCAAATTTTTGGAGGTTTGTAGATAGTAATGACAACCTTCATTCCAATTACAATAAATATGGTCTTATTTGTATTTTCCAAAGTATCCAGACGAAGGGAGTTTAAGGATGTATTATTTTAAATAATATGGGTATGATAAAATTTCATGGAAGCCTTCATTCCAAGTCACATGTTAGAGATCCTTTCCATTATGGACGATGTCGTATTACACATTTGTTCCCATTTGAGATCTAGATTTACTTTCTGGGTGAGTTATTTTCAAGGGTGGCCTTATTTGAAATTGTCGCCAAGGAAGGGTATTTCCAAGCCCTCTCCCATTCACTCCTTCTCTCCCTCACCCACTATTGTTGCTCCTTCCAGATGCCCACTAAGCTTCTTACATAGTTACTTATTTTTCCTACTCACATGGGTGTTTTACTAACTAATATTTTCTATTGTCCAATTCTGTAAAGTGATCTATTTGAAAAATGAAGCTTGCTCCAAAATTAAGTAGCTCCTTCAATTGGTATATCACTCACACTACAAGGAAAATACCCTCTAGTGGATGTTTTTGAGGAACCCTTTATAAAAATACCACATACATCCCTTTCTAGTGGAGGTTACTAGAAGAGGTTGGCGGGTGGAGGGTTTTGCGGATGTTTTCTGCTTGATGCACTTATCATCCAACATCGCATAGGTTCTCACTACAAGAGAAAGCATCAGTGCACACAAAACATTGGCACACTGGACACCGTGTGCTCCGCACACACCTACCCGATGCGTGGTATTACTGTAGATCACCGGTGCTTCACAACTCTTCCGCGTCGGTGCATCATAAAACATCGCGCCAAAACCGAAACTGCCTAGTGCAGTATTAAGAAACCGCACCGATGCATCATAAAACAACACGCTAAAATAGAAACCGAGAAGTGCATTCGTAAGAAACAACACTGATGCGCCTATAAACCACGCGCACTGGCAAAGGGTTAAATAAAAAAAAATTACGGAAAAAAACCGGCTTTTTCACTTTTTTCAGTGCTCCAGAGGTCTCAATCATTGGTACGCTTTATAATAGAAAGCACCGGTGCACACAAAACATTGGCACACCAGACACCGTGTGCTTCGTACACACCCGCCCGGTGTGTCCTATTACTGTAAAGCATCAGTGCTTCACAACTCTTCCACGTCGATGCATCATAAAACACCGCACCAAAATAGAAACCACCCAGTGCGGTGTTAAGAAACTGCACCAGTGCATCATAAAACACCGTACCAAAACAGAAACAGATTAGTTCCTTCGTATGAAACAGCACCAGTGCACCTATAAAACCTAAAAAACAATTACGGCCAAAAAATCGCATTTTTCACTTTTCTTCTCTCAATCACCGGTGTGCTCTACAAGAGAAATCACTGGTCGGACAAAACATTGGCACACCAGACACTGTGCACTCTGTACACACCCGCCCAGTGCGTCCTATTACTGTAGAGCACCGGTGCTTCACAAAAATTCCGCCCCGATGCATCATAAAACACCGCGCCAAAACAGAAACATGCCGGTGCGGTGTTAAGGAATTGCACGAGTGCATCATAAAACACCGCACCAAAACTGAAACTACCCGGTGTAGTCTTAATCAACCACACCGGTGCGCCTATAAAACCCCGTGCACCGGAACAAGGTTAATAAAAAAAAATTACAAGAAAAGAACCACATTTTTCACTTTTCTCAGTGCTCCAGAGCTCTCAAGCACTGGTGTAATTTCTCCTTCTCTAAGCCGCCCTGACATCGATGCTCCCATTCCACCCATTGCACGCACTACTGTTGTGCATTGCCCACCAATCTTCAGCTTGCATTTTTCAAAATAGTGGGAAATGTTTCTTTTGCAAATTCTATAGCCAATATGCCTCCTCGATGGCGAAATGTAGTATTTTTCTTGTTTTTCCATAATTAAACTTTTTAGCGGATTAGAATTTGAAATAACCTTAAAATTAACCATTTAATATATATATATATTTTCACGCGGTGCGCACGAGCCGTTCGGCTCGCACTAGTAAGTGGTTGTTGACGGGAAAATTGGTCCGGCCAACAGTAGGGGATCTCCCCGGTAGAAAGTCACAATTAGACCTTAAACCGTTTGGAGTAGGGATCCTGTCCGGGGTGTGGGTCCGGCTACCGCTTAAGACGCCTTACCTTTCGGTCTCAAAAGAACCAGATTGAATCTGCGGGCACACACTTATTCATAGGATACGAAATACGTGATTGATGTATTGAACATGTCCACAACACTATGTGTAGCAAGAGAATAAATAAAACATATATGCCCGAAGAGATGCAGTTAACGACACGTCTTTGGGGTTATGCTTGCAAGGTATCTGACCACAGAAGAAATAGTTCTTAATGGCAAGATTCCTCTTTACTTCCTGAAAGATGAAACGAAATGCTAATAGACAAAGGTATTAACATCCATTTAGAAAGCGATAACACTGAACATCATTAGCACAAGCATAGATAAACATGATGCATAAATAATGTTATTGGAAATACAGTTTCATTAATCATAGGATGTTCTGAAACTGTTCAAGAAACACACACAGTACTGTCACAGCAAAACACATCATCCGACAAAGGGGTTTTAACAAGTATTCGTATTCATATGCCTAAGAATATGATCTTTCAATACAATACAATGTAGCTCTTGAGTCTCCAAAAATAAAAGCCCCTATTACAAGACCCCGAAGGAGTATTTATAAAACACCCTGCCCTTTGGGGTTCCTTGACCTTCCATCTTCCTGATCGTTGGGCTGTCTTGCGACTCAGTCCTATTGCGACCTGCGACCGGGCTGCTGTTGCGACCTGCAACCTGACTGGGTCGCGGGGTGGCAAGTTGTAAGAAAATGAGAGAATGCGACCTTGCGACCTTGTGACTAGGTCACTGGGTCGCGAGGTCGCAAAGGTGGAAAAACAGAATAGATGCGACCTTGCGACCTTGCGACTAGGTCGCTGGGTCGCGAGGTCGCAAAAAGTGGAAAACCGAAGAAGTGCAACCCTGCGACCTTGCGACCAGGTCGCTGGGTCGCAGGGTCGCAAAAGGAGGAAAAATCGAGGATATGCGACCTCGCGACTTTGCGACTAGGTCGCTGGGTCGCGGGGTCGCAAAACGGAGGAACGCTGAAGGAATGCGACCTCGCGACTTTGCGACTACGTCGCTGGGTCGCTGGGTCACATTTTCAGATTGTTAACATGGAGTGCGACTATGCGACCCTCGACTTACGATCATCCCTCCTGCATTTCTCTTTCAACAATCTCATAACCTTATTCTCCGGAGGCCAGCCTTAGCCTTCGCCATGGTGAGGTAGCAGCTTCTATCTGCCGATGATGTTGAGCATCCACAGAATACGGGGTTTTGAGGTTGATTTGGAACACAGCTTCGCATCCTTCGGAGAGAGCTAGCCGTCTTATTAATTTGGATGGGAATCGTTGTTTCCTTGTATTACCTGCAAGACAACAGAGCAGATCAGCATCTTCTCATATAACTTGCAGATCAGCGAATTAAATCAGCCATGTATAACCTGTTAAATCAACCTTACTCTTACAAATATTTTATGCATGTTGAGGAAGTAATGAACATATAAACGTAGATGCATAAAAGGTATATTGGCACATAAAACCAGGAGTTTTTAAAGGTTAGCTTGGACCCCTGTATAGTCCTGGATAAAGTGGGTATTGCAAAGCAGGAGGCTTCCTTGGATTGTCTCCAGGTACACCACCATGAATAAATCGGAATGTGGCTGCTAAGTGCTCAATATCACCCGCTTCGCTGTAGAGAGGACGAACTTTCATTGTTGCATCCAGCTTGAGATTATCTGTTTATTGAGCTGGGGTTTCCACATGCTATATGGGGCGCTTTTCAGGTTCATTTTACCTTTTACTACAACGAAGCCAGCTACTCATAATAATATGTCCAATACGCGTTTCAAGAATGCAGCCCTGTGTTCAGATGACCGTGGGCGTTTGCCATCTGAGGGAGGTCACACTTTGGGGTGAATCTGCAACCTCTGGATGGTTGCGACCTCCTCTTTGTCGTCTCAACATTTGGAGTGGCGCGTTTTAGCACCTATCGTGGAAGTCATCTGCAAGTTCAAGTGCTCCGCTTTCATTCTCTGTCCAATGATGCGTTATAGTCGCATCACCATCTCCTTCACCTTAACCTGTATGCAGACATATGCATCGACCTGTCTCTCTTACTGTGGCTCGTTCTGGTGCAATGCTCTATTATTGACATTCCGCTTCCATGGTGAGGGGCTCATTCCGGCATGAGCCTGCAAATGGAAAAACGCACTGAATGGACTCGCGGGGATGTGATGATCAGGTTTTTAGTGCCTTGGGACAGAGTGCAAGAAAAAAACGCCATCGAAAATTAGCTCTGTGGATATAGCTAGACGTGGTCAATAATGGAAATATTGAAAAATCAAAACCCAACGAATATGTAGTGATAACGTCCTTCTGAATGTGATCAGCGCAGGTAATTAATAGTAGATTTGTAGCGTGATTGTCTCCTGGAAAATTGTTGTCAAGGCTGCAACCATCAGATCTTATTCTCCTTTCTGGAATGTAGTGCAGCATGCCTTTTATGGCGCTGACTTCTTGGCTCACGACTACAGTTTGTAATGCATTCGCCTTCAGTATCGATAAGCTTTTCATACCTACTCAAAACGCGAGGTCCTTTTGTGATTTTGCCGCGTAAATTTGGGATGGCCACGTGGAAAACTCCACCTTGCAGTTTTTTACTGTCGACATACCAATATTACAGCGTTGCCACTGTATAACGTAGATTTTTGATCGTCATTATCTCCGCTTTAACGTTCACCATAATCCTAGTCTCCACCGGCGCCATGCTCGCATGTTATCATATATTCATTACGATGTTGGGGCTTCACACAATCTGGCCGTTATATGTATATGCTGTGCATGTTTACTATATATTGAAAACCTGGCATCGGACGTTATCTCCATGCAATGCTTTAGATGGTTTTTCTTTCCGCCTCATATGGTTTTGAAACGTAAGTTGTTTGACCGTCAACCTTGCCCTTTGGTGTAAATTTGGAATGCAACCTTGGCCTATGAATGCGCGCCCACTTGTAACGGTTTCTCAACGTTCTGCTCCCATGGTCCCCAACGTAGAGTCGACCAACGTGTCCATGCAGCTCCGTTCCACCTTTTATCGTGAGGTTGGACCGCTATATAACATACGTTATCGAACGTTTGCGCCTTAATTATAAAGTTGCACTGCAGTATACGTATATATTTGCACTCAAACAAAACCTGCCATCAAAGATTTATCGCCATGCAATGTAAATATGGTTCCATGCTTTAACATATGGTTCCATGCTTTCGTGCTTTAACATATGGTTCCATGCTTTAACGTAAATATGGTTCCATGCTTTGACATTTATCATAACATCCCGTTCCATGCTTTAACATAAAATTTGGCCATCAAATGTTTCATGATAGATTGAAACCCACCCTTGGAACGTTTGACTTCATGTTAAAAAAAACAACCTTTTGCCCACATATTTCATATCTCCTCTAAAGAATAAAACTCCGCCTCACCCTTTAAATATAGGTTTCGATATTTGAGTTCATTTGTAGTGTTTTCATGATATGGTTCCTTTAACCTTATATGGTTTTAAAACCATATGGTTGGCGCCTTGGTTTCACATACAAAACCACTTAGGCCGATCGAATGTGTGCCAATTCATAATGTCTTGACATGGTTTTGCTCCGCCATTTCTTATGGCTTTGAACCCATATGATTTTACCTTGGATAAATTGTATAACATCATAAATTTTGCATCCACCATGTAGCTTGGATTTAACCATAATTGCCCCTTGTCCCCCATTTGCCAAAGTTGCCCACACAACTCAAAATGATTGTTGGTTCAAAAAATGACCTTTTGTAAAATTTGAACAATCTCCAAAACAAAATGTGCTTTGCCATTACTTGACTTTGGTTTAAATGTGCAACATAACTTTGCTTCATTGAATGTGCGCTCCTCATAATGTTTTCACCTAGTTTTGCTGATGTTAATGATTCTACGACCACCTTTGCCTCTAGGTCCACTTACACCCAAACCACTTTGTGTTTCTTCGCCCAAAGTAAATGAGAGACCCCAGAATCAATAATATAGGTGCACATCTCAACAACTCTTGATACTAGACCATTTCTGAAACATATGTCACAGGAACATAATCATGAGGACCAATACCCAACGCTTCTTATGCGTCTTCCAACTTCTGCTCAAAGGATTCAACACCTCCAATAGTAAAGAATACTTATGTTGGCTGCCACCCTCAGAGGAAGGTCCATCTGACATGCATCTTTACATCACTGCTTTCACTTTGGGTAGAATCATTTGGTGGATTTCGAACATAACTTTAGCTAGAGATTCGTTTGAAACCACAGTATGGTCAACAAGCCCAGGTTATTTAATCTATTCAGATGCAAGAGGCTTAATCTTATTTCTCTCGGTGCCATGACAATCATTGATGAGTTGATCAGTCGTGGGATGGACCTGTATAATCAACATAACATTAATTAGTTCACAGTTATTCTTTTCGAATGGTGTCCCTAGATAACACGTATGAGATTAAAGATTTTAAAATATGCATTCAGTCAACATGCTTAATGACCCACGACAAGAGGGTCTTTAATTTTCAATACACAACAGGTTTCCATTCAAACGTATGCATGGCAATCTCATTACACATGGCGAGACTGCGATAAGAATGTTTGAGCGTACGCTAGATGATCCTTCCCACATATGGCGTGATTGCAGCGACAGCATCAAGTCATGGTGATGAGACAACTCGTGATGGGTTGGGGATAGGTCGGCGGGATGTTGTTGACTACAGGTCAGGTGAAAGAATTTAATGCCTAGGCAAGCAGAGGGGGAACCCGAAATTTTAAATATACCCAAAATTTTGGGTGGTGTTGTAGCGGCTACAACAAATGGCGAACCACTAGTAGAATCCAGCATCTCTGTCAGTATCACAACAAAAGGCTGAATCCAGATAGTGGTGCAAGGGAATATTGAACAAGTTCCGTGGGTACCCTTTGTATTACTTTGGCCCTTTACAGGTACGCCTAATCCTTGTGCTTCAACTAAGTCCCGCTAATCAGAAACACATTAAAGAGAAAGCTCACAGACGCCAGTAGCTTGTTGATGATGTGAAGAGCAAGGCACTGGGTTTATTATTCTCAGGATTTTTTAAGGTAAGCTTCTGGTGTTGCTCCGCTGCCAGCAGGCCTGGACAGTACCCCGGCGGAGTCACTTCAAGAAATCACAAACGTTGCTCCACTGCCGGCGAGCTTGGTCAGTACCCCGGCGGAGTCGTTGCATTACCTCTCTGCGCAGGAAGCCTTTCTCGATCCTTTACCCTTATTTATTTCATGTCCTTACAACACTTATTTTTACGTGCTCGTGGCACTTATTTTCATGTGCTCATGGCACTTATTTTTCATGGGCGGATGAGGGATCCCGACTTATTTTACGAGCAAGAGAGGTTGTTTCTTGTTTTACAGAAACTGAAAGATATCCTGATTTGGGTTTGACAAAGTGCCAAACCTTCACATACCATCTACCAAAATAGGCGAAGCGTGCAAAACAGATCATTAAGATATCCAAGACTATGCTGGGCACAAGGCTTAGGCTACGGGTATGGGCCATCCGAACTAATTAGGTCTCCCACAATCAACCGGCTCGTATCTCCCCAGATAATAAGTTTAGACCCATAGGCATCTTGTTGAGAATGCGACTTTGATGGCTGGTCCTAAGAGAAAGCTGCCTCTTGAGATAGCCACCACAACCTCACGCAAAAACAATGGGGTTACTGCTTCAGCAATCAGGGCAAAACAAGACTGCAGGGTGATAGGGTTGCAATGAGGGCTTGTGCAGTGGCAGGAGACATGACAGAAATGATGTGAGGAAGAAAGAGTACGACGCAATGAAATAGGCAATGCTTAAGATGCAATGCAACGCCATGTGTGAGAACGATCAACCAGTTGTAGGTGGCAAAGAGGCGTAATACAAACAATGATTATTTATGCAGCAACAAGCAACTGAAAAGGAAATGAAAGAAGATACTTGTAATATGATGTTGCCTAAGATATTAATCGTAAACAAAACAAAAAAACAAACTTTTAACCTATGAAGTAAAAATTTGGCAAGTAAAATTAACTTTGAACTAAAAATTTTATTGCAGGTCCTAGCTAGCCTACACCTAAACCCTAGTTAACCAATGATGCGGTCGGGTTAGGTAAAATCAGTTTTCCAGTGTAGCCACCGCATTAGTTTGCATCCTGCAATGACAACAATGATCAGGATCAGAGCCAGTATCCAAAAAAGTGCAGTAGAAACAAAACTTACCTGAGGAGCAGGTGCAACGGCAGGAAGATCATAGATACTTATCAAAGAACATGCCAGAATACGAGGTGCGAGCTAAATCCCACTCTCATCTTGATACACAACAATCTGTTCTTGAAACTCAACATTATTGATAAATGACACCAAATCATTCACACACGATCTTGGATCTGAGGGGTGATGGGTAAGCCAATTCCTATTTGCAAGCACATTCACTGGATGGGGTTGGTCGAACAAACCAGCATGCTCATTATGGTAGTGAGGATCATCAGTTTTATGGAATGGAAACAATACGCAAGTGCCCAGCAAATTATAGATGCATGCACATCCAAGCTTAGAAATTCTAGTTTCGAAAACTCTAGTCCGGGACTGCTCCTGGGTTTGGTTAAGGGTATGGGGATCTGAATCCACGTTTAAAGGAGCCTAAAATTTCTCACACCTTTGAACAAACTCTAGACCTTCGAGCAAGGGGCTTTCCAACTTTAACTGCTCGGCGAGATTAACAGGCGAATGGGCGTGATCATCAATTGTAGTGATTTGAAAGATGTCAGTGGGCTTTGTATCAATTTGGTCGAATGTTTGCGCACTGACAGATTGATAATCCAAAATGTCAGATTCTCCAGATTTGCCAGGATGGGGTGAATTCGATACGTTTATGCTGGAAGGAGCATGATACTAGGGAATTGTCATTTCAGAAATTTTTGGCGGAAACTGACGCGTTTCAATTTTCTGGTGGGTACTTGAATCTTCCCAAAGAAGATCATCAAATTCAGGTGTCTTCGTATGGTTAGCATAGAGATTTGAATGACGGTCGTCAGCGGTATGATGGAATATGTTTTCAGATAAGGAGTAATCGCTGCAACCATCGGTTTGGTCAAGTTCGGTACCTGGCAAGTTAGGCTCCCTGGGTTTTACCAACTGGGATGGATTGATAACGGGGACATCTTGAAGCTGCCCAGATAGGAAATCACTCCCATGGTTGTCTAAATATTTCGAGTGAGACAGATCAGATTTAAAAGATTGATCGATTTTAGACCGTGATTGTGAAACACCACTTGCGTGTTTATGATTTTCGCCAATACCAGTATAAGAAAACTCTAAATGTCTAGACAAATTTACTGGTATGGCGAGATCAAGAAACAAACTAGGGAATAATGAACGAAAAGATTGAATCGCAGGGGCGTTAACCCTACAAGGCTTTTCAACACGCACATCCCTATCATTCAGAGGGCACAAAGATCTGGCAGGCCTTGCAATGGAATCAACTTTATGCAGGGTAGGAGTCGATTCATAATACGTATGTGAACCAGATTCATAATCAGAATCTGAACCAGATTCATAATCTGAATGTGAACCAGATTCGTCATCCGAATCTGAACCAGATGCATAATCCGAATATGAACCAGATTCATAATCCGAATCTGAACCAGATTCAAAATCCGAATGTGAACTAGATTCATCATCCGCATGTGAACCAGATTCATAATCTGAATGTGAACCAGATTTAGGACTAAGTCCAGGGAGACATCGAGTGGGATCGGGGTAGGTTTCATGAGCCAAAAGAGATAATGAGCCACTGGGGTGTTCAGATTCGACATGGTACGTGAAAGACTCAAAGTCAGAACAACCGTTGACTTGCGGATTGTCATAGGGAACACTAGGCTCAGGTCGGGTTGCTAACTGAAATGGTTCAAGGGAAACGAGAATCGCATACGCAAACTGTTCTCTTAACAACCTCCAATTGACATCCTTTTCAGGGAACTCAAAACAATAATGAACGAATCTGATAGAGAACTCATCTAAAGATTCCTAAGGTTCCATTCTGATGTCATTTATCTTTAGTAAAACGTTATGAAAATCATACTTGTGAAAAGTTTGTTGTAATTCACTGGCGAGTTGTTCAAATGAATAAATGGAAGATTCCAGAAAAGTGCAGCACCATTGCTTAGCGCGACCTTCGAGGGTGAGGAAGAAAAGCAAACAAAACAAACCCTCATCGTCAATTTCATAGCACTCACCAAAGTCACAAAAATCTGAACAGTGTTGGGTTATGGACACCCCATTTTCACCATCAAATTTTAACTGGGACAAGTGATACATAAGTTCATCGGAGATGTAGTATCCAGGCTCATAAAACTCCGACAAACATCTCAGGAGAATGATTTGGGAACGAGCCATTACAGATATGAGATTAACTGCAGGCTCTAAAGGCTCAGCTTGTCATCTCGCCCCCCCCTTTTCGTTAAACATCTGGTCGGAGGTACGGGCCCTCCTTCTAGCACCAAATCTTTTGACGGGAAAATTGGTCCGGCCAACAGTAGGGGATCTCCCCGGTAGAAAGTCCCAATTAGACCTTAAACCATTTGGAGTAGGGATCCCGTCCGGGGTGTGGGTCCGGCTACCGCTTAAGATGCCTTACCTTCCGGTCTCAAAAGAACCAGATTGAATCTGCGGGCACACACTTATTCATAGGATACGAAATATGTGATTGATGTATTGAACATGTCCGCAACACTATGCATAGCAAGAGAATAAATAAAACATATACGCACGAAGAGATGCAGTTAACGGCACGTCTTTGGGGTTATGCTTGCAAGGTATCTGACCACAGAAGAAATAGTTCTTAATGGCAAGATTCCTCTTTACTTCCTGAAAGATAAAACGAAATGCTAATAGACAAAGGTATTAACATCCATTTAGAAAGCGATAAAATTGAACATCATTAACACAAGCATAGATAAACATGATGCATAAATAATGTTATTGGAAATATAGTTTCATTAATCATAGGATGTTCTGAAACTGTTCAAGAAATACACACAGTACTGTCACAGCAAAACACATCATCCGACAAAGGGGTTTTAACAAGTATTCGTATTCATATGCCTAAGAATATGATCTTTCAATACAATACAATGTAGCTCTTGAGTCTCCAAAAAGAAAAGCCCCTATTACAAGACCCCGAAGGAGTATTTATAAAACACCCTGCCCTTTGGGCTTTCTTGACCTTCCATCTTCCTGACCGTTGGGCTGTCTTGCGACTCAGTCCTTTTGCGACCTTCGACCGGGCTGCTGTTGCGACCTGCGACCTGACTGGGTCACGGGGTCGCAAGTTGTAAGAAAATGAGAGAATGCGACCTTGCGACTAGGTCGCTGGATCGCGAGGTCGCGAAGGTGGAAAAACCGAATAGATGCGACCTTGCGACCTTGCGACTAGGTCGCTGGGTCGCGAGGTCGCAAAAGGCGGAAAACCGAAGAAGTGTGACCCTGCGACCTTGCGACCAGGTCGCTAGGTCGCAGGGTCGCAAAAGGAGGAAAAACCAAGGATATGCGACCTCGCGACTTTGCGACAAGGTCGCTGGGTCGCAGGGTCGTAAAACGGAGGAACGCTGAAGGAATGCGAATTCGCAATTTTGCGACTATGTCGCTGGGTCGCTGGGTCGCATTGTCAGATTGTTAACATGGAGTGCAACTATGCGACCCTCAACTTACGAACATCCCTCCTGCATTTCTCTTTCAGCAATCTCATAACCTTGTTCTCCGGAGGCCAGCCTTAGCCTTCGCCATGGTGAGGTAGCAGCTTCTATCTGCCGGTGATGTTGAGCATCCACATAATACGAGGTTTTGAGGTTGATTTGGAACACAGCTTCGCATCCTTCAGAGAGAGCTAGCAGTCTTCTTAATTTGGATGGGCATCGCTGTTTCCTTGTATTACCTGCAAGACAACAGAGCAGATCAGCATCTTCTCATATAACCTGCAGATCAGCGAATTAAATCAGCCATGTATAACCTGTTAAATCAGCCTTACTCTTACAAATATTTTATGCATGTTGAGGAAGTAATGAACATATAAACGTAGATGCATAAAAGGTATATTGGCACATAAAACCAGGAGTTTTTAAAGGTCAGCTTGGACCCCTGTATAGTCCTGGATAAAGTGGGTATTGCAAAGCAGGAGGCTTCCTCAGATTGTCTCCAGGTACACCACCATGAATAAATCGGAATGTGGCTGCTAAGTGCTCAATATCACCCGCTTCGCTGTAGAGAGGACGAACTTTCATTTTTGCATCCAGCTTGAAATTATTTGTTCATTGAGCTGGGGTTTCCACATGCTATATGGGGCGTCTTTTAGGTTCATTTTACCTTTTACTACATCGAAGCCAGCTACTCATAAGAATATGTCCAATACGCGTTTCAAGAATGTAGCTCTGTGTTCAGATGACCGTGGGCGTTTGCCATCTGAGGGAGGTCGCACTTTGGGGTGAATCTGCAACCTCTGGACGGTTGCGACCTCCTCTTTGTCGTCTCAACATTTGGAGTGGCACGTTTTAGCACCTATCGTGGAAGTCATCTGCAAGTTCAAGTGTTTCGCTTTCATTCTCTGTCGAACGATGCGTTATAGTCGCATCACCATCTCCTTCACCTTAACCTGTATGCAGACATATGCATCGACCTGTCTCTCTTACTGTGGCCCGTTCTGGTGCAACACTTTATTATTGACATTCCGCTTCCATGGTGAGGGGCTCATTCCGGCATGAGCCTGCAAATGGAAAAACGCACTGAATGGACTCGCGTGGGATGTGATGATCAGGTTTTTAGTGCCTTGGGACAGAGTGCAAGAAAAAAACGCCATCGAAAATTAGCTCTGTGGATATAGCTAGACGTGGTCAATAATGGCAATATTGAAGAATCAGAACCCAGCGAATATGTAGTGATAACGTCCTTCTGAATGTGATCAGCGCAGGTAATTAATTGTAGATTTGCAGTGTGATTGTCTCCTGGAAAATTGCTGTCAAGGCTGCAACCATCAGATCTTATTCTCCTTTCTGGAATGTAGTGCAGCATGCCTTTTATGGCGCTGACTTCTTGGCTCACGACTACAGTTTTTAATGCATTCGCCTTTAGTATCGATAAGTTTTTCATACCTACTCAAAACGCGAGGTCCTTTTGTGATTTTGCCGCATAAATTTGGGATGGCCACGTGGAAAACTCCACCTTGCGGTTTTTTACTGTCGACATACCAATATTACAGTGTTGCCTCTGTACAACGTAGATTTTTGACCGTCATTATCTCCGCTTTAACGTTCACCATAATCCTAGTCTCCACCGGCGCCATGCTCGCATGTTATCATATATTCATTATGACATTGGGGCTTCACACAATCTGGCCGTCATATGTATATGCTGTGCATGTTTATTATATATTGAAAACCTGGCATCGAATGTTAGCTCCATGCAATGCTTTAGATGGTTTTTCTTGCCGCCTCATATGGTTTTGAAACGTAAGTTGTTTGACCGTCAACCCTGCCCTTTGGTGTCAATTTGCAATGCAACCTTGGCCTATGAATGCGCGCCCACTTGCAACGGTTTCTCAACGTTCTGCTCCCACGGTCCCCAACGTAGAGTCAACCAACGTGTCCATGCAGCTCCATTCCACCTTTTATCGTGAGGTTGGACGGCTATATAACATATGTTATCGAACATTTGCGCCTTAATTATAAAGTTGCACTGCAGTATACATATATATTTGCACTCAAACAAAACCTGCCATCGAAGATTTATCCCCATGCAACATAAATATGGTTCCATGCTTTAACATATGGTTCCATGCTTTAACGTAAATATGGTTCCATGCTTTGACATTTATCATAACATCTCGTTCCATGCTTTAACATAAACTTTGGCCATCAAATGTTTCATGATAGATTGAAACCCACCCTTGGAACATTTGACTTCATGTTAAAAAAAACAACCTTTTGCCCACATATTTCATATCTCCTCTAAAGAATAAAACTCCGCCTCACCCTTTAAATATAGGTTTCTATATTTGAGTTCATTTGTAGTGTTTTCATGATATCGTTCCTTTAACCTTATATGGTTTTAAAACCATATGGTTGGCGCGTTGGTTTCATATACAACACCAATTAGGCCGATCGAATGTGTGCCAATTCATAATGTCTTGACATGGTTTTGCTCTGCCATTTCTTATGGCTTTGAACCCATATGATTTTACCTTGGTTAAATTGTATAACATCATAAATTTTGCATCCACCGTGTAGCTTGGATTTAACGATAATTGCCCCTTGTCCCCCATTTTCCAGAGTTGCCCACACAACTCAAAATGATTGTTGGTTCAAAAAATGACCTTTTGTAAAATTTGAACAATCTCCAAAACAAAATGTGCTTCGCCATTACTTGACTTTGGTTTAAATGTGCAACATAACTTTGCTTCATTGAATGTGCGCTCCTCATAATGTTTTCACCTAGTTTTGCTGATGTTAATGAGTCTACGGCCACCTTTACCTCTAGGTCCACTTACACCCAAACCACTTTGTGTTTCTTCGCCCAAAGTAAATGAGAGACCCCAGAATCAATAATATAGGTGCACATCTCAACAACTCTTGATACTAGACCATTTCTGAAACATATGTCACAGGAACATAATCATGAGGACCAATACCCAACGCTTCTTGTGCGTCTTCCAACTTCTGCTCAAAGGATTTAACACCTCCAATAGTAAAGAATACTTATGTTGGCTGCCACCCTTAGAGGAAGGTCCGTCTGACATGCATCTTTACATCACTGCTTTCACTTTGGGTAGAATCATTTGGTGGATTTCAAACATAACTTTAGCTAGAGATTCGTTTGAAACCACAGTATGGTCAACAAGCCCATGTTCTTTAATCTATTCAGATGCAAGAGGCTTAATCTTATTTCTCTCGGTGCCATGACAATCATTGATGATTTGATCAGTCGTGGGATGGACCTGTATAATCAACATAACATTAATTAGTTCACAATTATTCTTTGTGAATGGTGTCCCTAGATAACACGTATGAGATTAAAGATTTTAAAATATGCATTCAGTCAACATGCTTAATGACCCACTGCGAGAGGGTCTTTAATTGTCAATACACAACAGGTTTCCATTCAAACGTATGCATGGCAATCTCATTACACATGGCGAGACTGCGATAAGAATGTTTGAGCGTACGCTAGATGATCCTTCCCACATATGGCGTGATTGCAGTGACAGCATCAAGTCATGGTGATGAGACAACTCGTGATGGGTTGGGGATAGGTCGGCGGGATGTTGTTGACTACAGGTCAGGTGAAAGAATTTAACGCCTAGGCGAGCAGAGGGGGAACCCGAAATTTTAAATATACCCAAAATTTTGGGTGGTGTTGTAGCGGCTACAACAGTGGTGTTGCTTGTAAAATTTACAGGTCGCACTGTAACCAGTGCTAATGGTATCCGCACGATGTCCGAGGCAGTACCAAAAGGCGCCCCATGTTATTTTAAAATTTTATAAAAATTGTAGTGCTGTCATTTAGCCTATCACACCATTGACCATGGGAATAGAAACACAGTGCGTTAACGAAAATATTCGCCCTGGTGTCTGTCAATGCACCGCATTCGACATTCCGACAAGGTCAATGGTGCGGCCTGGTAAAAGACCGCACCGTTGAGTATGCAATTTGTCAGGAAGTCGATGCCCTGACACAACTATACGTGTCGGGGCATATATTTTAGTCATCGCACCACTCTTCTGACACCATATATAGTTAACGGTGCTTTACAAAATTTTAGGTGCACCGCATACGGTGAATTTTATGTCATCTGGGGCACCGCCTCCAGTGCGCTACAAAAAAATGCCGCAATGGAACCGGTGCATGATTGTTTTTGTGGCGCACTGACTGGTCTTTTTTTTTTCCAAAAAAAATTATATATGTATATTCCTAGATAAATTTCTGATTTAATTAAAAAAAAATTATTTAATATGTCAATGATTCAGAGAGAAGTGGAGGAACAACAGCAACAACAGGCAGAGCAATATGACATGCTTCGCCAGTGGGAGGCACGAGAGAAGGAGAGAGATGCGTACCCTCACCTTATTACAGCAGATAGCCAGGGGCTCCTAAGGCAGGCAGGCCTCCTCAAGTTCTATGAGGATGCTACTTCCATAAAGGTCCATAGTGTGTTTTTGAGACATCTTATCTGCAGGTGGAATGCCCACCAACAGGCTTTCGAGGTTGGTCTTAAACAGTGGTACACACCCACTGAGGAAGATATATATTTCATTATAGGGATGTCGAGGAGAGGGGTGGATTTTCCGTCATTCCCAGAGGTTCCAGCTGGTTGTGTAGCAAGTAGTTAGTTAGTTTACTCCCAGAGATACATTGGAGCAGATGTATTGTCTCCTTCAGATTTTCAGGTCCCTGGAGGTCAGTTACGTATTGGTGCATTTGGTAGACAGGACGTGCAGTGCCTCTCACTTCTCATTTCAACCATTTCACACAACACTAGTGACGACCAACACATTAGTTGCTCGCTTCTATATTATGTTGATTCTTTAGTACAGGAGCCACAACTTGTCAGGTGGTCTATCATTTTTTTGCGGCAGTTCTATACGGCCTTAGATAGATGTCATGCTCATGCACAAGGGAGGGTCAACTTCCCTTTTGCTTCAGATCTTTTTTGTTTATTTTTTGAGCAGTTTCCAAAGATGAGGCCTAATTTTGTTCGGCAGCCTCATAGGCTGATGTTGGATGCCCAGATGCACATGTGGGGGCAGATGATGCCCAAGAGGGGAGAGACTATGTTTCCAACAAGGATATTGCATGATGCACTGGACTTACTAGCCAGTGTTGATGAGTTGCATCCCTTCATTACGGTCCCATGTCCTTATGTTGGATTAGATTGGCGAGGGTCTTCCAACATCCTCTTCACAGATGATGAGCCGCCAGATGATAGAGGTAATATTATTGTTTTATTTATATTTATTCTAACATGTTCTTTAACTTGTTTTTATTAAATTGTGTAATGAAATTTTCTAATAATTGTTGTGTACTTGTATATATTTTTCATACATTGGCTCTTTTGATGGCGACGAGATGTCGACACCACCACTGATCCAGGTGTGGATCCTGACGATGATCAGGGCATGGCAAATGCCAAGGATCATGATCAGGAGGCCAGTGTAGAGATACATGCTCCTGCTAGTGCGCCGGTACTGCCTTTTGCTAGGTGCGGTCAACCTGATACTAGATACAGGATGGAGTTGGGCGACCAACTCAGTGCATTGATTGTTGAGGCGGGCATCATGCCCAATCATTACAGAGACATACAGGCCGATGATAGGCTATTACAGATGTGGAGAGGCATGCCACATGACATGTACAGCTTGATGCGGCATGTCGTAGGAGCTACGACAGCTGTTACACGACCGAGGAGGATTGTTGCACGTTATACGCGTGGTCGAGCCGCAGCACGTGACGGAAAGTCTGCGAGCAGCGACTCATCATCTCATGATCATTCACCTCACGCCACGCCTGATGAGCATAAGGCTCCACTAGCATCCAGTAGTCATCATGGAGATGAGGCTGGACCATCGACCACATCCAGTCAGCAGCCTGTAACATCCATCACTACTAATCATGATCATGAGCAGGCTGGACCATCAACCGTCGAGGCTACACCATTGACTGAGTAGGCCTCCACTACTAATATTATTGATGTTGTACTACCACCAATTGATCCATGACATTTATATTACAGTTGTATATTTTTAACATTATTCAGTTATATATATATATATATATATATATATATATATATATATATATATATATATATATATATATATATATATATATATATATATATATATATATATATATATATGTGGTCCATGTATTTTATGTTCATGTTGCAGTTGTACTTAATTTAGATGTTGGTGATCATCATGATGTGTATATTGTTAGGTCATGTTAGATATGTTCATTTAATGTGTAGCTTGCAGATAGATGTGTATGTGATAGCATGAGTTATTTGACATGAGATGTATAAATGATGTTTGAATGTGTTTTTTAGTCGAATATGATGTTAGTACGATGGTTATCATGATCGTGATGTTTATTAATTAATTTAATATTAAATGACCATGATATTTATTAAATATTATGTCGTGATTGTAATTGAAATTTAAATTTTAATTGTATGTAAAATTGTATTTGTATTTGTAATTGTAATTCTAATTTTAACTGTAATTGTATGTAAAATATTTATTAATGTAAAATTTTAATTGTAATTGTAATATTTGATTTACTGTGAAATGATTGTAATTGTAATTGTATATATGACAAATTGTAAAATTGTAATTTTAATTCTAATTGTATGTAAAATTTTAAAATTATAATTGTATTTGTAATTGTAATTGTATGTAAAATATTTATAAAATTGTAATTGTAATTGTAAATGTAATTCTAATTCTAATTCTAGTTGTATGTAAAATATTTGTAAAGTTTTAATTGTATTATTGTGAAATGATTGTAATTGTAAAATTTTAATTGTAAATGTAACTGTATGTAAAATTAAAATTGTAATTCTAATTCTAATCTTAATTGTATGTGGAATTGTAGAATTGTAATTGTAATTGTAATTGTAATTCTACTTCTAAATGTAATTTTATGTAAAATATTTGTAAAACTTTAATTGTATTAATGTGAAATGATTTTATTAAAATATTTAAATTTGTAAATTTGTAAATAATTGTAAAATAATAAATCTAGAATAATATGAATTTTTGTAACATAATAAAGTTTAGAAAATAATGCAAATAAATTCATATAATTTAGAATTATCATTATTTTATTATGATCTTACATACAAAAAAAGAATTTTATACAGTTCGGTGCACTTATCATCATAACACGCACCGGTGCATTTTAGTACAAAGACGCACTGATGCGTCATAAAACACTGCACCAAAACATAAACCTCGATCTTACAAACCGCATTGGTGCGCCTATAAAACCTCGCGCACCGGAATAGGGTTATTCTGTAAAGTTCATTATTGGAGCAACGAAGGGTTCGAATTGCGGGAAAGAATTTTTCAGAGGAAGGGAAGGATTCTCATTCCATTAAGGACAACAGAGAATGATTAATTGACATTGTTGATTGGGCTGGTAGGTCCCATGAAGGGAAAGATTCTCCAGAATGCATTTAAAAGAAGTTGGGAGTATTGTCCGAGCTTCAGTTGGCTTACATAAACTTTTACTAGCAAAGCTGACGTCGCATAAAATCACGTCTTCGGCTTTTAATTGAACCTGAATGACATCTCTAACTTGTCTAAGATATGGTCATGTGGATGAAACCAGTCAAAAGTCTTCTTGTATTATAAATGGAAATCCAGTGACCATTTCTGTGGGAAGAAAAGCATAGATACCTGTACCTACCATATTTCCACTTGCAAGCCAGTTTCACACTGGAAAAGCTAATGTAATAGCCCATTTTACAATGTCTTTCCACTACTCAACCCTATACTCTTTTTTTATGGGAAACCATTGCCTCCACATGTAATAACTACATCGTATAATTGAAAATCGCTCTTCTTCTACTAACAAATGCAGAATGAAGGACTCGTTTTCATTGCTCCCAGAACATTCAAGTTCATTTTCTCGTAAAACAAAGATTGTATAAATTTTGTTAAGATCAAGATAGAAAGCACAAAGGAGAAAAGAGGAAATTGGATGCCAAGATGGAGGAGGAACTTACAAATGAGCAAGCAGATCATGGGGCACCTTCTCTTGTTGTAGGTTATGGAAAGGTTCAAGTTTCTTTTTCTGAAAGAAGAGGAGGTGTAGTTTTGAAAAGAAATGGCCTAAAGTTTTTCACAGCAAAATGTACATTTCCAAAATGTGTAAAAACTAAAATATCTCCAACTTCAATAAACTGCTCGAAAACAAAACTTACCCAACCATTTGTGAAAACTGCCCACGTCTTAGCATAGCACAGGTTCACATGCCACAATTTCCCACTTGGGCCCTGTACTATTGCATCTTCACACGCCCCACATTGCATTCTCTCCACATAATCAGTGGGGACCTCCTGCAATAAACGAAATGCATTGGAAGAATAGTTATTTCCATCTAGAATTTATCTAATTCCAATTCTCAATTATAATTCTAATTCTAATTCTCAAGAATAAACAAAATTATAATTCTCAATTTATATGGTTGGAGTTCACTAAATTTTGGTGTACGCACGTAAAAGTAATTTCGGTGCTTTAATCGCAAATTGGTTCTATTGTACATATAACCGCACCGGTGCGTTTTAGTTATTGTGCACCGGTGTCGGTGTTACCTAAGGATGCACCGGTGACGAATAAACACAAATAAAAAAAGTGCAATTCTATTTTCTTTAAGTGAAAAAAAAGCGGCAAATTAAAAAATGTGCGACAAAATACTTTTGAAAATCTAATTTCATAAAATAATTTTTTAAATAGTAAGCACTTTTCATTATTTCACTATTTTTGCTAAAATTTTCAGCTAGAGATTTGCACGAGACATACCTAGATTAAGAGAGTGATAGAGAACTATGGAGTAGCGAAATACGTTCGAACAGAAGTATTCAGACAACCAAAAACCAAACCTCTGGTGATTCAAACCCTGTACCATAGAATTTCAAACCATCTCGTAATTAAATCTGATTATTTTTTTTTACTTTTTTTTGCAGTTTTTTTACTTTTTCTGACCCTAAACCCTTCATTTTTTTTGTTTTTTCCCTTTCTTCTCCTTGTTTCTGTGATTTCAAAATTAGGGTTTTTCATTTTATATTGACATCCAACCCATGGGACGACTTGCATAGTCGGATCCCAATCCATTCGGCCAATGCGTGAATTTTTGGAAAAAATGGATTTTTTTTATCGGTGCAACCTGCATAACCTTGCGCACTGGTGCGCTGTATAATACAACGCACCACGCAAGTACTGTAATAAAAATTTTGAAAACAATTTTTTTTAAATCAGTGCGCCATATGTGAGATAGGGCACTGGTGCTCTATGTTACGAGGATAACACTGTACGGTCTACTATAATGTTTATGTGGTATGTTTATAATATCCCCACGCACTGTATGGTCTATTATACTTTTTTTGCGGTGCGCTTTTAATACCCCAATGCACCGATAGCGGTGCGTACATCATGAAAGGCGCACCGATTTCTTGAGATTTATTTTTTATCTGAAAAGTTGACAATTTATTTATAAATATATTAATGAATGATATGGTACAAGTTTCATATTGATAAATAAATGACCGACAAGAGATCAAGTAACAAAAATACTGATAACACATCAAGAAAAGAAAAAAAGAAAGTTCTTTGTAAATTATTTATAAAAAATATTATTTTTGAACTATATGTAAGTTTAACTAATATGTATTTTTTACTGTGTATTATGCAGAGCCACAAAATGACGAAGCTCGATAAGATTATTTCTGATATAGGACCAGAAGAGTGTAAAATCTTGATGGAAAAATTTCAATAGGATGAATCAGGTAAATGAAAAAATACTATCGATCCAATATGAGTTTCTTTTTTTAATTATCATTAATAATATACTTAAAATTATTGGATAAAATGTGTCAAACAGTCTATTAATTCACATTTGTTTAATGTTCTACAGGAACCAACAACTCAGAAAAGGAATGATGTTCTAAGAAAAGAAAAAAAATAGAACATGCAAATGAAAATGAATTGCTCCTTAGCTCATCTGGAGTGGTGTTGGAGGTTAAGGAAAGGGGAAAACGCTTTTACAAAAGTTTGAGGGATCTAGTGGAACGAATGTATAGACGTTCTTTCCACTTATAATACAAAAATCATTCCAATGATTCCAAGAACCAAATTTTATCTAAACTACAAGAAGAGTTTTTAGAGAATATGTCAATGAGACATGTCAGACTTTTAATAGAAAAAACGTAGAACAACAAAAAAGAAGGAATGCAAAAGTAATATTACTTTAAATGTTTGTCTAGAATTATTTATAAATATCACTTTTGTTATATTTATTTTTCATATATCAATATAAAAATTAAATATTTTATTTTCATGTTACATTTTTAGGAAGATTATGAAAATCTCAAAAGATGAACGAGCTGATATCAGAAATATGCCAGTAGGAATGCCCAAAAAGGTGTACAAGGAGATGGTCAAAGAAATGGACAAAATTGCATCGTAGGAGGAGCCATCTCAACAACAACGTGCTTCAAATGTAATATGTAATCATTGAATTTTTTGATCATTAGGTACAATAAATAAACAAATTAGCATTAAATGTTAATTTTCAAGAATTTTCTTGCAAAAAAGAAAAGAAAATGGAACCCATTCAACATATAAAACAGGACGACAAGGAAGAAAAGGGTTGATATCTAAGTTTGTGAGTAATAGTTACTTCCTTATAACAACTTAACTAGATTTCATTTTTGTATTTTTTAAGTTGTTTTACAAAAATCATCATTGAATGTCTTCAAACATGTGCTAACATACAAAGAAGAACCATCAGACGAATTGATTGAAATTGGGTTAAATATGGGTTATGAGTATATGTTGGCATATCAGAAATTAATTGTGGAATTTGTAAGCATTTATCGATCTTGTTTTACTTAGCTCCATCTATAATTAATAGAACAAAAAAATCTTTTATATTAAATATATGATTTGTTATGGGGTATAAAACTTGCAGAAAATAAAGAATGGAACTCCGCCAACAGATGAGATTTTGAAAGATGGCATGGTACATGGTTTTGAAAGAATGTGTGTAGTTTATGAGTCAATTTTTGCTATGGTACGTCATTTTTCTTTTCGATTTACATTTATCTATATTATTTAATATTGCAATTTTCATTGTTCTCACCATTGTATATACACTCATTTCAGTTTATTTTTATGTTTGTAGATGGAAGGTGAAGAATAAGAAGAAAACAATCAACACCGTGAACAATTTTTTTTTGAAAATAACCCAAGTCATGGAAGTAGCTCTAGCAGTGACAACAGTTCAAGCGAAGGGTGATGATCACTATGTTTGGATATCAAAGCAAGGTGTTGTATTTTTTGAAATATGTTTGTGAAATCAGACAATTTGTTTAATGTAATGGACATGTTGTCCCAATTGAAAGACAAAGGGATACCAATGACTGTCCCATTTTGTATGATAAAGACTATCTTATTCATATATATATATATATATATGATAAAATATGTTTTAATTTGTTCTATTGCGTTTTCCATTGTCGCTATTGCGTTCTGCATTGTCGTTCTCGAATGCACTAATAAAAAAATAATTCATATGAATATTGTTATAAGATATATATGTGTCAACTTTTAATGAATAATGAATTTTAAAAAACTACAATAATTATGGTATGATATAACAAATTAATCCAAACATCACATTCAATTGCATTAATAAAAATTTAATTAATATGAATATTGCTATAAGATGTGTTGACTTTTGATGAATAATGAATTTAAAACAATCACAATAATTGCACTGTCACAGGTCGATGTTTCTAAAAAATACAAAACAAAAACCGGTGCGTGTCAGTAATTGTACACCAGTGCATTTCTACGACCTATGAGCACCGAACAAGTACCAAAACCAATTTAAAATATTGGTGCGTTTGTGTGGTACGGCACACCGGTGCGTTTATGTGTCTATACGCAACGGTGTCGTTGTACGATCTATGGGCACTGCACGAATACAGATACCAATTATAAATCTTGGTGCGTTTGTGTGATACTGCACACCGGGGTGTTTAAGTGTCTATAAGCATCGATGCATTTGTATGACCTATGGGCACTGCACGAATACCAATACCAATTATAAATCTCGGTCCATTTGTGTGATATTGCGCACCAGTCCGTTTCTATAAGTCAACACACCGATGCATTGATACGACCTATGGGCACGGCACAAATCCCAAGACTAATTAGAATGGCCCCATGCGTTGTATCACCAACACTACGCCCGATGCAGTTTTATATCTTAACGACCCGATGCATTCTCCTTTGACAGCCTCGGGACACCTTCTACATGTACGGACCGGTGCGTTAAAGCCAGAGTAGTGCACTGATGAATTTTTTTAGTTGTGGTGAATTTCCATTAAAAGCTCTGCCAAAACCTCCATAACCATAAACGGATGTTGTAGCAAATGTTTTTTTGACAAATTTGGCCAATTTTATAACACTAAAAACCTCCTTTATAACCTCTGCTAGAGGGTCTTTTCCTTATAGTGTTATTAACTATAATTTAAATCATATAAATTTTGACTTTTCATGAAATTCAAAAATAAAACTTTTGGTGAAATTGTAACCTTTTTTTCCCTATGTGTGCATATTTATCTATATCACAGTGTTAACTCTCCTATGTTTCATTTTTTTTCCTTGAATTTCAAAATAAAACTTTTAGTGAAATTGTAACTTTTTTCAATGTTTGCATACCCATCATTGTCACAGTGTTAAGCCTCCTATATTCTATTTTTTTTGGAATTTGAAAATAATTTTTTAGTAAAATTGTTAATTTATATCATTTAAAATGTTGTAGTTTATTTATTTTATTTTTTTCATTTGAATATTACAATATAATTTTGTGGAAATGATGATTTTCTTTTTATTGTTTAAATGAGTTTATGAATGTAATTCATCATCCATGAAAACCATTTCATATCTTAAAATGTTCAAATTCATATCTCAAATTCATAATTTCAACAAATCTCATCAAAATTTATGAGATTTTTAACAAAATTATTTAAAAAAATATAATTAAAAATTCCAAACTTATATGATTTAGATTGTGATGTTTAAAACACTTTTTTTTGCCAAATGGCGAGATGGTGTTTAATGGGAAAATATTAAACACCAATGTAGCAATAAGCAATTTATTACTTCATTAATTTTCCATCCTATCAATTAGATATCACTTTATTCTCATCCAATGGACACAAATATAAAATCAATAAGCCAATTATTGACTTACTACATAATATTTTAATATAAAGAGAAAATATTAAACACCATGTAGCAATAAGCCAATCATTAGTTCATTGATTTTCCATCTTATATCACTTTATTTTCATCCAATAGACAAAAATATAAAAACAATAAACCAATTATTAACTTACTACATAATATTTTAATATAAATACCTATATTCAAATATCTGGTTATTTCAAAAACACATTAACATATACACATTTAATATAAATACATTTTCTTCCAATGGACAAGGCAATACCCAAACTCGTAGTCTGAAAAGGCCGTGTTTTCACCCAGAATCCGGCAACGATTTTCAGAAAATCCGGCAAAAATTTGCCCAGAATCTTGTTTATAGTTGTTAAACTTTAATATTTTAAGTGCCTTAAGGGTTTTCAATAGTGCTGAATCCATTTCCAGCATAAAAAATTTTCTAAACACTCCAAGCACCTGATTTTTCGAGTTTTAGTTGACTGGATTCCCACAATTTTCTGTCGTCCAAACTATTTCACGGACTCGATAGACAACTTCATATCCAAATATCTAGTTATTTCAAAACACATTCACAATCATACAGCAGAAAAGGATTTCAAGCTAGCTTCATATGATATATAGAGCAACAAAATTTAAGAATGAGAATATGGTCATTGGCATTTGGGATGTGACAAACTTCTTAGTGACCGTCTTTGAGATGTGACACACAGTTTAAACGAATACAAGGTCAGTGACGTGTGACATAAGGGGGGTATATATTTCATATCTAATATTAGATCTGCAAATCTAATATTTCATTATTATGGAGGAGGGAGGTCGACTGCTTTTAATTTCTGCGCCCCAAGGAAAAGACAGTGGATTGCGTTTTTTTATTTCACGTCAATGTCTTAGGAAAGCTGATGGGAAAGCGGAGTTGATTTTTCAAATTCATCTCCTTTTTCTTTAATTTCGGTTTTGAATCCGAAAAAGGGGATGGCAACCTTGAATAGCGAGGAACATTTTGCTGTACAGGAAAAGAAAGGTGAAGATAAGTTTGAATGGCTGACGCATTTTCCTTTTAATAAATGAAAATGACAGCGACTTCTGCTATAACTTTTTTCTAAATTTTGTATTAAATTGTTGTAATGTGAATGAAAGGTCTGAAAGAAAGGGGGTTTAAATATCCAGAGGAGCCGAATTTTAAAAAGTGGTGTTTCAGTTCTTGGAAAGGTAAATGGACAAGGTAGGTTAAAGTTTATTTTTAAAAAATCTTTATTGATAAGACTAGTTGGTATGCAATCTAAACGATAATAAGGGAGTTGGTAGGCAATCTAAACCATCATGTGTTGTTGGTTACTCAGTGGATAATGTACACAAAATAGGTGACCTTTGATTATTAAATAATTATTTTGAAATGGGGAGAGGATTTATTATTATTTGTTATGTCATTGTTTATGAAGGTTACAATTTTGTTTAGATGGTGAAATTCTCGTTAGAATTTGGTAAAAAAAGTTCAAGAAATTTAATCTTCGCAGTTTTTGAATCATGTTCTTGATGATGGAAATCGATTCAGCTCCATCAAAAACCTTTTGGACACCCAAAATCTTGAAACTTGGCAGTTGTAACTAGGATTTTTTTTTTTCAAAATCCTACAGGAATCTCCATTGTTTTCCTTGTTAGAGTACGACATTTGTTATTATTAGGTGAGTGGTAGGCGATTAGGACAATGGATATATAATTTAGAATAATTTCAAAGGATCCAATGAGATTGATTTTAAAATTTAGTATACATTAATTAAACTAATCTTTTAAGTTATTTTATTCTTAATAAATATTTGGTAATTAATAGATAAATATGTGAGGAAGAGGGTATAAAGAAAGAAAAGCATAATGTAAAAACAAGAAAAGAAGGACATATATATTCAATTATGATAGGTGGTGCTTAAAAACATCATGGAAACACTTAAGTATAGCGTAGTTTAAAGAGGTCACAAATTAGCCCGAAAAATAATGGAAATTCCCGCAAGATTATGACAAAATCTAGCGAATTTTTATGAAAATCTAGATTACAATCATCAAACTTCAAGATTTTGGGTGCCACAAAGGTGCTTGATGGCATCGAATCCATTTCTACCATAAAAAAAATGATTCAGTCACTCCAACATTATAATTTTGAAAAAAAATTATCTAATTCCAACAAAAAAATCTCCCGTAAATGAATTTGTGATATAGATAAAGAAAACCCTTAAACATAAAATCACTATAACCAAAACATCACAAACCAAAAATAAATAAACAAAGAAAGTAATTTTTACCCCCACTTTAAAATTTAACTCTTTATTTAAAATCTTTATTGATAAGACTAGTTGGTATAAAATCCAAACAATCATAAAGGAGTTGGTAGGAAATCTAAACCGTTGGTTTATTGCTATTTAGTAGGTAGATGTACAAGATATGTGACTTTGATTATGAAATCTCTTTGACCTATGGGGAAAGAGCATTGGAATATTTATTTTTCATAGATTTGGTATGTGGTAGATGTACAAGATATGTGACTTTGATTAGGAAATCTCTTGACCTGTGGGAAAAAGTATTGAAATATTTATTTTTCATAGATTTGGTATGTGATGTAAATTTTTTTTTTTTTTGTGTGATAGTAAATTATTATTTATTATTTATTATTATTAAATTTACATAATTTATTATTATTAGGTGAGTGGTAGGTGATTATATATATATATATATAGATATTCAAAGTATTTAATGAGTTTCGTTTTAAAATTTAATATATATAATTTAATGGAAATTTGAAGTTATTTTGTTGTTAATAAATATTTGATAATTAATAGATAAATATGTGGGGAAGAGGTTGTAACGTAAAGAACAATATAATATGTAAAAATAAGGAAAAAAGATAAATGCCTTTCAAGATGATAGGTTTTGTTTAAAGACATCTTGAGAACATTTGAGCATAGTGAATTATCATCAAAACATGACAATCCATGATAAAATAATTCATTATGGGTTATATCTAATTAATAGGGCTTTTATTTATACTTCATCAAATATAACCAACTTTCTTGAAGTAGGGAAGATTGAGTCCATAAGCAATAGTCCACGATTATAATTGATTCTGGAAAACCCATAATGTCTCATCAGTTAATCAACTAACCTAGTTGAGTCAACCATTATATTAAACATTACATTAACCGCTCATTTGAACATTTCATGAGTCAACCCATCAACCATCCATTCAATCGCTTAGTTGACTACTCTACAAGTTGACCCATCGACTATCCAAACAATCATCTTATCAATTGTTTGGCTAGTTGACCTGATCGATTGCCTCTATCGGAGGTGCGACGAACTGAGATAGCATGGGGCTTTGACACAAGTTCCAACACCCCCCCCCCCCCCCCCCATTAGCATAACATTATGGACATTCATTAGGTGAAATTATGTTTACCAGGCACTCCTCCATAATTGAAACTTCTTAAAGCTCACATAGATATGAGAGATTAACAAAATTATCTTTTGAACATAATTTGGTGAAGATATTTGTAATTTAGTCATTGATTAAAAAACAGACAAGGGGAACAACCTTTTATTGAACCAACTAGAATAATTAGTGAGCATGAAGTTTGACATGCTTCACAATATTATGTGCAATAGGATTGTCAGAAACCTCAATTTCACTCTGATTATCACAACAGATCATAGTCAAGGCATTATCAGGGAACCCAAGCTCTATTAAGAACTATCAAATTCAAATTACCTTTGTACCTATATTAACCACACCACGATATTTAACATTTATAATTGATAGAGAGATTACCTTTTATTTCTTACATGACTAAACCAATGGTCCGAAACTAAATAAAAACACATAAGCGAAGGTGGATTTGCAATCATCATTAACACTTACCCAGTTAGAGTTAATAAATTTGAGAAATGAGTCTAAACTGTGATAATACTTCATACCATGGTAAAAGACACCTTTAACATAATGAACGATTCTCTATGTATCTTTCTATTGGATTTCATGTGGATCTTATATGAACTGAGAAACAAAACTAGTGACATGTAGAACATGGGTGAACTAAGAACCTAAACTAATGGAAAATGAAATGTCAAGTGGATTTTGGCTTAAATAGATAAGACTATCAAACAATTATTGATAAAGAGTGTTAATGACTTTGGGAAATTAACAATCTTTGGTCAACTTAACACCCAACTAAAGTGGGGTGCCACAAGGCTTACAACTATCCATCTTAAAATATTTCAACAAATCTAATATATATTTAGATTAAGAGAGAAACAAACCATCAAACAGAGGTAAAACTTGAAGACGAAAAAATTGTTGATTTTTATTTGGCACTTCAGAATAAGTTCTATGTCTAATACAAAATCACAAACACATTGAAATATCAAAATGTAATTTTAGTCAATAAAAAAATTACACAAAGTTTTGTAAACCCATAAATTTTTTATATTACAACTTTAATACAACAAACACAGGACACCCGAAGTAGGGATAATGGCCCTTACAATTAGCCCTGATGTAAGGAAAATGACAGCTTGAGGTCAACAACGTTTGACTCTCAATTTTCCCAAGAACAAGAACAAACATGACTTACTTGTTGAAGAAGTGCTTGACCACAACCCTTTTAGTGCACTTGTATTGAACACTTGGCAGGTCCTTTTCTACCTATACTTACAAACAATACTAATGCTTCAATACCTCAACCCTCAATTATTCACAAGATATTTTTCTGCTATTAAATCCTTTCACACTTCAGCTCCACAAATAAGCCTTCCTAAAATGATCTGTGTTGCTCCAAAATCAGTGAACATAGGCTTCACAAGTTTGGCCTCTCAGAGTGAATTTATTTCTCCAATTTCATGTACATAGGCTCAAATACTTATGCAACACACAGTGTTTAGGTCCTCCAATACCATTGTATATAGCCTCCAAAATTCTTTACTCTCTTATAGTGAATCGACCCAACTATTCATTGTATACAAGTATTCTTTCCACTGGTCATTCACACCTTAGATGACAACCTTATAAAAATAAATTGTCTACAATTATCCAATAGAGAGTAAAATGATTATATCCATAACCTTCAGTGCTTCTACCCTTCCTTCCAAGATTCAGAAGGGACTTTTCCTTCCACACAAAGATGTGTATCAATTTGAGGCTCCTATACTCTAATGCTAGCCTTCCTTTATGTTTTCCCTTAGTCCTAAGATCTGTTGTCCCTTTTCTAGCCACCCTAAGGCCTCTACCTACCTATAATATGTATATTAGGGCTTAAACCCTCCAAAAACACATCAAATAACTTTGTTAGGGCTTCGACCCTTCCTCCATGGATATAGAAACCTCTCCAAAAGCCTCGGTCAACCATTCCTTCAACTCGGTCTGCTTAGAAATGCATATAAGTGATTGAATCCTCTTCTAGAGTGTTTCTCTTGCTCAGAACTAGTCCATCTCGGCTCTCCTCAAAGGCATGTGAGTTCCCTTCTTGTGTTCTATTCACAAATAGATGATTGCAATGCGTGTCAAATGATCTCAATATTATTTATTCTTATAGTGTTCATAGTGGAATCAATTTTCGACCAAGGGTCATGAATTTAACCCAAACCAACATGAGCCTACATGTTAAAACACCATCAAAATAAGAAATACAATTATTTTCATTGAAATAAGCCCTCTCCATTATAGTCTTAGGTTGCCTTTACTCCATCAAAGGTGCCCCTCATGCAATAATAGGAATAAACAATAATTTTCTCTTACGTCTTTAGCCTACACATTTGGGTCTAAATCACAATACTTAGGTACATGACCCATAAAGCCACATTTGTTTGGGTTAACTCCAGATAAACCCAGTACCCTAGGGGTTGTGGAAGTACCTCTGAAACTACACTTCTCAACACTCCATCTTAGAAAGGGGTACCACTCAAAAGAGAAATTCAATAATGTGTTTTAAACGTGTGGTAGGAATTGATGTGATGTATGTGAAAAAGATAAAATAGGAATGCCTATGCCTTTAACTCATATTGATATCGAAGTTACAATTGTTAATGGACAGAAAATATTGAGAGAGCGAGAAATATATTAATGCCATGGCCATGACCTAAGAAGCATTCAGCAAAGAAAGATGAGAACTTAAAAATGATTGAAGAACTAGGACTTATGCCACATTTGAAAAGTGTAATCATGTTTTGTATACATCGTAAGTAGCTACAATTTGCTAAGAGAATTCATGAGAAGTAGAACTGCCAATTGAATTATAACGGTGTTTGGATGTTTTATTTTGACTATATGTTTTATTAATCTTATACTTCAATAAATTTATTGAATTTATTTTAATGTTAAAAAATCATAGATATTATATAATAAGTGAAGGTATTCAAGATAGAAAATCTCTTGCTTCCATCTTTGATTACTAGAGGCATTGCTGAGACTACTATTTCACTGGAGGAATTAAAGGATTGAGTTGAAAATATTAATAATATAAATAATACATATAAAAATAAATTATTATTATAATTTGAAAATATTTTTAAAATAGACTCTATATATATATATATATATATATATATATATATATATATATATTTCAACTTTTCTCATTTTTGGCTAGTTTCCATGTATTGTTTTTTTTTTCGGGAAATATATATTGAGTACAATATTTCAACTATGAAAAGGGAAGAAAAAAAAAGATAATACAATGTTACGGGAAAGAATCGAAATTTTAATAGAATGTGGAAAATGTTTTTATATTCTATATGAGGAGTATACTTGTTTTAATTCATTATATTATAGGTCGGAAGCCATTATATCAAAATACATCATGTTGTTTGTAGGAATTGAATTAGGTGGGAAAGATTCTAATCATTTATCTTAATCACCCAAACTAAACCTAATCGTTTTTTTTGCTAATATTCATAAGAATATAATGAAATAAGAAATAAATAGAGTGATAATATAAAAAACTTAAAATATATTTTAAATATTAGTATAATTATATCTAATTAAAATATTTATAAAACATTATCATAATAATATCAATATAAAAAAATAGTTAATAATTACCATAATAATATTAATAGGAAAAAATAGTTAAGAATTACTATAAAAATATTAATAGAAAAATTTGTTAAAAAATGTATGAAAGAAGGAAAACAAAATTAAACAAACATGTTGGAATATTCTATATAAAGAAACACTTATAATTCACTACAATATTATCATTAAAGTATAAATATATCAAATCAAGGTATGAAGAAATTCATCATAATATCATTGAAATTGTGCCTGAGCCACATGACCTAGTAGAGATAAATTTGCAATAACAAAGTCATAAATTTTCACCCCTCAACATAGGCTTAAAAAATTATCTTCTTTGAATAAATCTTGGATTTGATATATGGTATAAGAAAATTGTGAGATCTCCTCACACAATTTTTGTTAATGGGATTCTTCCATAGGGTTTTTACTAGGGGAGAAATACCATACCATGTGCATTCATATTAGGGGATATATATTCAAGAAAAAATGACATAATATATTGGGGCATATATAGGGGTAAAGGGTTTTTATATTGGTAGTTATAAAATATGGAGCTCAAAGTTAATGAAAAAATATAAAGTGGTATAAAAAATCTTAATGAAAAAATGGATACCTACAATATTTAGTGAAAGTACGGGTTTTTAAATTGGGAAGTTGTATTGGGTTCATATTAGTAGGGGTTAAATAATTTGTTTTTTAGGGGTATTTTTCAATATGAAGTCAAATTATAGGTATTGTTTAGTATGTCACGAATGCACATGATATGTCAAATGTTCATTGAATGAATTCCTCATGAATTCTTCATACGATTCTATTGGACATAAATTTGCAATAACAAAATCATAAATTTTTACCACTCGACACATGCTTAAATCATTATCTTCCTTCATGAAGATTGGATTTGATACATGGTATAAGAAAATTTTGAGATGTCCTAACACAATTTTTTTTAATGGGATTCTTCATATGATTTTTCTACTTCATCCTTACTAGTTAGTTAAACTAATAGTAATAAAAAAAAAAATTTGAATATATAAATAAAATAAAATCAAGGAAATCAAGGTTTAGAGAGGGAAGGGAAAATACAATGTTGTGGGTTTTGAGCTTCTCGTCGGATATTTAAATGTTGAATGAATGAAAAAGAATAGGGAATCCTAGTTCTACGAATTCCATGTAATAATTGAATGGAACTAATTTAAAATATACAAATAACAAGATGAAGGAAAACATATATATGTAAAAAAATATATATATTGCAAAGAACATAGTTATACAACAAAATTCAAACTCTGATTGTAAAGTAAAAAACAATACAAATTAGCTACAATGGTGGTAGTTTTTCTTTTAAGGGAGGTGTTTTCCGCCCTCATTACCAAGAAGCCACTACATTTTTAGCATAAATTATGATTCCATATGATGAAAAATTCCTAAACATCCAAAACAATAACCTTAGGATATGATGTGGCAAAAGGAATGTGTGTTTCAAGTAGGTTAGTAGATACATAAAAATTTTGAGGTAACAACTTTTACATACAACTATATTTAGGGAATTTCTTAGACCACTAAAAATATTAACCCATGATCTATGTGTTTGGCTAGGCATACAATTTGAGATTTTGTGGAAAAAATTAAGACAACACACAACTGAAGTTCCCAAAAGAATGCATTGGAAGTTTAGGCCCAAAAAAATGTAGTAGAGCTACCAAGATGTGGAAATATTATGAGTTATTCATACATGTGTGTGGTAACCAATGTCCACTTTTATCAATAACCATCACTTATGAATCAATTTTCCTTTGAAGTATCATAGATTTCCATTCGTATAATTCATCATAATAGATCTTACAATATTATAAAATATTTTATTGTAGTTTTTTACCTTAAATCTCTGATCTATTATCACTATCATATCACTTAAAGTGTGGAAATAACTAAAATTTAAAGCAAATGAAAACACCATCCACATAAATGAACAAAATTCATTACTTGGGAAACCTAATAAAGGAGAAATCCTAGCTAGAAGATGAGGCTTATGCTTTGCTATCATTTTCTCAATTATGGAATGTAAGTAGAAAGAATAGGCACTCACTATGGAGTTGTTACATGGACATTGTGGCTTGAATAATTTCTATATAAAGTTCTACCTCTTTTATCTTTCTTCAAAATCTCGCTTCTATGTTCCTTATTCAACTAATGAACAATAGCAATATCATAAGAATGTAACCTTTTCTTTTCCTAGTAGCTAACTATTTAACATAGCCCAATAAAAATATAGGGATAGTGTTAAAATTTTTGGATGACTAACATTAGAGTAATGTTGAGGCATAAAATGTGCATCTTAAAGAAAATAATAAAATAATAGTAAAAAAATAAAATAAAAATTATGAATTTTAAAATAAAAGGAAAGAAAAGTACCTTTTCTAATCGCATTTTTGTCTTATCTCCTTCTAGCTTTATTTAAATGTCAAGTGTAGAGATATGTTTGATGTATAAATTAAAATTTCATCCAATTAGTACCCACTTTGCATAATTTCGAGTAGAACCACATTGAAAAAAAATTGAAGTACATGAAAGAAATGTGTTTCTCAAGAAACATATTTTTCCATGTATTTTCAAATTTTTAGTGTGTATCTACTCAAAAGTATGCAATGTGGGTAATAAGTATATGCATAATGTAATTCCACATACAATAGGTGGCAACACTTAACATTTGACTAAATAGATAAATCAATAGGTTGAAAATAAAATTAAAAATATATTTTTCTAATTTTCGCTCCAAAAATATTTACCCTTGGTGATGACATCATCATCTTGAATTTCATTGGTTCTTTTAAAGATGATGTCGTTAGTACATTTTTTTGTTTTTGTTTTGTTTCAAGGACCATTTTTTATATCAAAACCCTTACCCTCAGTTAGTGTTAAGTTTGTGGACCCTCTAGAATATTCTTGAAATTCCACATATTAAAATTCCTACATGTGTGGGTAATGGGGGTTGATGTGCCATTCAGTAAGAAATTCAAATCTCAAATCCTTATACCATGACCTCCTTGGGGAAATGTACATAAAAATAAATAAATAGAAGACCGCTATAATATTACTAATCAAAATTTATGAAGGGAACAAAATGACATACAAACAGAGAGATACAATGAAACTTGGAATCTATTAATAAATTGAAAATTTTGAAATTTTATAAATGAATAATTATAACAAACTAGCTCAAATGGTTGTAGTTTTTTTTTGAGAAGAGATGTCATAGCTATGCACCTTCATATAATTGTGTTACAATGAGGCTTGAAGGCCTTTTTATCATAAATCAGCAAAGTGAAACCATAAACATAAAAAAACCTAGCCCTAGGAGATGAAGCACCAAAGGCTTATGGGTTTCGATGCGGTAAGTTAGAATGTCAACTTCCCGAGGTCGTAAATTTTCCATATGATCTATGTTTGGAAAAAAAAATAGCCCATTGAAAATATATAATGAATAAACACATGATTTGACTGCATTGAGATTCTATGACTACGTAGTGCCCATTTCCCAGAAATACATTGTTTAGGGCCTCAAAATGGATATGGAAGTCTGACCTAAGCAATTGTAAATAAATTGCCAAAATTGAGAACTATGTTATGAGGAAGTGGAATAAGTGGGTGACCATCGATATCCATTGGGATCATGAACAATGAAGAGGGGTCTTTATGATGTGGAATAATTTATTTTTATTATACCAGAGTCTATGAAGAATATTTCTCATTTCTTGAAGGTTTTCTATGGAAGACATGTGCAAAAAAAAAACATCAATGACATGGAAGTTGTTTACACTTTTACTTCTTATAATATTCATGTGTTGTCTTGGTGTCAATTACAGGAATTTTCTGGGAAATGAAGATAGGGTTTCCCTTTGGAGAAGAAAACACTTCACACACAATTCTAGCTTGAAGTTTCTATTATAAAATCAAATATGTAAACTTAGAAATGAACAAGAGAATGATATAGAAGAAGGTGAATGGTTAAAAAGATGATACAATTTAACCTTTTGGAAAAACTAAAGTAGATTCTTGGGAAGCTAACGATGTTGGAACCAATAACAACATGATTTTTTGGAGTTGAAGGCCAAGGAGGCAACATGCCTAAAATTCATAATCACAAAAGGACTATTACATATTTAGTTGTATAAATGTCAAACACTGAAAATATTCTGAGGAGTTACTGAACATATTTCAGAACCGATGTCTTAGTTGATCAGGAAATAACCACAATAAGTTTCAGTGTTTGAGGAAAGGTTTAGATACTTGTTTTTGGAAAAAAAAACTAGCTCAAGCAACATTCATGTGGATGTTTTTGGTCCTATGCCAAAGGATTAAAGGGACATTGAATTGGATTGGAACTAAGATTTTTTTTATCATACTAACTATTCAAAATTCAAGAGCTCCAATATGTAACATAATTCCCAAAGGGTCACTTTCTATGACAACATTGCTGCGAACTCCACCTTTCAATTCAATTTTAGATATGGATCCTAGGCTTGTCTTTGTGTTTTTTGACATAGGAAGTTAAGTAAAAGTGAGTTCATTTATTTTGATATTGGGAGGTGAATGTGAACTTGTATGGCTGAATAAACAAGAATGCATTAGCCATATATACATCCGACAAGGGTTTCAACTATTCTTAGATGTGTGGATCATGATTCTACAAATCGAGGTGTTATTGTGGTCCCTCATAATCGTGGTTTTCCCAAATACAATGTTTGAGCACCAAAAGATAGAATATAACAAAAAAAAAACCTAATGCATGAAAAAAATGAGCAAAAAATTGTACGAATGGATGATTCATGGGGGGAGGATTCTTCAAGTGTTGAATTGTTGAGGCGAGTGTGAAATTTATAGAAAAAACGTATTTCAACAATAATAAATTCATATGGAGAAGCATAATGGAGGATATATATATATATATATATATATATATATATATAGATATATATATTTTCAACTATCTTCCAAGCCTTTAATAACTATGTGTTCCACTGAATTTTCATCTTCTCCGGGGAATAAAAAATAAGTATTGTCTTAGCGAAGTGGATGAGTGGGGGAATTCTTTTGATTAGGCCATTTGGTTTACTGTTTTGTTTTGTCTATTTAGATTATGAGGAGATTTTTTTTATTTTTTTATTTTTTTTGTCTCCCTCTGGTTTTGCTACACGATTTGGTTAAAAAAATTGAAGCATGATTGAAAAGTTTGAGACTTTTAAATTAATATGTAGTAATGGGATACATTCTTACTCACCAATCTTTTGAGATGAGTTGACTATTTTAGAAGTAGCACAATGTTTGGTACATTAAGTCTTCTTTCTTTCTTTCCATCAATTTCATAATAATTATGGAAAGTATACTTGTAAAAATGGATTCATATTATAGTAAACATATTCTTTTTTCAAAAGGATGTGGTGAATTATTTTATGTAGCGGAAAATGAAATTGATAACAACCCTTACATTGATGAAGATAATAAATCTATTGTTCCACATGATGATAGATTATTTCAAATAAATTTCTCATATACCATAACTGGCCCAAGGAAGAAGAATTTCATATAGTATGGTTGTCATCAAGATTCATAAATATGATATTTAGGAGGTCATTGTTTAAAAATATATCAAGGAAAAAAATTACCAAATTTTTGGAAATATCACATATCATGTGTGGTAATGAGAGTCAAGGTAAATGAATTATTTGTGAACACACCATGTGTAATGTTGAAAGAACATGAATGGTGGACTCCATTCTCCCCATCACAACTTATATTCCAATCACAAGGGTTGATAGTGTTGAGGCAAATGTGGCAATAAAAATGAGACCATATCCATGTGCATTTCCTTATACACTACTTGGCTGGAGTTGACACAGTGATTTCCCTCTGTATGATTTTTTCACTAGTGAGAAAGTTTATATCATGCTACCTGATTCAAATGTCTTTCAGGGGTGGGGGGGGAGAAAATGTAGATAGGGAGAGTATATGAAAAGAAGTGTGGAAAGAACATAGACAAAGGGAGCAGTTTTCAGAAGAAGTAGATATCAAGGTATTGCCAGTAATAATAAAGGGGAGATTGTCAAAAATTGTTTCTATTGATTTCAAATGATGTATAAATGAAATAGAAAGTTGCATAGTCAAATAAAATATTTCATACCTTTTCGAGGACATATGTCACACTTTCTAACTCCTCACAATTGAGGAGAAATTAATTCTTGAATATTCATGAATATATTATACAAGTTGGCATAGCTAGTGGACAATTCAGTCATAGCCTACAACCCAAATGCACTATAAATAGGTATTACTTGGATGAGACTAGGTACTCACTCGCTCAAGAAATTTTGGTTTTTTTAAGTGAGCGGGATAAACGAGTCTGAGGTTCACGCCTCATCAACCTAGAGGAAACTAAGTTAAGATGAGTTATATCCAAGTTAGAGGAATTGTGGGATATAATCATTTCCATAACTTGGTTGTAAAACAATCTTTTAGAAAACTTTTTAATGAAGGTATCTCTTTCTTTTGATAGCCATCCAGAAGCCAATTTCTCTTTCATATTAGCACGTGTTTTGTTTTGGATTAGGTTGAGGTACATTCTAGAGGTTGAGTTCCATTCCTATCAAGGATGTGTTTTGGTTTAGTTATTAAAGGCCCAACCTGGCTTGAGGATAAGTTCTATGTGTTGCTTATGAGAAATGTTGAAAAAATTATTTTTTCTATGTTGAACAAGTTCAAGCCCTATTTAATCTAGGTTGTAGATATGAAAGATATCCTAAAGAAGAGTGACAATACTTGAAATTTTGTGCTTAGGGGTTTTTTTTAAAAAGAGAAATTTTGTGTTATTATAATGGAATATTATATATGGTCATGTAGATATTTTCACCCTCAAATAGAACCTAATTTTTTTTCTGTTGCAATTGTTATATTTCCGTCCAATAGTTATTGAAATATTGATATATAAAGCATCATGGATTTCAATGGTTTTTTTACATTGAAGCAACTATAGCCAATCAAATTATACTTATAGTTATAACTCATGATTCTTCATAGCGAACATCTTCCTTTGGAGCTTCAAGTGTTTTCAAGTTAGGGAAGTTCTACAAATTCAGAAGCTATAGTGACCTGAGATGTGGAGTTAAGCTTAAATTTCTTGAACCAAGAACTGGGACAAGAAAAAGAACAATAAACGTGGTTTTTATCAGGCTTGAAGGAGAAAACCTAAGAGTGGCATGGTTAGGTGAAAACTCCAATGAAGAAAGACAATTTTTGTATACTAGGATAAAATTTCAAGGTACCTTGAGCAAGTAGGTTGGTGCCTACAAATTTTTGAGATGGTGCTGAGTTGAGAGGATTAGAGTATCCTGTAGGTTGGTGCCTAAGAATTTGTTGAGTTGGTGCATAACTTGGGGGATGAGATCTCCTGTAATTTGATGCTAAGCTACGGGACTAAAATATCTTGAAGGTTGGTGCCAATAAAAGTTGTAAGTTGATGCTTTCTTTGTACAAGGAATTTTGTAGAATAGTAACAAAGAAAGGTTGTATAAGGACTTATTATGTAAAGATTTATGTTCACCCCTTGTTATTATTCCAACGTTAATTTCTATCTATATTATTTTTTTATTATTTTTGTGATGTGGATTTTATAATTGCATCGAAAGGCACTCTATAGCCCAATGTAAGGGATATGTATAGATGTAATGTAGGTAAGTAAGTAAGTAAGTATGTCAACATTTTTTAAATGGCATGATATATATATATATATATATATATATATATATATATATATATATATATATATATATATATATATATATATATATATATATATATATATATATATTTGTGTTTGTGAGGGGGAGGGGAGATCTATAGAGAACATATAGAATTAGATCTCTTTCATTCCTAAATTCATCTGAAATAACTATTTAATATCTTTTTTTATATCTCCATTTCTTATTTTTTTAATGTTTCTTTACCTATGTCTTGACTAGGTGCTAACAATGATGCGGTTTCTTAACCTATACATTCCATCTCCAAAATTTTATCTGTCCCTAATCATCTGTCTTCTAAGCCTACTTTTGCTTTTAGCACATTTTTTGATAAGTGGTTTGTCTTACCATAATTAAGACAAGTATGGGGATAAAACATTGTCCCTCCATGTGATCAATTCTTTGACAATGTTAACATTTATGTTCATGATTCTAGACATCTTTAAGAAATATTATGCTCTAAAATTGAACTAGTTTGGAGTAATATAGAATATTTAAGTTGTTTCCTTTGTCATATCCCAAGTCATGTCGATTTTTATTGAATTATATCTTGACCCAAGGTCTGAAAAGCATCCTAAAAATACAAATTGAGTTTTCCTTTTCTTTTACACATTTGTTCTTATTATTATTATTATCATTATGTGATTCTTCTTTTGACTCATATTCATTTAGTGTTTCCTTCATCAATTCGCTATATGATTCTATCAAAACTTCTATATCAAAATAAGCATCAACCATTTGTGATATTTTATCTATTTCACATGTTGCATAATTTTTTTGGGATAAGATCCTTTATATCATTTGTTGGATAAATCTTATCTAAATATTCATATGTTTTGAAACTTATATCAACATTTTGGACGAGTTCATATATATTATAAAAGTACATTAGATTTTTTTATGAGGTCCTCTATGTCACAAATCTCTTCTATCTTAGTTGTAGATGTTGAATGAGACATATTTTCATGTTGATCTTGCTTCTCTCTTAATATTATTTGAATTAAAACAATCAACTGATATTCATATCTAGATCACTTTGAAGCAATTTTGTCATTATATTGTATTAACCATGTGATGAATGATGTTTTGTTTATACTAAAATCCAATTTGAGTTTTTTAATTTTATTTTTTAATTCATGAGTTGTACTCCTAAAAATCATTGATTTATTGAGAAGTGTTTTGTAAATGTTTCCTTCCTTTACTCATTATTCTCATTTTCACTTTCCATGCTCATACTCGCTTACTTGGTTATATTCTTCTTTTTCACACTCACTTGTACTTGGTTGATTTTTATGTCACCTTGGAGTATTCTATACTAATGATGATGTACTATAAAGTGTGAAAATGACTTGATATTTTATTTTTTTATTCAAATTAATGCAAGTCAATTTACAATATATCTTGTTTTAATTAATTTTAATAAGGACATTCAAACTACCTTACACCCTTGATTCAATGTTGGGGTGGTATAGTACAAAAAGAAAAAAAATATATATCTTTATATTATTCTTGGTATATTTACCTCTTGGCACTAAAGACAAATTTCTTCAAGGGAAACAATCATAGGTATGAAAACCATTTAACAAAATTTTAATTTTACTTTGATATTTTTTCTATAACCTCTCATAACCATGGAAATAAAAATATTTATGTTCCGAAAAATGGAAAACATTCGATCAAAACTTCGTGTATCTAACACCCAAAGTAATATTGCACAACCTAATGTTTTATCCTCCTTATTTACATGTTACCTTAATAAAAAGTGTGTTTACAGTGAGTTATAACCACCTTTTAAGAAGAAAATGTTTATCCTCCGACCTCTTTTTAACTCTTAATGATTGAGCACAAAGACCAAACAAAGGCGAGAATTTTCGCTGGCACAACTCTTAGATCCTTTTTATTTTAAAGATGTGGAAATATTAAGTCCACTTTTCCTTTTGAATAAATTAAAATTTACTAATTGCTTCATTAAAATATAATAAAATTTCTATTCAAACATTTCCAATTACCTCCTATTTTTCAGTTGTCCTCAGAAATCACATGTGAATTCTTCACTTCATTCTTTCTAGTGACACATGCAAATTTTGCACAGTGCACACCTCTTGGAAATTGATTTAACTCTTCATGTCCATGATTTCCTTTCCTTCTAAAACATGTGCTTCAATCCAAGATAACCATTCTATTTTCAGATATTGGTTAGCATGAGCTCATCTAATAACAAATTAGTTGCACCTCTTTTTAGCTAGTAATATCTTTATGTGTATGCTATTCTACCTTTGTGTACTTTCAGTGTTGCTAATGTCTTCTTCCTTTGGATCTCAATGTATAATTTGTTTTTATAAGTTTAACCTCTAAATCTACAAGGAACCTCATCAGAAGAACATGCTAGCTCCTCTATAGAATTGAGGGTTCCTACCCACACCTTTGTTCCCTTTATTTGATTAAAAAACACTACCACTCACTTATCGAGTTGTGTCCACCTAAAAATTATATATGGAATATAGATGGGAGAGGATAACCACTTTTAACAGATATTTATGTGTTGAATAATTATCTCCTTAATTTCAATGTATAACTTAGATATATGAAAAAATATATTATTATACATTATGTACTAGAAATGGTCCCCATTTCATTAACTTTCTCTAGCATATGGGAAACTATTGTTAAATACGATTCTTACTGAAATTTTCCCTTGGTGAAGTTTTCTGTAATTTAATGTACCTAATAGATTTGACTGTATTACTAGTGAGTTCCCTTCATTTTTGTGTCCATCATCCAATTGAAAACCTACTCAAAGTAATGAGGATTGAGTTCTATAGAATCCAAGTACTCGATAACCTTTGAGGTGTCTAAGAGAGGTGTAAAATATGGTTGGAATAGCTCCATGTTAAATATAATTTGTAGGCTAAGGAAGAGGGGAATACGTATTTCACTTACGCATATAATTGGTCATGGTGTAAGGATAATATCAAAGTGGCTAGAGCAATAGGTCCTACGGGGTTCTCTTCCTACAAATGCAACCATACCATAACTCCCACCAAATGCTTGTGTTGAATCATAATGTTGATCATGAAATTACATGTACATGGAATTGAATACCTACAAAATATCATGAACTTATTGTTGGATTTGATATATTCATTCTAAAAAATCTGGTCTACTCTATCAACCGTACTCTAAGAATGGGATGATTTTTCTAATTGGTAAAGATGGTCAATCACTATAACCATAAGCTCATCTAAAAAAAAATATGAGTAATAGGTATTTCATTGGCTCTATTGTATTTATCTTGAAAATAGCGAAAAATCTCATCCCATTTGTGTTTATGTTTATAGTTTTACATTTGAAGGATATGCACAATCAGATCCTTCATTACCTCTAGTTGTTGATGAATTTAGGGTAGATGGTAGTCAATTTTGTTATCTTGGCATCCATCCTCATCAATAGGATAGATTGGAAATCACTTACAAACCAATTGTATCTATCTAAAATAATGGATCGAGTGCTAAAAACGAGCCCAAACATGCTTTAAAAAGACATCAGAAGTGGTATTTTCTATGATACTCTTCTTGAAAAGTGTAAAAGTTTCTATATTAGAGAACCAATTGGAAACCATAAATACATATTGATTATCATTAGGGGATCAAAAGTCTAATTGTTTACCGAGAAAGTTGTTTTCTCATGAAAGTATCATCATAGGCTGAAATTGTAAAAAATCATCTTGTTAAGTACTAAAAGCAGTTCCGTGCAAGTTTGTTTAGAGAAAATTGGCTCCTAAGAGGCATACTAGACAAAACCCATATCATAATCCTCCAAAGGTTGTCAATAAACCCAAAAAGTCTTCTTAGAAAGACGAATATTACTGATAAAACTTGAACTCCCAACATTCCTTTGGGAAGATCTCGTCCTTTACCTGATAACTTATTCACCCTTGAAGATCTTGATCGCGATCATATTATTGGGAGTTATTTGTTTACGACTTAATATGAAAATTGTGCCTCTGAAATTTCTCTAGATCATTTAGTGCTAAAATCTTTCGTTATCCCAATAAAATATCTTCCCGGTCAGCCTAATAAAGGTGCATTAGTTCAGCCTCAGTGTGTTTATGGTCTACTAGATAAATTGATGCCTACTCTTGAAATATCAGAGAAGTTTCAGACTGATAGTCCTCTTTCGACTACTGATACTCATTCCCATGTTTTCCCAGTATCAGTTGTTCCATTTTTTGCATCTGCTACCAGCTCATTTTAAAAAACAACGTCTACCTCATTAATTGTCCATAATTTTTCCACCTCAACAACTGCTTTGATGATTGTTTTACCCTCTATTGTTCCTATTACTATAGTCGATTCAAATTTTCCTCAAACAACGCAAATTGAAGCCAGTTATGCCCCTTTGGTTCTCCCATCTCAATTGCCTGATCTTCTTCAAAACTACAGCCAAAGGCTTCCTCAGTATTATGGTACACGGGAAGTCACAACGAAAGCACATATTGATAAGGTCATTTTTTTTTGGATTTGGAGGAAGTGGGCCATGAAGATATTAAGGTTAGGATCTTTGTTCAAATTTTCTTGGGTGAACTGAATAAATGGTTCAGAAATGTTCCTCTTAGATCCTTTTCCAATTATCAAGAGTTAGAGGATTATTTCCTTTCCAGATGGGGTGAGAAGAAGAATCCTTTACAAATTCTTACTAAGTACGACAATTTGAAAAGGCGACCTCGTGAAATTGTCTAGGATTTTTCTACAAGGTTCAACAAAGAGTATAACTCCACCCCTGCAGACATAAAACCTCCTCCTAGCCTTGCTTTTTTCCATTATTCCAATGATTTTGACCTCGATATGCCCTATCATCTTAGGGAAAGAAACCCAACAATGCTTGAGGACATGAAAAGCAATGCAGTTTGTTAGTGTCAGTATTTGCATACTTCCACAAGGGATCAAAACACATTTGCATGTGCATCTTAGGTGTCCCATTCTGAATAAATTTTTCATCATTCCATTAGGTCATGACATAAAATTGTTCCACTGGTGGTTGTCCTTGTCAAATAAGCTTCATTCTCCCTCAGAAGATCGTATTGGTTGACTCATTCTCATCTCTCCTTGAGCATAACAATACCTATGGAAATTCTCTGTCCACTTAGAAGTCTTTAAAGTCAAAATCTCATTCAAAAGTCAGGTCACAAAAGAAGTCCCGTTAGGTCATTAGGGTTTTTTATTTTTCAGGGTCACTCCTTCATTCAAATGGGGTTAGAACATATATGATATGAACTAAATAAGATCATTATGATGTATTTATTATACTTTCAAAGTTGTATTTTTTCATTTTAATGATTTTTATATCAAAATGTCATTTTGATATAATATTCAATATGTAATTTATTTTTTATTTGTCCAAATGTAATTTCATGTTTTCATATGTAATAAATGTAATCTCGAGCCATCAAAATGCAATCATGTCCAGCCCAAGTGAGCAAGGAAACCAAACTCCATGTTGATCAAGCCTGTAATGCCAAAATTAATAAAGCAAAAAGAGTATCAGTGTCAAAGAGGAAAAGTGAACATTAGAAAAGTGGGCAATTTAAATTAAATTTCAAATCCACTAAAGCTATGAAGACTATCAATGATCCGGATTTATGCAGGAACGCAACAGAATAAACACATAACCATAAATACATATATGCAGCGGAAATAACACTTCATTTCATTAATATCAAAATAACAGAAAGATGCTTACAGACATAATGGAAATAAAATAGCTAGGGTGCTGGTAGCGAATCTCTGAGAAGAGATGTGGTGGCTACAGACCTCTGAACTGAGTTACAATGAGGCTAGAGGGCCTATTTATTATTGAGAAACAATGGAGAGCCCTCAACATCCCAAAAACCTAACCCTAGGAGATGAAGCGCCAAAACTATGGGCCCCGTTTGGGTAAATTGGTGTTTCAACTTCCCAGGGACGTAACTTTGGCATACTATCTCCGTTTGATGCACATGATACATAATTAGAAAGCTCTATCCGAGGACTACAACTTTTGTGACGATTTTGATGATCAAAATCGCAACAATTTTTCATACCAAAAAACGTCGTTTAGGGCCTCAAAACGGCTCCGGAAGTTCAGGACCCGAAAAACTGCTAAAAATAGTAAGTTATGCCAAAACTGAAAAACTGAAAGAGACAATGGTGGGGGCCCAAGTGGAATAGGCGGGTGGCCACCAATATCCACCTGGATCAATCAAGCACCTCAAAACAAGTCATTGTTTCCATTCAGCCATCAAAGTCTTCAGTAATGGAGAAAATCTGATTTTTTGAACAGTTTGGGTCAAAATTTCAAGGTGCTATGTTTTTTCATCATGGCGCTGTGTTTTTATCCAGGCACTGCGCTAATCCCCAGCGAAGCTGCACTAATGACTGAAAACCATAGGCTAAATTACACTGGCACTGCGCTAGTCCCCAATGGTGCTGCGCTAATGTTTGAGCATTGCGCTAATGTCCAGTTCGTTCCCTAAGCTTCAAAACTCAACTAAATTGCCTCAAATCTTCAGCAAATATTCTCAACACCTTTGAAAACTAAATAACATGAAAATTTCATCTCCTTGTGGTATTCAAGGGGAATTTCATGGTGTTTTTTTTTTCTATGTAAGGGGAATTTCATGGTGTTTCTGGTTTCTATGTGAAATTTGGAAGTTGGTTAGGCTAAAAACCCTAGGTTCATTCTTTGTTCCCATTGTTCCAAAATTTGGCACCCATAAACCTCACATTCTCTTCCTACATCAATATAAACCCTACTCCTTCCCTACAACACCATATCACTTTCCCTAAATCCTAAGTCCTAGGCATCTCAATTTCCTAGGCAGCCCTATCAACCCTATAATAAAATTCCAATTCCTAATCCCTTAAACATTTTGATCCTCTATCACCTCCCTGAGTTCAATAAACCCTATCCACATCCACCTAAATTTTTATAACCCTATCCCTTTTTCCTAGACCTATTTTCACTCCCCATCCCCATCCACCTCATCCCTAGGGTTTCAAAGCCTTCAAGCTCAAGATGTCTGAAGAGGAGGACATAGGTGTCAGTGAGGAACAAACACCAAAGAAAAGTGATCACAAAGGAGGTAATATTAACAGATATGAACCAATAACCACAAAGGAACTCATGGCCTTTTCTATCACTTTGTCTTGTTTTGAACATGTTGGTTGCTTTGAGTTTTGTGAGAGGGTGCAGTAGATTCAGTATCACCCTGTGTTGACAAGGTTGTTCATCACAAATCTTCATGATAGGTAGGTCACTCTTGCTAGGGTCACTTTTACCATTTCCACTAATGCCATTTCAGCTGTTACAGGGATCCCTAATGTGGGAGAGAAATGGTTTAAAAAGGTAAACCTTGATTTGAGCTATTATGAACCATATCTCAAACCTAGATATAAGGATGATAAGAAAATTGTTTTCCCTTTCTCTCATGTCCTTGACTGGTATGTCCCCATGATGAAAATAATCATGAAGTAGTTCACTTGTGAGGGGAGGTTTTCTCGACTCTATTCATACCATATCTGAATCCTCATGCACTTCACTAGAGTCCGAATGTTCATATACCTTACTATCGCTCCCAAAGCATTGACAAGATGGCATACATTCTACAAAGGAGGCATTATAATCATAAAATGAAAATTATTTTTCATCATTCCCTCATTAAGATGTTATTCATGCATCGGCTTGAGCAGAAGAACACTTCATGGGACACATTCATTGCAAATGAAATTATCACTACCCCACCTAATCATCATGAGCAGAGCATCCCTTCATTATTTCATCCTCCCATATCCACCTCTCCATCTCAGCCTGCTGCTCATACATCATCACCTAGTCATATGCATTCACCTCATGTTGATCCTACGTCTTCACCTTTCTGTAATCCTTCACCATCATCACATCATGATACTAAGGCAGCAAGCAGTGAAAAGGACATTGAGGCAACTTGGGCTAATGTGACTGATGTTGAGCCATTTCCCAAGACCTATAAGAGAGGCCACATGCATATGTTTTCTTCACTTGGATTTAAAGGGGCCATGCCTTCTTCATCAGCAAAATAGGTAGACAAGGGAAAAGAAAAGGCTAAAGAGCCAATCATTGAGGAGCAGGAGGATAAACATGAAACAGAGAAGGAGTTTCAGTTGATTGACCTTGATGAGGAGGATGAGGATAGAATCACCCACTATATTAATCAGAAGCAAAGAGGAAAAGATTAGTGAACTTCAAGCTAATCTTGATAGAGCACAATATGTGATTTATTTTCTTGAGCAAGAAAATTAGCAGCTGAAAACCAGGCAAATTATTGATGAGGTTAGGACCATCAAAGCAAAGAAAGAGGAAGAGAGGGATAAAGCCCTGTTGGAGGAGAACTTGGACAGATTTGGTGAGATTGATGATGAGGAGGATCAACCTCCTAGACAAAGACCAAAGAAAATAGGGCTGAATAGATCTCTAGCCTGTGAGAGATAGAGAGAAGCTGAGTTGGCAGAGCATCTCACTCTAAGTGAGCTGCTTGCCCTTGAGATTAGTAGAGATAGAGAGTCATGGATTGATAGAGCCAATTTTCATCTGGAGATCTTGCTAGAGAAGGCCAATAAACAAAATGATATTTAGAGGAAAATGACAAAGCACTATGCCATGAGAAATAAAATTGCAAGGGCCAAGCTCAAACAAGCCCATGCAAAAATTCAAGCTTTCACCGAGCAAAAGGAGAAGGAGAGGTTAAACATACTTTCTGAGGTGTCTCTTCATGCCGTAATCCCTTGATCAGCAAGTAACCTCACAATTTTGACAAGTTCTGGCACATTTCGTGCTTTGGTGCATTTTTGGTTTTTTGGGCAATTTTGACACACAAAAAATTTGCCAAAAATGCAGCGCCCTTGGCACTGCACTTTTTCTTGGAGCCTCCAATGGAAAAATGGTCACCACCATCATGTTAATAATTATGTGGAAGTCCACCTCAGCAAGTTTCGGAAACTTTGGAGGAGAACTGGTCCCTTAAAAGTGAAAAATCCACCAATTTTTCATGTTTCTACCTCCTTTTCGACCTTGGCGCTGCGCTAATACCAGTCTTGGGAAACGTGATTTTTGACAAGGAATATTGGAACCATTTTCTAATCTTGAGCATATTTGGAAACTAGACTTATAGAGCTTTTCAATGAGCTATCATGGAGCTTATTTGGAAATCGGGACGACCTCCAAAGGTTGCTTGCAAGAGAGGCTATTGTCTCTGTCATGGCGCTGCGCTTTTGCCAGGAAAATGTCATTTTGATCATCTTCAGCAAATTTTGACTTTTTGACTTTTTATCTTGGGAAATGAGAAATCATTGATGTAAAAGATCAACATATATTTAAATTTCATGTTTTTATTATTATCTAGGGTAGATACATCAGATAAGTCCTCTAGAGGTCAAATGAATTAGTTTCCTCTCTTTTAGAGGAAAATTGTTGAGTTTTCCTAGTCTTCAGATTCTTGTTTGGGAATAGGTGAAACTGATCCCTATATCATGGATTCGACTCCTTGAGGCTAGGAAGAGTGGTTTTGAGGTCTATATGATGTATTTTCTCAGTCATTTTAATGGTTGGATTCACTTGGAGCTTTGGCATCTCAAGGACACAATTTTGTATCAGTTTGGCCTAGACATTAATGATAAATTTGCAGCTATTTCTTTGGGATCCATGTGGTATGAATTTTTTGACATATTTTTTCCTTTGTGATCATTTTTATGAATGTATTTTAAACTCACAAATAATTTTCATGTCTATGATATGCTTAATTTAAAGTTTAAAGGTAGAATTCATCTTCTCATGCTCTGTTTTGGGAATTTTTTTATAATTTTTCTATTTTCTTCAGTTTTTGGGAGAATTCAACTTGTATGATATTCCTAACTCCTTACCAGTCTCCTAATATCACCATAATCATCCTTTAAATTTCAAAACCTTATACCTACCTTTCCCCTTAGAACACCCTGCAAATTTTGACCTAATTTCCTTGCCCTAGCTGTTTGACTCCTCCTGATCTAGAAAAACCCTACACAGACCAAAATAAAAACCCTGAGCTACTATACCTAGCCTAATATCTTCTTTCCTTAGTCATTTTTACTATGATCTATATGGAGAGAGCCCTCTCCTGGCCTATTAGGGCTAGCTACTTGGCTAAGCATGGTTTAAGGTTACCTTAGAATTTCCTCTCTCAGCCTAAGGTTCAATTCGAGTGATAAAATTTTGGCAACCATACTGGGGAAGAAAAAGTAGAACGAAAAGAAAAATATTCCCTAGAAAACAAAGACAAAGTTTAGATCTAAATGTTGATGGTGGAAAACAATCACATGCATATGAAGGCTGAACCATTCACCTGGCGACTCCATTCACTGAAAGATCTAGAAAATCAACACCTCATGGGGACTCCAATGCATGAAGATCAGTAGCTTCAAGATTTTTCAAGATGGAAACTATTTCAAGAAGGTATGCTGCCATGAGCTGAGATCACATTCCATGTTTCCCAAATAAAATGCCTAAGGTAGATTGGCAAAGGAATTTGCCTATGTGCAAAAATGTGAAAGGTAATGATGTTTCTCTTCATATGGTGAGATTTCACATGCATGTGTGTAGATTAAAGATTTATTTTCCTGAAGACTGCTTGATGAAGATATTCATGGCCACTCTGGAAGATGAAGCACGATCTTGGTATGAAATTTTGCCGCCTGCTTGTATTTACTGTTTAAATGATTTTCATACCATATTCTTTGAAAGGTATAAAGAATCTTGTCCATCCTTAATATTAGTTCAAAACTGTTTTAAACATGTTAATAGTTTTATCGAAAATCTTGAGAATTTTTATTTAGATGATGAATTCATGGATGATGAGATCAAGGAAGCCTTGTATGAAAATCCATTTCAGCAGCATAAAGAAATCTTAGAGGATACTTATCAAGATGCTTAGGAAATTTTGCAGCAGGTTGAAGATATTTGTACAGTTGAAAATGATGGAAGATGAGGTCCTATTTCAGATCTGATTGCAGCAAAATATGATATGTAGGAAAATCAAGTTCCAATTTCAGATTATGGTAAAGTCAAGCTAGCTGATCGAGATCTAGATTCAGATTATACTGATGAAGGGTATGTTTTTCCGGATCCCATGAGCGAGAGATCTATTGTTGAGATCACCTCGAAAGAAGAAAACAAATTTATTGACCCAAGTGTTCTCATCCCATCAGAACAAAATCTTCAGAAAGAGGTAATCCAGTCCCTTTGTGAAAAACAAGATGAGATATTTGTTCAATTAAGTGAAAAATATTCTTTGGATAACTCTGTAGTAAATGATATAAATGTCAGTTTTGAGGTTTATAAACAATCTGAAGTTTTCCCTCTTATGACTGATGAGTGTGATGAGAAAGATGACAATCTGGTTGCCATGTCATATGAAGATGATCAACAATGTATTCAAATTGTAGAGGACCAGGGCATTGAGGATTGTCATTCAGATTTTGCTTCTCATGTTTCATGTTTAGAATTTTCATTTCAAGAATAAATTTTCTGACCTACTTGTTTAGAAGTTTTTTACGACTACGAACACACTCTTTCTAAGGTATATTATGAAGAGAGATCAGAATCAAGAGAAAAAGGTACCTTGTTTCTTCTAGATCAGCAAGAGGTAAATTTTCATGTTTTTCAGGATCCAGTGGCAAATCTATTGCAGTCAGTAGTGAAGGTAATTATTGCAGTATTCAGTGATGATGGAGATCATTGTCAGCTATGTTTTTGGTTACCAATTGTAAATATTTATTGTTGTCTAGAGAATCATATTGGGAGAATCAATCAAGGAGGCATTTTCTTGATTGGTTACACTGGCATTTTGATATCGCCTGATTGTACATTTGCTTTCAAAAATACAGGTGGTTTTCATCACGATTTGAAGCCCTCAAGTCTTGGTGATGTATTGCCATCAATAAGTAGTGTAAGTTCAATTTTTAAGTCTTGTTTCAGTCAGTCTTGAGTCAGTTCAGCTTATTGAGTCAATTTTCTTTCAGTATTCCATTAGTATTTAGGTATTGACTCCATGCACAATGAATAGGCACTTGGTATACGGTGTTCTTGGCACCTCCAAGGAGCTAGCATCCCCAGCAGCAGCCAAAGTTAGCACCAGTATTTGCATACTTCCACCAGGGATCAAAACACATTTGCATGTGCATCTTAGGTGTCCCATTCTGAATAAATTTTTCATCATTCCATTAGGTCATGACATAAAATTGTTCCACTGGTGGTTTTTCTTTTCAAATAAGCTTCATTCTCCCTCAAAATATCATATTGGCTGACTCATTCTCATGTCTCCTTGAGCATAACAACACCTATGGAAATGCTCTGTTCACTTAGAAGTATTTAAAGTCAAAATGTCATTCAAAAGTCAAGTCACAAAAGTGGTCCCATTAGGTCATTAGGGTTTTTCATTTTTCAAGGTCACTCCTTCATTCAGATGAGGTCAGCACATATATGAGAGGGAATAAATAAGGTCCTTATGATTTATTTATTATACTTTCAAAGTTGTATTTTTTTAGTTTAATGATTTTTATATCAAAATTTCATTTTGATATAAAATTCAATCTGTAATTTATTTTTTATTTGTCCAAATGTAATTTCATGTTTTCATATGTCATAAATGCAATCCCAAGCTCTAAAAATGCAATCATGTCTGGCCCAAGTGAGTAAGGAAAGCCAAGCACCACAAAACAAGTCATTGTTGCCATTCGGCCATCAAGAGTCTTTAACAAAAGAGAAAATCTGAGTTTTTGAGCAGTTTGGGTCAAAATTTCAAGGCGTTATGTTTTTTCATCCTAGCGTTGCGACAATCCCCAGCGGCATTATGCTAATGCCTGAAAACCACAGGCTAAATTACACTGGCGTTGCACTAATTCCCCGTGGCGTTGCACTAATATTTGAGCACTGCACTAATGTCCAGTTCACTCCCTAAGCTTTGAAACTCAACCAAATTGCCTCAAATCTTCAATAAAGATTCTCAACAGCTTTGAAAAGTAAGTAAAATGAAAATTTCACCTCCTTTCAGTCTTTAAGGGGAATTTCATGGTGTTTTTGGTTTCTATGTAAGGGGAATTTCATGGTTTTTTTGGTTTCTATGTGAAATTTGGAAGTTGGTTAGGCTACAAACCGTAGATTCATTCTTTGTTCCCATTGTTCCAAAATTTTGCACCCATAAACCTCACATTCTCTTCCTACATCACTATAAACCCTACTCCTTCCCTACAACACCATATCACTTTAACTAAATCCCTTTTCCCCTAAACCCTAAGTCCTAGGCATCTTAATTTCCTAGGCAACCCTATCAACACTGTAATAAAATTATAATTCCTAATCCCTTAAACATTTTGATCCCCTATCACCTCCTTGAGTTCAATAAACCCTACCCCCATCCACCTAAATTCTTATAACCCTAACCCTATTCCATAAACGTATTTTCACTCCCCATCCCAATCTACCTCATCCCTAGGGTTTCAAAGCCTTCAAGCTCAAGATGTATGAAGAGGAGGATAGAGGTGCCAGTAAGGAACAAACACCAAATATAAGTGATCACAAAGGAGGGAAAATTAACAGATATTAACCAATAGCCACAAAGGAACTCATGGCCTCTCCTCTCACTGTGTCTTGTTTTAAAAATTTTGGTTGCTTTGAATTTTGTGAGAGGGTGCAGCAGATTTAGTATCACCCTATGTTTACAAGGTTGTTCATCACAAATATTCATGATAGGCAGGTTACTCTTGCTAGGGTCACTTTTACCATGTCCACTAATGCCATTTCAACTGCTACAAGGATCCCTAATGTGGGTGAGAAATGGTTTAGAAAGGTAAACCTTGATTTGAGCTTTTATGAACCATATCTAAAACCTAGATATAAGGATGATAAGAAAAAAAAATTCCCTTTCTCTCATCTCCTTGACCGATATGTCCCTATGATGAAAATAATCATTAAGTACTTCACTTGTGAGGGGAGGATTTCTCAACTCTATTCATACCATATCTGACTCCTCATGCACTTCACTAGAGTCAGAATGCTTCATATACCTTACTATCTCTTCCAAAGAATTGACAAGATGGCATAAATTATACAAAGGAGGCATTATAATCATCAAATGAAAAGTATTTTTCATGATTCCCTCATTAATATGGTATTCATGCATCATCTTGAGCAGAACAACATTTCATGGGACACATTCATTGCAAATGAAATTTTCACTACCCCACCTAGTCATCATGAGCGTAGCATCCCTTCATCATCTCATCCTCCCATATCCACATCTCCATCTCAGCCTGCTGCTCATACATCATCACGTAGTCATATGCATTCACCTCATGTTGATCCTACTTCTTCACCTTTCTGTAATCCTTCACCATCATCACATCATGATACTGAGGCATCAATGAGTGAAAAGGAAATTGAGGAAACTTGGGCTAATGTGACTGATGTTGAGCCATTTCCCAAGACCTATCAGAGAGGCCACAAGCATGTGTTTGCTTCACTTGGAGAGAAAGGGGCCATGCCTTATTCATTAGAAAAACATGTAGACAAGGGCAAAGAAAACGATAAAGAGCCAATCATTGAGGAGTAGGAGGATAAACATGAAACAAAGCAGGAGTTTCGGTTGATTGACCTTGATTAGGAGGATGAGGATAGAATCATGAGTGCATTAATCAGAAGAAAAGAGGCAAAGATTAGTGAACTTCAAGCTAACCTTGAAAAAGCACAATATGTGATTGATTTTCTTGAGCAAGAATATCAGCAGCTGAAAACCAAGAAAATTATTGATGAGGTCAGGACCATCAAAGCAAAGAAAGAGGAAGAGAGGGCTAAATCCTTGTTGGAGGATACCTTGTACAGATTTGGTGATATTGATTATGAGGAGGATTAGCCTCCTAAATAGAGACCAAAGACAATAGGGCTGAAGAGAGCTCTAGCCTGTGAGAGACAGAGAGAAGCTGAGTTGGTAGAGAAGCTCACTCCAAGTGAATTTCTTGCCCTTGATATTAGCAGAGATAGAGAGTCATGGCTTGATAGAGCCAATTTTCATCTGGAGAGATTTCTAGAGAATGCCAAGAAATACAGTGAAATTCAGAGGAAAATGACAAAGCACTATGCAATGAGAAATAAAATTGCAAAGGCCAAGCTTAAACGAGCCCATGCAAAAATTCAAGCTTTAACCGAGAAAAAGGAGAAGGAGATGTTAAACATACTTTCTAAGGTGTATGTTCATTCCTCAAGCCCTTGATCAACAAGTAACCTCACAATTTTGACAAGTTCGGGCACATTTTGCACTTTCGTGCATTTTTTGTTTTTTTGGCAATTTTGACACACAGGAAATTTGCCAAAAATGCAGCGCCCTTGGCGCTGTGCTTTTTATTGGAGCCTTAAATGGATAAATGGTAAAAAAAATCATGTTTAGAATGATGAGTACATCAACCTAAGCAAGTTTCAGAAAATTTGGAGGAGAACTAGTCCCTCAAAAGTGCAAAAAACCACCAATTTTTCATGTTTCTGCCTCCTTTTTGACCTTGGCACTATGCTAATACTAGTCTTGGGAAAAGTAATTTTTTGATAAGGCATATTGGCACCATTTTGGAAACTGGGGGAATATTTGGAAGCTAGACTCAGAGATCTTTCCCATGAGCTATCATGGAGCTGATTTGGACACCGGGAAGGCCTTCAAACGTTGTTTGCAAGAGAGGCTATTTTTTCTGTCATGGCGCTGCGCTTTTGCCAGGAAAATGTCATTTTCATCATCTTCAGGAAATTTAGATTTTTTCACTTTTCATATTGGGAAATGAGAAATTATTAATGTGAAAGGTCAAGATAAATTTAAATGTCATGTTTTGATTGTTATCTAGGGTAGATACATCAAATAAGTCCTCTAGAGGTCAAATGAATCAGTTTCCTCTCTTTTAGAGGCAAATTATTGAGTTTTCCTAGTCGTCAGATTCTTGTTTGGGAGTAGGTGAAACTAATCCCTATCTCATGGATTTGACTCCCTGAGGCTAGGAAGAGTGGTTTTGAGGTCTATATGATGTATTTTCTCAGTCATTGTAATGGTTGGATTCACTTGGAGCTTTGGCATCTCAAGGACACAATTTTGTATTAGTTTGGCCTGGACATTAATGATAAATTTGTAGTTGTTTCTTTGGGATCCAAGTGGTATGAATGGTTTAACATAGTTTTTCCTTTGTGATCATTTGTATGAATGTATTTTGAACTCATAAATCATTTTCATGTCTATGATATGCTTAATTTCAAGTTGAAATGCAGAATTCATGTTTTCATGCTATGTTTTGGGAAATTTTGCATAATTTGTCTATTTTCTTCAGTTTAGGGATAATTTATCTTGTATGCTCTTCCTAACTTCTCACCAGTCTCCTCATATCACCATAATTATTTTTTAAATGTCAAAACCTTCTACCTACCTTTCCCCTTGGAACACCCTCCAAATTTTGACCTAATTTCCTTTCCCTAGCTGTTTGACTCCTCCTCATATAGAAAAACCATACACAAATCAAAATAAAAACCCTGAGCTAATATACCTAGCCTAATATCTTCTTTCCTCAGTCATCTTGACTGGGATCTATACGGAGAGAGCCCTATCCTGGCCTAGTAGTGCTAGCTACTTTGCTAAGCGTGGTTTGGGGTTACCTCAGAATTTCCTCTCTCAGCCTGAGGTTCAATTCGAGTGATAACACAGTCAGTGTGGAAGCCAATTTATTGGAAAATAAATCCGAGATGAAAGCGGATAGAAGAGTCATCATAAAGAAGGATCTTGCCACTTCTTCTGATACAAAGTTAGATTCATTGGTAAAAATGATGGAGAAAATGATGGAAAATATATCTTTAACTAATCAAGTAGCTATGAGAGAACCCCAGATTGGTCCACAAATTAGAAACAAAAATTTTCAAATGCAACCACAAGTGCCAAATAAATGAAGGGATCAGAAGGGTCTGAAGCATTCTCATAAGCATGTGAGACCTACTTTCTAGCAAAATTATTCCCAAGATCAGGACGAGGAGGAAGAACAATCTCAAGAGGACCAAATCATTTTCTTTGGTGAAGGGCATGAAAATGTGTATTTGACAAAAGAAGATCAAGAGCAGGAGTAGTTCAAAAATTTTGTGACAGAGGAGGAAGAGTCGTTGCAGTCTTAGTCTCGAAATGATGTGGTGATGACTAAATCCTAGGAATACCTAAAGGGTATCAAATTTCCATAATGAAATTTCAACGACATTATAATTTGAGAAAGATAAATGTGGGTAGAAATGCAGCAAAAAAGGAAGTAACAACCAATAAAACAACACAGAAAAAGGTGGCAGCCAATAATGTAAAAAAGGTTACCCCCATTACCAATGGCCAAAAGAAGGAGCCTCCTATCACAATTCCGTAGAGGAAAAAAGATTCATCCAAAGGTACTATAGAAAAGGAGGATGATTTTCCTAAAAAATAGGTGAAAATGGTATCAAAACCCTTTAACCTTGAAGATAAGATTGCTAAGCTAAAAATCTCCACCCCCCTTAGTGAATTGTTAAAAAATGACAATTACAGATCTTAGATTTTAAAGGAACTAAGAGTTTATAAAACTTCTGATACAATTAACATAGTTGATGATCATCCATCTATTATTTTTGGGCCAAATATTGATGATAAAGCATAGTATGGGGAGGTCTCTCCTTTTTATGTGAGTTTAAATGTCCATGATCAAATACTACACAATGCTATGTTGGATTCTCGGGCTTCACATAATTTGATGTTGAAGGTGATTATGGAGAGGTTGGGTCTTGCAATCACCAGAACTTAGAAGGAGTTGTACTCATATTATTCTAGCAAAGTCAAGTTCATGGGATTAATCAAGGATCTAGCAGTATCCTTGACTTAGATTCCTTGCAAATTTATGGTGATGGACATTGTCGTAGCCAACATACCTTCCAAGTTTGGCATGCTTCTGTCTAGATCGTGGATGGAAAATCTACATAGTGCAATTCAAATAGATATGTCCTACATCACTATTTAATTTTTTGGTGGTCAAACAGGGAGGTTGTAGAGAGATCCACTCATGCAATTCATGATCAATAACAAGGAGAAGGTTGTAAATCATCGAGTATATGTTGTTCATTCTGATTTAGATTCTTTTGTTTTGTTTAATTTTGGTTGTCCTGATGCATAGGAGATAAGTTTAGAGATGAAAGTGTGGGAAATTTCAAAATAGGATAGTGAAAAAATTGTAGAAAGAGAAAACCAAATAGTCCATAAAAAATTTACAAGTTTGAAGGTTGAAATAGGTGAAAAATATCAAAAACAACAACATTTGTGGACTATGCATTTTGATGGGGCAACGAGCACAGAAGGTGTTGGTGTAGGTGTATTGATAGTTAGCCTAGAAGTTGGTAATACCAAACTCTGTTTGTACAAGTTAGTTTTTGATTGTACTAATAATGTGGCTGAGAATGAAGTGCTCCTTTTGGGTCTGCGAACTTTGAAGTAATCAGGAGCTAGAAGGATAGTTGTATATGGGCATTCCGAGATAGTTGTTAAACAAATTAGAGGTTGGTACCAAAAAAAACATCCCCAGATGCGTGCTTATCACAATGCTATCCTAGATTAATTGCATATTTTTTTAGAGTATAGTTTTTCAGTTGTTCCAAGAAAAGATAATGATGTTATGGATGTATTGGCCACCTCGACCTCTGATTTTGAAATTTCTAGCAATGTTGAAGGAAAATACAAGGTAGAAGTGAGACATAGACCGATTCTCCCAGATAATATGAAGCATTGGATTATTTTTTGAAAATGACAAGCAATTAGAAAACTTCTTGTTTATGAATGAGAATTTTACCAAAATGAGATCGGAAGGGGACCACATATGGGAAGATGTAGACAAAGAGATTTTCATTAATAAGTTGATAGAGGAATTAGATAAGCAAGGCACATAGTTGAAAGTATTGCAGCGTAGAGACAATGTTCTTCCAAGAGGGTTCGTACATTTACAAGAACATTTGGATTAGAATGATGTGCCTAAGAGGCCAAAATTGGCACCTGCTGAAGATGGAGTTGAGGAATGCAATATATCTACAAAAGAATACCCAGTAATGATACATTTATCCAAAAATTTGTGTCCATAAATGAAGAAAAATTACTTGGAATTTCTGACTCAATTTTCTGATGTGTTTTACTGGGGATATGAGGACTTGAAGGTGTATAAAAAATACATTATCCAACACACAATACTCGTTAAAGAAGATTATAAGCCATTCAAGAAGAAGCTACGAAGGAAAAACCAGGTGTTTCTTCCCTTGATAAAGAAGGAGGTAATAAAATTATTTGATGCCGACATAATAGTACCTCTTAGATTTTCTAATTGGTTATCTAACTTGGTACGAGTTAGAAAAAAGACTGGAAAAATCATATTATGTGTATATTTTAGAAACTTGAAGAGGGTGTTTTTATAGGATAACTACCCACTTCCAAAAGTAGACCATGTTCTTCATAAGGTAGCGGGTTCAAGAATAATGTCATTGCTTAATGGTTTTTCAGGGTATAACTGGATTTTGGTTGACCTGGAAGACCAAGAAAAAAATTACTTCACTACACCTCGGGGGACTTTCCAATGTACCATTTGCTTTGATGAATGGGAGTGAGGTTTCAGCAAGCTATGGATATAGCATTTCTAAATGAGAAATATAAGTTTCTTGTGATATACCTTGATTATACCACTATTTATTTGCAGTTCAATGATGATCATTTGCAACACTTAAGGGAAGTTTTCGAGAAGTGTAGAAAATATGGGATTTCATTAAACCCCAAAAAATTATTGTTTGCGATGGAGGAAGGTAAAATTTTATGCATATTATCTCGAAATACAACTTCAAGATAGATCCTAACAGAGTTTCATCAATTCAGAAAATGGATATCCCAAGAAGTAAAAAGGAGATTCAATATTTTATTGATAGAATTAACTTTTTAAGAAGGTTCATCGCAAATATCGCCGAAAATTGGAGAAAAAATACAAACATACTGAAAAAGGACAATGAAGTGAAATGGAATGAAGAATGAAGGAAATATTTCAGCGAAGTCAAATCTTCCTTGTCCCATGCCCCTATACTTGTCAGCCCTGATTACACCTAGTAGTTTATTGTTTTTTCTTTTTCCTCTTAGCACAACATTGTTGTTGTTTTAATGCAGAAAAATTAGCAAGGAATACGACAACCCATCTCATTTTTTAGCTGTGAAGGTGTTAAAATACTTTCGAGTTTATATTCTACATTTTCATGTTGAATCTGTGCCAAGTGCTGCAGGAAAGGATATTTTAACTCATAATGATACGAATGGATGGAGGGGTGAGTGGATTTCTTCTATAGTTGAGTATGATGTTGATATCAAACCTGCAAAACTGATTAAAGGAAAAGGGATGGCTTGTATGATGGCTGAATCAAATCTGCAGTCACTCGAAATTAATTTCTTAGTTGGCTTGGCAGAAGAAGATGAGTTAAGCCATAGTCAACATGTTCCATAAACGTTTGTTGTTTTACCTTGGTATGCTGATATTTTATATGTGATGCAACATTTACAAGCAGCTCCAAACAGGCCTAAAAGTAAAGCTTGCTTTCGAAAGTTTAAAGTAGTAAAATTTAGACAAATTTTTGTATTGGAAGGATCCCGACGGAATACTGCTCAATTGTCTGTTAGAAGATGAAGCTCAAATAACAATGGAGGTGTTTCACAAAGGATATTATGGTGGGCACTTGTATTGGAATACCATAGCAAAAAAAATCCTGAGAGCTATATTTATTGTCCCTCCTTCTTTACAGATGTATATAAGAAAGTGATCAATTGTCGTGAATACCAAATTTTTGAAGGAAGAAAGAAGTTACTCCTGCTGCCCCTGAAGCCTATAGTAGTTGAGTCACCATTTTAGCAACGGGGACTCGATTTTATTGGTGAAATTTATCCCACTTCATCTGGACAACACAAGTGGATATTGAAGACGACTAATTATTTCACCAAGGGGATCGAGGAGGTTCCAACAAGACAAGCTACGAATACGGTTATTATTCAGTTCTTAGAAGGTAATATCTTGTCTAGATTTGGTTGCCCATAGAAAATTATTACAGAGAATGTTTCTTCCTTTAGATTGAATAAAATGATAGAATTTTTTCATAAATACAACATTATTCTATGCCACTCCATAGCCTATTACCCTCATGGTAATGGCTTGGTTGAGTCATTTAATAAAAAATTGGTCAATATTATTAAGAAAATGTTGTAGGAGAATAAGAGAAGTTGGCATAAAATGTTGGTACATGCACTGTGGGCAGAACATGTGAGTACTATGAAGTCGATAGGCATGCCTCCATTTCAGCTGGTTTGTGGAAAAGATGCACTCTTACCTTCCTCATTAGGAGTTCCGATCATGAAACAATTGTGGGAGGTTGAAGTAGAGCCTAATGACATGCAAAAAAGAATTGGTATGATGATTCAACTCCAGCAGTCTAGAGAAGTCGTTTTCACAAACACATAGCTGATTCAAGAAAAAATAAAGATAATTTATGATAAAAGAACAAAAGAAACTGATTTTCAAGTTGGATATTTGGTATTATTGTGGGATGCCCAGAACGAAGAAAAGAGAAACCATGGGAAGTTTGAAAATATCTAGAAAGGACCTTTCAAGATTGCTGCATTTCGAGGGAAAAAAACTTATCTTCTTGAGGATTTGTCTGATGAGCCAGTTGGAACAGGGCCTTTATGTGACAAGCTATTGAAGAATTTTCTCACCTGATTTCATATTTTAAATATCATTTCATTGTACACATCATTTTACTTTTGAATACTACAAGTGTGGGTAGTTGGTGTTGGGATTTGAAGCCCAAAGTGAAGGCTCTAAGATCCCAGCACTCTACTTCCATAAATAAGTATGTCTGTCAAATAGGGTACTATAAGTCAGTAGTCAGTTTCATTCAGTTAATCATGTATTCAATTGAGTCTTTAGTCTTGCAATTAACTCTTTTTCCCAATGTACATGCTACTAGTCTGCCTTATTGTTCTTGGCACCTCACTAGGAGGCTGCCATCCCCAATGGAGCCACTGTTAGGGTAAGTATTTTTGCATAGTTTTGAACTGCCTTTTCAAATCCATTAATTTTCAGTATTTTAATGATTCAAACTTATGAACGCTTTCACTGTACTAATTTCGAGCATAATGTGTCCAAAGCACTGCCATATGTTTGGTCCTTCAGTGGTTTGGTTCAATTTTGAAACAACGTTGGGTTATGGGAAGTCACTATCATCAGTTCATCATGTGGTACATGTAAAACTGTCACAAATTCATGAAAGTCAATGTCGAAAGTTAGTTACAGTTTAAATAATTGTGTTGTCCAGAGAAAGATGACAAATGGGAGTAATACATTCCTATTTATTTTCTAATCCATCCGTCTCTTCCTAATACCTTAATCCACACCTTAGATTTCATTTTCCTATTTTTCATATACAAAATCCTAATACCTCATTCATCTACCCATTTATCATTTCGTCTCCCTAAAATTTCATAATTCCTATACTACCCATCTATCCTAGTTTCCATTCCCTCCATCCCATAATGGTCATCATTTCGAATATTGCTCACATGGCTCATACTTACCCCCAGTACCCAATTCTCATATCTGACCTATGTTCAAATCATTACCCTAGATCATCATATTGTTTAGCGCATGACTCACCTCACTTAACCATAATCCAAATTTTCAAATCAAATTGACATGTTGCCATTCCATATGGATTTTTTTATGCATAATTGATCTCTAGAGTTCGTTCAATGCTCCTGGTCCAAGAGGAACACTCGTTCATAGCCTTACATATCCTCAGAGTGAATCACATTACCAAAACAACTAGAGAGTATCTTGTTGCGCAGAGAAGCTACGCAACAACATTGCACATAGACTATGCAACTTGCTACATAACGTCTTCCTGATGGTCACCCCAGCATTGACACGATTCAACTTTAGTTTCTAGAGGTAGGGTCATGTCACCAAAATTCCCCAATGTGTTTTTTTTTTAATTCGAGTCTTGATGAGCTATCTTCAAGCCGTACTATTGAGTGGTTGTGCACACCCTATCTGCCACGCATATAATCACTTTTAATCTCAGAGTTAGGGTTATGCAAAAATTTTGGTTAATGTTGAAGTACTGAGTAGTTAGGGTGAATATCTGTAAAGGTAACAAATCCTACCACTCACCATCAAACTAAATGTTAGAGTGAATTCTAATCACAAGCGTACGAAAAAATCTCACTTTAGTTATGCATAACAAACAGCCCTAAAATCAAAGATGGCTATCAATTTTCTTAGATCTGCAGTTACTTAACCAGAATAAATGCTACAAAATCTAGATCTATGTAGTTAAAGACATTAAACAACAAAAAAAAAATATTTGCTCCATGCATCCAATAGACAAGACAAGAATATTTTTAAACAATTTTGTATTTATGACACCTGGGGAGGGAACATAGAAAGATGTTAACAGTCCCCCTCAATGGGATGGGTTCTTGTATGTCCTTAGCGCTTCAGATCTAAGATCTCTCTCCCTTGATGGTGTAGAAAACCCAGACAAAAAATGGAACTCAAAGGGAGCTCACAAGAAAAAAGCTAGAAAAATATGACAATGATGGAGGATCAAAGTCAGACCAAAAGTATAGATCCAGATTGATCTTTAGGCAACAAAAGGTAGTGAATGAATGGAAAAACCCTTCTATTTAGTATAACAAAATATTGAGTTAGTCTAGATATTGGTGCATAATTAAAATATTATTAACCAAATCTAGATCCAACGTTTATGGAATATTTTATTATTTTTTTTGGAGGGAAAAGTAATTTGAATTTGGTCAAATCACTTTATTTGTAAATAATAAATAAATAAACGATTTATTTATTATTTTAATAATATGGTCAAGTAATAATTAAATAAATAATGATTTAATCAATTATTTATAAATGATATAGTCAAATTTAACAAGGAATATTATTTAAACAATGTTTTAAATAATTATTCCTAGAAAATAATAAGATAAATAGTGATTTATCTACTTAATTTTCTTGTTTTGGGTTAAATATGACTAGGAATATTAATTAAATTGTTGTTTAATTAATTATCCATTGAGGAAAATCAAACAAATAAGGATTTAATCAATATTTTCTCATGGGGTTTCCTGTTTAGACCATAAACAACTTAATAAAGTATGGATTACTAAGTTATTTTTCATAGTGAAAGAAATTTTACTAGGGTAAAATTGGTATTACATGGTGTACCTTGGTCCATCTAGTTGTAATAGGTTAGATGACAAAAAATTGGTGTAACAGACTGCCCCCCAGCGTGCGAGCATTAGGAGCTAATAGTATGACCGAAGTACGTTGTAAGAACTCAATCACTAGACACCGAAGGGGGAGTCAGAGAGAGAGAAATATAAGGTAGACTAAAGAACTAGAGGATAAGACCCTGAGGAGGTGAGACTTATAGGTGTGACAAGTCTCTTTTATGAGTGAGTACTTGCTCTACATGAGGTGGTGGATGCATACCTATACCCGCCGAGATAAAAAAGTAGAAAGAATAATGCGTCCAGTAAACAAGGGAATGAACTATATAGTAAATGTTGGCATAAACATGGGCCACATAAAGACATGATAAATGATCCCACATACATAATGTGTTTGGGACAACAGCCATGGCTTATGCAATAATATCTGAGTACATGAGATATAAGGACAACCAAAGAGGCCCTATAAATAGGAAAGGGCTCTAAGAATTTGAATGTTACATGCAAACTAAAAGGCACTGCAAGCGGCTGAGGCTAGAACCATCAAATCTATGGAGTTGTGTCGAAGGCTGTAGTAGAGAATTCATCTGAGTATGTGGGGGGCTACCTGAATGGCCACCCCCTCATGAGGTTTGAAACATCTCACACACACCTGGGAATCACCGGTACAATCTGCTGCATCATTGAACGGTCAAGTATATGGATCTCAATGATGCCATAAGGAGTTGGAGCTGAGAAATAATCAATTCAAAGGGCAATAAAGAGTCCCTTTGCTTGATTCGAGGCACTGAACAAGAGTAGAAGTTGGAACCAAGGTACACCGCCCTCTAGACATGTCTTCTGGAATGAATAAGCTGATGTCAACAGAAGGAGGTCCGTCATAGGTGAGTCAATAAGGTATCCTCAACTAAGGAAGGAGAGAGAATAGTAGAGCGACTAATGGACTAACACTAGGGATGATGGTGGAATGGGGGGTACTGAGTAGCAGGATGATGACTTCCCTTGTTAGAGCATAAAGGGCATGGGTGACCTGGTAGCTATTGACTTGACACCGGAGGGGATAGGGGACAGTATGACTCAAGGACGAAATGTGTGACACGAGAGAGGAACAAAGAAATGAAGGATGGAGGACTATAGTGGGATACAAAGGAATTCAAGATAAACTAAATGGATGCGATGATGACTCAACTTTGATGATCTAACAAGGGTGACTCAATGATGCTGCCACATAAAGCAGACCTGGTGGGTACCATAAAAACATGAGTATAAGATGGTTACTCACGACGAAAATCAATACGAGCATGGACAAGTATGAAGGCAAAGTGGTGCCCCAAGTACAAGTGTTGCAAGTGAAGAAATTTGATTTTGAGGAGTGGTGAAGTGACCCTTCTTGGAAAAAATGTAGACAGGTGAAGTATCAAATCACATAAAATGAAAGGATACCCATTTGAGAGCTCAGTGATATCTTTCCAATGGTGCTAACGGTTTGTCAAACTAAGCTATAGTTTGGTCATAGCTGATGAAAGAAAAATCTAGGTTTTCTCTTTTAATAAGGAATTTTCCATCCAACTTGATTCATTTGCAAGAGTAGCTGTGGTGAATGTAGAGAGGAGAAAAGGCCCTAAATCTTGTAGCGATCGTAGCGGACAAACTGACCATTGGAATCGAAATTCGTTAGTTGCAGGTAAGAAGCCTAATCCTACTCTTTCATTTCAGTGGATTGAAATTTAATTTTAGACACCCAGAGCTCAGAAACAAACCCCTACTCTTCTTCACATCCGGGTCACACTTTTTGGGGCAATATCTGCGACCTTGGTAGCAGGTTTTGGGCAGAAAACTGCGACCTGTCCCAAGATTTGCCTAAAAAGTGCAACCTACTTAGAGAAATGGATTTTGGTTCTATTTTTGGCTGAGAGATGGGTTTTTATGGTTGAATGCAGTCTTTCCTTTCTATACAATGACAAATATGATGATGTTGTGCAGATATGGCAGATTTGAGGATCAACTAGAGAGAGAGAGACCTGGACACATTACGGTCAGAGATCCGAGAGGATCATGGTCTCCGTACTGCATTAGCGAGGTTTGGGGTCCTGAAGTTTGTGGAGAACCCTTTGATGAGAGGTGGAGGGCCCTTGTTGGCACAGATTGTCAGCTATTTGGATCTGGATCATGAGATCTTTATGGTGTAGGGGCACCAGATCGAGTTGACTGTCCAAGACATATATTTTCTCACTGGTCTCCCACCACTTGGGATGGTGGGAAATACGCAGCCATTTTTACCACGAGGGCAGAACATTATGGAGTTTTTGGAGCTCCATTGTTGACCAGATCTCCATGTGAAGGGGACATAGATACTGAACGGGGATCTAGAGCGGCTAGAGACTTGTGTTGTGGCCACATCAGTGTTGTGGATCGTGGGTAACGAGGCACTCCACCACGTCACTGGGGGTTAGACGATTCTTGTTGAGAGTTTGTTGAGTGGGACCTACTATGGGTGGGCCCAAATGATGTTGTCATCATTAAAGATAAAATTGTTGTTATTCAAGCCACAAGTAAACCACGACTGTGCATATGGCATAGTGTTGTGGAAACTCTTATTTGAGAATATCCCGACACTTTGGCCTCGCATACAGATCCAATATGGGGCGCCTGAGAGAGCCCAGGATGCGCCCTTGGGGTGGCTACTGTGCAGAGGGGAAGTTGGGGCAATCAAACGGGTGTTTTGACCTGAGTTTTTCGCTCATTGGGATCAGATGCCATTGTACATAGACAAATATCCCTACAGTGGGATGAGATATAATGGGGTCCCGAACTTGCCACTGTCACCAGGTCGAGCATGGGGACCCAATGGAAAGTGACAAGTTACTAATATTTTATGTGCATTTTAGAGGTTCAAAATATTGTATGTGAAACTGATTCATTCACTTTTGGTATGCAGATATAGCACCGGTGAAACCCACCAAGTATATGGGGTGGCCTGGAGTATTAGGAGGTGCAGCACCAGGTGGGTCGAGGGGTCCACAAAATGAGGTCTGTCATAGATGTGAGAGACTTCTGACTGGTGTTTCGGAGTGCGGATTGCAGGATCTTGATTACCGGTACATTGATCCATGTATTGGTTTGGCCTCAGAGTGGTGAGGGGTCATGTGATGCATGGCAATGGCCAGACAGGGGATGCGTGATCTACGAGCTGCAGGAGCTGAGCCATTGGTCCGGGATCCTCCAGATAGTGATTAGATGTAGGGGCATGTGGTGGCCCTAGTTTTAAGTTTCGTAACATGCTATGGGCATGTCATATGTATAATATTTGATGGTCTCTAAAACATTTTGAACAACACACATAATGGATATGCATCATTTTATGGTTTATTGTTATTCTCTTGTGTGAAATGTGTGTGATAAATGCCAATCTAGAATATTATTTGAAATGCTATCTACATAGTGATTTTGTGCTCTAGGTACATGAGTGAATGTAATGATTTCAAATGCACACATCAAAATATTCACTCGCAAATATCTTCTAAAAAGGACAAGATTATGCACATGATAGACACCATTCAATTGCATGACAAGAAGCAGGGAATCTAACGAACATGAAGGTGAAGGATGTGATGGGAAAGGGCATTGACTAATAAACCTTGAACTACATCATATTCAGCCTGGTTATCGGTGGCAGTATCAATGCATATGTCGTTAGAGAGAAAAAGTGAACGCAAGGGGGTAAAAATGGCCCAGGCTATCGAGGCTAGATTCCGGGAGTAGCGACTTGCACCATTGGCATAACCAATATATGGTGTGGACAGGGGGTACATCTGAATGGTTCCATGAGACAACAAATGAGAGGATAATGAACAATGCTGACAATCTCAATGCAAGGTAGAGATCAAAAAAACACTGCTAAAGGGAGTGCTCTGGGTAGGATTTCTACCACCGACACATCGAAAGGTGGATGGTGTGACGGAGCTGCCTTGGGGACATCTTGTGCTTAGGTTGTGAAAGTCACCATAGACACGGATGGTGTCATTCCTCTTGTGGGAGGGAAAGATGAATGCAAGGGTGGAAAAGGCTTCCATGATGTCGTCATCATAGTAAAATATGGGGTGACTAGTGGAAGGGTAACCACATGATGCAGAAAAGCTACCTGACTCGTCATCATGAGAAGAAAGGTTCACATGTGCATCATCACGGGGGGTGATAGAAGAACAAGCAGATAAGGGATCCATTGATGTTGAGCCTAGGATGATCACTGAAGGGAGGTAAAGTGAAGTAGAAGGGGAAGTCCTAGAGGGATCTTCCACCATGGATCTCATAGATGATGATAGGTAGAGGATAGTGGTCGAAGACTCTTTCATCTTGAAAACAGGAGGGGGAATGTCAATGGGAGCAGAGGTATCCTTAGGTTGGCCTGAAGCATACTACACGAGTATGAGAGAGGTGGACTAGTTCTGTTTAGTCACGTACTCCCGAACTACTTCCAAAGAGGCGCGGTAATGGTTGAGGCTGGGACAAATATGGGTATAATGGCCATGGAGATCACACAAAGCATAGGGGTGGTTGGTGTGAAAAGTACCGAGGTTCTTGGCTGCATTCAAGGAAGAAACAGAGGCTTCAGGGACCTTATACTCAGGAAATGCGACATTAACCATGGGCTTGATGCGAGGCAATTCAGGAAAATGGTGGGTGGCATGACCGACAACATCACACAAAGTGCACGAGGGAGTATGCTTTGGAGGCTAAGGAGAACTAGGGTCTGTCTAGGCAACCTTGTCTTTAGGTGCCTTCTTGCAAGCTTTTCCCCCCTCACACGAAGCTATCTCTACATGAGTGGGTTCCTGTTGAGGTGGCTGAGCCACAAAAGCAAAGGGAGGGGTTATGGCGACCATTTGGACCGAGGTCAAATCACTATAAGGTTTGGGCTGACCAGGCGGGATAGTAGTTATGGGATCTGTACCAGACTGGGATCCCCAGGGTCATGTTAGGAAGAGATAAGGTAGCCATGACAGGTACCGAAAATACTCTAGGAGGGGGATCTAGAAACGATATTTGATTGGAGGGGTAATGGCCAGGCGGGATAGCTTCGAGATGGTTAAGGCCAGGAGGAATCATTCTAGCAGGGTAGATAGGCTCATGGATACCAGCTGTAGATGAGGGGCCTTGAGGAGGGGGTCTTGAAGGTTGAGTCGAGGTGCTAGGAGTAGGTTGCGGGGGTGGGGCTACTAACTAGTTGAACCAGTCTGCTTGAGGTTGGACCGAGCCGATTGCATCATGCAAACATTTGATGAGCTATGATCAGAGATAGGAGGAGGAAGACTAGGGAATGAACCAAGCAAAGAGGAGTATTTGTAGACTTTAGTTGAGACACTCGTTAGAGGTTTGACTATTTGTTTATTGGCCACCGAAGAGATGATGGACTCAGGGGAGGTCTGAGACTTTGATTCGTAATATGTCAACTGGTCGATGGTGACAATATTTTCATTGTGAGGAAATCACATCTTACTGTGAACCGCAGATTGGACAAAAAACATCGCATAAGTGTAGCTAGGACCCAATAGAATGTTGTAATCTAAGGGGGCATCAATGAATTCTACATCAACACAAAAATTCTTGCCCACAAGAGTAATAGGACAATTGCGAAACATGCCAAGGGGCTAGGAAGAGTGGCCATCCCATGCTCGGAGGGTGATAGTGGAAGGTGCCAACTCAGGAGATCTGAGTTGCTTCCAAACCGAAGTGGACATCACACATGTGGATGTCCCCTCGTCATTGATACAATGGGAGATGTTAGCATTCTGAATCTTGACAGGGATTTGGGAGGCGACAAAGGCAGGAAGGGGGGATGTTCTGACCGGTCAACATTGAAGAAAATCAAACAATCATATGAAGGATCCACAACGCCTATGGCAGTTAGTACAAATTTTCATTGTGAAGGGTACGACTGGAGGACTTATAACATTGGCATGGCAGCAAGGGATTGTACTAAGTCATCTACTATACTATACCAATGGGAAGCCTTACCAGAAGTAGCATTTCGATGTAATGGTCCCTTGGGGATCTTGGTATGAAACTTTTCCTTAGGCTGAGGGATCAATAAAGGACCATTGGGTGTCGAAAGAGGCTTTGTGGGACCTAAAGAAGGGGGCTTGGGGGCAGACGTACAAAAGGGGCTTTATGTAATGACGAGACTGATTCTTAAGGTTGAGGTCAACGGTAATGGGTTGGTCAGAGTTCATTATGAGAATCTGGTAATCGGAGGTAGCAGATGGAGGAGGTTGAGTGGCCACCTAACTTTCAAGGGGTTGGGTAGCCACAAATACTTTATGGGGGAAAGGATTGGTAAGCGCAGCCAGTTGGGTAGGGGAAACATTAGGAGGAACCAAAGAGGAGGCTTGCTATCCTTCGGATGCTACTTAAGCTTCCCAAATCTAATGTATCTTAGGTAAAAGAGGAGAATCGTTGATGTAGTGACCATAGACACTGCAACAAGAATAAGGCTTGTTCGTGCGAACAGGCTTTTCCTACTTGGGCTGAGTGCCCTATTGCCGAGTTGCTATGTTAGGTGCATTTCCTTGGGGATTTTTTGCTGGATTACCTGGGGTAGATTGGTTTTGGTTTCATTTCCTCTTCTTTTTGGAAGAAGGAGGATTAGTCACACCCTGTTATGAAAACACCTAACCCTAGGGGGTGGTGGCTACTATTGTGGGGGTTGAAAAGGCAAGGGAGGATGAGGTGCTAATGATGAAGGAGTTAGAGCACCAAGCTGCTGATACGGATAATAAGGAGGTTGGGAAACATTGGGGTAAACAAGTTGGGAAAATGGAGGAGGTATGTTGTATCCTGGATACATGCTACCGGGAGGGCGAAATGTGTTGGAGGAGCTGGCCCTGCCCCGAGGGGAACCATAACCCATGGGAGGATTAGTGTACAGATGAGAAAGGGCTCCAATGATACCATTGGTGGCATGGGATGCCCCTAGTGCATTGGCACCATCGGGTCCATGGAGATCAGGTGAGACAGTATAAACATAACCAGACTATGCGTAGGTCAGGTCATGTTTCAATGCAATCTGGAGGGAAGCTTCCTTAGTCTGAGGGAAACTAGATGCAACATCTTCGCCAAGGAAACAGGGATCCGAGAAACCAGTCCATGTAGACACGGTCTTAGAAGGTAGGGGCTCGAGATAGGATATTTTGTCTCCACCATTCTTGGACATGATCAGATAGGTGGGTCATAGATGATTGATGGAAAGAGGTCAAGAATTCAGTACCAGTGTCATAGTGAAGGGGAAGCTAGAAGTAAGATAAAAAATCCCGAGCAAGAGTTGAAAAATAAGTATGAGAGGCGGAGGCTTGGTCGACATTCCACTTGGAAGCTTCTCTAGTAAGCGTACGCTGGAACAACCAAATATGGACAGGGTCATCAGTGATCGAGTTAGACAAACACCACATGTGGAAAGAATGAACATGGTTGATAGGATCCTCTTCAGCAAGACCTACAAACTTGAGGATTTCTAAAGGGAGATTGGTTTGCATAACAGGCAAACTAGGATCATGGTGTATGGGGTCATTAATCAATTGGTTAAAATCAGGAAGACTGAGGCCTTTCATATAAGGGAGCAAGGGAGAAACCAAGATAGTTCCTGTTGCGGCCACAGTAGTAGAATTCCTAGCATTAGGGTCAGGGCTACCACCAACGTTAGGTCCTGAACCATTCATGGTGAAGGTGACAGGAGGAGATCCGGGGATAGAACCGAAAGGGGAACCCGATGAACTAGAAGCAGAGTCAGAATGGGGACTCGGTGGAGGACGAACTCGAACCCTACATGGAGGAGTAAGTCTTCGTACCGGAAACTGAGGATGAAGGCCAAGAAGTATCCAGGATAAATGCCTTGGGGGCGCAATGATGGAAAACATACATGGATCACAGAAGGAAGAGAGACAAACAAGGGCAAGGAGGTGCATGATCAAATGATTACAATGTCGAAACTAGGGCAGGGAGGTACATGATCAATTGATTACAATGTTATAGTCTTGGCCTCGCAGTGTAAACCCGATGCTCTTCACTTAGAGTGTGCATGTATGTGATAAGTGTGTTAATTTTAATTAAGCCCATACATGTGTAGAGAAAAAAGAAAAAAGGTGTTGTATAACTGTAACTAAATCTTAAAATAATAGTAAAGTAAATTGAATATGACAAAATAAGTAGCTAAAGATGCATCAATTTAAACCCAAGGAGCAGGGCTTCCCAACAACTAGTCGATGGGTGGGTAAAATCTAGTTAAAACAAATAAAACAGCCAATAGATCTAAATTCGGGAGGGACAGGGATTTAAAGGTTAGATCTGCTGGAAATTGGTGCAGAAAACAACAAAAACCCAGAGGGAAAAGTGCTTCAAATGAGGTGGTGAAAGGCTACACCCTTAAGGGAAACGGAGGGGACCCTAGAGGAGGACCAAAAAAAACTGAAAAGAGGTTTTTTGGATGGATGAATAACCAATATGAAATGGATATGAAAGTACAAGATCACATCTGAAAAATGGTTGAACACACTGAAATCTCAGATGACTTGCTTCAGCTAAACTCCTCCTAAAAAGGTGGAAGCGTACTAAAGCCCTAAGGGGCTTGGTTCCTGCTTCGACAAGTAAAATAGAGAAAGTACAGGTCTAAGATGGGTGGAGAGGGAGGTCATACAACCCTAAATAGTAGCCGAGAAAAACCCAGAAAAATCACAGAAAAAATTCCCGCAAAAAGTTTAGGTCGCAGTTCCTGACCTGTTTTCTGCAGAGGTCGCAGTTTTCTGGATGTTTTTTGTGCCCTGAAGGTTGAGGTCATAGGGTTTGGCCCAAAATGTGCGACCTACACTTCCAACCATCTTGGCAGCAGGTTTCAAAAATAAGTGTCGTCTCAGCTGCGGCTGATACCCGTCACCTACACAATATGCCCAAAAACACACAGAAGTTAGAATTTTTACAGTTTTAGGGTTTTAAAGGTTAAAAACAACATCAAGAAAAAAAAAAAAAAAAAGCTGAAGGAAAAACCTAGGGGTTGAAGTAGCTTGTCATGTAGGGATCTAAAAAATGACAATAGTCGTACTCATAAACCCTTTGGGAGTCGCCAGTTGTTAGTGTGAATTCTAATCGCAAGCGTATGAAAAAAGCTCACTTTTGCTGTGGATAAAAAACAACCCTAACATCAAAGATGGCTATCAATTTCCTTAGATATGTAGTTAGTTGATCAAACTAAATGCTACAAAATCTAGATCTATGCAGTTAAATACATTAAACAATAAATAAAACCAAGAGTTTCTCCATGCATCCAATAGACAAGACAAGAATATTTTTAAAGAATTTTGTATTTGTGACACCTGCGAAGGGAACATAGAAAGATGTTACTAGTCCCCCTCAATGGGATGGGTTTTTGTATGTCCTCAATGCTTCAGATCTAATATCTCTCTCTCTTTATGGTGTAGAAAACCCAGAAAAAAATGGAACTCAAAGGGAGCTCACAGGAAAAAAAGATAGAAAAACATGAAAATGATGGAGGATCAAAGTCAGACCAAAAGTATAGATCCAGAGTGATACTTATGCAGCAAAAGGTAGTGAATGAATGGAAATAACCTTCTATTTATAACAAAATATCGAGTTATTCTAGATATTGGTGCATAATTAAAATATTATTAACCAAATCTAGATCCATTTTTTATGGAATATTTTATTTTATTTTTTGGAGGGAAAAGGAATTTGAATTTGGTCAAATCCCTTTATTTGTAAATAATAAATAAATAAATGATTTATTTATTATTTTAAGAATATGGTTGAGTAATAATTAAATAAATAATTATTTATTCAATTATTTATAAATGATTTAGTCAAATTTAACAAGGAATATTATTCAAACAATGTTTTAAATAATTATTCCTAGAAAATAATAAGATAAATAGTGATTTATCTAATTAATTTTCCTGTTTTAGGTTAAATATGACCAGGAATATTAATTAAACTGATGTTTAATTAATTATCCCTTGAGGAAAATCAAACAAATAAGGATTTATTCATTTATTCCTCATGGGGTTTCCTATTTAGACCATAAACAACTTAATAAGGTACAGATTACTAAGTTATTTTTCATAGTGAAAGCAATTTTACTAGGGTAAAATTGGTCTTACATGGTGTACTTTGGTTCATCTAATAGTAACAGGTTAGATGACCAAAAATTTGTGTAACACCAAAAGTGTGTTCTATCATCATTGTGAAAAGCAACCATTGCATATATTGTGGTTGTTTCCTGTCCCAAACGAAAAGTCTTTTGCTGTTGTTTGTGTACACACAGTCTACCACAAAGTCTAGAAATTTCTGCCAAACGTTTCTAGGTTAAATGGACCCTACTACAAGTAAGAAAGGCAGGGGGAAATTGTACGCACGGAGCCCAACAACTTAGCCAAGGTAAATTCCTGTCCTTGAATTAGGTTTCCTTTTGAGAATGTTGGGTGTATACATTTCTGTGAGAAGATTTAGAGGGTGGTCCATCACACAAAATTAGCCATATTTTTTGCTCGAGGCCTCAAATATGGAAAATTCAGATTGTGATATTTTCACATAGTGGTCACAAAGAAACTCATTGCTGATGCTACAGGTCTTCCCATAGATGGGGAAAATGGTTTAAAGGAGATGACTTAGACACCTCATTATTTAAGGAGTTTTCCAAACCATAGCTCAAAAAAAAATTGACACAACCTTCCCAAGTATGTATCTTCACGATCACCATAGCCAGTTTCTTAAAATCATTGAAGGATACTTTACCTCTGAGGGTAGGTTTAGTAGGGTTCATGAGTACCATCTTAGGCTTCTACTGCATTTCACAACTAAGAAACCCATTAACTTACCTCATTATTTTCCTAAAAGTTTCAGAAGGATGGCATAGAAATTTAAGGTCAAATAGGATAATCATATGCCAAGTTTTGTTCATTTCTCCTTAATCAAAATCCTGGCTATGTTTGAAATTGATAGGAGGAAGGTATCATGGTCTAGATTTTTGTCTAGTTTGGGTATTTTAGCTCAGACATATTCTTCACCAATGAAAATTTGTGAAGAAAAGGAGGAAGCACATGAAAAACAACATGATGAGAAAATGACAAAGGCAGTGGAAAAGGAAAATGCAGATGAGAAAACACATGAGAAGGCAAGTAAAAGACGTAAAAAAAAATCCTAGCAAGAAGTTGAGTAACAAATAGGGTGAAAAGTGCAAGGAAAAGGATCAAGTGCCAAAGGTTCATGTGGCATAATTCTAGACAACCAAGGTTCAAGTGATAGCAGAAGAAACAATGAAGGATGAGCAGTTTATGATGAGACCTGTAACTAGGTCAATGGCCAAGAAAGATGTGGATGAGCTAAATCCTCCAATAGTTGATGATATATTAGAGGAAAAGCCAAAAAAGGAGGTGAAAGAGGTTGAGACAACCCCAATAGAAGAAGAGGATCCTCAGATCACTAGGATGAAGAGTGCACTTGTGAAGTCTCAACTCGAAATGGCTTTCTTGAAGAGGCAAAAATGATAGCTAAGAGAGGTAGCCGAGCAAGCAACTAAAAAAAGGGAAAGAAATAAGACACCCCTCAAACCTACTGTGCAAGACAAAGGTAAGAAATTTTCATATGTTGAACAATCATATAAACTTAGAATAGAGTCCAATAGGCATGTACTGATATCAGAAAGGCTATGGCACAAGTGGGTACAAGAGATGAAAGAGATAGCGCAATCACCTGACATGCAGACTTCGACCCATGGAGGGAATATCATAGGTATCTTGAGGAGATTGAGGAATGTTAGATGCAGGTCAGGGAGGTGACTCAAAATAATGAGAACTCTAATAAGGCTTGTAATTAATTAAAGGTGGACTATAATAGAGAAATATTAAATGCTTCTGAGACATTGGATAGATGCAAACATTTTTTTCAAGTGGTTTCTCGCTGCTAGAAGACAAGATAAGAATTTATATGTCAGGAATCTGGTGCTAAAACGAAAGATGAGGCGCATGAAGAGAAGATTTGCAAGAACGTGGAGATTGGTAAGAAAATACAGGGAAGCTGCTCGAGTACCCCCAACTGGCAATGTACCTAGGCCAAGGCCTAAAGTAAAACCTCAATCAAAGCCTCCTCAACTAGTGTCTACTAAAGAAAAGCACCCTCCACTCAAAGCCACAGAAGTCAAAGCATTTACCAGCAAAGCATGATCAAGTAAAAGGAAGAGGAGGTAACAATCTTATGTGTAAAATTTTGAAAATTCGATCATTGGTGAAGGTTAATTTTGTTGTGCAGCAGAGCTTCATTTTGTCTTGTAAAAGCTACAATTAGTATTTTTGTTGGAATTGTGATATGGTCCTTGGTGTGTTAAGAGTGCTGAAATGCTATGGTCATGTTTCATGAAGCTCTAAGGGCAGGAAGTTATTTGAAATTTTGAGATCACAGGTCTACTATGTATCACTGTGCAACTCTTACGTAGTTGTTGCACACATATCTTCATCAGCTTTGGAGGGTGCCAACTGTTAGAAGATGAGTGGATGGAGGTGTAGATGAGTTGGGAGCCAAGTCATTATTGAGTTATCACCCAAGTGTCATCATTTTTGGAAAAAGCAAGACAACAAGGCGTGCTACCCAATGTTGCGCAGCATAGACTAAGTTCACTGCTAGTTCACTGATGTTTCTATTTTTTTATGGAAATGGATATGGTTTGTTGTTATGGATAGTTTTTATGGTTTTGAAAACTTTTTATTTAGGATAAGATGATAGTGATCATATTTTTTTTTTTTATATATCAAAGGAAAAATACTGTAAACATGATTTAGTTTCCTCTTTTAGTTTGATTCGATCCATTCCATGAATCAAAGATGCACGACATATAAATTAGTTTTCTTTTAGTTTATAGTTGTTTAATTCCAATAGTTAGATGGAATAATGGGTGGAAATTATTGTGAACTATTTTGAGAACTGAGTTACTGTGATTCATTAGAGAACTTTTGAGGTCTAAAATTGGCCTCCTAAGAAAAATGTATAACCAAAATCAAATTTATAAGAACCAGTAAGATTCAAGATGATGATGTCAACCATGGGAGATGATTCACCATTTTTGGGGTAAAAAGGTAAAAATATTAAAAAATAATAAAATAATAAAATAATTTTTTCAACGTGTATTTTCATCTTATATCCCTAAGGCTTTACTCAAATTTCGAGCGGGAGTACTTGCTGGATGTAAAAATTAATTCCTCATCCAATGAGTATCCATGTTGCATACTTTCGATGGACCTTGCTACACGAAAAATGAGAAATACATGAAAAAACATGATTGAAATCATGCGTTTAATTTATTTATCATTTTTCATGTAGCAAGGTCCATCAAAAGTATGAAACATGGGTAATCCTTGGATGAGGAATCAAATTATGGACCTAACGAGTGTTCCCGCTCGAAATTTGAGTAAACCCATATGGAGATAATGTGAAAATATGAGTTCAAAAAGTAGTTTTTTCTTTTTTCCCTTGTAAATTTGATGATGCAATCTAATATTATTTTATTATTTCCACTCTTATTTTATAATTTCCTTAGTAGGCCCATTTTGGACCTCAAAATTCCCCTAATGGATATTTTATGAATAAAGATATTTATGGTTGAGGTTTTCCAATCAGTATTTGCGAGGATTCTTACGGTATGATGCGTCAGAACTGTGTTTCTTTGTGTATGAGTTGATTTATTATTTCTTCTCTATAATATTCATGTTTTATGGGTATTATTATTTGAGTTGAGTTAGGATTTAGTTTAACATTTCTCTAATTCAGTTGTCTCATGTATTTTAGTTACAAAATGAATATTATATACCTATTTACTATGTTTCTTTGTCTTGATCTCTTTTTCACACATATGTAATACATGAAGTTGATATGTTTGTTTCTCCTCTATACTACAATTTTATTTCATTGTCCAAAGTAAATACTTGATAAGCCTTTGTAAATTCTTTTGGATGTTACATGCATAAGTACAATGGGTCAATAACAATAAATACGATGACCACTGGTGTCTATCCTCCATCAACCTTCATATTCCAAACAAACAATATAAAAATCTTTCATATATGGTCTCTATCCAGCTATGTACTTCAAAGCCTCCAATTTTTATTTTTCCAAGTGAGTGATCCCCCTCCAACTAGAAAGAACAGGTTCTAGTTACATGTGGCTATGTAGTTACCTCTGTGACTCTAACAGTAACCTGATAGAATTTACAGAGTGCTAACAATATCATGATCCCGGATCAATATTTGACAACAATGTTGATACCTTAAACCAATAAAATAAGTCATCAAGCCTCGACAACAGATACATTTGATTGTTTCCTTCTTCACATGCCTATAATTGATGCACAATGTGAGGGTACCATCCTTCTTCGTCACACACAAAATTGGCACACCCTGTTGGAAATACTAAGTAGGGGGGGGGGTGTGGTGGGGGGGGGGGGGGTGAGTCAATATTCCTTTCAATTAGAGCATTAGTTAATCTTCAATTATTATCAGTGTTTGTACAATGATAGCAGCAAATAAGAGAAACAAAAATGTACACAATTTTTAAGGTGGAAACCCACTCCGGGACAAAAACCACCTAATGCTCTTTTAATAATTCTTTAATATTCAACTCCAATTGAAAATGAAGCTCCAACTTCCTAGAATATAGAAAAGCATTGTTCTCCATCTCCCATTGGATGGACGCTCCAACACCCAAGATTCTTCAATAGTCAACTGAATGGATGCCCCAACACCCAATGAACTGCAACTCACCCTAGCACCACCTTACCACCCTCTAGAAGAATAAAAGAAGAATGGACTCCCGTACTAGGGAAAATGGTCCACTTTACAATGATTTAGAATGATGTAGACGAAGAAGATATACTAGACCATAACCCCAAATTTGACACAACCACTTAATGATGATCCTAGACCTCCCAACACTGCCTCTTCAACCCTTGGTAGATAGACACTAGTACAATTTTTACAATAATGTATTTACAATGACTTAGTTCAATGATACCTTTACAATGATTGTATGCAGTGCTGCCCACTTGAAGACTTCATATGATGAACTTATGGCTGTTGTTATGCACCTTGGTTGTTGCTCTTGTCATGCTACCCTCTACTACACCTTGCTTTGCTTTGCTGCCATAGAAAGTTTGGTCCTTTGTAACCCTTTACAACACAGGATCTAGCTTTTTCTTGCCTTCTAGGAGCTTGATATTGAATCTGGTGTATCTCTATTATTTCAGATCCTAAATATCTGATTTTCAGTCCTGTAGTATTCCTCTGAGTCATCTTTCCAATGCCATAGGTCTGACCAAATTTGGATTCTTCAAGAGAGAGTTATACCCAATCTCTCACAATGCCGTAATTATGGACTGTTTCAGCAGAGCGCACTTGTACGACGTGCCACGTGTCACTGTTTCTTTATATGGCTATGAAATTGATAGAGAAACATTTTCAGACTGTGCAATATCTGCCACATTTTACAGAATTCCAATCTGATACTCAAAGAGAGAGTTATGACGAATTTACCAAGGTCACTTCTTTGAGATGAATTTAAGGAGCCTGCAAAAACCCTGACTTACACAGATCATATCTCCAAAAATATTGTGCACCTTGATCTGAAATATTTATAGCAGCTTCCTTAGGATTGTTTCTTCGCCTCATAAAAATTTCAGCTTTTGAACCTTCGTAGAAAAAAATTTAGAACGAAAATTCCACGATGACCTGTTTCAGATGGCGAAATCCCTTTGATAAGGAGGAAATGAAGATCAAAATTTATATAAATGCTTAAGTTGAGAGGGGCTTCAACAAGTGAACATGGGAGGGATTTTAGGAGCTTAAAAAATATTAATTATGACTTTTCAATGACCCATGCCCAACCCCATGGGGTTTTAGCCCAGTAACTAGGGGTACAAACTTCAAACATGAATATCTCTCAAACCGTGAAGAATTACATGGCATGCCATATATCAACGGAAACATCTCGACAAGTAGAAACCATAAAAACAATTATTTACCCAGGATATATTATTTTTTAAGGTCAAAATTCCCATACAATATTGGGTTAGCCCCCAGTGCTGCTTGGGTTGGCATCAATGACAACTGCTGATCAACAATCTCCCCCTTTGGCATTGATGGAAACACAAGTACTCCCCCTGTGGTCATGACACCTCTTCCTACAACATTATCTCCCCCTTTGACATCAATGGCAAAGGGTAAATCCCCCTGAAACACAACCATCCTGTGGACCTGTACACACTTCCACTCCCCCTAACACACAACCATCCTGCAGACCTGTAATCTACTTCCACTCCCCCTTTATATTCTGAAAAAGGAAAATCTAATGAGAACTTGGGAGAATCCTAAGCTTCTGGCAAAGATATTCCAATGTTGGTGAATATTTAATATGTGATTCTTTTGGTGCTGCTTGGAATCTTGCTACTTTTCCAGCTGCTTGCATAACATCTGGTCGAGAGGTTGTTACATATAGAAGACTACTAATCATAGATCCATACAACCTTTGATCCACATCCTTAGATGAGTTGTCTATGCTCAATTTGCAACCTGTTACCATTGGAGTAAGGATGGGTTTGCAATATTCCATTTTAAATTTCTTGAGAATTTCCTTGATGTACTTGGCTTGACATATAAATATTCCTTTCTCTTGCTGAGATATTTGAAGCCCTAAGAAGTATGTCATCTCACCAAGTAAAGACATCTCGAAATCACTTTGCACCTTTGTAGCAAACTTCTTACTTAGTTGATCATCATTGCTACCAATTATTGTATCATCCTCTTTAGCTATTGCACATGCTTTAGTTTCTTCATCCAGAACATATATTTCATTTAGAGCTTGACTTGCTGTAGCCACAATTTCACCATACATGCCTTTCCTGATTTCACATTTCGTGAAGTTGAATAGTATTGTGTGTCCTTGATCACACATTTGTCCATCACTGAGCAGATTGTGATTCACGTTTTCAACCAATAGAACATTCTTGGCTAGATCATCTTTGCTTTCGAGAGTGACAGTACCTGATCCTATAACATTTGAAGATCCATCATTTCCAAAGGACACAGTTCCATCCTTCTTCTCTTTCATAGATAAAAATTTATTTCTATCTCCAGTCATATGCGTTGAGCAACCACTATCAACATACCACGCATTTTTGTTCTTTTGAGCCTTGAAACTGAGAGAACAATTATCATTATTCTTCTTCTTCCATGTTCCTTCGTTCTGTGGCTTCAAAGATTCTTCTGGAGGATTTTCAAGTCTGCAGTTTTTGGCTATGTGTCCAAAGTTTCGACATTTGTAACATTCAATATTATTTCTTAAATGTTCAAATCTATTGATGTTTCGCTGAGCCCTCGGAGGTTCATATTTGATAGATCTCCTAGAATTGTAATTTTTCATAGGGTACATGCGAAATTCTACAGCTTTATGACCAAATTTTCCACATGAATAACAGTAGCCATAAAAAATATGTTGGTACCTGGATGGAAATTTTCGTTGAGGAATTATATTCCAAGGCTGTTCTTGTGAATCTTGTCCAGTGAAGTCTACATGCATGTCAGATCTCATAGGTTCATTGTATTTTTTTGTAGAAGGTCCTACTTCTTCTTCTTTGTAACCGATGCTAGTTCTGTCATTGTAAGATTTTTGATTTTTGATGAGTTCTTCCAATTCCCTTGAGTTTTTGGCATAGTTTTGGATAGTTTTTCCTTTCTTCACTTCCTCACACATCGAGACTACTTCGGCTTCTAATTCTTCCCTTTCTTGGTTGCTTTCTTCCAACTTCTTTTGAAGTGACTCTTTAATGCATTTGTGTTCTTCAACTTCAATTTTGAGACCTTGAACTTGTTCTTCAAGAGTATTGGAATGGATCTTCTCCGCCTTGATATCTTTTATAAGCTTGATTGCTTCCTCATAAAATTATTCTATGGTCCATCCTTCTTCTTCATTGTTTGATACCTCTTGTTTATTGTGCTTGGGTTTATTGTGCTTGGCCATAAACAATACTCTCTCATTGGCTTCTTCTTTGCTGTCACTTTCTTCATCGGATGATGAGCTATCTTCTTTAGAGAGAAAGTTTCTCTTGGATCCTTGCTTGTTGAATTTCTTAAAGCCTTTCTTTCCTTTTTAGTTTCCATCACTTCTGTTTGGACATTTTGCTGCAAAATGCCCAACCTCATTACAGCTGAAACATATCAATGGAAGTTTACCTTTGAATTTTCCCTTACCAATTTTTAGTTTTCTCATCAAGTAAGCATCTTCTTCATCTGAAAGACCTTCTTCATCATCTCCCTTTTCTTCAAACTTGCAGGTGCATGTATTTTTAATTGAAGGTTGTTTATCCTTATTGGTTTTCTTAGATGCAACAAATGCAGTTTCTATATGCAAAGTACCCTCTTCTTCATCAAGTATCATTTCATATGCTATGAGAACTCCATGTAATTCCTTTTTGTTGAGTTTATCGAGATTTGCATTGTATTCTAAGACCGATACCTTTGGATTGAATCTCCATGGTAATGTTCTAAGAATCTTCCATATAATAGTCTTCTTGTCAACTGGCTCTCCCAATCCTTCCAGAGTATTGGTTATTTCATCAATGTATTGGAAGTATGAAGCAATGTTGCAATATTCTTTCATTCTGAGTTGCTCAAATTTTGCTATAGATTTGAAGCTTTGCTTCTTTGACATTTGAGTCACCTGCATATATATTCTCAAGCTTGACCCATACATTTTTGGCAGTTTTAAAACCCAACACCTTATGATAAGCAGATTCAATAAGCCCACTGATAATAATATTCTTTTCTTTTGCATCATTTACCAAATTCTTCTTACCTTGTTCATTCGTGGTTGATGTAAATCTATTTTGAACAGTGTCCCATACTTCATAACCTTGCACCAAGAGATATACCTCCATTATTATTTTCCAGAGTGCATAATTATTTTCATTGAATAGATGTACACCATTCTTGGTATGCTCCATGACCTCCTTCCAGCTGTTCAACTACTATTGAAGGAACCAAGATCTGATTCCAATTGTTGGAAATACTAAGCGGGGGGTGAATCAATATTCCTTTCAATTAGAGCATTAGTTAATCTTCAATTATTATCAGTGTTTGTACAATTATAGCAGCAAACAAGAGGAACAAAAATGCATACAGTTTTTAAGGTGGAAACCCAGTCCGGGACAAAAACCACCTAATGCTTTTGTAATAATTCTTTAATATTCAACTCCAATTGAAAATAAAGCTCCAACTTCCTAGAATCTAGAAAAGCATTGTTCTCCAGCTCCCACTGGATGGATGCTCCAATGCCCGAGATTCTTCAGTAGTCAACTGAACGGATGCCCCAACACCCAATGAGTTACAACTCACCATAGCACCACCCTACCACCCTATAGAAGAATAAAAGAAGAATGGACTCCCATACCAGGGAAAATGATTCACTTTACAATGATATAGAATGATGTAGAAGAAGAAGATATACTAGACCATAACCCCAACTTTGACACAACCACCTAATGATGATCGTAGACCTCCCAACACTACCTCTTCAACCCTTGGCAGATAGACACTAGTACAATTTTTACAATAATGTATTTACAATGACTTAGTACAATGATACATTTACAATGATTGTATGCAGTGCTGCCCACTTGAAGACTTCATATGATGAAATTATTGCTGCTTTTATGCACCTTGTTTGGTGCTCTTGTCATGCTACCCTCTGCTGCACCTTTCTTTGCTTTGCTTCCATAGAAATTTTGGTCCTTTGCAACCCTTGACAGCACATGATCTAGCTTTCTCTTGCCTTCTAGGAGCTCGATATTGAATTTGGTGTATCTCTGTTATTTCAAATCCTAAATATCTTATTTTCCGTCTTGTATTAGTCCTCTGAGTCATCTTTCCAATGCCAAATGTTTGACCCAATTTGGATTCTTCAAGAGAGAGTTATACCCAATCTCTCACAATGTCGTAATTATGGACTGTTTCAGCAGAGCACACTTGTACGACGTGCCACGTGCCATTGTTTCTTCATTTGACTCCAAAATTGATAGAGAAAAAATTCCAGACTGTGCAATATCTACCACTTTTTATGGAATTCCAATCTGATACTCAGAGAGATAGTTATGACCAATTTACCAAGCTCACTTCTTCGAGATGAATTTCAGGAGCCTGCAAAAACCTTGATTTCCACAGATCATATCTCCAAAAATGTTGTGCACCTTGATCTGAAATTTTTACAGTAGCTTCCTCAGGATTTTGGTTTCGCCTCATAGAAATTTCAGCTTCTTAACCTTCGTAGAAAAAAATTTAGAGCACAAATTCCTCGATGACTTGTTTCAGATGGCAAAATCCCTTTCATAAGGAGGAAATGAAGATCACAATTTATATAAATGCTTAAATTGAGAGGGGCTTAAACAAGTGAACGTGGGAGGGATTTTAGGATCTTAAAAAATATTAATTATGACTTTTCAATGACCCATGCCCCAACCCCATGGGGTTTTAGCCCAATAATTGGGGGTACAAACTTCAAACATGAATATCTCTCAAACCGTAAAGAATTACATGGCGTGCCATATATCAATGGAAACATCTCGACAAGTAGAAACCATCAAAATAATTATTGACCCTACATATATTAATTTTTTAGGTCAAAATTCCCATACAATATTGGGTTAGCCCCTAGTGCTGCTTGGGTTGGCATCAATGACAACTGTTGATCAACACACCCCAAGGCGACACACTTTGCCTAATGTATAAACTCTACTAAATCTGGAGTGCTCATATTCTATGGTTCCTTTGATGTTGGTGTTTCCCCTAGTACCAACTAAATAGAAAATTCCACTTCTCTAAGAGGTGGAAACTCTGAAATCTCTGTCGAGAACACATACTAAAACTATTGTACAACTGTGTACCTTTTCGATACCTATGCATCCTCAACATCCTTACCTTTATCAATGGAAATATGCATTGAAAATAACACAACCTTACCTGCTGTTGAAGTTTTCCTGCATATTTGTCACCATTCTAGCTGAGGTTGCCTTCTTATTACCCTGCAAGCCTCTTTCTTCCTGATTCTCATTGAAACACTAAATAGCCTTATCATAGCATTCCACATTCGTCCTATGAAGATGAAAACAGTCCATACCCAAAAGCATATTATTTTCTCTCAATGGTAGTACATTCAAATGCGCTGATGTAGTCATACCATTCAACTCAAATGGACAAGATCTTTCCAAGTGATGAACCCTTTTCTTTGTACCTGTAGCCAATTGCACCAACCATAATTCTGCATGCACTCCTTTATTCAAACAACACTTATCCACTAATTCAGGATTAACATAACTATAATTATATCGAGGGTCAATCAAAATAGAAGAAAATTTATCACAAAGCTTACCGCCCATCTCGATAATAGATTCTTGATGATTTTTCTGTCTTTTATCCAATGATACATAAATTCTAGCATTACTCTATCCAACATCCCCTACTGTGTGTGCCTCTTGAGAATTATAGATTTATGGTCTACCACCATGATGTTGTGGAAAGTATCTCCTGCGATGATCCTTTCCACAAGTCCAGCACTGTAAAGGCTTCCAACCTGCACCCATGTTCTACTCCTCAAACTGAAATACCTATCCTCTATTATATGCATTGAATTTACTAGGAAATGTTTCATTATATTTCTTACATGTGTCTTGAGGCCTTATTCACTTCTTATCCCATTTTCCTTTATCTTTTCCATTACCTCTCCAATCCTCCTTAGTCTCATATGTTAAATTTTATTTCTCATAATAATTCTTTAGGTTCCTGATGGCTTCCTCTAATGATCTAGGCTTATTGAACACAACCCTGTCTTTGAATGCTACTGTCAACCCACGGATGAATCTCTCAATATTTGCTTTCTCCTCCTTCGTATAAGACACATACCTTAATAACTCCATGAATTTGCTACTGCACTCCTCATCAGTCATGGCTCCCATCTTTAGCTCATCAAATTATTTTTCCTTATCATCATAGTATCTCTCCGAGAGATAATTCTTCCTGAAAAGCCTATCAAAATCACTCCAAGTTAAATACTCTACATCAATACCTCTAAAATTATTTACATATTCCCACCAAATTTTTGCTTTACCTTTAAGACTTAACGTAGCTATTTTGGACTTCGTGTTCGATGAGTAATCATTCAATATTAAGAACTTATTCATTCCAATAAACCAAGCTTCTGCATCCTATGACTTCCTCATTCTCTGCCAAAGGTATTTGGCTTTGCTTTATTGAACTCATCTAACAAATATCCCCTATCATTCCTCTTGTATGGATGATAGCGATGATGACCATGATTCTTGTCCAAAACAGAACTAGAGTAAATCAAATGTCCATTTCCTTGTCTATCATGTGTATCCAATAATTTGACATCTCTGACTGTATCTTCCCTATCCAACTTGTGCCCACCATGTGACCTGCTACCATATGATATATTTGTATAAATGATACAAAATGCATGTATATCTTGGATTCACCTGATCTAACAGTTTACTAAAGTTAAATACTGAACCACTTCTACAATTTTTTTGTGCAATTAAAAATAGAATCGCTAATCACATGAACATGAAGAGTGATCAATCACATGCAACACAGATAATTTTTCGGGGAAATATTTCAGCTAAAAACGCTACTATATTCTATTGTATATTAAGCATGTATCATGAAACAATTACATAAGAAACTCTTCTCACAAGAGCCCTCCAATACTAAACTAGTTGTCTCACACTATCATATGCAAAACTAACCAACACATAGCCAATTCTCAGCCTCCAGACAACTTGCCTTGCTTACACAATCCTTGATGGAATAGATCCCTAAAATATAGGAATTATTGCATTCCTTGAATGTGAAAGTATCATGGGCACTCCAATGGGTGTTTGGTTGCATGTGTGTAAGCCAATAATCCTACAACTGATAGTGAACTCCCCTTTCAGCTACAACTCAACTAGGTCTCCACTGGATCTGACATGCATGCAACTAATAATGGTAAATCCTCAGTTTCATGTGAGATCACTGATTGTGAATTAATTAATATTTAAGTCACTATATCTCTCACTAGTGTATCTTCAGTTACAACTAGCACAACTGAGTTTAACTCAATTAACTGAGTTAAACTATTTACAACTTGCATTAACTCTTGCAACACTGCACTTTGAACTCTATTACAACTAGAATTACTCTATTAGGTCCATATATTACTAGTGTAGTCCCTTATTGTTGTTAGTGTAACCCCCTTATTGTTATTGTTGTACCCATGTAACCCCAATATTGTTATTATTGTGCCCTTACATTATTATTGTTAGTTTGGATAGGATTATATTGTGACCCCATAGATTCCTATATATAGAAGGAGATTTTGTCATTTGTATCATCCAAGAATTGTTCATTTACGTAATGTAAAGGAGGTTTCCCCCTTGAAGTGGCTTATTTCGAAGGCATTGATCTCTTTTTTCTTCTATTTTTGGAGCCGGTTTCATAACATTTGGTATCAGAGCTTTGGATGCTAGGGTTTCGCTACTCCAAACAGGTCATCGTGGAAGTTTCACTATAACGTTTTTTCTACGAAGTTTCAGAAGCTAAATTTTTTACAGAGCTAAGAAGAAATCCTGAGGAACGCCATGTAAAATTTTCAGATCTTGGTTCGTAATATTTTCAGAGATATGATCTGTGAAAGTTAGGGTTTTTTCAGGGTCTCGAATTTCACCTAAATAGGTCATCGTGGAATTTTATCTATAACATGTTTTCGATGAAGGGTTAAAAGATGAAATTTTTACAGAGTGAAGCATAATTCCTGAGGAACATCGTGTAAAAATTTTGGATCTTGTTTCGCAATATTTTCAGAAATATGATATATGGAATTTAGGGTTTTTCAGGCTCCCTAATTTCATCTTAAAGAGGCGACCATGGGAAAATTGTCATAAATCTCTCTTCGAGCATCGGATAGTAATTTTGTAAGAAGTAGCCATAAGTAAACTGGTTTTAGTTTCTTGTGTATCAGTTTCTGAGCCGAATGAGTAAACAATGACACATGGCATGCCATACAAGTTCGCTCTACTGAACTAGTCCATAATTAGGTCATTGTGGGAGATTGGGCATAACTTTGCCTTAAAGAATCCAACTCAGGTCAGACCTATGGCATTAGAAAGAATATTCAGAGGGATACTACAATACCAAATTTAAGATATTGAAGATCCAAAATCACAGAGATAATTTAGTTTCAATATCGAGCTCTGCAAAAGCAAGAAAAAGGTGTGTATTTATTTTTTGAATTACATAAGCCTTGTTTGAAGAATCAATTTGAATTGATTCCAAGGGCTTATTGTAGAATAGATATCAGTATTGGGTTCTAAAATTCCTCCTAAAAAGAATTCAACACCCATTAAGCCTTCAAAAGTCTCTACTATGACTCATGAAGACGAAGAAGTGCAACATGACATATCAAAATTACACGAGCAAGTGCACCAAATTTCGCTCTCGCAAAGAGCAACAAAAAATGAAATGAAAGTTTTGAAGAAAGACATAGAAGCTAATATGGATGGTTTGAAGAAAGGCATGGAATGTTTGAAGAATGGCATGGAAGCTAAGATAGATGGCATGGAAGCTGACATGGAAGCTAAGATGGATGACATGGAAGCTAAGATCGATGAAAAAATGGAAAATATGAAGAATGATCTAAAAGCAGACATGGCAGGTCTGACAAAGTTGATACAAGAAATTTTTCCTAATGGCGAAAATATAGTAGAGGAAACTCATGATGAGAACAAAATAAATGTTAATCATGAATTCCTAAAATCTAATGTTGGATGAAAGTTACTTATCCTAATGAGGGGTGGCTTGGATTGATTTTTAACCTAAGATTGAGCAGCTATTGAGTTAAATAGCATTCTAACTGAACAACAATCTAGATGAATCAAGGAGAAATTAAATTGAATTAAACAATAGTCTAAATAAACCGAACATCAATTGAATTGAATTGAACAACATTCTAACTAAACTGAACAACAATGGAATTGAATTGAAAAACAGTCTAACTAAATTGAACATCAATGGAATTGAATTGAATAGAAATCTAACTAAACTGAACAGCAATGGAATTGAATTGGCAATAGTCTAACTAAACTGAACAACAATGGAATTGAATTGTACAATAGTCTGACTAAACTGAAAAACAATGGAATTGAATTGAACAACAGTCTAACTAACTGAATAGTAATGGAACAACAGTATAATTGAAGCAATTTAAATGAATTGTATAGAAATTATTTATGTAATTTTGCAATGGAATTCTCTTTATGAATTAATTAATTGACATTGATTGACGGTTGAACGCTTCGCTGTGCTAAAAGAGTAATGTAATCCATAAAGACAGATAACATCGAAATCAAATTATTCTACGATCTATAACCCTAGTGCAATGGTATTGGAAGAACTGGAACCATCTACTGATAAAAAAGCATTGTCATAAGCTGGAAAATACGATTGCGATTATCCGAATTCAAGAACAAGATTGCTAACAATCCTGAAGAAGGATAAATTGTAACTTTATTGAATGGAAATATACTTTACAACTGTATCAGATACTTAAGAATTGGTTCTACAACTACACAGAGTATGAGAATTTGCGAGGAACTTACAGGGGTTGGGCCTAGACCACCAGAAGATATAGTGCAGTAAAAACTTCAAAATATTATTGTTCAAGGCTCTATATTACAACCAGTGATGTTACAAAAATATAATTAGACAGGTTGTTTCTGATGCGTCGATTGCAGAATGAATTTCCTATCCTTCTCCGACTCCCCTTTCTCGTTCGTCCTTCATCCTTTTAAAGGAGATTTCCAAAATGAGAAAGTATTTCCCAAACGACAGCCTGCTACGCATGGCTGTCATTTGATTTCTTGGGCTCAAATTCATCTGTCTGCCTTCTACCGGCCGCTGGGAGTTACCGAGATCTCATATGTTTGCGCCCGTTGGTTAGCTTCCATTTCCTATTGGTCCAGCCACCCTGCCTTCCTACATGTGGAGATAAGAGAAGTCAATTTTCTATTATAAAAACATCCTTTTCATCATTAGCCTAATTGTTCTAGTTTACATAATATTTTCTCTCTTTATTGTTAATATGAAGAGGAATTCCCCCAAAATTGTAACATGATTTGAGGTAATTACAGGGTGAGAACATACCTTAATTTGGGCCTAACATACTCCCCTACTTACCTAATTACATGTCCTCATGCAAACAGATGATTGAGATGTAACTGCGTTAAGGAGTAGGCTGGGTAGACCTTTTCGTTGTATGCTTTGAAGCCTTATTTTTGTTTCATGATTGCAAAGGTAGTGCCTGTGGATCCTTCTGGTAACTCGTAATTGTGATTATAATCCTCAGGAGGATACCAGAGGAGAGGGCTTCTGTATTTAGATCCTAACCAGGCATGCCCCATGCTGTAGACTAGGCTACTGTATGAGAGGAATCTGGAGGCAGCAGCCTTGAAATTCCTGTAACCGAATGGCTTCCTATTCTTCACGTTGTTCATGGAGGTCATCCATCTTTGCTTAGCTGCTGATAACACCGCTTCACGAATGTCCCCAAAGTATTCTCGTCCATTTTCTATGATATCCTTATGGATGTGTACCAGCCTAGTCTTCACACCTCACCTTCTCATGAATTTTTTGTGTTAGATGATCAGTTGCAGGGGTTTTGTAGGCTCCCCTTTGACCTATAAATCTAGGCCATGCTCTCCTTTTTGGAAGATTAGGTAGGCTTTGGCCCGCCTGATCTAGTTTTTAGCAAATGAAAGGAAGGCTTGTAGCTGCACATCCCCTATAAAGGGACTAGGGTTGCTGTCCATGTCTTCTTCTAAGAAGAAGTTATGCATGTAAATTTCACATAGGAGGCGTTGGACCTGCTCATCTTCATTATTACAACAATGGAAAAATTCTTCTATGGTCCTGAAAGTAGTGGATTCTCCTGCCCTGATAGCTTTAACTTTCAGAAGTAAATATTGTTCTGTTAGGAACAAGGAATAGTTGGTCATCGGAGCTTTGCATAATAGTGCATCATTATATAGAGAGAAAATTGTAGAGATTCTTTTCTTAGCTTGCTCCACCTGTTCTTGTACCATTTTAACCTTTACCTGTTCTCCTTTGAGTTGGGCAAATGTTTCGTCTTCTATGGAGGAGAGGTTAGTGAAATTTTTTAGTAGTGCTTGATATTCTTATAATGGCACAACCTCCTTCCTACACTGTGTTAGCTCATGCCATACTTGCACTAGTTCATTGCGTAATTTCTGGTTGGCAACTTTCTCTACTAGATGGGCATAGGCAGGGGCTTCCTTTGTTTGGGTCTCCTTTTCTTCTGTAACCTTCTGCTCTGTTTGAGTAGAGGCTTTGATGGTGTTTTAAAATTTTGTCTACATTTCAGCCTCAGTAGTGTCTCCTAAGTTGGTATGTACCTCATCTTTTGTAGTAGTTATCAAGTTGGTTTGCATTCTAGTTTCAATAGTGTCGGCTAAGTCAGTTTGCATTTCGCCTTCGACAGTATTTACTAGTTCTGTTTGATTTCCTGCAATGGAGGTTTCTTTCTTTGGCTTCAGGGCCCTTCTTTCTTTCTTCAATTATTTTCTCCAATATTTTACCAATTTCTTTAATCTCTTGTAGCTCCTGATTAGTTTCTTACTTCTCTTTTCATCTGAATCGTCACCTTTCCTCATTTCAGTAGGTGGTAGGGGAGAGGAATTCCCATTTTCAGGGATGGTGTCTAAAATGGTGCTTCTGATTACATCTTCAGAATTTACTTCAATGTGAGGGTCCTGACTAGGAGGAGTGGTGCTACCTCCTGGTGTTAAAGGGGCTATCTCCGTGTGTGTGCTTTGCTCCACAAGGACAGTGTCACCTAACTGATCTTGTGATTCCATTCCCTCCTCTGTCTGCCCATCACTATACATGTCATAATTATTAATAGGGGACAGAGCCTCATCATCTCGAGGTTCCTCTTGGTCAGGTAGGATGTTAGTGTGACCAAAACTACTGGGGCTGGCAGATTTATCAAAAATTTCCTCTTTCTCTTCTGCTCCTGATGGGTTTCTCAATTCATAGTCTATCCTTATTTGTACTAGGACTCGAGCCATTTATTCCTCGAAATATTGCAAGGGTGCATGGGATGGTCCTCCTTCCTCCATGAGGTTCGAGGTTCCTTGGAGTGCCTTAGACCGTTTTTGCCTACTTGGTTCTGAATTTTAGGTTCAGGTCCTTTTTCTTCTTGGTGTATTTACCCAGGGGGGCTCAATTTCGGTTCCGTCAAGGTTTATTTTTTGTTCCTGTGCCTCAGGGTTAACGAAATTATCCCAGGCTATCTGCTGCCTATCCAGCTTATGAATGATGATTAGTTTTATTAGCCCCTGGTGACTGAGCACTACTTTGGGATTTTTGGCTTTCCTTAATCGAACAACAATATCATGCAATATGGAATTCAAGAAGGCAGGAAAATTAATTGAAATTTTTTGCTGAAGTATAGCTAAAAGTTTGAGTTGTCGAGGTTTTACCATGTCTCGACATCCTTCGCATGTAATAAACTTTTGGATGAATGCCGCCAGCTCCTGCCATGGCTGGTGTAGAGAGGTAGGGTTAATCTGTCTCCTTTTTCATTCCAACGGTTCCTCTGGGTCGTGGTATGCTGCTACTGCTTCTCTAAGGAGAAGATGTTTCTCTGCCCATCTTTCTCCTTGTCCTGGTATTCCGGAAACTTCTGCAATAATTCCCTCTGTGACTGGTATAATTTTACCTTTGACTCTAGTTTCCCCTTCCTACATATTTTTCAGAAACTCGATTGCAATTCACATGTCGAATCCCTGTAGTTAGTGTACATATGTCAGCCATCTAGCTTGCTGGAGGATGGCACTCGTTGCCTCTGATATTGGAAATTTTGCAAGCTCGCTTCGAAGGGTATTTCCTCCCATAGCTAATATGCTCTTTTCCTCTGATTATATTTCTTCTTGGCTCTGTTGTTTCGATTGGATGTTGTATGCAAGCGAAAAAGAGATTGTGACTCTGCTCAGATAATCTTCATCCCTTAATTGTAGTGTTCCTCTGGTCTTATCGATGCGTCTAACGAGATTTGTGCATGGGCTTCACATACTTGCCAAATTAAGACCAATTACACCCCCTCCTTTGAAGAAAGGACACCCAAACCCTCAAGTGTAGGAAAGATTTGGTCACTCATGAATGCAGATAGGGGAATTTCAGAATTTGGTAATGATAATCCGCGTGTGAAGGAGCGGGTGGTTGAGTAATTACTAACATACGCAGTATAAAGGTAATATTTAGAAGTTTTCGTAATTTCATCTTGTGCGGAAGTGACTGGAAAGCGAGAGGAAATAGCATAACCATTATTGCGATATGATGTCCTTATACAACTGAAAAGTTATGATAGAAGCAAGACTCAGTCAAGTAATTATTGGTGCCGTCATCGTGAGGTTCAAATATGTAAGTATATCTCTGTTGGTTATTCTTGTGGCAAGTCATAATTATCACTAATTCGAGTAATAGCTTCTAAACGAACAATGGAAGATAAGGTGTATATAAAATTAATTAGCTATTGAAGGAGCATACTTTCATACCATAAGCAGAGCAACTACTTCCAGCAGGCTTTTATAGCCTCGACATGGTTACTATTTTAACCTGAAAAAAATGACCCAAGATCCTTATGTAAAAATAGTTATTCTACCAATTTTATGGAGAGATCACCATGCTGGTATGGTGGCCAGATAACCATGGTGCCACTCACTAGAGTTTTAGCAAAGTGATCAGGCCGGCTCATGATGAGACCTTCTGTCCTTCAAGTAGTTAAGAAGGTCATTACCCTGGTGTGGTGGCCATTGTGGGCATGTAAATTGCTACACCCTTATGAACGTGGTAGGTTGGCTCGTGATGAGACCCCTTATCCTCTCTTAAAATTTGCATGTAAGTTTAGTACTTCCTTTTTAATTGTAACATCTTGATCTATAAGGAGGTCACTATGCTGGTGTGGTAGCCAGATATTAACAATGCCATTCACTAGAATTGTAACAGACTGATCAGGCCAGCTCATGATGAGACCTCCTGTCCTTCTAGTAGATGAGAAGGTCATTACCCTGGTGTGGTATCCATTGTGGGCGTGTCACTTGTTAAATCCCTATGATCATGGTAGGTTGGCTCTTAATGAAACTCCCTATCCTCTTAAATATTTGCATGAACACATAATAATTTCTTTTTATACATAGAGGGAGGCTCATTAACTCCTTAAGAGTGAGGGATGGTGAAAGAAGCAGAAAAAATGCCAATACCATTAATACCCCTTGTTCTATTCCTTCATGCTAGAGGGACATATTACTTGAATAATGCAGAAAGATATATCATCATAAGGTCATGTATTATATGATATCATATTTGAACTGAGGGTGACTTAGACTTTTATTTCATGTGTGCATAATATCAGCTTCTTGTTTAAGAATTATAGTGCCAAAGGGCCACAATATTTGTAATTTTACCATTTTCCCTCTCTCTTTCAACTGCCATTCCATACTCAAGGTTATTCAATTTGAGGAAAAAACAAAAAGAATGGCTATTTAACTTGGTCAGACAACAGTTGTTCAGAGATTGAGCAACACCTATTCATAGATTGCTCGACACAATTAAAAACGCTCAAAAAATGGTTTTTCAATTCGACTGAAAGGCAGCCGTTCAAAGATCAAACAGAAGTTGTCCCTGAATTGAACAGAAAAAAATAAAAACACGGTAATGACTATTCAATTTGATTGAACCGCAACCATTCAAATGTTGAACAGTAGCTGTTCACGAATTGAACAGCAAAAAAACTCCAACAAACAACTCTTCAATTCGACTGAATAACATTCATTCAAGGATTGAACATCAGTTGTCCACCAATTGAATAGTAATAATAAAAACGTGAAAACGTTGTTCAGTTTTGGTTGAATTAAAAGTCGTTCAAAGGTTGAACAACAACTGTCCACGAATTGAACAACAAAATAAAAACACCTCAAATGGTTGTTCAATTCGACTGAGCAGTAGCCAATTCAGAGATTGAACAGTAGCTGTCCATGAATTAAACAAAAAAAAGATAAAAACATAACAAATGGCTGTTCAATTCGACTAAACAGCAGCCATTCAAAGATTGAACAACATCTGCTCATGAATTGAACAGCAAAAAAAAAAAAAAAATGCCAACGAATAGTTGTTCAATTCGACTGAACAGTAACCATTCAAGGATTCAACAGAAGTTGTTCACGAATTGAACAACAAAATTAAAAGTGCAAAAATTATTGTTCAATTTTGGTTGAACAGCAGCCATTCAAAGATTGAACAGCAGCTGTCCAGGAATTGAATAGGAAAAAAATAAAAAAATAGCAGACGATTGTTCAATTTAATTGAACAACAGCCATTCAAAGATTGAACAGCAGCTGTCGATGAATTGAACGGCAATAAAAATGCAACTTAAAAGGAAAATAAATTGCAAATGTGAATAATTTACAACAAGACAAGACATTTATATACATGATTTACAAGTGATGTTGGAAAACTTCTCATGTACTTGAGTTTGTGGGGTTATCACCCCCTTGCACTACAACTTGGATGGTGGGATCGTTTTGTACCTGTTGACAGAAATATTATTTCATGACATGTTTACAATAGAGGCGTACTCTGTGTCCGTTAACTCGAAATGTTGAACCAGAACCATCTATGGTAGTCAAGGTGAGGGTACCATTGCTATGTATTTCCTGAATCTCATATGGATCGAGCCACCTTGTTTGTAGTTTTCCTGGAAAGTCTTAGAATCTGGAGTCATTGAGGAGTGCCCAATCTCCTTTTTGAAATACCTTCTTCTTTATTAGGTTGTCGTGCCACTTGGCTCGTTGTTGTTGGATGATCATTGTGTGTTGCAGGGCTAGTAGTCGAATTTCGTCTAGTTTGTTTATTTTTTGGAATATTCTAGCTTGATCTTCTGTTAAGTCCAATCCCATTTCCTGGGCTATTCTCAGAGTTTTAATTTAGAATTCAATTGGGAAGATAGGTTCTCTCCCAAATAATAGCTGATATGGTTAATGTCCAATGGTATTTCGCCAGGTTGTGCGATAAGCCCATAAGGCTTTTGGTAGTCTAGTGGTCCAATCCCGACGATGTGCTGCTACCGTCTTGGTAGGGATTGCCTCCACGACTTTGTTGGTGCTTTAGACTTGCCCATTGGCCTGCGGGTGGTAAGGAGACGTGACTCTATGGATGATATGGTGATTTCTTAAGGTAGATGTGATATTATTGCCTGTGAATTGTGCCCCTCCATAGGTTATCACTTCCCTTGGCAAGCCGCATCATACGAATAGTTAAAAGAGAAACTTAATTACTGATCTTTCCGTGGCTCTTGACAAGGCCACTACTTCTACCCATTTGTTTACATAATTCGTGGAAACTAATATGTGGAATTTATGGTTTGATGGTGGGTTGAATGGCCCAAGAATTCCAACGCCCATCATTCGAATGGTTCCACCACCAGTTATGGTTGTAGTGGAATTTCACAAGCTTGGCCTGGGCGGCCCATTCTTTAACAGCTATCGCAGGCCTGGACATATTTCTTTGCATCTTTGAAAATCATAGGCCAATAATAGCCTAATTGCAACACTTTATGCCCTGTCCTGCGTTCTGCGAAATGGCCACCACATGGTTCATCATGACAGGCTCGTAAGATGTCATAGATTTCATCTTCCCTTATACATCTGTGTATGTGCATGTCAGTCCCAGTATGGAAAAGGTATCCCCCAATCCAAGAGAATATTGCACTGCGTTGTATAATCAGTTTCTGTTCTCTTGATGTTAAGTGTCTGGGTAGCTTCCCTACTTCCAGATAATTTGCCACATCTGCATACCATGGTGTTTTTACCATTACAGAAAACATATGTTCATCAAGGAATTGATCATCAACTGTTAGCGTGTCTTTCATCTGGGGACCTTGGACAAGAAGTCTACGACCATGTTTTCCTTCCCTGGACGGTCTTTGATTGTTATATCGAATTCCTGTAACAATAGTAACCAATGATTTATTCTCCCATTCATGATTGGTTTATTAGCTAAATATCTAATAGTAGAGTGGTCAGTATATAGGAACACTTGATAACTAGTTATATAGTGCCCGAATTTATTGATAGCATAAATGACAGCCGGGAAATCCTTTTCGGTCATGGTATAATTTAATTCTGCAAGAGTAAGGTTTTTGCTGATATAATAAATAGCATAAGGTTTTTGGTCTTCTTCTTGGCCAAGGAATACTCCTATTTCTGCATCATATGCATCGGAAGAGATGTGAAAGGGCAGTTTCCAGTTAGGACCTCGTAGGATTGGTGCTGTTGAGACCAGTCTCTTCAAGTCTGTAAAAGTAGTGTCACATTTGTCAGTCCAATAGAATTCAACATTTCTAGTCAATGCATACAGAGGTGCAACTCTCTGTGAGAATTTTTTTATAAATCTACGATAATATCCTACATATCCCAAAAAAATGCGTACCTCTGTCTGTGTACAAGGTGTGGTTAACAGAAGGATTACCTCTATCTTAGCCGGATCTACCTGTATTCTAGCTGCAGAAATGTAGTGACCTAGGATTACCCCCTCAGTCATCATCAGGTGGCATTTTTCATTGCTTAGACATAATCTAGTAGCAATACATCGTTCTAACACTTTTTCTAGCATTTCTACAGCTTGATCAAAGTCTTCTTGATAAGGTGTAAAATCATCCATATATATTTCAAGCCCTTCATTTATTAAGTCAGAAAAAATGCTAATTATGGCTCTCTGAAATGTTGATGGGGCATTACATAATCCAAATGGTAAAACTCTATAAGCAAAAGTGCCCCATGGGCAGGTAAAGTTTGTCTTATCTTGGTCTTCAGGAGCTATTTGGATTTGATTTTAGCTGTTGAATCCATCAAGAAAGGAGAAGAATCGTTTCCCAGCTAATGTATCAAGGACTTGGTCAATGAAGGGGAGGGGGAAATGGTGTTTCTGCGTTGCCTTATTTAATTCTTTGTAATCTATGCAGATTCTCCACTTCCTATTCTTTTTAGGGACGACTACCAAATGGGAGACCCATTTTCTATCTGAAATAGGATAAATGAAATTTACATCTAACATTTTTTGTAGCTCCTCTTTTACAATATCTTTTAAGTGCGGGTTTACTCTTCGTTGAGGTTGTCTAACGGGGCGTGTTTCCCTATCGGTATAGATGTGGTGTGTGCATAATTGTGGGTCTAAACCCATCATGTATTGGTAGTCCAATGAAAATTCCCCTTGGTGCTTTTGGAGGAATTTTATGAGTTTTTGTTTTTGGTCGCCATCCAAATTGCCATTAATATTCAAAACCTTTCCTGGCTTGATCTCAATAGGTATGCTGTTACGAACAGTGGTTGTGGAGATATGTTGAGTCTCGAAGTCTGTCACAGGATCCTCTTGATCTTCATGTTCGAGGACTGTTTTCAACATTTGGCATTTTAAATTTTTAGGCGTGGGTGATTGATTCATAAAATTATTGATTACATCATCTTCAGTTTGATCCTTGAATTCGAGAGCTTCTACTAGTGTCAGAGGTGGACGGATGTTTTGCTCCCAACTGGATGTTTGTGAATTTTTACCGTGGGTAAGCTTGGTTTGGCAGGCAGATAAATAAAGATATTTTTTATAGAATCTCCTCTAGTGATAGTCATGCTACCTGCTCGACAACATATGTAAGCATATGCTGTGGCCAGCCAAGGTCACCCAAGAATCAATGGGTGCCCTTCCATCCTGTTTTTTGGATTAATGAATAAAAAATCAGCTGGGTATTCCCATGAGTCCACAGAGACCATGATGTCTTGCACAATTCCTTCTGATCTGATAACAGACCTGTCAGCTGGCAACGTAGGTTGATTTTGGGTCCCTGCTCCTATCGGCAGATTGGCCATTCCCATGGGTTGCTGCCAATTCCAATTGGTGTTTTGAGTAGGGGGGTTTGGCCATTGGCTTTGATACGGGACATTTTTCCAATAAGGGGGAGAGCAAGGAAAGTTCTGCCAATTATTCCCTGATGAAGGTTGTGTAGAACAGGGTGGCATAAGAAATGCCTGGTTTGGCCAGGTTGGGAAGGAGTTTTGAGTCTTCCAAGTTGTTGCAGGATTTTGCTGCCTAAACTACGGTGAAGAAAAGTATTGAGGCAGGTCTTGTGGTATACCAGGTCATGCTTGCCACTGTTGACGCTGATTCATTAAATAGACTGGCTCTGTCTCTTCCTCTTCTTCCTTGTAGACGGCTTTCAACCCGGGAAGCGAGGGACACTGGTCCATGGTATGATCCTTAGTGTAGATAGCACGAGTCTGAACCATGTCTAAAGGGCATTCCCTCTGGCTGTGCTTCTTCCGACATCTTGGGAAAAATATGGCCAGGTTTTGCTCCGCTATAGCTTGTTTCTATTTGGATTGTAAAACGTCAAGTTGTGTTGTCAAGGTACCTAGGATGTCATTTTTGAAATTTTCTAACAGATTTCCAAATTCTTCTCTGGTTACATTGCCATTGGTTTTCTTAAGGTCTTTATTCATAGAATCCTGGCCAACTGGCCTATTGTGTGAGCTACACCGAGAGCATCTAATACATAAGGAAATAATCTCATCGTATTCTTCTTGGTAAATATCTCCCTTCCCCATTATGTTAAGCATCTCAACCCTTTCTTCATTCATCCCTTTAAGCATCGTGGCTTTTAAAATGTCCTTGGATATCGTGGTATATGGGGATATTTGTAAATTTTGTTGAAATATTTCTACGTATTCTTCTAATGTTTCATTTTCTTTTGCAGACATATTGAAGATTTCATCTTTTAGATCTTAGGTTCGGCAATAGTCTTGATATTTGGTAAGAAAAATGTTCTTCATTTGGTCCCAGTTATTTATAGTCCCCCCACCTAATCCCATGAACCAGCATAGCATAGTTCCTTTTAAGGTAGAGGGAAATAGTTTTAGTTTCTAGGGATCGGTGGTGTAGTCATATCCTCTCCATCAGACATTAAATTCAAATAGGAATGCATTAGTATCTTCTGTGGTTAATCCATGAAAGGTGGGAATTTTATGCAAGGGAATGGCTTTCATAGGGGCATTGGTAGCATGATCAACAATAGGGTATTCTAATGTTCATGTCTACCTCTGATTCTGATTTGGATTATTTGCCATCTGATCAAAGAGGTGCCAGAAATATTCAGGAATTTCTTGATCTGGAGGAGTAATTCTAATAGGCTTGGGAGGTGAATGCGGTGGGGTTTTTACAACACTTCCCTGATTTGGGATCCTAAGTACTTCTGTTTCGATCACTCCTTTAGTGGACTTAGGTTATGATATTTCTATGTGAATTCCTCCACTAGTTTCTCCTCCACCCCTTGTTGTAGGTTGCAAGAGCCTCCCTCTTTTGAAGGTTCAGTGCCTATATGATCGACAGTCTACAAGCTTCGCTCAGACCCTTCTGTCTCGCAGTGAATCTCGGCGTAGGCTATAGATGGTGAGGCTTCTGCCTAAGGGATTGTATTAGGAATTTGAATGGAAACAGTTCTGGGTCCTATAGATGCCTGAGTTTCAACTTTCTTAATGATTTCGTCTATATATGTTGTTCTTCAAAGGATCACCGGTCCTTTGGATTGTGAGGATGTTTACGAATGATTTTAGATTGTTTCTATATTTTCTTTTGAGACATAAAACAAGAGCACCTATCTTACGGTTCTTTGCACGACTTGCTAGTAAGTGGGCTAGAGGTCAAGCATGTTGCCTGCCGGTACGCAGGTTCTTACCTCTCGTTTTCAATACCCAACTCTTCACAACAATGGAAAAATATGAATGAAGGAGATGACTCTTAACACACTCCCTAGCAACGGTTCAGAAGGTTCAGAAGCTGAAATGTTTATGAGGTTAAGCCGAAATCCTGAGGAAGCTGTAGTAAAAATTTCAGATCAAGGTACGCAATATTTTTGGAGATATGATCTGTGTAAGTCATGGTTTTTGAAGGATCCTGAAATTCTTCTCAAAGAAGTGACCTTGGTAAATTCGTCATAACTCACTCTCTGAGCATCGGATTGGAATTTCGTAAAAAGTGATGGATAGTGCACAGTCTTTGATTTTTGCTCTACCAATTTAAGAAACAATTGAAGAAACAGTAACACGTGGCATGCCGTACAAGTGCGATTTGCTGAAACAGTCCATAATTAGGGTATTGTGAGCGATTGGGTATAAATCTCTCTTCAAGAATCCAAATTGGGTCAGACCTGTGGCATTGGAAAGATGACTCAGAGGAATACTACAGGACCGAAAATCAGATATTGAGGATCTGAAATGACAGAGATACACCAGATTCAATATCGAGCTCCTAGAAAGCAAGAAAAATCTAGATCATGTGTTGTCAAGGGTTGCAAAGGACCAGACTTTCTACGGCTGAAAAGCAAAGAAAGGTGCAGTAGATGGTAGCATGACAAGAGCAGCAACCAAGGTGCATAATAGTAGCAAGAAGTTCATCATATGAAGTCTTCAAGTGGGCAGCACTGCATACAATCATTGTAAAGGTATCATTGTACTTATTCATTGTAAATACATTATTGTACAAATTGTACTAGTGTCTATCTGCCAAGGGTTGAAGAGGAAGTGTTGGAAGGTCTAGGATCATCATTAGGTGGTTGTATCAAAGTTGGGGTTATGGTCTAGTATATATTCTTCTTCTACATCATTCTATATCATTGTAAAGTGGACCATTTTCCCTGGTACGGGAGTCCATTCTTCTTTCATTCTTCTATAGGGTGGTAGGGTGGTGCTAGGGTGAGTTGTAGCTCATTGGGTGTTGGGGCATCCATTTAGTTGACTACTGAATAATCTCGGGTGTTGAAGCGTCCATCTAGTGGGAGCTGGAGAAGAATTCTTTTCTAGATTCTAGGAAGTTGGAGCTTTATTTTCAATTGGAGTTGAATATTAAAGAATTATTAGAAAAGCATTAGGTGCTTTTTGTCCCGGAGTGGGTTTCCACCTTAAAAAATGTGTGCATTTGTGTTCCTCTTGTTTACTGCTATCATTGTACAAACACTGATAATAATTAAAGATTAACTAATGCTCTAATTGAAAGGAATACTGATTCACCCCCCCCCCCCTCTCAGTATTTCCAATAATTGGTATCACAGCTTGGTTCCTTCAATAGCAGTTTAACAGCTGGAAGGAGGTCACGGAGCATACCAAGAATGGTGTACCTCTATTGAATGAAAATAATTATGCGCTCTGGAAAGGAAGAATGGAGGTCTATCTCTTGGCGCAAGGTTACAAAGTATGGGACACTGTTCAAAATGGATTTACATCAACCGCGAATGAACAAGGTAAGAAGAATTTGGTAAATGATGCAAAAAAAAAGAATATTATTATCAGTGGACTTATTGAATCTGCTTATCATAAGGTGTTGGGTTGTAAAACCACCAAAAATGTATGGGACAAGCTTGAGAATATATATGCAGGTGACTCAAATGTCAAAGAAGCAAAGCTTCAAATCTATAGAGCAAAATTTGAACAAATAAGAATGAAAGAAGATTGCAACATTTCTGCATACTTCCAATATGTTGATGAAATAACCAATACTCTAGAAGGATTGGGAGAGCCAGTTGACGAGAAGACTATTATACGAAAGATTCTTAGAACGTTACCAGGGAGATTCAACCCAAAGGTATCAATCTTAGAATACAGTGCAAATTTGGACAAACTCAGCAAGGAAGAATTACATGGAGTTCTCATAGCATATGAAATGAAACTTGATGAAGAAAAGGGTACTTCAAATCTAGAAACTGCGTTCATTGCATCTAAGCAAACCAATAAGGACAAACAACCTTCAATTGAAATGACATGCACCTGCAAGTGTGTAGAAAAGGGAGATGATGGAGAAGGTCTTTCATATGAAGAATATGCTTACTTTACGAGAAAACTGAAACCTGGTAAGGGAAAATTCAAAGGTAAAATTCCATTGATATGTTTCGGTTGTGGTGAGGTTGGGCATTTTGTAGCAAAATGTCCGAACAAAAGTGATGGCAACTCAAAAGGAAAGAAAGGCTTTAATAAATTCAACAAGCAAGGAAAAAATAAAGGATCCAAAAGGAAATTTCTCTCTAAAGAAGATAGCTCCTCATTCGATGAAGAAAGTGACAGCAAAGAAGAAGCCAATGAGAAAGTATTGTTTATGGCCAAGCACAATAAACAAGAAGTATCAAACAATGAAGAAGAAGGGTTGACCATAAAATAATTTTATGAGGAGGCAATCAAGCTTATTAAAGAGCTCAATGCTGAGAAGATCCGGTCCAACACTCTTGAAGAACAAGTTCAAGGTCTCAAAATTGAGGTTGAATAACACAAATGTATTAAAGAGTCACTTCAAAAGAAGTTGGAAGAAAGCAACCAAGAAAGGGAAGCATTAGAAGCCGAAGTAGTCTCGTTGCATAAGGAAGTGAAGAAGGGAAAAACTGTCCAAAACTATGCCAACAGTTCAAGGGCATTGGAAGAACTCATCAACAATCAATGATCTTACAACGATAGAACTGGCCTCGGTTACAAAGAAGAAGAAGCAGGACCTTCTACAGCAAAATACAATGAACCTATGAGATCTGACATACATGAAGACTTCATTGGACAAGATTCGCAAGCACATCCTTGGAAGACGATTCCTCGACGAAGATTTTCATCCAGGTACCAACATATTTTTCATGGCTATTGTTATTCATGTGGAAAATTTGGTCATAAAGCTATAGAATGTCGCACGTACCCTATGAACCAATACAATTCCAAGAGATTCTTCAAATATGAACCTCCCAGGGCTCAACAAAACATCAATACATTTTAAATTTTAAGAAATAATATGGAATGTTACAAATGTTAGAACTTTGGACACATAGCCAAAGACTGCAGACTTGAAAATCCTCCAGAAGAATCTTCGAAGCCACAGAATGAACGAACATGGAAGAAGAAGAAGACTGATAATTGTGCTCTCGCTCTCAAGGCTCAAAAAAAGAAAGATGTGTGGTATGTTGACAGTAGTTGCTCAACGCATATGACTGGAGATAGAAGGAAATTTGTATCTCTAAAAGAGAAGAAGGATGGAACCATATCCTTTGGAAATGATGGATCTTCAAATGTTATAGGATTAGGTACCGTCACTCTTGGAAGCAAAGATGTTATATCCAAGAATGTTTTATTGGTCGAAAACATGAATCACAATCTGCTCAGTGTTGGAAAAATGTGTGATCAAGGACACACAATGCTATTCAACTCCACAAAATGTGAAATCAGGAAAGGCAGGTATGGTAAAATTGTGGCTATAGCAAGTTGAGCTCCAAACGACATATATGTTCTAGATGAAGCAACTAAAGCATGTCTACTAGCTAAAGAAGATGAGAGTTGGTTATGGCACAAACGAATGGGTCACATAAACTTTGAAAATCTTGTCAAGATAAGCAAAAAGGAAGCAGTACGAGAAATTATGAAAATCTCAAAACCTTCCAACACACTATGTGAGACATGTTGGCATGGCAAGCAGACAAAATTCCAATTTAAAACAAAAGAACACTTTTCATCAAATCCATTGGAATTGATACATACTGATCTATGTGGTCCTGTGAGAATAAAAGGCTTAGATGGAGAATTATATTTCATGTTAATGATATATGACTATACCAGGATGACAGCCGTCAGTTTCCTAAAGAAAAAATCCGAAGCATTTGAGTGCTTTAAGATCTACAAGGAGTTGGTTGAAAATGAAACTGATTTGAAAATAAAGTGTTTAAGATCAAATAATGGTGGAGAATTCACTTTCAAATTATTTCAGCAATATTGTGATGAAAATGGAATAAAAAGGCAATTTTCAATAGCACGAACACCTCAGCAAAATGGAGTTGGTGAAAGAAAGAATAGAACTGTATAGGAAATGGGTAGAACAATGTTTAAGGACTCAAAATTGGATGAAAAATTCTGGGTTCAAGCAATTGATAAGGCAGTCTTCATTATCAACCGAAGTCTTCTCAGAAATAATTGCAACACGACTCCATATGAATTATGGAAAGGAAAACCAGCTAATGTAAAATATTTCAGAATCTTCGGAAGCAAATGTTATATCGAAAGAGAAGATAAAAATTTGGGTAAGTTTGAATCACGTGTTGATGAAGGTATCTTTGTTGGTTACTCACGCAAAAGAAAGGCCTATAAATGCTATAATCTAAGACGAAAACTGATAGTGAAGAGCATAAATGTTACATTTGACGAAGATGGTGTTCTAGCGAGTAATGATGAGGATCTAGAATCTTTGAAACTTGAGACAGAGGCTGAAAAAGACACAGATAAAATTGTAGAACAAGAAGCAACTATCAACGAGAAAGAAGTAAACAATGATCATCAAGATATACCAGAACAACAACAAGAAGCTCCTCCAAGGAAAACAAAAGAGTGGATTCAAAAGAACCATCCATCAAATCAAATCATTGGTGACATAAATTAAGGTCGACAGCTTCGTTCATCACAACAAGCTCACGTTGCTTTTATAGCAACCTTCGAGCCTAGTAGTTTTGAGGAAGCCAGCCAAAATGAACATTGGGTAGCAGCTACGAATAAAGAATTGGATCAAATTGAGAAGAATAACACCTGGGAATTAGTTCTACGACCAAAAGATAAAAATGTCATTGGGACTAAATGGGTGTTCAAGAACAAATTGAATGAAGATGGGTAGGTTACCAGAAACAAAGCAAGATTGGTTTGCAAAGGCTATGCACAAGTGGAAGGAATTGATTTCGACGAAACATTTGCACCAGTTGCCAGAATGGAAGTCATCCGAATGTTTCTCGCCTATGCATGTTCAAGAAAAATCAAAGTCTACCAAATGGATGTTAAGTCAGTATTTCTGAATGGAGAATTAGAAGAAGAAATTTACATCGAACAACCTGAAGGTTTTCTGCTATCACAAAAAGAAGACTATGTCTGCAGGTTAAAGAAGGCTCTATATGGCCTCAAGCAGGCTCCCAGAGTATGGTATGCTCATCTTGATGGATATCTACGTCAACAAGTGGTATCAGAGCGACAGGTCTCGATTTCGAAACTCACCCGGCTCGTGTTAGGGGGGAGATTGTTGGACATTGGGTTCAACGCTCCCCGTGTGTTTCGCGACATGGACTAACCGCCTCTCGTGGATCCTAACTCTGGTGATTGTAGTGGAGACTAACGCCTGTGGGTTTTGGTCTAATGGAAATCATGATTCCAACAAGTACATAAATCTCTCTCTAAGTATCGGATTGGAATTCTGTAAAAAGTGATGGATAGTGCACAGTCTGTACTTTTCGCTCTATCAATTTCAGAATCAAATGAAGAAATAGTGACGCGTGGCACACTGTACAAGTGCGCTTTGCTGAAACAGTCCATAATTAGGGCATTGTGAGAGATTGGGTATAAATCTCTCTTCAAGAATCCAAATTGGGTTAGACCTGTGGCATTGGAAAGATGACTCAGAGAACTACTACAAGACCGAAAATCAGATATTGAGGATCTGAAATAACAGAGATACACCAGATTCAATATCGAGCTCCTAGAAGGCAAGAAAAATCTAGATCATGTGTTGTCAAGGGTTGCAAAGGACCAGAATTTCTACAGCAGAAAAGCAAAGCAAAGTGCAGTAGATGGTAGCATGACAAGAGCAGCAACCAAGGTGCATAACAGCAGCAAGAAGTTCATCATATGAAGTCTTCAAGTGGGCAGCACTGCATACAATCATTGTAAAGGTATCATTGTACTTAATCATTGTAAATACATTATTGTACAAATTGTACTAGTGTCTATCTGCCAAGGGTTGAAGAGGCGGTGTTGGGAGGTCTAGGATCATCATTAGGTGGTTGTATCAAAGTTGGGGTTATGGTCTAGTATATATTCTTCTTCTACATCATTCTATATCATTGTAAAGTGGACCATTTTCCCTGGTACGGGAGTCCATTCTTCTTTTATTCTTCTATAGGGTGGTAGGGTGGTGCTAGGGTGAGTTGTAGCTCATTGGTTGTTAGGGCATCCGTTCAGTTGACTACTGAAGAATCTCAGGCATTGGAGCGTCCATCCAGTGGGAGCTGGAGAAGAATGCTTTTCTAGATTCTAGGAAGTTGGAGCTTTATTTTCAATTGGAGTTGAATATTAAAGAATTATTAGAAAAACATTAGGTGGTTTTGATACGGAGGTGGGTTTTCCACCTTAAAAGCTTGTGTGCATTTGTGTTCCTCTTGTTTACTGCTATCATTGTACAAACACTGATAATAATTGAATATTAACTAATGCTCTAATTGAAAGGAATACTGATTCACCCCCCCCCCCCCCTCAGTATTTCCAACACAAGGGACCTCAAGGAGATGAGACATGAAGGGGATTCTATAGAGATTTTCCATATGGCAAGCACCAACATTGCAAATGGAATGGGGTACCCAGCTGCATCACAATGCTCTACCATGCCTTCATTTCTAACTGGGGGAGACAAGGAGGGAACCCTAGGAGAATATTTCGAAGAATATGAACTCCAATCTCAAGGGTTCAAGGAGCACTTGAACTTTCAGGAGTTTTGCCGAATCTAGGATGGGAGGAGGATTAATCCTCAGCAAAAGGAGGAGAAATTGATGGAGGGATCAGCCCTACAGCATGGTATGGTAGGGTTCTTCTTGCCCACAATTGATGGGACACCTAAGTGCACAACAAAGGCTTGGGTGGAGAAGTTGGACACATACTTCCAGCTCAACAAGGTTTTTGAGATAGAAGCCATCAAGATAGCTGCATTGCACCTAGAAGGGGAAGCTCAAAAATGGTGGTTTCATGGACTGAACAAAATTGGGCATTATCATATCACTTCATACTCAACTTTCACCAAGAATCTAGTAGAGAGGTTTGATCCAAGAGATCCGGAAGCCCACTTTGCCAAGTTAACCGAGCTCAAGCAGGAGGGAGATCTTGAGGATTACATTGTTGAGTATTTGCAACTTTCATTGATGGTATCCAACCTCACTATGAGTAGGAAGGTATGCATGTTTGTGAATGGGATGGCTGAACCATTACAAGGGTTGGTCAAATCTACTATACCAACCACACTCCTTGAAGCTGTGGAGAAAGCTAGAGATCTACAACACATCTTACCCAGGGCAAGAACCTTTTTGTAGCAAGGGACTCACTCAAGGTGAATAGAGAAAATCCATGTTTAGGATTTGGAGGGAGAATGTGTTACACGGAGGACACATCATGTCAAGACCTTCTCCAAGAAGGATGCCAGCGCTGTACAATCCATGGAAGACTTTGCTCCAAGAGGGGGAGCTATTGCAACGTTAAGAGGAGTCCCAAAGTATCTAACCTTGAGGGTTAGAGGTACTATCATGGGGCAAAGAGTTTGTGTATTGATAGATAGTGGAGCCACTCATAATTTTATTTATGCACAGCTGGTACAAAGGTGATGAATCCACATGGAGGAGTTTGAGGGATTTTCATTTTTGGTCCCAGGAGCTATGACCCTGCAATGTGCCAAGTATGTTCCGGCAATAACCATTACTATGGGGACCTATACATTGATAGACCACTTCTTTGTGGTAGATATTCCAGACAAGAATGTCATATTGGGAGTCCTGTGGTTAATCACTCTTGGGAGAGTTACCACTAACTGGAGAACCTTGGAGATGGAATGGACAGGAGGGGAGGATGGCCAGAAACAAAAGATCAAGGGTATGAACACATACCCCCCTCAAGTTGTTTCAGCACACAGGATGGAGGCAGATCGGCGTAGAGGGGATGTTGAATAGGCAGTGGAGCTGCATCTATTAGAGGTGAAGGGAGAGGATTCACCAGTGCATGCAGATGCTCAGTCTCTGCTGGACCAGTATTCTACAGTATTTGGAGATATTCCACCAGGGAGACCTCCCGACCGAGGGTTTGAACACACCATTGAGTCAGAAAAAGGGATCCAAGTAGTAATCACCACTCCTTATAGGCACCCTAAGGCTTATAGGGATGAGATTGAGAGAGCTATCCAAGAGCTGCTAGCTCTAGGACACATCCAACCTAGTACTAGTCCTTTTGCTTCCTCTGTGGTTTTGGTAAAGAAGAAAGATGACACATTGAGGATGTGCATTGATTATTGGGCCTTGGACAAGAAGATTATGAAGAACAGGTACCCTATACCCAGGATCGATGAAATCATGGATGAGTTGAGGGGATTTAAATACTTCTCCAAGATTGATTTGAGATCCGGGTATCATCAAATCAAGGTGAGGGAGAAAGATATCCCCAAGATAGCATTCAGATGTCACTATGGGCACTTTGAGTTTCTGGTAATGCCCTTTGGATTGACCAATGCTCCAGTAACTTTCCAATCTTGCATGAACCACATCTTCTGTGGAAATTTTAGAAAGTTTGTATTGGTTTTCTTTGCTGATATTGTTATCTACAACTGCACCTAGGAGGAGCACTTGCAGCACATTAAGACAATTTTACATATCCTCAAGGAGCAACAATTCTATGCCAAGCTCTCCAAATGTGAATTTTGCCTCACAAAGATGTTGTATTTGGGGCACATCATAGGAATGGATGGAGTGAGGGTACATGAGGAGAAGATCCAAGCTATCAGAGATTGGCCTGAACCTAGGAATGTTACAAAACTTAGAGGGTTTGTGGGAATATGCACTTATTACCGGAAGTTTGTGAAAGGATTTTCACAACTAGCAACACCAGTCACCGACTTGAAAAAGAAGGGAGCTTTCCATTGGACACCTACAGCGTAGATGGATTTTTATAAGCTCAAAGAGGTAATGAGTATTTGTCCTGTTTTGGTTTTGCCTGACTTTTCTCAATCTTTTGTGCTAGAATGTGATGCATCAGGTGAAGGTATTGGGGCAGTCTTGATGCAAGGTGGGAATCCTATAGCCTTTGAGAGCAGGAAGCTGCTCCCTCATGAGAGGTTATAAGCCATATATGATAAAGAGATGCTAGCTATCATGCATGCATTAGCCAAATTCGGGCAGTACTTGGTGGGGAATAAGTTCAAGGTGAAGACTGATCACAATAGTCTTAGATTCTTCCTTGAGCAGAGACAGCTTCAGGAGAGACAACAGAAGTGGGTGAGAAAACTTCAAGCTTATGATTTTGACATAGAATATGTCAAGGGAAAGAGAAATGTAGTAGCTGATCGACTATCCAGGAGGCCTACAACACTATCTTTGAGGGCCATGGACGCAGATTGGAAAGCTCAGCTTTTAGTTGAGTATTCCAAAGATGACTTTTCATGTGAGATACTTGATGGGGTGGTATCTGATGAGAGGTTTAGGGTGATGGATGAGGTCATCTATTACCAGGACCGAATCTTCTTGGCTAAGAACTCCAAGCTCAAGGAGAAGATCTTATTGGCATCACATGATTCCCCACTTGCTGGGCATCAAGGTTTCACAAAGACCTACAGGGCTATCAGAGAGAGATTCTCATGGAAGGGTCTCAAGGAGGATGTGCTCCGACATGTCAGAGAATGCACCACTTGTCAACAGAACAAGGGAGAACACACTCACCCTGCTGGGTTATTGAAGCCACTACCTATTCTGGATGGGAAGTGGGAAAGTATCTCTATGGACTTCATCACCGGCTTACTGACAGTTCAGGGTAAGGACTGTATCTTTGTTGTTGTTGACAGACTAACCAAGTACTCTCATTTATTTTCCATTTTTGCACATTATACTGCTTCACAGGTAGCTGAGCTCTTCTTCATATATGTATTTAGACTCCACGGTCTCCCAAGGACCATAGTGAGTGATCGGGACAACTTCTTCATGGGTGGCTTTTGGCAGGAACTTTTCAGGTTAGTGCGGATTGATTTGACTCCAAGCACTAGCTACCATCCCCAAATAGATGGACAAACTGAGATAGTGAAAAAGTGGCTAGAAGGCTACTTGAGGAACTATGTGGCAGGGTAGCAGAGAGCTTGGCTGCATTGGCTCCACTTGGGAGAGTATTGTTACAACACTACTCACCATAATTCTATTGGCATGACACCATTCCGAGCCTTATATGGGTATGAGGCACTGTCATTTTTTGATGTTATGTTTGGGGCAATTAAAGCTCCAAGGGAAAAGGAATGGATTCAAGAGAACCAGGACATACTCAGGGCACTCAAAGACAACATCTCCACTGCCCAGAACCAGCAGAAGATGTATGCAGGCCGTGGTCAGATAGAGAGACATTTTGAGGTGGGAGATCTTGTCTATCTACATATTCAAGCTTACAAAGAGTTCACACCCAAGGAGAAGGGAGCTGAGAAGCTCAAACCACATTTCTATGGGCCATATAGAGTGGTCAAATGTATCCGTAAGGTAGCATATGAGCTGGAGCTTCCTAAGGGGAGCAAGATCCACAATATCTTCCATGTCTCTTGCCTTAAGAAGGCCATTGGGAGGAATGTAGTTGCCAACATGGATCTCCCCCCTATTGATGATGAGGGCCACTTAATATTGTAGCCAGAAGAAATATTAGACACAAGGGAGAGGTAGCTGAGGAACAGAGTCATGAAGGAATATCTGATTCGATGGAGGAATCTACCAGATGAGGATTCCACTTGGGAGGGAGAGAAGATCTTGTAGCATCCTTCTTTACTGTTGCTTGCGGGCAAGCAACTTTTGAGCGGAGAGGACTGTAATATTCCCAATTAGCCACTGCTACTTGGAATATTATAACTACTCCATTTTTGAAATAAGAAGTAGGGAAGACAATAAAACATATCCCAGTGTGAAAAGGGATTGGAGTAGGAGGACAAAATAAAGCCACTTTGGTGTGACAGGAGGGCAAAGCAATGAGCTAGATCCAGTTTACCAAGTCAACAACGCTGTCACAAAAGGAGGGAAAGCTACTAGGGCAGCGTAGTTTTGAAAGGGGAATCTTCTCAAGGAAGTCACATCACCAATGAGTGGGGTCCGGGGTGGAAAAGCTCACCAAGGATAAGAAGGAGGAGGTAGCAGCAAAGGATTCATTCATTCATCTTGTTTGGTCTTATGACTGATTGCAAGCTCTAGCTGTTTAGCTAGAGTTGCGGCACTGTTTAGTGCAAAGAATTCTCATGCGGGAATTCTATCCTTACCTTTAGTCTAGCTGATTGGGAGATCTAAGGAGGAGGTCCTAAGCTCAGTTTTCATCATTTTCCTTGAGGTTATCTATTCTATATCACATATATCATATTCACCTTCAGTAACTGTGTCATTTCTGCAGTAGCAGCAGCAGCTGGGTGAAACCCTCTTTTTTTATGCTTGTTCCTGAGGAGGACGTGTCTATTTCATTCCAAGGGGTCTATTGAGGGAGGCCTTGGGCCAATTTATGTATTATTTGTGTATTTCAGATTACATATGGTATTTTCTAATATAGAGTCACTGGGTACAACGTTATTTTCTGCAGTGTTGTATCTTTTGTTGCTATTTTGCCGGAAACCCTTGCCGGGGTGCTCCGATGTGCTTGTAAAAGAGGTCAAACCTCTCATTTCTGATTCAATGATGAATGAAAGCTCCATATCTATGTTTTATTATCTTTTTTCTGTATTTTTCATAATAAAAATAATGTTGTTGCAGTCTCTGGCATTTCTGTTTTATGAAGTAGTGGGATTGGGGTGCTTTTGAGCATATTTGAGTTGGGGAGATCTGTTTAGTGTAGCTAGAATGATTTATTTTTTATGCCATTTTATACTTAAGCTACATACAGCATATAAAAAATGATCCAAGTCCTGTACAACATTTTTATTGCACAATTTTCCTTATACAACGTCCTCATTGAGGAAATTGCAGAAATTCCTAAAAAGGAATATTACAGTCTTCTTATTTGAAGAGTGTTGGCACAATATATGTGAGTGAGGTTGTCTAATAGTTACTCTTTGTTAATTACAAGGAAGAATTTGCTAACTTCCTAAGTTTACTTATCCTAACGAGGGGTGGCATGGACTGATTTTTAACATAAGATTGAGCAGAAAGATTGAGCAGCTATTGAATTAAACAACAGTCTAACTGAACAACAATCTAGATGAATCAAGAAGCAATTGAATTGAATTAAACAACAGTCTAAATAAACTGAACAAGAATGGAATTGAATTGAACAAAATTCTAACTAAACTGAACATCAATGGAATTTAATTGAACATCAGTCTAACTAAACTAAACAAAAATGGACTTGAATTGAACAAAAGTCTAACTAACTGAACAGTAATGGAATAGAAATATAATTGAAGAAATTTAAATGAATTTTACAACAATTATTTATGTAATTTTGCAATGGAATTCTCTTTATGAATTAATTAATCGACATTGATCGATGGTTGAACGCTTCACTATGCTAAAAGAGTAATGTAATCCATAAAGACAGATTACATTGAAATAAAATAATTTTACGATCTATAACTCAAGTGCAATGGTATTGGAAGAACTGGAACCATCTACTGATGACGAAGCATTGTCATAAGACGGAAAATATGATTGCGATTATCCTAATTCAAGAACACGATTGCTAACAATCCTGAGGAAAGAGAAACTGTAACTTTATTGAATGGAAATATACTTTACAACTGCATCAGATACTTAAGCATTGGTTCTGCAACTACACAGAGTATGAGAATTTGCGAGGAACTTCCAGGGGTTGGGCCCAGACCACCAGAAGCTGTAGTGCAGTAAAAACTTCGAAATATTATTGTTCAAGGCTCTATATTACATCTAGTGATGTTACAAAAATACAATTAGACAGGTTGGTTTTGATGCATCGATTGCAGAATGAATTTCCTATCCTTTCTCCGACTCCCCTTTCTCGTTCATCCTTCATCCTTTTAAAGGAGATTTCAAAAATGAGAAAGTATTTCAGAAACGATAGCCCGCTGCGTGTAGCTATCGTTTGAGTTCTTAGGCTCAAATTCATCTGTCTACCTTCTGTCGACCGCTAGGAGTTACCGAGATCTCATATGTTTGTGCCCGTTGGTTAGCATCCATTTCCTATTGGTCCAACCACTCTTCCTTCCTGCATGCGGAGGTAAGAGAAGTCAATTTTCCGTTATAAAAACATCATTTTCATCATTACCCTAATTGTTCTAGTTTTCATAATATTTTCTCTCTTTATTGCTAATATGAAGAGGAATTCCCTCAAAATTGTAACATCATTTGAAGTAATTATAGGGTGAGAACATACCTTAATTTTGGCCCAACATTTATGAAACAAATGCAAGAGGGGCAATGTATTTACATGGAGGATGACAATTGGAGGGCTGACATTGACATGATGTCATTGGAGTGACAAGTTTCATGGCTCGATTAGGTGGATCTGCTAGGTAGGTGGCAGGTGCGTGGAGGATGGATGGCGAGCACATGCTAAAAATATCGCCACATTTTTCTGCCGAGTTTCATTTTTCTTTGCTAGAGTCCACAGTGTTGATTCATTTCACTGGTGGTCCCCACAAGCTTCTAGTGGGTAGGGAGACGGGAGGTTAGGCAGGCGGTCCCCCCTCACCCCCGATCTCGACTGTCGATCTTGCCTATGAATTTTCAACATCAAGGGGCATACACCCTTAATATTGATGCATCATACCCTACTGTTATGTCCTAATATTACCCTGATGGGAAATACATGGTTTATATTTTTGGAAATTCATGCGAGAGATAACCCTCACCTAACCGTCTGATGACATCTCGTATTTTGGTCTTCTGTGGTATTTTTGGAAAATATTTCATGAGACATGTCTTTCACAACCTTTGTTTCTTATTTCTAACATGATCACGGAGGAAGCAGTTGGCTACAATTGGTTAAAACAAAAAAAATTACCTTATGGTGGGAAAATATGAGCTTATTACAACACAGAGTACAACAAAAGGAATACACATGTCATGATACCACAACTACACCCTGCTCATACATAGTACCTCATGCTTGCAACGCAACATGTACGACATGCACATAATGCCACATGTATACCGGTACCATATGAAAAACATGTACACAGTACCACCTATGCACAACACTACCTGCACAACGTGTTCACAATATCACATCTACACGACACCACACGCACAACTTGTACACAATGCAAAACGTACACTGCACCATGTATACAATGTGTACACAATACCACATGTACACAACACCACATGCATGACATGTACACGACACCAAATATACACAATGCCACATGCATGACATGTACACGACACAACCTGCACACAACACCACATTTACAAGATGTATACAAGACCACATACACACATCACCACATGTACAATCATGCACACAACACCATATGTACAAAGCACCATATGTACAACATGCACACAACACCATATGTACATATCACTACATATAAACAATGTACATAGCACCATACATACACAACACCTCATATCCAATATGTGTACAACACCATAAGCGCACAACGCCGCATATCCAACATGTGCACAGTATGATAGGTACACATGACCACATATCCAACTTGTACGTAGCACCATATACACCTAGGATTGCATATGAAATATACACAAAACACCATATATACAATAGGCATACAACATCATAGGTACATAATACTACATATGTTACATGTACACATCACCATAGGTAGAATCATTGAACATACAATATGAGAAACATATGCACAACAATAGTACTACACATCCATAGACCAAACACTAACTCCACAAAGAAAACTTGCTTCTAGTGTCTTTCCATTATCCATGTGTATCTTATCATGTCGCAGATCATACAACTTTCATTCCAATGTTGTATCCCTCAACATTACCTATCCATAACATAAACATAGGCATAGTACAATCATATAATATTGATTCATATCCACGTGATTTGCCCTCATAGATCTGTCAGGGCTACTCTTCCCACTTGATTCCTCATAACAACAAGAACCTATTCATTCCATTCACCTACATAAGAAATGATTCCTCCACAAGAATGATACTTAAAATCCCCATCATACACTGACATAGATACATAGATACATAGATACATATATATAATCATTAGCATAAAAAAATCATGATCTTATGAGACAATGGCACACACACACACACACATATATTAGCATTTAAAAATCATGATCCATGATGACCCTGTTAGACACAACATACATACATAAATACATACATACATACATGTATAAATATATAAATATCAACATAATCATGATCACAACACAATTGCTAGATATCATAAGGTCTAGATTAAGAGAACTTTATTCATGTGCAACATATTGAACAACATTGATAACTATAGTTCCCAACATAGCCAAGGAATATAACATCTTAGATCCACTTTCTTTACCCTCTCTATTTCCTTTCTCAAGTATTTACCGCCACCATCCATTTACCACAATGGACCCAACCAGTCCAATTGATTTTCATATTCTTACCTTCTGCTAACCTTTACTCATGCATCGAGCTTCATCTAGTACTTACATTAACTTTTGGGTACCACAGAGATCTCCCCAAGCTCCATTAACTTTCTTCCTTCCCAAATAATTCCTAAGGCTCTCGAAACATAAAAGGAAAAACAAAATAAAACAGCAAGAAAATGATAAAAAGCAATAGAATTATGACAAAAAAGACCAAGTGGTATGGCCATGCAATAGACACAATAAATACCGCAATTCAAGTGCACAAAATCACAAATTTCCAAAAGCACAAGACTATAACCAAGCACCATCACTCAATCCCCATGGGTTCCCAATACTTCCAAGGGAAAGCTCAACCTGAGCCCTATTCAATATTTCATGGAAGTCTCTTTCTCCATGCAATCCCCTGCATCACATCACCATAAATACATAATTGTCAGTGTAGTATAAACATACAATATACTAGTTACCTTACCTTGTTATGCTAGGGACACTGCCTTGTATCTGAACACATACATGTATCGTCTCTCAAGGGATTCTAATCCCTTGATGAATCCATCCATAACTAGAAACCAACTGTTATACCTGTCAAATACATGTTCATAAATATAGCACATATCCACATAATGTCAGACAATATTAGGTTTAAGAATGCTTCCTGTACGTAAAGCACCCATTCGTTTTGAATTAGGGTTTCCAAACATATCCAAAGGAATTCTTACCCAATTCATTTCTTTTACGGTTTACCTTGCTGCAATTTAGTCTTTATTATGTGATATCACATCACCCATTTCTTATTCATATGTAAGAAATCAACTCATAGTCATGCATCATAATACATACAAATACATCTATCACCTACTTATACTCAAGTACACGTCAACTATGTCAACACATAGTGTTAGTACAACCATCTTAAATAAAGATCATTATGTAATATCCTAAAATAGGGAAAATCTACAATGTTAGGAATATCTTATAATATTCCCAAATTGGAGACCCAACAATATGCAAACACAACAATGGAGTAGCAGTGACACTCAACTCATAGAAATGTGAGAAATATCCATAGCCATCTTATTAAGTTATAGCAACAACAAATGAATACAAGATCTTGAGGAAAATGTTACTCAAGATAGGCAATGCTCAGCCTCAAGAAACAAGTACATAAATGATGATAAAACACTGCTACACAAGTGTGCCCAAGCTATGACCACGCAGTTTTTTAAGAGAAACTTCATGCTAACATATGTAAAATACATGGATATATAAATATATGGCTTATACAACATTGGGAGTAAATTTCTCAGCTCCCAAAGGCTACCTCAAGTCAATCCTAGAAGGATTGGCTATAATATACAAAATCTGCAAAATGCCGGAGTTGTTGGGTAGCAGCTGCACCTCAGAAAATGGAACTGGATGGAGATGGCTGAAGATGATGCCCAAAATGAATATGCCTCCTCCAATGGATCTTCCAAGTGAGAGGCTGATCCTATCACTGAAGATGTCCCCCTCCAAACATATCTGCAAAGCCCCACAACAAATTCTCACTAGAAATAACGCAGTCACTGAAGCAAACTGCGTTGTAGGGGCAAGGGAATGAGTTGTCCCAATGCCAAGATCTGCAATAAGATCTGAAAATCAATTCTAGAAATTGTGTTGAGGTCCTCCACTGTAACACCCTACAACACAACGTTATACTTGAGCAGAAATAACGTTGTAGCTGGAGGAGGTGGCTTGGCCTTGAGCCTGAATGTGGACAATGAAGTACAAGATCCTTCAAGAGGCCTCTCTTGGAAGGAGAAGGATTCCTAAGTAGGAGATCCTTGTGCTAAGCAACACTGCAACTTAGCTAAACAACCAGAGATTTCACAAAGTCTGAATAGACCATAAAATAAATAATACATGACATGAGAAACAATGGCTTCCTTGCCCTCCTTTTACACAAGTGAAAGCCTTCTCTCCATGGATCCCACTCTTTAGGGTTTCCTCCACCAAATAACCCTCTTCCCATTCACACTGCACTATCTATCAAAGTGTTTTCCTCCTCTTCTCCCAGCGTTGTTGACTTGGTCAAACTTGACCTTGTCTTCATGCAAATGTCCCTTTTCACACATAGGGGTATGAAATCCAGGTCTTATGACTATCCCTTTTCACATTTGAGGGATTTTATTATTTTTTTACTAAGCATGGGCTTCCTTACCAATTTATTTAGCTGCTAGTTGATGAAAACAAAACTTTAATATTCCATTTACTTGTGTGCTAAAATGGAAATATTACAGTCCTCCCCTCCCAAATGTTTCTTGTCCTCAAGAAACTGCAAGGATAGAACTGGAAAGCCTCCTCCCAAGGCATGGAGTCTAATATGTGTTGAGGAACATCATCCTCATGTGGATCCTCCATCCCCGAAGCAATCATCCATGCAAAATGAGTTACCTCCCAACATGGCAACTCTTGAAAATCCTCTTCCACCTTTGGCTCTGACAATGTAGGTGGGTTGAAAATCTGATCTTGGTAGACAAAATAGCCTACCCCACACTTTCCTCCTCTCCACCTAGGATAAGTGTATAGTGTATGTTGATCCTAGGCTGCAATGATATTTCCCTCAAGTGGCAAGATGAAGATTAGACCTCTAAGGATCTCTCTTCCAACTTTATGAAACATGTTGGCCTAAATCATCTCATATGTGATGAGTTGGAAGTCATCATCATATGGCATCAAATTCATCATATGGCTCACCTCATAAGGAAACAAATGTGTTGCTATGGTGGCCATACCATCTCCCATGCTCCCTTTAGAGCATGTAGTTCAAAGAGTGTGGGAGTCTCCTCCCTCCCATGACACATTCACCCAATGTGTCTCTCCCCCAATCATGCTCCCAAGAAAATCAATAGCAATATCAACCAAGGCAACCATAAGTAAAATCATGCTGGCTTCCATGTGAAGCAAGGGAGAAGGACAATGGTCCCTCAAATGTAGCCAATGCAATTTGACTCTCAACCGCCATAGAAAATGAAATGATGGGTGGCCTCCCCACCATTTTCTTGCTGCCCCAATCTCCTCACAAGTTTGGAGAAAGTTAATGATGTAATGTGGAATGTGATTATGTTCTCCATATGAAATCTCCTCCCCATATCCTCTTAGGGAGTGATCATCCATAATGGCCTTAAGTAGACCACCAAATATAGAAGGAAGAATATTCCTCCTTTGAGCAAATCCCTGCACATATGTGGTTAAGAGATGCATACATACATACAAATTACTATGCAAATAAACAATACTCTTATCATATGTTTTGCTCATATAAATGGAGTGGCTCATATATGAGTCTCCCTCATCCTCAAAGGGAAAAGAGTTGGCTGTGCTAACCCCTCCATCTTCACATTATCCATGAAGTGCCTCCTCAAGTTCTTTATGTGGTTCCTCCCACAAAAATGAAATGTGGCAATCATGGTTTGCCCATGGTTCCTCCTAAAATGTACAACATGTAAAGAGGGGAGGATCATGCTCCCAATGGGCATCCTCATTCTCAAGCCCACTCTCCAAGAAAAGCTCCCCCTGAACATAAGCATATCAACAATGTATGGAAGCAAAGTACAATGAAAACAAATTGCCAAATGACAACCAGAGAGTGAATCACAGTTCCACTTATGGAACCATCACAGTGAATCCTTTGCCTGCATCAAAATGAGAGATAAAAATTTCCTTACCAGCCACTTGTTTGCTACCACAGTCATCTCATAAGATGAAAAAATGAAGTTACAATGTGGTGTAAATGGTGCACACCAAGAATCATGTGGCTTCCCCCACAAACCACCAAAAGGTTAGCCAAAGTAAATGCTACAAGTAGCTGCAAGTACATCATCATACAATATGCAAGAAGAGATAATTCTTCTTGATACATCATGCTGATCAAACAAGGAAAATAAGTACAATACAAAATGTGAAATTATACCTCCTCCATCATGTACTTGAGATATTTTTCTGAAATGGCTCAACTGGGATCTTTCCCTCACCTCTAATGAGTGGGGAAGTGGCTGTGACCTCCTATTTATCATCATCCAGGCTATGCACCTCTCCATATGCTGAAATATGTCATACTGGATTCCCTCCCAATTGAACTCCTCCATCAAATGGAAATATGCATCAAAGTGTATAGAAGAGAAGTCCTCCTATGCTGCAAGTAGCAACTCCACCTTGATACTAGAAGCTCTAGTCAAGAAGAATTTTCCATGTGAATAGATGGCCATATCATCCACTATATACTCATCATCTCTATCTGGGTCATCAAGAATCATGCATGCACCAAGATCCTTGGAGTACTCTACTAAAAGTTGAGATCTCCAGTAAGGATCAATCCTCCTAAGAGACAGAACTAGTGGTCTGGCATGTGAAGCTCTCTTGTACTACTGCCTGCTACTTTGACAATCCCCATGCCAAAGTTCTCCTCCAAAATCTCCACCTCTCCAAAATCCAAGAGCTTTGAATCCAAAGACAAGATGTCTTCCATCCATGATAGATCTGGTGGCCTCCTAGGTGGAATGCCTCCATGTAGTGAGACATCAATGTCAAGAGTGGACTGTACATATGAATGGACAGACTTGTCCCTACTCTCACTGCACAATCTGGTCTCCCTCTTAGGTGTATCAACCTCTTGAAATAGATAAGGATGTGTGCTCCTCATCACATGATGCTAGTCATCCTCCCTATCTCCTCCTTGTATCTCCATAGTTCCACACCTTATCATCAATGGCACATGTAAAGCATGACTTGTGCCTTGATCTCCACACATGAGATCCTGGGGACTTCCTTTCAAATATGCAATAATCCCTTTAGTTGGAGCAAGAGCTCCTCCTTCCTCTACATGAGGTGCTAGATCAACTCTAGAAATGACAGCGCTGTTTCCCTTAGCCTCCTCAACATGAGTGGGAAACTGTTGGAACGGGGTCTCCTAAGAAGCTACGAAACTTCTCCATTTTGAATATTTTTTATTATATTTTTTCTAGCGCAGGGGTTTTGCGGCGGGTCAAAGCCCTAAAAGCATTGTAATGGGTGAAAGGGCAAACTAGCGGTTCGAAAACCATGGGTTGCGGACCATAGGAAAGTCTAGGCTAGATTGTTATAAATAGAGATACATTTTTTATTATAAACGATAATAAATAACGAGCTATTGATGCGATCTATCATTTAAGCTATATGTTTGGGTTTTGGGGAACAAACTCCTGCTCACTGTGTGCATGGAGATCCTAGTCCAGCTGTGTGCAGACCTTGCTGCTGTGTGCGTAGGTTGGGAAGGGAATTGTAATAAAATATTGATGAATGAATGAATGCAAAGGATTATTAGAGATTTGAATCTATGAGTACTGTTGTCTGAATTTCTGATAATTACTATGTTGTATATTTTCTGTATTTTAGCTGCGAAGGTATGTGTACTGAATGCTTGGATCTAGATCTATTCTGATCTATTTATGTAATACTGTGTTGATATTATGAAAAGCATATAACTATATATCTAGTGCATGTGGATGCAAATAGAAACATATTTAACCCTGCACAGAACAAGGTAATTTGGGAATTACAGAAACAGGACGCAGCTCTGCTTGCCTTACCCATCCTTTCTCAGGGTGTGGAAACCTGGTTCTAGAACCCACCCATACTACTTCAGGTGAGACTTTGACCTGCGCAAGTAGGTCACTGCCGAACGGGCCAGTAGTATAGGGGTTTGTTGGCAAACCTTGCACACCGAACCTGGGTTAGGACCCCTCAAGCCAACAAATGGTTCCATTGCTGGGACCTGAAGAAGTCTGAGAGAGGAATCGGGTAATGACAAGAGAGTACTGAGAACCTGAAGAAGAGTAGGTGCGCTCCATTCGAGGCACGGAGTGGTAAGTACTATCGATCCAGAAGGGGATAAATCTGTTTATAGCCCGCCGAAAGGAGACATGGCCGCGCATGTGAAACTACCTCTCTTTAAAGGAATGAGAGAGGAGAACATGGAATAATTATGTTTTATTGTAGATGCAGTATGGGTGGCGCAAGGTGTGATGAGCGACACTGTGAAGAGAGTGCAGCTGTCCCTAGCCTTCAAAGGGAGAGCCCTGGACTGGTATATGCGGTACATATCTCAAAACGGGAGAGCATATATTCAAGATATTAAGGACACCCTAAAATAACAGTTCCAAAAACCTAAATCCTACTCTCAAATTGTAGCAGATGTGAAAGATTTCAAGCAAGGAGCGATTGAGTCTATCTGGGAAGCTGATCAGAGACTAAAGAAAGCAATCAGAGAAGGAGGATTTAAGTATGACGAAAGACAACACAATGAATGGTTCATTGCTATGCTACTATCTCACTTGCGTATACCGATGTTGATGCAGGTGAATCTGAACAGACTTGAACTCAAGTCAGAATCTGAAGCTGAAAAGGCAGATACGCGGACAGTCATGTAAATTGGGGCAGAATTTGTTGAAACAGAACTACATTTTCTGGAATAATAACATCTAATTAAGTATAATGATTTTGTGGATCTTAACCGATTCACGACCTTTGTAAACTTATATATAATAGAGAGTCTGTGTGCATGATAAGAGGGAGAGCGAGAGCGAGATTGCAATGTAGTCATATGCGAATTTGTTACTAAGGCTGAAATGCCTTAGATGTAATCTGGATTTATATATCATTAAGATATATGTTATGTCGATTTCCTATGTATGATTTTGTTTAGTTATGGTTTCGTTTTATTCATTAAATTCATGTTATGGACTGATTGATTGACCATCGATCACTGGAAGGATCGATGGCGATCTAATGTAATTTGAATGTGCTGCATTATTGTGTTTTGATTATATGGTTGGTTAATAACCGTGCGCAATAGAGATGGAGGAACTGTGGTTTGAAACCACATAACATTGCGTTGGAGCAATGGAATCTGAATCCACATTTATATTAAATCTCGTGTTGGAAGCGCAGTGGGAACATGATACAACAGTGTGTTGGAACTGTGTCTAAGAATCGACGGAAGAGAGCCCTAAAGGCGAAATGAAAGCGCAACGAAATTGTGTGTTGGAAACATAGTGGTGGTTTTGGAAAACCAAACCACTTGTTTCACATAGCCTTTGGGATGTGGGTGGTTTTGATTAAAACCAATGCGATCAAATGAAAAGTTGCCATGTCACAAATGAAATACTACTCATTTCGCATTGCATTTGATTGATAAAGTTCTGGGGTCATTTTAATGTGATTACCATCTGATGAAATGTGTTAGAGATCCGACGGTGTTCACGGCAGAGGTTTCACAAAGGGTTGATGACGTTAACGGTGGAGCCCTTAGCATTTATTCCACATAACACTGGGTGAGTTGGGTAGAGCGATACCGTTTGAACCACGATTGACGGTTCTTGAGAACGAGAGATGCTCGGGCTTTAAATCTTTACTGGACCCGATTTATTATAAATTGTGGTTGTGGTGTTTTGAGTTCTGGCTTGGGGCGAGATAAAGGTGGGACCGGCGTTGCTGGTCGAAAGTTTAATGTTAACGCTTTGTTTAGTTGCCTCTGATATATTCTAATGATATGGGGTTAAGAGTGGGCCACAAGCATATATAGATCGAAGACTATGAATCATGGTTTTCATTTAAAAATGCTTCCAATATATATGTAACCATTAGAGTGGCGTTGTGGGAGCATAATGGGCCTACAACCCAGAGGTCCCAGGATCGAATTCAGATTATGAATCTGTAGTTTTGATACAGTTTTAAGACTACAAGTTCATTTTGATGAATGAAGGTGAACCTACTCTATAGTGGAAATCAGTCTTCATCAGATGGGTCACTAGACCTTTGAGTTGCAGGAAAAAGCCTTGGAAGCTACCATCAAACTAGAAGCTGCACCCCAAGACGACACATTGGGAGGAGTATAGAAAATTCAGGAGCAACTTAGAGCCATGCACATAGAGATTCAAAACCTACGGACGGAATGGGGAAAAGGAGCTAGCACAGATCTCTGGTGCATACAATGTCGGGTATCGGGCCATACGAAGGATTAGTTCCCTTTATTGGCAGGTTACGTGCAGGTAGGAGGACCTAGTCTGCTACGTCCAGGCTCCAGTGGGTCTGCGTTATGGTGCGATGATTTCTGGGTAGCGGGACTACACAGTATGGCCCAGTGCCCTCGGAAAAGTATGGGCGAACTGAAGCAACAGTGGTGCAAGTTTCGTCGATCGGTAGGGCACGATGAGCAGAATTGTCGCACATATGAATTGTTGGTAGATCGAGGAAGCCTCTATAGGGTACAATCAGATCCTGTGTCGCCGAGATCTCCCGCGAACTTTGGTGGGTCCCAAGCAAGAGGCATGGGAGGTCAGGGAGGAAGCATAAGACGGGGACGGGGGCAACTGATCTGTTATAACTATGGAAAAGTAGGGCACTTTGCAAGGGATTGTCTGAACCCTACAAGATAGTCCTGCAGGTACTGCAGACAATTGGACCATACGATTGAAGACTGTCCACTCTTGATAGCAAAGAGGCAGGAGAAGCAACCAACACCTACACAGAATGTGCAGCGGGTTAAGGCTGAGTTGCAAGACAAGGATCCAAGAATAAATATTTTAACATGTAGTGGAATGGCTACCAGAGGACCTGGGGAGAAGGTTGTAACTGAACATCTGATCCGAAAAGCAGTTAGCAAACAAGAAGGGTTGGACCTAAACAGAGAAAGAGAAACATTTATCGCAGCTCGCAAAGATTTTGTTAAGGTGCAAGCACATACTTCTCAGACACCTATGAACCTTAAGGAAGATGAGGAGGTTAAACCTTTCTTGCAGGCATGTATGAAGTTGTTGCGCAACCCAAAAGCTGTGGAAAATCTTCAGGCATTAATAGATAGCTGCGCAGCACGACCTACCTTACCCCCAGAAATTAAGGATGTGCACAAACTATACATATATAAGAAATGCACTGGTAGGGAGATGTGATTGACAGCATAGATCGGCGACTATGAAATGGATCAGGTTATTTTGGACTTGGGGTTGGACGCGAATGTATTACCTAAACAGACTTGGCAACGAATGGGCAAACCAAAGTTGGAATGGTCCGCGATCCAGCTGCGTATGGCTAATCAACAGAAGATTGTACCCTTGCAGAGGTTGTCGCAAATTATGGTAGATATCGCAGGAGTCAAGGTCCAGGCTGACTTTGAAGTCATTCAGATTGAGGAAGATGTGGACCCCTACCCTGTGCTTTTAGGGTTAGACTAGGCCATAGACATGGGAGGCATCATTAACTTAAAGAAGAGAAGCATGGTATTTTAGAAAAATGGTACGCGTGTAATAGTACTGCTAGATCCCGCCGAGGTTGTGCGGTATACAAAACCAGCCTATGAAGAGAAAGAACTAGATCACATCTACAAGGTCACGGTGTAGGATGAAGACCGGGGTAACCCTACAATAGGCGGAGTACTCTGTTGGGAGAGGGACAGGGAGTACTTTTCTCACCCTGATGAAGAATTAGAAAACTAGTAGAACCGGTTACATGATGTCTCTGCACTACAATGTCTTCAAGTTACAAAGGACTTACACTGCGTTTCCTTAGAGGTAAGATACCTACCTTATTTTGATGGTTTAGGTAATATTAAGGAATTTTTAAGTGCATTCGAAGCTGAGGTTACAAAAGAACGAAGGCTATGGGCCCTTAATCTCGCCCTACGTGAAACACCTGCACGGTGTTGGAACACACATAAGGACACATTCCAGGGCTGGAAGGAATGTCGGGATATGATGATCCTACGATTTGAGGCCCCTGTTGAGGTGCGAGTCGAGACATTCCTTGGACTAGGAGACCCATGTGAACATCTGTTCGCTTGGATAAAACAATGGTACGACAAGACTACAAAAGAATGGGTTCATCTGTTTGTTCATGCCCTTGGACCACGTCCCACTGTATGGTATTTACATGTGGAGCTTCATCAGCGCACCTGCCACTAGGAGACTTTGATGGATGAATTTTTCAGAACATTTGGGTTAGTAGGAGGGACAGAGGCGCTTGACGTAGCTCTGCAAGACATTCGTACTGTAGCATGGGGTACAACGCACTTGTATGTCACACCTAAAGTACCCACATGGAAAACACAGGTACTAAGTATGGTAAATTACCACTGCCTAGCCCCAACAGAAGGTAAGGATGATCAACAAGTTGCTTCTGACTCAGAATTGTAAGGGATTCACACGGTCACTAAACCGCTCAGGCTGCGAACAGTTAGCATTGAGACGAACACTGCACTAGCTAAGATTGGGGAAACATATACTCCTCTAGTAAAGAAATAGATGTGTTCAATCCTTGGCCATGTAGTTTATTATAGGAATTTTGTTCGATAGTATGCACTGATCACAAAAAATATGAGAAAATTTCTTGCGAAGGAGGTTCGGTGCTCTTGGGATGATGCATGTCAGGAGAACATGTCCTTGGTTTTGAATTACCTAGGGAACAAGCGCATGTTGGGGGAGGATGCGCAGGAGGCGCAGGTGTTTAACCCAAGTCTAGCAGGTATAATGAGCACATAGGAGGTATGAAAATTAGCCATTGGAATAGTAAAATTTGGTAAAAAGGAAAAGTTAGCATTGAATAGAGCGGCCGCCTAGCAATTAATGAGGCAATTTCTTGAGATTTTTTACCGTTTACCTAATGAAAAGTTCCAAGTGAAGTTTACCTTACCACTAGATGACCGCAGGATCTATACTGGTGGATATTGTACCGAACGTTGCTGCTCAGAGTCAAGACATACTGCCCCCGCTGATCAACGCCGTCAATCTACGCACACAGATGGAGACCCCACCACCACAGTGACTCGGGACGAGTCACAAGATTGTGTTGGGGGATTGTTGGAACGGGGTCTCCTAACAAGCTACGAAACTGGTCCATTTTGAATATTTGTTATTATATTTAGTCTAGCGCGGGAGTTTTGGGGTGGGACAAAGCCTTGAAAGCATTGTAATGGGTGAAACGGTAAACTAGGGGTCCGAAAACCATGGGTTGCGGACCATAGGAAAGTCTAGGCTAGATTTTTATAAATAGAGATACATTTTGTATTATAAACGATAAGAAATAATGAGCTATTGATGCGATCTATCTTTTAAGCTATCTGTTTGGGTTTTGGGGAACAGACTCCTACCGGCTGTGTGCGCAGAGATCCTAGTCTAGCTGTGTGCGGACCCTGTTGCTGTGTGCGCAGGTTGGGAAGGGAATTGTAAGGAAAGATTGATGAATGAATGAATGCAAAGGATTATTAGAGATCTGAATTTGTGAGTACTGTTGTCTGAATTGCTGATAATTACTGTGTTGTATATTTTCTATCTTTTAGCTGCGAAGGTCTGTGTACTGAATGCTTGGATCTAGATCTATTCCTCTTTGTTTATGTAATACTATTTTGATATTATGAAAATCATATAACTATAGATCTAGTGCATGTGGATGAAAATAGAAACATAATTAACCCTGCGTAGAACAAGGTAATATGGGAATTACAGAAACAGGACATAGCTCTGCTTGCCTTACCCATCCTTTCTTAGGGTGCAGAAACCTGGTTCCAGCACCCACCCATACTACTTCGGGTGAGACTTTGACCTGCGCAAGCAGGTCACTGCCGAAATGGCCAGTAGTATAGGGGTTTTTTGGCAAACCTTTCACACCGAACCTGGGTCAGGATCCCTCAAGCCAACAAAAACCCTCCAATAATTGGATTTTCTTTTGGAAAAGGGATCTCTTTGCCTCCTTGTGCCAAACTACAAGATGAATGTCTTTCCTCCAACAAAGTATAATGCAAGATACCAGCCTCCTTTATGGTTCTCTAAAGTGATTTTGAGTCTATGGTCTCCTCCATCACATACAAAGGTTTTGTTTTTTTAGATCTGTTTGTTTCCTCCACATGTGTATAGAATTCTTCCTACCAAATCTCTCCATCAAAGTCCTAATGAACCTTACATAGGAAGAAGTATTTGCATTATTTAAAGTAAAGGACTCAAATAAAAACCATGCATATACCTTACCTCCAAAGTGTAGCGCTGCTACTTTGATGGCTTCATCTTTGGAAATCTGATGCTGCTACAGAAAGGTGTCTAGCTCTTCCATCCAAACCCTGGCTGAACATGTAGGGGAACCATTAAAGATAGATAGAAGAAATCTATCCATATTATTCTGCTTTCTCCTCCTCACCTTGACCTTGCAAAACTCTGAGAAAGTGATATGATCTCTAAAATTCTAAGTTTGAGATTCATATTCATGCAAGAAACCACTAAGAGTTCCCCTCTTAGGCATTCCTTCTTCCTCCCTCTCTCTCATAGAAAAACTGGACATGAGACTGCGCTGTACATCACAGGGTGTGGCTACATGCTCACACTTCCTATAAGAAAATATAGAGTTTGATTCAGTTTCAAACCCTCTTGGATATCCTATACATATCTCCCTCCTTATCTTCTTGAAATCTTCATGAATGCTTTGTACAGATCTTGGAAGAAGCCTTGTAAGCTTATCTTCATTTTCCTCTCCACATAATGGAGTCTTCATCTTCTCTTTTTTTGATAGCATAATGGCTGAGATCCACAACCCGAGCCAATATTATGCTCTGATACCACTGTAATATCCCAAAATAGGGAAAATCTACAATGTTAGGAATATCTTATAATATTCCCAAATTGGAGACCCAGCAATATACAAACACAACAATGGAGTAGCAGTGACACTCAACTCATAGAAATGTGAGAAATATCCATAGTTATCTTATTAAGTTATAGCAGTAACAAATGAATACAATATCTTGAGTAAAATGTTACTCAAGATAGGCAATGCTCAGCCTCAAGAAACAAGTACATAAATGACAATAAAACGCTGCTACACAAGTGTGCCCAAGCTATGACTACGCAGTTTTATAAGAGAAACTGCATGCTAACTAATGTCAAATACATGGATATACAAATTTATGGCTCATACAACATTGGGAGTAAATATCTCAGCTCCTAAAGGCTACCTCAAGTCAATCCTGTAAGGATTGGCTATAATATACAAAATATACAAAATGTCGGAGTTGCTGGGTAGCAGCTGCAACTCAAAAAATTGAACTGGATGGAGTTGGCTGAAGATGATGCCAAAACTGAATATTCCTCCTCCAATGGATCTTCCGAGTGAGAGGCTGATCCTATCACTGAAGATATCCCCCTCCAAACATATCTGCAAATCCCCACAGCAAATGCTCACTAGAAATAACGCAGTCACTAAAGAAAATTGTGCTGTAGGGGAAAGCGAATGAGGTGGCCCAATGCCAAGATCTGAAATAAGCTCTGAAACCTTCCTCACTAGCTTCCTAAAGGAATGGAGACTCCCTCCTCTGAAAATCAGCTACGGAAATGGTGTTGAGGTCCTCCACTGCAACACCCTACAACACAACGTTATACTTGAGCGAAAATAACGTTGTAGTTAGTGGAGGTGGCTTGGCCTTAAGCCTGAATGTGGAGAATGAAGTATAGTATCCTTGAAGAGTCCTCTCTTGGAAGGAGAAGGATTCCTAAGTAGGAGATCCTTGTGCTAAGCAGCACGGCAACTCAGATAAACAGTCGGATATTGCACAAAGTCTGAATAGACCATAAAATCAATAATACATGACATGAGAAACAATGGCTGCCTTGCGCTCCTTTTAAACAAGTGAAAGCCCTATCTCCATGGGTCCCACTCTTTAGGGTTTCCTCCACCAAATAAACCTCTTCCCATTCACACTGCGTTGTCTATCAAAGTGTTTTCCTCCTCTTCTCCTAGCGTTGTTGAGTTGGTCAAAATTGACCTTGTCTTCATGCAAATGTCCCTTTTCACAAATAGGGGTGTGAAGTCCATCTTTTATGACTATCCCTTTTCACATTTGAGGGATTTTATTCCTGTTTTACTAAGCATGGGATTCTTTACCCATTTATTTAGATGCTAGGTGATGAAAGCAAAGCTTTAATATTCCATTTAGCTGTGTGCTAAAATGCGAATATTACACATTACTTCATGCAATCTTATAGACACATGTTCATATCATGCAATTAATCAGACATTCAAACAACATATATATGACATAATAGACACCAAACACTCAAACACCAAATAGATGACATAATCAAACATTCAAACACCAAATAAACATAAGAAAACTCATACCTTAAGTTATCTTAGTGGAGGATATCTTGTCTACAAAATCAATCTAATTAGCATGATATAACTTCACAACATATCAAATCAATCATAAATAAGGTCATGATATTCATAACAATAACTAACTAACATGTTCACATCATAAACACACAAAAATTTGTCATTCATGCATAAAAATTGCATATTCACAGTCAATCTATATTAGTACAACACACTATCATAATTAGGTAGACTCATACCTGAATGTCATAAAATTAACCAACTACATAGGCCGATCCCAGTTAGCATGATACATATAACATCAATATCTTACTGCAATAACCCTAATTGTAAAGTTAATTAACATATAACAACAAAAATTTAATATATAACATACTTATGAAAAACATATAACATAATCGTTAGGTTAACTAACATAAAAAAAAAAATGAAAATGCATACAACAAACAACACATTACTACCATTCATGGCCATTCGACACACATGCATATGACCACACTAATTCATTAGCATCTAGCATGCATGTAACCACAACAAAAATATACTAACAACCATGTACATAACCCTAATGCTTAAACAAACATTAACCAATATACCTACATGCCAAACATACAATACTCGTTTGATGATCTTCTCTTATCCAAAGTATAGTGTTGTAGCTTCACTTTGATGATCTGAATCTCTTGCTTCATCTCAACCAACACATAAACATCATAACATACTAACAAAATCATGATGACCTAAATGCATACAATGAAGTCATGGAAAAAAAACTTAACCATGACAATGCATGCATAACAACATAAAGACATTGACATGCATAATAAATGCATAGCTGACATACACTCATGATGACCACATCCAGTCAAAAAGACCATCAACTTTTACATGGTGACACCTCTTGCAACTATGACCAATGCCATGCATATGAAACAAACATATAAATCATAGCATAGGGAACATTTAACACCCTTTTCCCAAATCCACCCAAGTAACCAGCCAACCGGGGTAAACATGTGATGAGAGGCTCCTAATATGAGATTCAACCTCCTAGATGACCTTATGGAAGTGTAATTGATGGAAACAACAAAAAAACACCCTACACTGTAACATTGACATCCCTAGGAGGTAACCCAACCTCCCAGGGCCCTATTCCCTAATGGGGGGATGAGTTTTAGCCCCTTTGAGGTTGAGATGTGGTCCTGTAACAATAAGGGAGCATCTCAAGACCCTAGAGTCGTGAGCTAGTCTTGTCAAGGTAGCGGCTCAGGCCTAGACAATAAATTTTCCACCTTTAGCTCCGATATTTATGGCACATTTCCAATGCCTAAGCTCAGGTCACTACCAATAACTTCTAGTAACTTTATGAGAGGGTAAATAACATTCAAAAAACCATATGGAAGCAGTCAAATCAACTGGAAATCATACGACCCCGGCTAACCATGACAGGAATTTATTCAAACATGTCACAAAAATAACATCTACACATATAAACAACATATTTAAACAAAGGGATCTATTTCTTATCTGAGAATGGCTAAGAAACATTTCTCCCCTATATTATAAGATATCGTTTAATCAATTTAACCATAATTACTATGTGAATTCATTTACAAGTAAAAACATGGAGAGAGCCATACCTCATCACCATCACAATACATGCTTATAACTAGCATAATACCAACAGAGGTACCATGGATACATCAGCAATAGAATCCATATATATATACCAATGCATATACACATCAAATACCAAGGAAATTAACATTTCATTAATGGATGTAGAAACCAACCCAGATTGGGACTTCCACATTCCACCTGACCATATACATGACTGAGCCAAATCTCACTTCACCCAGTCGTCCCCATGCCAAATTCCAGGCATGAATGTGGGACCTTATAAAAAACATCAATCAACACCAAACCAGGGCTCCATATTACACACCGTCTCAACCCAAAAACAATGATTCCACCTCATGGTCATACATCACTAACCATCACAGATTGGTCTCTGTCCAAGCTACTCCAGGGCTCGAAAGTGTTTCTTCCAACTAGGGCTTCCAGGACTAGTAACTCAATGCCAACTGTTATAGGGCTTCCAGAGTGTTTGTCCATCCAGATCTTCCAGGACTAGTAACTCGACGCACCTAGGGCTTCCAAAGTGTTTTTCCAACCAAGGCTTCCAGGACTAGTAACTCAACCCGCAGTTGTCTACTAGGCTTCTAGGAACTAATAACTCAACCCAACAACTAAAGGAATCATGAGAACCAAACATAAAACAATCAATGGAAAAAAACCCACAATCACCATGGATATGCATGAAATGGAAAGACTAGGCAAATCCACATGCATACCCACGCATGCCAAAACTAGTGAGGACAACATACATGCAACTTGGTACCTACACTCAGAAACTGTTGTAGATATTGATCCTGATGTCCTCTTCTGCTTTCCTTATTTTCCTTTTCTTTATTGATCCAAATATCCAAGTATTCCAAATTATACAATAATTCTCCAAGAATACACTAAGTTCTGAAGTGTGTGTGTGAGAGAGAGAGATAATAATGAGAAATCCAAAACTGAATTGACCAAGCCTTGCACACTAATCCTCAGAAGCCTTTTTATTAATGAGGCCTCTATTTTATTCAATTTTACATTATTTTCCTTCAGTTTCCTCCTCACATGCAACATGTGGCCTTTCACCTTCCTTTCTCCCATTTTCCATTATTTTCATAAATAAAATGACAGTTAATGCCTCATGCCTTTCCAAAGCCTTTGCCTTTCCCTTTGCCAATTTCCTTAGCCATAATAACTGAAATGAACACCCACTAAGATGTTTTTCCCACCATTCAACTTGGAATACATGTCCCATCACTATGGTCTTATATTTATTTTTACATGTATTTTTACCAGGACTATTAAAAAACACATATGCAATTTATATGTATGCATGAAAAACACATTGTAATGCATAACCAATCATACAGTCATGATGACACACTTCACAACAAAAACATCCTCTTTAACATGACGACATAACTACAACCATGACCAACACCATGAATATCTAACAAGGATATAGGCCACAAGGATGTTTAAAATACGTCCAACTGAGATGAATACATTACCAACACATACCACTCATCCAGTCCAAGGGGTGAATCATGCTGTGATACCACTCTATAACACCGTCCTTCGAAATCTACCAAAGCAACCAACCAATCAGGGTAAATATAAGGAAGTGGAATTGACAGAAACATATCAAACAAACCTTCTACATCAGCAAAAAAACTCCCAGGAGCCATCCCAGCTACTCAGCCATCCAATCCTTGAGTCCCACTGAGGTTTTAGGCCTTCAAACCCCCGTACACTCCCACAATATAGGCATGGGTTCATTTGGGAGGCTATGGACACTCCCACATAATATGCATGTATGCCTCTAGGGATTTTTTACCACAGACCTGTGTTAGCATCCCCAATATTTTAGCTGCGTTTTTTAGGTGCAGAGCTGAGGTTCCTTCCCAAAACTCAATGAAAATTTCAGAAATGAAATATACTAGCGAAACAATGGTTCACATGAAAACATTTGAACAAGGACTTCAATAGACCCCTACTAGCCATTACAAGAATTTCATCAAACATGTCACAACGATGTAATATACATGTTTAAATAACATATATGAGCATATGGGTTGCATACTTATCATAGAATCAGTAAGAAGAATTATTTCGTCATCACATTAATTGCATTCTCATCTATTTAGGCATCGATACATTGTTTCATTTGCAAATCAAAACATGATGACAACCATACATCATCGCCATCATGAAACTCATTCATAAAAAACATATAAAAAACAGAAATGACAATCACATAACAGTCATATAAGCCACATAATAAGAAACATATTTATCCATCAATACAAGAGGAAAATAGATCTTATTGCCATAAGCAAAATGCAACCAAGTCTGGGACTTCAATGTTTCACTCGACCATAGACATGGCTTAGCCAAATATCTTTTCATCCTGTCACCCCCATGCCATATTCCAAGCATGAATGTGGGATCTCATAAACCAAATCCATCAAAACCAAACTAGGGCATCCAGAGGCGAAACCACGTCAACACTCAAATAGTGATTCCACCTCATTGTATGCATATAAGAACCTGCGTAAGCCTCTTGTTTTGATAAAAATTCCGTCCTAGGATGTTTTTATTCTCACTAACTCATCTATGTTTCTAAACACATATGGTCGACAGATTTTTTCCTTCCAGCCTCACCCCAAATCTAGGATGGAATTCTTCGTCAAAGTCTTAGGTTAGTCCTAGTGTTTTAGTCAAGGCTTATGTAAAAGTGATTTGGGAATAATTTAAGCTATTTTGCTAAATTATTTTATCACAAATCACTTTGTCTACTAGATCATATTGTGTCACATAATTACCTATGTAATTTAAGGGTCTATACTGAAATCATGTTCCCCCTTTGACGGTTGAAAATGTAAAAATATTATGTAAAAAATAATTTAGTGCATGGTCCCTCATACTTAGACACCATGGCTAGAATATTACAGGGTGGAAAAATATTAAATCCCCTTAAGGTTCAATTAATTAATTTTTATGGCAAAAATAAAATTAATCCTAAGCAAGAAAATTAATTAATTTGAATGAAAAAATTAAATTACCAGAGAAATTGAATTCTTTGAGTGGAAACGTTCCTGGGTATTAAAGATATTAAATTTTGGAGGTTCCCACCAAGGGAATATTGGAAATTTCAATAAAAATTTGACCCTTGGACCTTGGTGGTTCAGTGAAAGAGAAAATTTTGAGGAAAATAGCTCAAAATAATTATTTTTTAGCTAATAAAAAATGGATTTAATGATAAATCCGAAAATTCTGAAAAATAAATATTTTCAATGGCTGAGATTAAAATATCATGAAAGATTTATCGATAGCCAATATTATTTTTATTAGGTTCAAGCCAACTAGCCGTTATTTTTCCACTTGGAGGATTTATCTATAAATTAGAGAGTCATTTGTGTAAAAATCCATAGGATGCTTGGCTAATAAAATTATGTAGAAAATACGATGTAACACTATTGTCTCATTGGGAACTTTTTTTGAATCATAATAAATATTTTGAGGTGCAGTTCATGGTGTTTATTGTCTACTGATTTGTGGTATGTACTTGATACAAGCTTTCCTATATTGTGCTTAAATTTTAATTCTTGTTTTCATTAGATGGTAATAACATAATTCTATTGGTAGATTTTGGGTCTATATGAGGTGATCTAGCTTGCCATATGTCTAACAAGCTTTCTTGAAGAAAAATATATAGTGTTTACCAGTTCCCCAGTCCCCAGGCTCCAAGTTCACAAATTGTGGACATAAACTGATCTTGTTTGGACTTCAATTTTTTTTTATGGTTTATATAACTTCGCTAAGGATGTAGCTTGCATTTATTTTCCAAATTATTATTAGCCTTTTATCAAAGAAAACTCCATTCAAAATTATTTCTAAAAATTCCTTTCAATAAAGCATCGTATATTTGTAAATTTTGTGAATAATTTTGTATGATATATTTAGTAAAATATTTTTCTAATTAGGGTTTTGGGGTTTTAATATTTTTTGTATATAATGGGTTTGTGGGTGTTTTTATCTCTATTTTTGTAAGTGTGATAAATAAAGAGGATTTGGATTAGAGCTAGATCCAGGCCCTTGAGGGTAATATCTAGCCTCTAAATTTTTTGTCAGGGTCAACCATTCAATAATTTGCAGTTGATTTCATATTTTAAGGAAATAAAATTTTTTGAAGCAAGGGTTTCAATTTTCAAACCTCTTGGGCCCATATCTAGCCTCTCTAAGGTCAATGTCTCCCTCCTAGGGCCCTGCATCAGCCTCGTAGGCCATTCTGTCATCTTCTCTAGCTCTTTTAAGGTTAACCATAGCCTTTAGGGGCCTTGGCCTTCCCTCTAAGGCACTGCGTCAACAGTTTAAGGCCTCTTTAGGCCTGGTGATGGGCGTAGTAGGCCTCCACTCCCCTCATTTACCCTATATGGCTTCCATAAGGGAATTTCCATGGGCTTTTAAGCCCTCTTCCTCCTATGTCCTCCTCTCTTCCTCCTCTTCCATCCTTTTCTCTTCGTCTTTGGCCCTTTCTTTCCTCTCTTCACCCATTTCATAACCCCAAGCCCTAGCCGCTAGGCCTCTAGGCCTCTCCTAGCCCAATGCTAGCCCTATTGGATCTATTCCTATCCTTTTATAGCCCTATTTTGACCTCTGAAATTTATGGACTGAATCTTGGTGTGTTTTGTAGGAAGAAATTGGCCAAATTTTGTTTTTTCAAGTAGCATCTTCACTGGAAAGTTTTTGGGAAATTTGCGAAAGTGATCTACAATTCCTTGGGCCTAGAGTTTGCTCTCTATTTTATCTCTATTTTTATACATATGTGATAAATTATTCATAATAGTTAATTAAATCCCTAAAATCACATCTATGTGATATAAGCACCTCAAAATTTTCCTAATAAAATTTTCCTAATTTTTGGGTCATTGAATATCTAGCTTAAATATATTCATTTGATTGCTGAAATAACTTTGCATAATTAATGGATCAGATCTGATATAAATATGAAAAGAGAACTCTATTTGAATTTGAGAAGCGTGGTTTCTATCATATTTACATAACATCTAAGTGTCTTTGGCATCAATTTTTGGGCAAAGATATCTAATTTTCAGTGTCTTATATCTCTTCATAGAAGTGTAATCATATTTGATATTGCCCGAATATTTCATATTAAGAGGTTCAAGAACTCGTAATTTCATATTGGCTAACTTATTCTATCACTTAGCAATTGCTGGGAACAACTTGGAACACACCCTTACATTGATAGTTCATTGATTTCACTCTTATTTATCTTCTATCATAAGTATTTTCTGATATGATATAACTCAAAATAATTCATCATAAATGATTTTCGGTGTTTCATTCTCTAAGTAGTTCATCATGGATAAGATTTGTTATGTAAACATTATAATATAACATTTACTTTTCTTATGTTAGCTATAAGAATTGTTAAAACTTTACACTAAGGTACTCACACATCTAAGGTCTTATTTTCTAATCTTGTTGATGATTTAAAATACTTTACGAATTTTAAATATAATTGGCATTACAACATTGGCATAATATCATTGGTAATATCATTGTAGAATCATCTTGAGTAATTGTGATAGGCATCTTCTGTTGATAATCATTGGATAATTAATAATGGGATACATTCTATGACTTCCTTTAATTTTTATCATTGGTTAAAGCATCTTATGGATGTGACATTGGAACTAACTTAATTGGAACTTTCTTGGTTGTGAATGATTTATTTATAAGTACTCTTGCCATTAAATATTCATCATAACTTAAAGTACTTAACGTTAAGATAATCTTGAACTAATAATTTCACTCATAATCATTTCATAAAGGATTCTAGTCTTAGTTTTCACTAATAAATTAGCTAAAAGCATAATATTAGTTGATAGACTCATAGGACAACCATTTATCCTTTATCTTGAGGGATTGAACCCTTTCTAGTGGTTAAAACAGTTACCTTGAAGTCGTGAGAGCCACATTCTCTGCAACACCAGAGGCACTGGATGGTTGGAACACAGGGGAAGGTATCGTTAATCAAGCCTCCTCTTACTTCCCATTGGATTCCATCCCACAACCTACTCTAAATACTGGTCTCAAACACGTTACGAGAGAGGATCCATTTAGACTAGGAATATAATCTGAAACTAGCCAATATCCTTGCATCAAACATAGATATTAGGACTTCCATATCATATAGGTTAGTTAATCATCTATGAAGTAGTTTTCCATCTGATTACTTGGCTTTAATTTGAAACAATAAATAATTTTGACTCCATAAGGAACTGGTCTTAATTGCAAATCTAATTAAATCCTTAAGTCTTAATAAATTTAATCGAGTAGCTACGCCGCTCAATTATGTCTCCCAGAAAATTTGGTTCACAAATTGTCCATTGTCATCTTATTTCGATAGGGACTACCCCCTGTATCCTGTTGGGAGACATATATAATGGAGTGGGTGGGGATCAAAGTGATAGCCCCTGCCATGAGCTGTTGTTGCGGTGCCTATACAATCTGTGCAACAACATTGCCCATAATTCTTAAAATTATGACATTGAATGTAACTTAGCAAAGGAGAAAAATAATAATTTATTCTATGACTACTCCTACTATGATTTTCAAATATGGTGTCCCTAAATATTGAGGGTTTGTAAGACTCATTTATAACATTATTATCTCTTAGATAGGATTCACAATGGGAAATTATATGACCAAAATGTATACATTTATAACAATTACCATACTGAATATTTTGGCACATAGGGACAATTTTTATTTGAGGATATGGTTTTTTTATTCTTTGATGGATTTATATTTGAGGGATATAGGGCTTTTTTTTATTTCTCGTTCAACCTGCTTAGTTGTTTAAAATGTTATAGATTTCCTTCTTTTTTGTTGTTGATATGTATTTGTGTTAATTTTTTCCCTTCTTGCTACTAATTTTAATTTCCATTTATTTGTTGTTGCTAATGTTCACCATTTCCTTTAGCTATATTGTTTTTAGGTCCTCTGACTATATTAACATAGCCTTCTTGGTTCTTTTCCTTCATCCTTATTGGCTCTTAATTCTTCTTTATAACCAACGCCAATCTTGATGATAGAATATCTTTGACTATTGAGAATACCAACTAAAATCTTGGTACTCTTATCAAACATATGATATTGAGATAGCCAGTCGTTGGTCTTCTCTATATCATTACTTAATAATACAATCTTAGTTTCTGATTTCTTACAATGACCTTCTCTTTCAATCAGCTAGCTAGACATTACTTCTTCCAGTATTATGCCTTCTTACTACTAAATATTCATGATAATGATATTTTTCCTTAATTAATCATTATCGAGTTCCTTGTCACCATATTCTTGCAAAAGTTCATTTTACTTTAGGTTTGTCACTATAATCCTATTAATCTCTTCTAAAGTAGATATAAGTTTTCTTCTAAAATATATATTCTCATCAAGGTATTATTCATCATTTGATTCAAAATAAAAACCAAGATCTCATTCATGGTATTTTTTATTTATTTGAATCTAATGTCTCTTCCATAGTCCTAAGAAGAATCCCTTCTTCATCACCAGTAGACATATATCTGTCTCTTCCCTTTGAGGAGAAATCCTCTTCTAAGGAATAAAGATTTTTATTATTGAGCACATAATATTTGATTTCAAGCTCATGTTTTTATTAATAATTATTATTTTATAAAAATGCATATAAATGTCTAAGAGAAGGATGACCTATTATTCTACAATTACAATAGAATAATAGCTCACCTTATCCTCGTATTTTTTCAACCTAGGTTTCATTCTTATCTAAGTCATGATTTGACAAATCATGGTATTCAGTGTTCTTTGATTATTTGGGAGCTTCTTCCCTATATATAAATTTTAGCTTATCCAAGATCTCTTTTGTTATCTCCCAATGAATTTCCTTGTCAAAATTTTAATTTGATAGTGTACTCAAGACTTCCTTTATAGGTTCTCTATTGTATTCATTTTCCTCCTTTCCATATTCTAGAGATAACCATACATAAAAATCAAGAACCATTAAATAATATTCCATCCTTACCTTCCAGGTTGCATAATTTTATCCATTCAAGAATTGTTTCTCCATCTCAGGAAAATCCATCCCGAGTAACCATTATTATTTGAAATCTACCCTCCAGTATTTAACTATTACTAAAGGAACCCACTCTGACACTAATTGTTAGAAACTAGGAATAGACTGAGAGGAGGGGTGAATCAATGTATTATATTTTTTAATAAGTATTTACCCAGTCAATCACATGAAACAACATAAGAAAGAATAAATCACATAAATTTTGAAAAAAATAAGTTTATATATAAAACTCATATAGTAGAAAAATACAAATTATTTTTTGTTATGATTTAAATGCAAGAAATAAATTCATCTTACATCAATCTATGTAGGAACCAACCTACATAAGGCTTGAACCCCTTTTTCCTTGCAAGAACCAACTTGTTGGAAGTGCCAACTCTAGCTACTTGCAGGAAACAATCCCCTAACTTTTTCAAGGCCAACTTGCTGGAAGCACCAACTACCACTATTTATAGGCACCAACCCCCTGATATTAATAGGAGCCAACGTGAAGGATAATCCAATCCCCTGATGATCAGATCCATCATTAGGTATAATTGGAGAGATTAATTGTCACCTTTTTAGCCTTATTAGTCTCTTTTTCCCACATGTAGTTATATTATGGTGATATGTTACTAGTGTAGGTGGTGATTAAGGCTTGTCATACTTTGAATGCCAAATATGGTTTAACTGCAAGATAATCACAAAGATATTACACTTTTATTGAATATTTTTCAATTAAAGCTTAGAGTAGACAACAAGGAGAGGTTATAGGAGGGTTTTCCACCTCCTTAACTCCCAAAGGCAGCGAAGGGATCCTCAAAATTCCCTCGAGAAACTCAAAATAAAAGGGAACTAAACAAGTGAGAGATCAAGCGTACCAAAGCTCTACCTCTCTTGTAGTCGAAGGGGACACATCACCTATTTTTTAGAAAGTTTCTGGTAGCTACCCTTTAGGTTAAATATGACAAAGAAATATCTCATTAGGTTTCAAAATTTGAAGGAAGGTAACAGACTCTTAGCTCTTGTAGTAGGTTTTTGAGAATTTTATGATTATGTAATGAGAATATTTTTTGCAATAAGATGAGTATTCATATTTTCCTTCACTAATTTAGTTTCAAAGGGCTAGGATTTTGGGTTAGGGCCCAATCCATTGGCCTTAGTTTCTCTTGTGTATTCATGCTTATTTTTATGCCATTGTAGCTAGTTTGCTTTATGAGTTTTAGATAGTTTTCTTACATTTCAATTCATTTTTTTAGTTTGCTTCTATTTTTTCTTTGATGTAGTTAAGCTTGCATAAATGTTGGTAGAATATCATATAAACTCAAAAAAATTTGTTTCAAGCCTTCCCCTCTCATATCTTTCATCAGAGCCTGAGGAGGGTAGATCTTCGCCAAAAGACCAATTTTTCTCTTTATTTTATGATTTCCTGGAAATAATAGTTAGGTTGCTATAGTTTCATGAACATGTCTAGAATACTGATTCAGATTTCTATCTTAATTCTTAAGTAGGTTTTTTTTCCAAATTCAACTCATCTTTTCCATTTCCTTCATCATAGATTTTCCAATGTTTCTTGCATGAACAAGTAGTTTTCTTGCAAGTCCAAGTAGAACACGAGGACTTCACCAACACCCCTAGCTTCATTTCTCACCCATCATCAACCTTATTTCCATTAAATCACCTTTAGTTTTATTTTTGAGATTTTCACCTTCACACTGTGAGCAACCCTAGAGGTGCAAGACGAGCGTCTCAATAGGTTATGAGCTTGGAAACGGGATTGGAAACCTTCCATTCATCCAAGTACACCTTCATTCCACTTTCCCTACACTTTTCTTCATCATTTTTGGCGTCAAATTTACCTCAGACTGTTTCTTGTAGAAATTTGGGACTTTCTTGTAGCAGTACATGAAACCTGTAGTAGACCCTATAGCAGACGCTATAGCAGCACCTGTGCACCTCTTCTTAAGCCTAGAAACCATCATCAACCTCATATAGACTTGTCATAACCATCAAGACAACTTCAACCCTGTATCCATGAGTTAAAAAACATCCTAAGCCACCTTCTTGCCTTCTCCTGCTTATTGCAAAACAATGCATGTACAAGCATAATTAGGTCATCATTAGATGCATGATTAAAATAATTATAGTTAAATGTCATAGAGGTTTGATTAGTATGTGAAGAGAATCATGCCACAGACAAGTGTCGCTCCCTACCTGGGATCAAAGTTGTATATCAAGGCGGGGAAGTAGGACCATACCAAGTCTGTTTCATCAATCAGAGAAGGCCTCAAGGCCCTCAGTCATATCAACAGGGTATGCAAGGTGCACCTTATTCATATTATCACAACAATAAGAATGCAGCTATGCATTCTTGGTGATGCAGGAGCATCCTGCTTAATTTTCATTTTGTATTTGGATGATATAGGGGTTGATGTTTTTTTTGATTATTTTATAAATTATGCACATCTTAAATAAATTAAGAGGAAAAAATTTGAGTGTGAGATTTATTGTAAATATTCTCTTAATTAATTGAGAATATGAGTGGAGTTGGGTTAGATAGACATTTTAGGGATTAAGAATTCCTTAATTGGAACTTAGTTGAGTCAAAGAAGGGATAAAGATATTTTAGGATTTGGTTGAGATATTTGTGGAGGAAATCATGCATTCAAATTAATCCACAATTATGTATAAATATGAAGTTTTATGTGAGGATGTGAGAGGCACAGAGAATGGAATAGTATAGAGGAAAAAATGTAGAGAGGGATAGCGTGATGAGTTGTGAAGGCGAGAGCAGGAGGCCACAAGTGTAGCCAAGGAAGGGTTTAAATTTGTAATTTCTGATTGTATTTTATGCAAGTATTTTTGTTCTTGTTTGGCTCTCTCTTCATTTATAATTTGGGTTGAATCTAAATAGTTTTATGAAGATTAAAATGAGGATTTCATATGAAAAAGGGGTATACACACTCTATTGGCGCAAGTATCTAATTTATGGCAGATTTCCTGCATCATTTGGTATCAGAGCCTAGGTTTTGTTGTGGTGCTATATTGGAGTTTTTGTGTGCACAGGGAATGAAGGAAAAATTGCATGGTTGGTTTTACTGCTGGTTATGGTAGGTTGTGGATCTGCATGTAGATGCAAAGGAGGATCCATGAGAACCGAGGAGCATTGGAAGTAATAGCGATCGGAAAAATTGACCCTAGTAAGCTACACAACGGAAGCTGCTCTAGTTGCAAATCTCATTTGATTTGCACATACGATAGTGTGGAGCGTAGATGAAAGTTGACGCAAAGGGAATGGATCAATGTCAATAAAAATGTGATCCTTCAAAAGTATATCTAGTGTACAATATGTTTTATTTTGGAATGCGTTGAAGTTGGATGATGGTTTATTGTAAATCGTAGTCAATTATTTATTATAAATCAAATTCATTGCTCTATTTCAAACAAGTGAGTCTACGTTGAATGATCTCCGAAGGCTATTCAAATATTGTTGGCATTCATAGTTGTTGATGAATAGATTGCGTTCAGCTCTTGGTAAGGATCTGAAGGTCACATTCATTTGGAAGACTAATTTCTAGATCAATTTCACAGAAGAATTGCATCAGCTGAAGGGAAGTGGTCATGGAAAAACTGAGGAAATTGCAAAGTTCAGGAGAAATTGTATTTTGTTAAAAGGATGCATTCGAGAGCAAATATAGTGGCTGCAAATGTTGGTAGTTGGAATCGGACCAGCGTAGAGTGGCATCCAATTGCTACAAGCTGGAACACAAGTATAAGCATGACTTCTGGAACGTCAAATGAAAAAGTGGAGACCGCGTGAAGACCAATAGGGAAAGCGGATTGTGGTAAATTTGAACCTGTAAAACTTCCAACTAGTATCGACGGTATAACGAGTTCGTTGTAGCAATCACACTATGTATATGTGGTTTGAAATTGTGTAACAGTGGTTACAAACTCATAGTTGCGTTAGTAGCAACACAAGGGAATGCCAAGATGGAATCCGCTCCCTTATGCCAACGCTACCTATTGGTAAGAGTTCTATTTATTCTAGCATTCACATCAAAATGCGCATCTTCCTGGGTTATGTGTTGGGTTAATAATACAATGAAGTGTATAAACTCTATCAGATTGCAGAAATCGATAGAGCTGTATTCAATCTGAGCAGCGATGGAAAGGATGAGGATTTTAAAGTAAGAAAGTGCAGAGGAATGTTCAAACCGCTGGAAATGGCTGTCACAGAGTTGTCACTGTAGTAGGCACTGGTAAGTTCTTCATTGGGGAAATTGGAAATGTAATGGTACAAAGGATTCGATTGCAAATCTTGTTACTAAATTAAATAATGCAAAACTTGATGATGATGTAGATATTGGTGTAGCACCTCCATTTTTTTATATTGACCAAGTGAAGATCTCTTTAAATCTATCATATTTTCTGCCCAGAATTCCTGGATTGGAAAGTGTTGGGTTTTCATTGAAGAAATCAGTGTTGAGAAACTAAAGGATGTTGGTTGTAAATGGGTGATTCATGGGCATTCTGAGTGTAGACATGTCATTGGCGAGGATGATCAATTTATTGAGCAATTTGTGAGAATTGAGTGATACAGAGATATGTTTGAATGTGGATGCGGAATCCCGCATGCCCACTAAGATCGAAGATCCGTGAGGGAACATTCTTTTTTTTTCTATTGAAAACGAAATTTTTAGTGTCCGAACCAATTCAGGGTTTGAAGGTGCGCAATCAGTTTGAACACATAGCTAAAACCGAAATCTCTATGATCTAAATGAAGAAAAGGTAAATTTGCTATAGAGAAGTCATCCACTACGTAAAACAAAATTGTGATTGCAGAAAAATCATCTAGTGATGACATGTGTGCAAGTTGGAAGTGCATGAAGATTTGAGGTGATTTCTAGTAAAGGATGAGATGGTGGTACTACAAATGTTTGGTCCAGTGATGTATTCTCTTTATTATTTTGACAAGCATTTTGATCATATTTTGCACTGCTATATATATTGACACTTCGGAAGAAGAGCTGTAGTGCAGAAGCTCAAGTGGAAGAAGAGCTGTAGTGCAGAATCTCAAGCACTATCGGTGGGCACACAATGAAGGTGGTAAGTCAAATGAGTTTTTATGTTATTTAAATAACATAAATTGGACGTGTAATTCAAGTTGAGAAGAATAGTGCTTAAGGCTATATACACTTTATGAGTGTTTCACCAAAATTCATGAGTGGGGAGAGATATTTTAAGTCAGATAATGAGTGAAGTGATAAGAATTTGAGTGTGTTATTTTATGTAAAGTAATAAAATAAAGTTGAAAGGTCAAATTAAGATGTCAAGGTCAAATGAAGAAATTTGTATAGCTTGAGTCAAGTTAAAGTCAACCATGGAGTTATTGTACAAAAGGGTGCATTCTTCATCCAAGATGAAGAGTTGATGTCAAGTCTGGAGTCAAAGAGTTTTAAATCAAGTCAAAGGTTTGCATGTAATTGGGTGCATGATCAGCGGATCCTGACACCCAAAAATTTGGTTATTGTAAAGCAAGCATTATTGCAGTTGTTGTTTTGCAGAAAAAAAGAGCAAGAGTGGTTCCCAGGAAATGATTCCAAGATAGAGAACCAAAAGATACTGAGCGCAAGAAGGGAGCTTGTATTTTTGGATGGCAAGTATGAAGGCTTGTTGAAAAGGGGATTTAATGAAATCCACAAGTGAACAGATGAAGTTCACAAAGGAGGAGAAGATGACTGGTGATAGTTATTTCAGAGGTTCTGAGAAAGACCGCAACAGAAGAAAGAAGAAGGAAGATGCCAAGGCAAATGGCATATGGAAGCAGTTGACTAATGAAGAATATGAGAGGGAAAAGGTTGAGATAACAGTTCACCTTGAGTTATTGATGGAATTTTTGCAGAGAAATAAGAAATACTAGAGACATGGTTGGACCATGAGAAAGAAATTGAAATGGCACAGACTACAAGTAAAGAGGGATCAATAGGTAAACATAAAGTTAATAGAAGAGATGAGGAAGCTCGAGCAGATGATGACTGAGAAATTGAGATGTGAAGAACTTAGAGAAACTGAGTTGGAAATGGAATTTTCCATTCGTGACCCAGAACAGAGTGAAATTCTAGGTGAAGTGATTAATGATAAAGATCTCATGGACTATTGGAATAGTTTAGAAGAATTGGAAGATATGTTGACAAGAGAAGCAGATGAGGCTATGAAGCCTTGTATTTTTAAATCTCATAGTTTTTGTATGTTTGCAGGATGTCTAGAATATGGTGGGGCGTCTGGTGAAACTGACACAGAGATAAATAAAGCTCTTGAGGTGAAGTATGATTAGAATGCCTTTCAGAGGAGGAAGGTACTGATTTATTGCAGCAGAAAGAATTCATAGATGAATTCTTGTTTGGTGTAAGATAGCTAGTTGAAGCTGTTATGGAGAAAAGGCATAATGAAAATGCCGTAGTGATATTCCAAGGAGGTAAACAAATGAATTTTTTTAATGAAACTGATGAAAGAATTTTGCAATGTGATGATATAGAAACGAGGATACCTCGGGAGGATTTCCAGAAGAAGAATGAAACTGAGAATGAAGGTTGTGATGAAATGCTGGAAAGATTTCACATGGAAATAGAATTCTTGGAAAGATGGCTCAAGGAACCTGAAGGAGAGATGAAACTTGCAGAACTTGATACAGAACAGATTGCAGTTACCGTGCATGATAAGGATGAAATGTTTCTAATGTTTATAGAGTTAAGTGAATGTTTAAATTCTTCTGATAATAATGTGGTTGTAGGTATAGAAGGAAAAATTAATAAATATGATGTTGAAATCAGAGAAATTGAGCAGAAAGTATATGAAGATGAGATGAAAGATCAGGAGCAACAAGAAATTTATGTCCTTAGAGACATAAATGAAACAAAAGTATTAATCCAGCAAGATAAATATGAAAGAAGCCAACAATTCAAAAGAGGTTTTAATGAAATCCAGAAGGTCTATGATGGGAAATCGGTGCTTGCAGCATCAAAAGAGGCTGAAAGGTCTTGTATTTTTAAAACTATTAATTTTTTAATGAATGAAGGTACAACACCAGATGAGAAAGTTGTTCCTATATTGGCAATCAATGAATATAGTTGTGATCAAGGAGAAGTTCTTGATCATTCTTCATTTTAGAAAGTTGAGTGTTTAGTGCGGTTGGAGACAGAAGCATCAGACAAAGAGGAATTACTCCGAGGAATTGGTGAAAGTAATTGTTATAGAGACCGATGGAATCCGGTTGACAGAATGAGTGATGTTGGTGATGCTGATGTAAAACCAGTTCGAGATTATTTCAAAGTTTGGAGACCAGAAGAATGGGTATCAGTGATTCTACACACGTCTGTAATTTTTGAAATAAATATGATGTGGTATGGAAAAGCGAGAGTTACATTCAATAGTATTCTGAAAATACTATTCTATAAATTATGTGCAAAATTACAAAATGGATTTGATACTTAAAATACCAGCGGCAAAACGGAGTTTGGAATCCTGGAGGGATCAAGTCATTGAGACTTGTGGCTGTCACATTATTACAAAAAAGTGACAAATGTCATAGACAAGAGTCTATGGAAACTTCTCTACATGGGGAGTCTGATGCAGGAGCATCCTGCTTAATTTTCATTTTGTATTTGGATGATTTAGGGGTGATGTTTTTTTTAATTATTTTATAAATTATGCACATTCTAAATAAATTAAGAGGAAAAAATATGAGTGTGAGATTTATTGTAAATATTCTCTTAATTAATTGAGAATATGAGTGGAGTTGGGTTAGATAGATATTTTAGGGATTAAGAATTCCTTAAATGGAACTTAGTTGAGTCAAATAAGGGATAAAGATATTTTAGGATTTGGTTGAGATATTTGTGGAGGAAATGATGGATTCAAATTAATCCATAATTATGTGTAAATATGAATTTTTTTGTGAGGATGTGAGAGGCACAGAGAATGGAATAGGATAGAGGAAAAAATGTAGAGAGGGATAGTGTGACAAGTTGTGAAGGTGACAGCAGGAGGCCACAATTGTATGTTCAGCCAAGGAAGGGTTTGAATTTGTAATTTCTGATTGTACTTTATGCAAGTATTTTAGTTACTGTTCGGCTCTCTCTTCATTTATAATTTGGGTTGAATCTAAGTAGTTTTATGAAGATTAAAATGAGGTTTTCGTATGAAAAAGGGGTATACACACTCTATTGGCACAAGTATCTGATTTATGGCATATTTCCTGCATCACTTGGTACACCCCCACTCCTCCATAATGGCTTACACCTCCTACTTGGCCTTACAACTCTCCATATCATCCTCAACCAGTGAACCAACCATTTCAGAAATATGTTCCTTAACCACCTCAGTGGAACAACCCATCACAAGGGTGGAGGCCTCAAGATAATCAACCACCTTCTCTAATTCCTCCACCCAAACCTCAACCTCATCTTACTCATTTTGCTCCACCCAAGATGCCTCAGATTCCTGCACAGCCCAATCTGAAACCGAACAACAAATAGGCACAGTAGGTTTACAATGGAGAGACATCCTATCCACCTTATGTTGTGGAGATACAAGACATTAATCTCAAGTCTAGAAGAGTACTCCCAGACAACCATCCTCCATCTCCACTTGTAGAGGTCGAGGAGGAAAAGGAAGAAAGTAGCACTCATATCCAAAAACCTCCTTTTCCTGAGTGTTTGATCGACTCTAGTCAGCACACCCCAAAGGATATCAAACTTCTAGGAGAACGGGAAAAACTGCGTGTAAAAATACCCGTTCTCTAGGAAATTAAGGATTTACCTATTTACAATAGGCTCATTAAGGAAAATTGGTCCAAGAAACCTGGGAGAAAGAAGAAATATACCCCCACCATCAATGTAGTAGGACAATTGTCTGAGTTAATGTTAGGAAGGGTGATCTTCCCAAAGTACCTAGACCTTTGTAGTCAAGTTGTAGATGTGCACATATATGGTGTCATAGTACCCAATAATCTGATCGATATCGAGGTTTCCATCAAGGTAATGACTAGGGAAACTATGCTTAAACTCAACCTCTAAGGGACTTTGAGGAAAACCACAATGGTTCTTTAACTTATAGATCATTTCACAGTAGCTCCGAAAGGAATTGTTGAGGATTCTATGGTTTTAATTGACTCTTTGGAGTATCCTTAAGATTTCCTAATTCTCCAGCCAAAAACCAAGTTTAATGGATATCCTCTCATTTTAGGGAGACCTTGGTTACCCACTCTCGATGCTTATTTCAGTTGTCGGGCCAAGAACATGACTATTAACAATGGGACCTTCTCTAAACAGTTGGTGTTATATCCTTTATCCTAGCCTTCTATTAACCATGACCTACCTATATTGTTGGAGGATGAAGAAGAAGAAGAAGATGAAGTATACAACACTACATCGTAGCCCATTTGTACCATAGATATTGTTCTTAGATGGGGGAAACTTGATGAAGATGAATTCATTGACCAAATCATTCAGAACCAACACCCCACTGGCAGTCGACTTGAAGACCTATTCAAATAGTCTAAAAGCTTCCCTTGGATGGAACTGCACTTAGTTGATTCAACCTATGAAACCAATAACGTTGTCGAATTTAGCCCATCCAAATGTTTGAAAATTAACTCATGTCTCTCAGCTAGAGAAGAAGAGCAACTATGCCAGATTTTGAAGGAAAACCTTGATTCATTTTCTTGGTACTATAAGGACATGAAAGGGGTGCAACGCTCAATGTGCACACATCATATCTGCATTAAAGAGGGGTGGAAGCTTGTGTACCAACCCTAGAGAAGGATGAACCCATCTTTAAAAGACATAGTCAAGGAAGAACTACAAAAATTGTTGGATGCAGGTTTCATTTATCTTATATCAGATAGTGAGTGGGTCTCTCCTCTTGTCTTAGTCTTGAAAGAGAATGGAAAATGACGAATTTTTGTTGATTATTGGGAACTCAACAAAGCCACCAAGAAAGATCATTTCCCATTTCCCTTTATAGATCAAAAACTGGATGGCCTTGCGACAAATAAGTTATTTTCTTTCTTAGATGGGTTCAGTGGGTATAAATAGATCTAAATTAGCCTTGAAGACCAGAACAATACTACTATCACATGTCCTTGGGATACCTTCACTTACAGAGTCCTACCCTTTGGGTTGTGAAATGCTCCAACTACGTTCCAAAGATATGTCTTGAACATTTTCTCATAGCTAGTCCATGACTCAGTTGAAATATACATGGAACATTTCACACCCTATGCGGATGAATTATAAGAAGTTCTCTTCAATTTGGGAAAATTGTTGAGAAGGTGCATTGAGATGCATCTCTCCTTGAGCCCAGAAAAGTGTGAATTCTTGAAAATAGCAGGAGTACTATTAGGCCACTCAGTCTCCCAAGAAGGAATACAGGTGGACCCGAACAAAATCACCATCATCAAAAGGGTACCTTCTCCTCAAAAGCAGAGAGATGTTAGGAGTTTCTTAGGATTAGTTGGCTACTATAGAAGGTTTATCAAATATTTTAACCAGTAATTTGGCTTTTCTACTATTTGGTTTTTTGGCCAAAGACTCTGAGTTTACATAGTCTAGTCTATGTTAAGAATATTTTGAGCTCATTAAGGGAAAGTTAACAACTGCCCCCATTCTCTATGGTCCAAATTGGGCTCTTCCTTTCCACATCCACACAGATGCTTCAGACAAAGTTTTGGGGGCAGCCTTAGGGAAGTTAGAAGAAATTATCCACGGCTAAGCTCAATTATACTGTCACTGAGAGGGAAATGTTAGCCATTTTCCATGATTTAAAAAAATTTAGACATTATATCATTGGTTATCATACCTTTGTACACATTGGCCATGCAAACATAAAATATTTAATGAATAAAACTGATGTAAATTCTCGAATAATTAGATGGTTGTTTTTATTACAACAGTTTTACCTAACCATTGTCGTTAAACCTGGAAAGGATAATGTTGTTGCATATTTTTTATTTAGACTAGCTCTACTTGCAGATGAAGAAGGAATGGTGGATGACGAGCTCCCGGATGAACACCTATTTGCTATCTCAAAACTCTCTCAATGGTTTGCTAAGATAGCTAACTACTTGGTTGCTGAAAAGCTTCCTATGAATCTCTCATCTAAGGAGAAGAGCAAGATCATAAGAAAAAGTGCCCCTTTCACCTAGACTAGGAGAAATATATTCAAGTTGGGCCGTGACCAAATTCTCAGGAGGTCTATGAGGGAGGAAGAATTTTATTACATCCTCTCTTCATGTCATGATATCCCTTGTGGAGGAAACTTTGCTTCAAAAAGGACAACCTTCGAAGCTTTGCAGGAAAGTTATTATTGGCCTACCCTTTACTAGGATGCCAGAAGATACACTAGCAAGTGTGACTAGTGCCAAAGGATGGGGAAACCTACAAAAAGGGATGAGATGAATTTTCACCCTCATATGGCTCTAGAGCCATTCGACAAGTCGGTTGTGGACTTAATTGGACCCATTGATCCACCATCTGGGCAGAAAAGGTATATCATAGTCTGGACTGACTACCTGACAAAATGGGCTAAAATAAAGGATATAAAGGTAGTAACCGAGGACAACGTCATAGAATTTATGAGAGAGAATGTGTTCTACAAATTTGGATACCTAAGAGAGGTAGTCATTGATCAAGGGGCACAATTTTGAATTCACATCTCATCTCCTTAATAATATTCTGAGGAGGCACAAGATAGAGCATAAGACTTCCTCTGCCTACCACCCTTAAGAAAATGGCCAAGTGGAGTGACCAATAGAGCCTTGGAGAATATCCTCACCAAGGTTGTCAGCAGTAATACAAAAAATTGGGCGTACATATTGGTAGAAGATACATGGGCCTACAACACTACTTGGAAAACAACAACAGGGTTTACTCCTTATGACTTGGTCTATGGGAAGAAAGATCTTCTTTCAATTCAGTTTGAGTTCAAAACCTTGAGGATGGAATTTGAGTTAGACCTAGATATAAAAAAAAAAAACCAACAAACAAGGTTACTGTAATTATATGGGTTGGATGGGTTTAGGATGCAAGCACTGGTTCACACAGAAGTGCTTCAATATCAAAGGAAAGTCTAGCATGACAAGCACATTAAGGAGAAGACATTTCAAGAAGCATTTTGAGCATTGATGTATGACTCAAGGTTCAAGGATTTCAAAGGAAAACTGATGACAAGATGGTTGTGACCTTACAAAGTCTAAAATTCTATGATAATGGTGCAGTTGTGATCAGGAACATAGATAAGGAGGGGATTCCCCTGCTTATCAATGGTTAGAGACTCAAAGGTTAAAAAAAGACCATTTCTAGGGCTGAATTTGTAAATTACATAAACAAGGAGGTGTATGTCATTGGAGGCTCTATATTTTCCAATGCCTCCCCCTCCTAGAAGAAAAAAAGAAAAAAGAGGCATGGGTGAAAGCCTCTGTGAGGCGCCCAAGGCCAACTCTAGGGTTGAAAACCTCCATGAGTAAATATTGGAACAAAAAAAAAAGAAAATAACAAAGAAAAAAATATCCTTGGGTGAAAACATCCTAGAGATTCCCAAGGTAGGCTTGTTGGTTAAAAACCTCTGTGGAGGCAGGCCACCTACCTTCAAAAAAAAAATAATAGAAATATGATACCTATGCACTCACTTGTTTTTTTTTTGCAAGTTGTTGATCAAAGATGGTTTTTATATCTAGAGGAGTAGGTTTTCCTCACTTCTCTCTCTCCTCTGATTATAAACTCCATGGACCAATCTAGCATGCACCCATTCATTCATTTCACCTCACAGGTAGGCAGAAAACACCATTTTTTTCCTCTAACTATAATTTATACAGGAAGTTCTAGTAGCTACAGGATTCCTGTAGCACTAGAAGAAACCTCTTTAAATGCTACAAGAAACTTATTTATCAGAAAATAAGCTCTCTCAAAGGTTTATAAAATTAAAAAATAGAATCATAATTTACTTTTTTCCTGTACCTACCACTCCTAACCCTCACTTGACTCCATGTACAAGGATTCACTCTTTAAACCCTATGTTGCACCACTAGCAACTAGATCATTTATACCTTGGCATGAGACCTCTCTCCTTACTTCTCCATCACTTCACTCATTCCATCACTCCATCCCTAGCCTCCATAAACCATTTCTCTTCATCTATAAGAAATATAGAGCCCCAAGAAGTAGAGAGAAGGTTGTTATAGGAAGTTGGAAATTTTCCTGTAGCAATTTTGTGTGTCACACAACAAGGTCAAAATTTCAAGATAAGTTGATGAAGATGGATTCAAAGGACCACCAACATACTCTAGGGGAATGAACACACCAGCAAAAGTTCCTGCGGACCTTCATGCAGCAACTACAAGAAGAAAATACAAATAAAACGTCTAAGAAGCTCACTCAGAAAATAAAAAAATAAATACACAGCAAGAGAAAGATACCATGGATGTCACCAAACTCTAGCTCCCTGCACCAGATCATGTCTGCAACACTCTAGCACTAGGTAGGCTCAGGTATATCCCTTTTCCTCTCGTTATGCACTCATAATGATCAAAATGATTTAATGTCGAGGTTTAGAGACTTAAAAGGAAAAAAGGTGGCTAGTTAACTTGCCCACCCTCGTAGAGTTAAAATAGATGAAAATTTAAGTGTACTTGCCACCTGGGTAAGTTAAATCATTCAAGGGAGATTTAACAAGGACGAGGAGGTGATTCTGAGGTAGGGGATATGATTAACTAGAGTGGGACCAATGGTCCCAGAAAGGAAAACTTGTGCCTAGTACAAGTCAGCACTCTACTCCAAATTTGGTTAAAAGGCCATAATGGTAAGTTTTGGCTCATTATGCTCAATTTTTTTAGCATTTCGAGAGAAGTGGCAGAAAAAAATTCAGAGGAGCCATCAAAGAGAAGAGGATTTATTACGATCTTGCATGCACCCTCGTGCTACAAGAAACAATGAAGTGCTACATGAAACTACACAGGAAGATCAACAGGGATAAAGAGTGAAAAAATACCAGTAGGGATAAAGAGTGAAGTGCTACATCCTAAGGCCACCATATCCTAAGAAAAGATACCAAAGGATATAGGTAAGTGATTTCCACCCTCTAAAATTGCAATTTCTCCATGCAATTTATACACAGTCAATTATAATTTGGGAATCAAATGGTGAAATCTGTGTTTGTTTGAGACCATAATCTCCAATACCTCCTCACAAGTAACTCTAAAAAAAAAAAACATCTTACCACATTCCTATCATAGCCACAAAAATGGGAGGGGGATTTAATAGAAGGGAGCCCACTGACATCAAAAGAATAAGATTTCACCCTCAAGTAATGGATATTTTTAGAAACTACTAGTGGCTAGGTTTCTTCGAGCTTCTCAAGGGTTTTGATGAGGAGCTAGCTCGAGGATTTTTAGTAACCCTGCAATCCAAAACCGATGAGAGAGCCACCGCTGCGGTTAGGGGTATAACTATCATAGTTACACCTAGGTCAGCTAGTAGAATCACAAATTTTCCCTTAGGATTCAAGTTGATTAAGGAGGATATAGTGGCCAACACTACAGCCAATAGAATCTTATTTCTACCAGGATAATACTTCATTGAAGACAAAAATGGAGTTAGGAGAGAAAGCCTTCCATACCCCTAGGATGAAGTAGCCTTCCACATCATGAAATTCACTTCCTGTGAAGGTAGAATTAATGAGGTTTATGGTTACCACTTTATATTGTTGAATGAACTTAGATTTCAAGGAGAAATCCCTCTAGAAAAATATTAAGAATCCCTCATTTCCTCTTGAACTCAATAACATATATGAGAAAAAGGGTGGGGGAAAGCAAGAACCAGAATTTGGCTCATCATGGCCTGATAAAACTTATAGGGAGTGATTCTTTGAGAAGATTAAACCTCACTATGTCTTATTCCTCATTCATAAATATGGATAGGGAAGATTTCATACCCAAACAAACTTAACAAACCTCTGCCTCTAGTCTTAGAGAGAGTGAAATAAAAGAAGAATAAGAAGGGGAGGTTGAAGATGAGGAGGAAGAGGAAGAGATAGAGGTTGAAATAGAAAACATAGAAATATTAGAACCAAAGGAAGGGAAAGAAAAATAAAAAGAGGGAAATGAAACAGAGAAAGAAGAGACTGAGGGGAATAAGGAAGAGAAGACAAAGGAGAAGGAAACATTGGACCCTATGCTATGCACTCATACCTCTCCTCAACAGACCAGCATATCACTTGACATAATAGAGAAGGAAGTGGCTACTACCCTAGCCACTTTGAGCACACCAGTGAAAGTGAAGAGGAAGACACAAACACCCATGTACTTCAATACTAGGAAGAGCCAAAGGGTGAGGCATGGGAAACCACCGAGTCCAACTAAAATCTGTATTACCATTGAGGAGTCACCCAAGTAGGATGGTTGAATAAGGTTAGAATAAGGAGAGGTTCAAGAGGTCGCCTCACCTGTGAGGACCCCTCTGACCTACATAAGGATACATTCATCAAGTTTGGAATCCCATATACATCTACCAACCCCCACAGACCCTCAAAAGACAGAAAAGAGGGGAAAACAGGAAAGAGAGGGTTTTCCACAGGAAAAGCAGAGCTTGCTATAGGAAACTATGTCTGTGATACATGAAACTCTAGCAAGGCCAAAATCATAGAAGGAATCTCATATGAGGGAGAAAAGACACCTAGGGGTGGGCAAGAGGCCCAAGAAGTTGATGAAAAATCACAAGATGAAGGGAAATATTCCAAAGGGGAGGAAGAGAAATATGAAAAGGAGGCGCCTACCTCAACAAAACCTATCCCCAAGATATATCAATAGTGTCACACCCTAGCACTCAGCCAAATATTAGCTACTACTATACATTTATTGAAGGGGGCATATTGATTCATTAGAAGTTTATAGTCCCTTTATTTTATCAGTTAGAACAATAAGGAGTATGCACTCATCATTGGTGAAAATTGCTACAACAAAAGGTGTACATAACATAGGATCATGGAGGATAATGTCACTGAGTTGGGAAGGGATTTGTCTAAAGTTAGGCTCAGAGAATCCATGTTGAAAGAGCATTTTCAGGAAGCCCGTATAGAGAATTCAAGATTGCAAGATCGTCTTAAGAAAAAAGACAAACAAATGGCCACCATGGTAGATTTTTGCATGGAGGCCATTCAACATAGATACCCATTAGACTCCTATGTAGTCTACACCAAATAACAATGGATCCTATTTCAAATCAAGAAAGTAGCCTCTCATGGGTCCTTACCTTTTCAAAACTACAGAAAATTCATTGACTTTTGCAACCAGTCAAGCATGAGAGACAGGGAAAGGATGCTATAATTCTACATGCACAATCTTTTCTTGACAAACTTGAACATTTGGGACCCTAACCCTAGAATGGGATACATGTAGTTGATGGCATTAGCTTATTGGATGGTTAATGAGGAAGCCAGAGCACAAGAAGTAAGGAGGGTAATAGGGAGAGAAAACGAGGAGCCTCTACACATTACGTTACAACTATTCAGCCCTAAGGGACTCATCAACAACCACCTCAAGATAGAAAATGATGTTACACTTGTATAAAAGTACCTCAGCACACAAGAACGAGACATTTCCCATTTAGATGATTTTTCTAGGTTGTTGGGAGATGAATGCATAATGGCCAGTCAATGGAGATGGAATTTCCTCCCATTTAGTCTCAGAAACATGGAATACCACACCCTAGAGAGATTGAGGAGTGATCTAGAAAGGGCACCACTATACAAAAGGGCTATGCAAGCAATGAAAATACAGTGGCTTGGATTGAAGCTCAGTTCACCTTTGATGCTAGGAATAGGTGATGGGAAAGACCAAGAGGAGGAAAAAAAATGGGAAGAGGCATAAAAGAATGTTGGGTTCTACCCTCCTGAAGGAAGTCCTTCACTTCTTCCTTGGGAGGTCAAAGGGGAAACTAAATCATTGAAAGAGATGGAGAAGGAGGAATAAGTTTCACAGAGGATGAGCACCCATTTGGTAGGGGGTGATAATGAGCTCCATCATTAGGAATAATTGGAGAGATTAATTTTCACCTTTTTTTCCTTATTAGTCTCTTTTTCTCACATTTAATTATATTATAGTCATATGTTTCTAGTGTAGATGGTGATTAAGGCTTGTCATACTTCGAATGCCTAATATGTTTTAAATGTAGGATAACCATGAATATATTCCACTTTTGTTGAATATTTTGAAATAAAGGCTTAGAGTAAACAACAAGGAGAGATTATAGGAGGGTTTTCCACCTCCTTAACTCCCAAAGGAAGCTAAGCGATCCTCGAGATTCCCTCCAATAGCTCCAAATCAAATGTAACCGAGAAAGTGGGAGGTCAAGTGCACCAAAGCTCTGCTTCTCTTGCATTCAAAGGGGATACATCACCTACCTTTTAGGGAGTTGTTGGTAGCTTCCCTTTAGGTTAAATAGGGCAGAGAAAGACCTCACTAGGATTCGAAATTTGAAGGAAGCTAATAGACTCTTAGATCTTGTAATAGGTTTTTGAGACTTTTATGATTATGTAATGAGATTATTTTGTGCAATAATATGAGTATTTAGATTGTCCTTCACTGATTTAGTTTCAGAGGGATAGGCTTGTGGGTTAGGGCCCAATCCATTGGGCTTAGTCTCTATTGTGTATTAATGCTTATTTTTATGCCATTGTAGCTAGTTTGATTTATGAGTTTTAGCTAGTTTGCTTACATTCAAATTCACTATTTTTAGTTTTCTTCCATTTTGTATTTGTTGTAGTTAATCTTGCATAATTTTTTGTAGAATAGCATATAAACTCATAAATTTTTGTGTCAAGCCTCTCTCTCTCTCAACTCTTTTATTGGAGCTTAAGGAGGGCAGATCTTCACCACAGGCCCAAATTTTCACTTCAGTTTATGATTTCTTGGAAACAATAGTTAGGTTGTTGTAGTGTCATGAAAATATCTAGAACACCAAGTTATTTTTTTGTTTGAATGCTTAAGTAGGTTTGTTTTCCAAATTTAGCTCATCTTTTCCATTTCCGTCACCATAGATTTTCCATTTTTTTTGCATGAATATGTAGTTTGCTTGCAGGTCCAAGTAGAAAAACAAAAGAGGACTTCACCAACAAAAATAGCCTCATTTCTCACACATCATTAGCCTTCTTTCCATCAAATCACCTTCAGCCCTGTTTTTGATATTTTCATGTTCACACCGTGAGCAACCCTAGAGGTGCAAGACGAGATTCTCAAGACATTTTGAGCTTGGAAAAGTGGTTGGACGCCTTCCATTCCTCCAAGTACACCTTTTTTCCACTTCCTCTACACTTTTCTTCATTATTTTTTCCTTGTATTACCCTTGGACTGTTTCCTGTAGCAATTCAGGACTTTCCTGTAGCACTACAATAAACCTATAGCGGACCCTGTAGCAACACCAGTGGGCCTTTCCTTAAGCACAAAAACATTCATCAACCTCATCTAGACCTTCCATAACCATCAAGACACCATCAGCACTACATCCATGAGTTCAAAACCTTCCTAAGCCACCTTAGCACCTTCTCCTCCTTGCTACAAAACAATGTATTCACAAGCATACTTAGGTCATGATTAGATGCATGATTAAAAGAGTGATATTTAAAGCATGAAGTAGACAAAGTGTATTTAGCCATTCTTCCCAGCAATGTCTGAGTATATTAGCCTTCTTTCTGTGATTTGAATTCAACCATTTACTACATGAAGATTCCTATTTTGCTTATATTTCTTGCCATAGTTTAAATTACAGATTTATTTCCTTATAGAATAGCTAGATGTATTTTCTTGCTTTAGAATAGTCCTTTGATGGTTAATAGAGTAATGGGTTTGAGTCACTTGTAGTTCTAGGTCTAATTCATAAGTGTGACAGACTTCACCCATAAACCCTAGCAATAACGCCCTTTCGTAGGACTCAGAAGATGATGGCATGATTAGAATGCAACTGTTGTGTATATAGCACTGTCACCTACAAGGTTTTACAAACCCCAAGTTGATTAAGTAAAGTAGAGTAGCCTCTAGAAGTTGCAACACTCTTGGTGCAATACTAGTGCTCACCACTTGATCTGCAAGGACCAACCTACTCCTACTTCTTACTTCCCTTTTTCATAAATTTTCAAACTTAGATACAAAGGCTCTTTAATTCAAATATTATTGAACCTATTATTTAAATCTTAAATATGCTCATCATATTTGATCTAAATTTTTTATCCTTCTCAAATATATTGTGGAACTGAGTTATTTACAGAGTATTTAGATCTGAGCTTCACCTTTGACTCATATCCTATCACAACATTCATATCTACTAAAGAACTCTTCTCCTCACGCTGATATACGATCTTAAAATTCGAATTTGTTGTCTTTTATTTTCATTTTTTTGCAGCAACCTCTTATTCTCACATTCTAACTCTAGTTGTATTCCACACCAAAGCCAACATTGCTTCAGTGCTTATATCTACATTATGTGAAACACAAAAATGCCTCCTTAATATTAGATATGTTTCTTAGAAATTCTATTTATTCCTTTTTTATATCGAATCTATTGTTTCCCTTTTGTAATATCAACCATATATCATTTGTTACCCAATGCACTCTCACTCCATTTTCTACATGAGGTATGGTTCTACTTAATTTTCATGAGAAACACATTTATCACTCATTTTTCCCATGTTATTGATATATGTAGACACTCTGACTCGTCCAATTTCATAATTTAATCATTCTTGCTATAGAATGAAATTTGGTACCTGTCTCCACTAGATTTCCTACTATAGCCTATGATGGTAACCTACATTACACATGTGACCATCAACGAGAACCAAGTGCTTAAACTCCAAAGGTGCTTGACCTCATGCCTGTACAATTCAAATTTTCCTCTATAGAAAAATATCTTGCCAATCTAGTTATCTGGTCCTTCCATTATCATGTTGACTAATGTGCTCTCATATGTGACATGGACCTAGATGTCCTTACATCTAGATCAAATTTTGGGATCTGATTGTCTGGTTCCTCATGCTTCTTCCAAAAATAGCTACATCACTCCTATACCAAATTTCTAGATGCCACCTCCATGATGAGTCCCAAATATTAGAGATTCAATAATTTGGGGATCTGGTATCCACTCTTCATATTTCGATACACCTCTGTGAGGTTAGATGGCCAATAAGCTCATGGGTGATCATATACTAGCACATGAAATTAGTGGTTGTCACAAATATCTTATCTCTCTTCGCTCATAGATTCAAGATCACTGCACACATTGATATTTGGGAACTCCGGTAGGAACTTATGAACTCATTCCTTATCCCAATGTGACCAAGTTTCACGACCGAGTACTAGTCTTCCATTGACCCACCACTCGTAGCTTTGCCACTCATCACCTATTATTGTTTACATCACCGTACCATCCAGAGAATATAACTGATGGGTATCTCATTTGATGGTCCATCACCTAAGGAGGATTATTTCTTTTCTATCAGCCATTACCTACTACTTGATCTCTAATTTTCAACCACCACTCACTATCAGATCCTATCATTGCTTCATCACCTATTGGCCATATTTCCTAGCATTTTTTAACTCTACTAGATAACCTCCTGGCATAAATCCCAAGGCCTACCCCTTGATCTACCACATCATTGTCTTCCATTTCACTACCATGTTTCACTCATAAAAGGGCCACTTAGCCACCCAAAGGTCACAAATCCACCTACCACATGTCCTCAAGTCAGGTTTCCATGTCACCATTGACATGTCACCTGTCAACTATATCAATATCATCATCATCTACCTCGGCCACCTGTCACCTTGAAAATCATGCCAAGGTCTATCACTCACTGCCTGTTGTTGTTGTGTGAACTTTTTTTGACCTGAAACTCTAATAAGAACTTGGGATCTTTCCCCAAGAACCTTGATTATTAGGTGCTAGAACCTGTCTCTTACCACTCCACCACTTGTCGCTACTAGTCAACCATATTCATTGTTTACAATAACACTCTTTCCCTAGTGGTATCATAAGTGCTTGAGTTCTTTGTTTTGACCCATGTAACTGGGTGCTATGACCAATATATTTACCACTCCACTTCCCACATATTGTTTGTTCACCAAAAAATTCATCCTAAGCTCTCCCACCTATTTTGTTAATATGATAAGGGGCTACCCTCATGGAGCCTTAAGCCTTTGGAACCCTATTTTAAATTGAACCTTCAAACTTTGATTTTTACTCATCCCTTGGGATTTATGATATGTTCCATACACCTTTTGAAATATTCTAACATGATTATCCAATAAAACATTTCTCATGTGCTTTTGAACAAGTTACTTGCAAAAATAATTCCTTCAAAGATAGGTCACTCAACAAATAACCAAGACACTAATAACAACATTTACATCATGCATGAAAGACCAACAAGATATATTTGAACCTGGCATCACTTGACATGAGTGATTGGAATTGACATCAATGAAAAAAAACTACCAGCAAATGCGAACATACTCAATAGTTTTCCAATAAAATAAAAATATGAATGTGTTCACACATGCACTAAATAAAGCGCATGCATTATTAAGACCATGCACAAATTTATGAAAACTCTGATTTGGAAGCCTATTTAGCATTTAAGGAAATGATATAGATACAATATCATAGACCCATGCACATTTGTGTGTGTATGCGCATGTGCTCTCCTACACACCCCATTTCTACCTTTTCAAATATCAACTTCATGTAAAATCCCATATATTTATTTTATATTTTTTTAGTGTTATTATTAACATAATCTCTTGATTATATAGAGATAATTATTCCCTCTTAACATAATAAAATTTTTATTATATATTATTAAATATTCAATTTAATCCTTATGTTCCTTTTTTGTATGTTTTGTATTTATGTGTGTGAAAAATAGTTAAAACAAGAAGTACGATAATAATGTAAGAAAGGTATTGTCTAAACTATCATAATAGTTTGATTTCCCTTACCTTCTTCATCTCTCCTCAAGAAATATTGGCACTCTTGGTTAATTACTCAGTAATAATACTGAGATTCAATAGATCATTGAGTCAAATAACATATTAAAGTGATGTTTTGGCTATCACAAACTAGTTTGATATGAATTCATATGCTAAACCTAGAATTATTGAGGAAGAGAAATTATTAAACTAGAATTGTGGGTTTGGAAACTTAAGTCAATATGAATTCATATGATAAGAAAAATTCCAAATAGTATATGACTTAGATATTTTTCCATACTCATAATCAAAACTTGACTATTAATTTTTTGGTGGAATTTCGTTTTTAATTCCTAAATAGAATAATGTCCCTAAAAAATCCTTGTTGCACCTAGATTGAAAATTATGAACAATTGATATTTGCAATTTAAACAATTATTTTAAATTTTTAACTATACTTTTATGTGTACTATGTAAGGAATAACATGGAAGGAGGGTAGGTAATGTGGCAGATGAAGAAACATGGACACAAACACATTGCTATAGTAAACATAAAAATATAGTACAAATCATACTAACATAATAAAAACCCAACTCTTTATAAGATATCATAATATAGCATAATATTGTAAAACAAATACTAGTTAGAGTGGAGGTAGCTTATCTCTGAAAGAGAGATCTCTGATACTCTCATTCACCAAAAATTTATTACAATAGGTCAAATGAGTGGACATTTAACATTAATAAAGAACTCTTAAGGTCCAAAACACTAAGTTGAGGAAGCGAGGGACTAAAACTATGTGGGCTTGAAGTAGAAACTCTTGGTAATTAAGTTATGAATGCTTTAAGACAAATATTTCATGCCTACATCATGGAGGAATAAGAGATAATAATTAACGAATGAGATTATCAATATAAATATTACTAAAGGTTCTTTTCTACTAACTTATTCTTTTGTTATTATCTTAATACTATTTATTTAATATTATATTGTTGTATCTTTATTTTATTTTATTTATAATATTTTAAGTCCTATTATCGATGGATAACAATGTTGATTAGTAAAATAGTTGATGGGGCCACTAATATTCATCTCAACCTAGGCCAATATTTCCCCTTAGGAAGAATTCATCCTCATTGTGTCAATATCTTGCAATATATGGGGGAATTATTTCTAAATATGGATCCTATTGAGACACGTGTTATTCTAATAAGTTACCCTACTTTGGCAACCTAATAAAGTTGTATGTTTTATTGTTGGATGGAACTCATTTTGGTATCCATGATCCAATCCACTATATCTTGCTCAATGTATTATATATTGAATTATATAGGAGATAAGTGCTTAGACACCTTTGAGGTGTCCAAAAAAGGTGGGAAATATGGTTAGAGTAGCCTCACATTGAACATCGGGATCAAGACACGAAAGAGAGGAATACTCAATTCATAATTATTTTCACCCACATCCTTTGTGATGGGGCAAGGTCCATATTGAAGTAGTAGGAGCTTCTTGTGACAACCTATGAGTTAATATTTCTATAAATTCAACCACGCCTTATCACCAACTTGAACTTTTGTGAAACGAATGTTGGTCATTTCATTGATTATACTTATCATTGGCCTTTTGCAAGATGCCATGAACTTTCTCTTGGAGGTTTTGTCTCTATTTAATAAATTATTTTTTTATATTTGTCTTCAAATGAGCATGGTAGGTATCTATTTGCAAATATAGAATAACAAGAGCTACATCAATGGGCTACAATAACTAGAACCAAAATTCCACCTAAAACAACCTATGGCCAATAGAGCTATGGAGAGATCTATTATAGTAATGGTATACATAGGGATAGATCTCATCCCATGTATGTTTATGTTTGGGTTTTTACATGTGCAAGATATTCACAATATTATTGTTGAACACTTCCATTTTTTCATCTATTTGGGGTGAAAATTAGTTGATTTGGTCATCTTGGTGTCCATCAAAAAACATAGGCTAGACTAGAATGTATTTTAACAACCTTGGTCAAAAATTCATGTGAATAAATTTACTATAGAAAAATTAATAACCATGGTCATGGGACACCAAGTTGAATGTTGGTCGAAACAACCCAGTGGGTTTTCATTTGGTTTATTATGGTGGAGGAAATTGGAAAATGAAATGGAAAATGATTTGGAAATGAAAAATGGCATTTTTGGCAATTTATTTATGAAAATAACAGAAATTATGAGAAAAGGAAGGTGAAGGTCATAGGTTGCATGTGAGGAGGAAAAGGATGGAAAACAATGGAAAACTGAAGAAAATAGAGTCCTCATTAATAAAAAGGCTTTTCAGGATTAGTTAGTACCTTTTTCTTCAGTTCAGTTTTGGAGCTCTCTCTTTATTCTCTCTCCCTCTCTCTCACTCTTGGACACTTAGAGTTTTCTTGGAGCACTCTATCACTAGATCAAGGAAAGAAAGGGAAGTACCAAGAAGGCGAAGGAAATAAAAGATCGATTAAGCAAGAGAAGGATCAAGTGGCTACAACACCATCACTTGCATGTATCGATTTTCATGTGTGATTTCCTTGCAAGATTTGGCATGCATGGTACATGCATGTGTGTATTTGGTTCTCTTGTTATCATTGGCATGTGATTTTCCAGGTATGAAAGTGTTCTTCAACCTATCATTTCCAATTTTGGATAGCCATGGCATGTTGGGTTCTCTTTTATTTTTTTGTGATGGAATGTCGGATGGTTTTGAAACTGAGTGAGGTTGTCTCTCAAATAAAGAGCACATGGCCTAGGAATTCGTAGATCGAAGAAGGTGGGATTGAGGTAAAGTTGGATTTTGTGTACCTAGGTAGGCACAGGAATCCTCTATGAGTTTATGGTGAGATATATGGTAAATCGTAGAGGTTTTCTTCCCTCGATCAGGCCTAAGAATACTTGACCTATGTATAGTGTGATATATGGTAAATACTGGAGGTTGGAGTCTTGATTAGGCCTAGGAATCCTTGACCAGTGAATGGCAGGATATATAGTAAAGCCTAGAGACTAGGAGGCAGAAAAATTCATCACGCTGCAGCCGGAGAAATCTGGTGGGACCCATGATTTTTTAAGGCCCGATGATTTGGTGGCTATTGTGATAAAGGCTGAGGAAACCTAGGTTGTTTTTGTTTTGAGTCTGACATTCAGGCTTGTAATATGGCACAAGGGTGATTGGTTGAAAGAAATATTTGGTTTAAATAATATATGGTCAGGTGGTTCTTGGAAGCCCCATACCTGGCTGGCTTATGCATTCATTAATAAGAGCTTTTTCTCCTTGGTATGTGTAAATGTAGTGCCTTATATGTGGATTTTATGGTTGTTATATCCTTGTTTTTTTGTTTATGATATGTCAGTTATGACCATGTTTCAGATAGAATTGATGTATAGATCTCATCATTTTTCGATTAGAAATTGAATGTAAAATGAATATATGATATAATAGATGATATTTCAACTAATTTGATAAGGCAACAATGCATATTAACAATTCCCAGATAAATATGACACCCCTATGCTCAGATCTATTGTAAGGACTTGTAGATTGCGTAGTCGTGAAATGTTTGACAAAATGCTTGTCATGGATAGTAGGGGTAATATCAAGTACTTGTATCAATGTTTGCATTAATACCATTTTTTCCATGTCATTTATTATTTCTTGGAGTTTGTTGGAGTTCTCTACAATGGCCTGAGACATGGGCCTGAAAAAGTGGACGAAAATTCGGGGTCGTTGGCACATAACTAACTATAAAATTTCATATTCATTGGAATTATTTGTTGTATAAGAAATTGGAATGCCTCAATCACATGCATGGTTTGTCATGAGAGTGGTTGAAGGTTCATATCAGTAAAAGGTCAATTTTCCTCAACGGTTGGTCACCTAGAAATATTGGTTGGTTCTTGAAGGTTATGTAGCCTGTGTGTAAGGTCAGTTTGGTTTGATAATGTTGGTTCCACTTCCTCAAATTTACTTGGGGAGTTGAATCACATAATAGTAGCCTCTCATCACATGCTTACCCTAGTGGACCAGTTAGCTCAGGTAAATGTATGAGGGGGGTTTTAGAGAGTGGTATCAAGCCAGGGTTCACCCCTTGGACTGGATTGGCCTTGTGTTAGCCATGCATACATGTCAGTTTCTTATGCTTGTGGTATACATGCTTGTTGTGTATGAATGGTGGTGGTCATGGTTGTAGTTGTGTCACCATGTGAAATTTGATGGTGTTGTCGTTGATGTGGTTGTCATGGACATATGTCAGTTATACATCGATTATGCATGTTAGTGTTTATATGTTGTTATGCATACATTGACATGGTGATATTTTTCTTGCACGAGATCACGGTAAGTTGTCGGTATGGTTATGCATTGATAACTAGAGACTAGTTGAAATGATGCCTATGTACATTTATGATTATGATTGTATGATGACATGATTATGTTTATACTTGTATCGTGCTAATTTGGTTGATCTTGCAAACGAGATACACCTCCCTAAGCTATATTGGGCTATGTTTATTATGCTATTTTTTGGTTTTAGCTGACATGGTATACTTGCAGGAAAGAGATAAAAGATGACTAACAAGATGGTAGACTACAATTCACGAGATTCTTCGTATGGATCAGATGAGAAGCATGGTGTTGGCCTTCCTTCCAAACTTTGAGAATCTTGAAGGAAGAAATAATATTTTTCAAGGAAGACAATGACTAGATCATTCAAGCACAGGAGAAACAAGCAGAATTCAATGTAGTAATCCTTCATAGTTTTTAAGAATTGCAGAGACAGGGACAACTTCTGATCTACCATGAGTAGGAGGATAGGACTAAGGGGGAATATGACAATGGATCTTGTGGTGGGTGTTATCACTCATTAAGTTGTGAAAAAATTCTTGATAGGGTCATATAGGTCACTCACCACATGGACAAGGTCTCCTAAGCCATTTGAATGTGGTATAGGAAAAAAATTTCATTTTTAATCCTATCCTAAGTTTTATGATCACCTTCATTTATGCCATTTCAGTCAAATTAGTCCCATATCATGTCAGTTGTCATTCCCCATGCATTAAAACTCAAAATGGTGCATCTGTCAGTTTTTCAAATTTTTGTAGCATTTTACACAGGAAAACAACAGTTTTCGCTACGAAACTGCCTAATAGTTTCATAGCGAATCTGCCAGAAGCTTAACTAATTTCGATACGAAATTTTTTTTTTTAACTTGTCTTGTCAGAGTTGCATGAGGTGTCATTTTATGATTACAGGAGTAAATTTGGAGGTCATTAAAGGTTGTTATGGTAAATTTAAATGAACATAGCCGTGCATGATGTCATCATTACCTTTTTTACGTGCATGTGTTATGATTGAAGCTCGAGCTGTCACATAAACTATTAAACCTCACCTCAATTAGCCTTTTGTCATATTGTGATTTATCCTTGAATGTGAGTCGATTTCGGGAGATTTTCTTCATCGATCCAAGCAGGTTGTTTGAAAGTTCGAATCTTACAGGTGTCATCAGCAAGCGAGGTAGTGAAAAATATAAAGCATCCATGGCTGTAAGAAGGAAAACAGATAAGGGTTTCCATTGTCACAGGTATGAGCCCATGGATATGAATTTACTCAATGAAGACCCTAATTCCATGGAGGTTTTCAAAATAACTGGCTGCTTGCAATTTTGTCAGAGGTTGCGGGGCTTTCATTTATAGGTTTCAAAGGATTTTTCCACCAGCTTCATAGGAACAGCTTCAAAGGTTGGAATTATGAACCTTACAGTGACACCAAAGAGCATATCATCAGCTATAGGAATCCCTAGAGGTGGTGAACAGTGGTTTAAAGGTATCAAGTTCACTATGTAGGATTGTAAAGAGTTTATCAAGCAAGAACGCAATTGACATGAGAAAAAATCCTTTGCAGGAGAGTGACATCCCTGAAGTAGCACCTGCAAAACAGAAGCATACAGTCAGAAAAAAAGGCAGCAAGAGAGACACTAGAAGCCAGACATTGGCTAAAGGAAATTTGGAGGATATCCTGCATGAAATTTACATTGAAGAGTCACCCACTGTGCAAGTTGAAGACATCAAATATGGAGGAAGAAAGCTGAAGAAAGGTAAGACTGCTAAAAAACTAGATTTTGCAGGTGATGATGCTGGTTTCATTTTTCAACCAAGGAAGTAAATGACCGAACATGCAAGGAAGGTCATGGAAAGAAAAGAGATTGATAAAATCAATGAAGCTGCTTAGCCACCAAGTATCATAGATCTGTCTTCATCAGCAAAGGAGGAACTGGTTATTAGGCAAAGAAAGGGCAAAGAGAAAATGATTAAAAAATCAGAAATAGAAAACCTCAAAGAGAAGTTGAAGGAAGTAGGTAAAGAGATATTTGTTTCAAAGCTAAAGGCAAAGAATCACAGGGCTGAGAAGGTTCAATTTGAACAAATGAGGAAAATATGGGAAGAGAAAGTCACAAGTGTTTCAAAAAGTTTGGACAATAAAAAAAAGTTGTTGAAATAGACTCAACCATCAAGAGGGGAGGTTAAACATGTTAGGAGGATGAACTTGCACTTAAAATCCAAAAAAATAGAATTAAAATAACAAGTGGAAGATCTTCAGGAGCAGCTGGACTTAATTCAAGTGGAGTTAGAAAAGAAAGCATTGAAGATGAAAGTGGTAGAAGAAACCATCAGCCAATTGATTATAAATAAAGATGAAACACCACAGGAGTAAAAAATTGAGTTGGAATATGTTTTATGGGGTTCATCACTGACAAAGAACCTAAATTTTACCTATAGATATCAATTTTTGAAGACAATCTTGAACTCAACAAATTTTGGTTTTTTAGACAGTTTCGTAGCGTACCTCAAGCGTGAGAAAACGCTACGAAATTTTTTGTAGGTGCATTTTTTCCTTTAAATTATGTTTTGTCAAGGATTATGGAGGGAGATTGATTGTTTGCAATGTGCCTTGGCATAGTAAAGGTGTTTGAACAACAAAGGTGTCAAAGAGAGATGGAAAAACAAGTTTTCATACACTACTAAAACTCGCTATGAAATTGCCTAAACTACCTTGTTTCGTAGCGAGGAGCTTTTTGAAGATTTTTTTAGCATTCCAATAGCACATTAGCTAGCTAGAGAGCTCCAACATTTCAGTGGACCATATCAGTAGATATTCATGGCTCAAAAGGAGTGCCACACAACCAGCTCATCAGTCAAAACAATGCTTAAAGTGAAGGTCATCCATCCCTAAAAAGTAGGATTATGTTCCACATATCTAGGGGTGTTTTGAAGATGTAAAGTGGTGGTGAATTATGGTGAATTATACCTCGAACATGTGACATCAATTATGTAATTTTTTCACTGTTAGGAGAACCGAATGTAATAAATAGGAGATAGAGTCCTATTAGGAGTTTGTTTTCTTTAAGGGTAGTTGTCCTTTTTCTGTTTTAAGTTAATAGTTTCAGTTATGATAGGTGTCAAAGTATAATTCGAAGATCTAGCCAGTTGGGAAGACCATATACATTGTAAATACTATCTATTATATACTAAACATTGAAGAGCAAGGGGTTGGAGAATATTGCACCAAATTGTTGCTTGTATGTTTTATTCATCATCAGTAATACACAGTGACATTCTACTTCCAGACCTGAGATTCTCATGAGGTTTTAGATGTGTTATTTCTCTGTATCTTTATATCTAATCACTTGCAGTGGATTTTATCTCTAATTACTTAGAATTCATAATTTTATGCTCTGAATTCCTTTAGGGGTGAAATTACTGTGGTTTCCTTATGTTATGTGTATGAATTATGTTTTTTAAAAACCTCTATCTGCCTCAGCTTCCATGTGAAGAACCACTGTCACTAAAAGTACTGATGTTGACTCCATAGCCCAATGGTAGCAAGGCTTCATATTTCAACCTGAAATCATACAAAACCAAGTTACAATTCATAGAGTTAGCCATCTAGTATTATCCTTATTGAAAATCATAAACATCATTTGAAAGAGCCCTCTCAAATTGAAGAGGCTACTATTCAGTTGGAAGTGTTTTGAAAGAGTTACATTGAGTTGATTGATGAGCAGCCAATCAATATCAATTTGGTGATAACAGTGGGAACATGTCTGATAGGGATGACATGTTCAGATATGGCAGGATATTAGATAATATGGATAGGATAAGTGATGGACATATTTTTTACTCTAGTTATGGTTTTGACAAGCACTATGATCGTCATCATTATCATCCTTTTAGGAGTAGTGACAGGGGATATTTTCCCGAAGAGTTTAAGAAAGAAAAACCACCTACCTTTGGTAGCGATTTGAAGAATTCGGAGGATGTAGAGGGATGGTTACCTGGGATGAATTAATTCTTTGAGTTGCATGAGTACACAAAGAAAATGAATTCCATAATAGTTATCTTTATCATCAAAGGGAAATCAAACATTTGGTGGGAGGATATGAAATAGGTTAGAGACACCGAGATAGAAGAGTTGAGTTGGCATGAATTCAAGAGACTTTTTAGGAAGAAATACTTGTCGGAAAGGTACTACGATAGCCAAGCCAAGGAATTATATGAGATAAAGATCAGATCACTAACAGATGAGGAGTATAAGACCAGGTTCCTGGAGCTACTAAGGTATGTAACATATCTTAAGGATAAAAAGGATAAATTTCATAGATTTTTTAGTGAATTTTGATTAGCATTTAGAGATCTAATTGAGTATGATGAGCCTCAGAAACTTTAAGAAGTTATTGGGAAATTGAAGCATTGTTATGAGTATTCAAATCATAAGACATAATATTATCAAGGGTGGAAATGGAAAGATAAAGTGAAAGGTAAATGGCAGCTGAAAAGATCAAGACCTCATAATGCAGAAGAGAAAGAAAATATTGCAGCTAACAAGTATTCCAACGTAGTTAGACAGACACATGGGTCACAACAACAGAATAGAGGTGATGGTACAGGCCGGTTGTAGTGTTTGACATGTGGTAAGGAGCATATTAAGAGATATTTTTGACAAAATCAGGGTGGTAGGCATCATATTTATTTTACATGGGAAGCGAATACTATTGAGGATGTTGGGCAGAGCATTCTGCGGATCTATGCAACATTGGATAACGAGCAGGTAGATCACCAAGCATGTATCATTGAGATGGGTGGTAAGATTTTTGATCAATTTTTTTCTATTTTTAATGAACCTAGATCTCATTATAACTATATTAATCATGACTAGGTGAATAAGTGTGGTTTGAATAAAGAAGTTGATGAAGAATCATGGTTAGTGCAGTTGGCTACAAGTACGAAGAAATTATTTCATCATTGGGTAAGAGCTTGTACATTCGATCTGAATGGTATGCATACATTAACACATTTGAATGCATTATTGCTTGCATCATATAGTATGCTAGAGGATATGGACTAGCTATATCTTCATAGGACTAAGGTAGACTGCTATGATAAGCCTATCAAGTGTCTAGATGAAAATGTGTTAGTGTCTTCCAGTCATGGCATTCACTAGTGATCAAATATGCTCTTACAAGGTTTTTTTAGGGTCTTGAGTCAAATTTGTATGGTTTGAGTAGGTATTCAAATAAAAATTTGGTCACTGGCTACTGTGCCTAGGTCTGTTACTACTCCTTTCAAAAATTCATGTTTTAGTCATTGTCATCATTCAGATGAATGAGTCACCACTGAAATGTCTCCATTACCATCTCAGTCACATCACCATGCTCATCATTCAACTCATTCCATGTAGTTTCATCATTAGGATTTAGGGTCAAAATAATAAAAATTCATTTCACCATTGAATTCGGCATTGAAGGAGTAGTAAGTAATATTGAAAAATGTTCAATAAAGTTTTCAAAAGTGTATTTTCATTCCTTTCATCATGTAATATGTTTCATAAGGTTCTAAAGATGCAGTTTTAAATCAAAAGGTAAAAAAGACTTTGTGGGGGCCACTTAACCACCAAAGGAAAAAATCAATTTTCAAGCTAAAAAACACCAAAAAGAGCTTTCATTTTCTCTTTTCATATTCGAAATACCTCTCTCCACCTTGAAAAACAACTTGCACCCTCAGAATAGAAATTTGTGTACCCAAGAGTGCCATCTCTCCTCTGCATTGTGAATTATTCAAGGGAGCCAAATAATCATTGCAGAGGGATTCTTCATTAACAACAGGTTCCAGTGTATCACTAACAAGTAATTGGGCATCCAAATCACCTTTTGTGTCTTCATTTCATGATTGGAAAGAGAAATTCCCTTTTTCTAGGGTTTTAGTTCATTTGCTTGGTTTCAAGTTCTAATTGAAAATTTTCTAAGTGAAACCCTGAGATTGAAGCTCACTCACCTTCCCCCACCAGTTATACACATTCCTAATCACTTTCCATCACTCCTATCCATCATTTTCACTACTTTTCCTCAAATCCTAGCCTAGACTAGACATTTCTAGGTTAGGACTATTTTTTCCCTCTTTGGACCCCTTCCCCTCACTCATTCCATAAAATTTCACTTTCCCCTACTCCCTAACATCTCTCCCTACCATCCTAAAATTTTCCCAAGAATTTAGGAAGCCCTTAACCCATTCATCTCCCTTCATTCCCAAAAATTTCCCAAATCCCCTGTTTTCCCCTTCACTAAACCCTAATTTCCTTTCCCATTGAGCTACGGTTAACAATGGATTTTGAAACCAATGAGTAGAAGAGGCACAAGGGAGGTTAAATTAGTAGGTATGAGCCCACCAAAGTCCAAGAAATCAGGTGTCTCATGTAAGAATCAAGCAGTTGAAGAAAAGGTTGAAAGAAACCCTAATGAGGCAAAAAGAGAAGGATAGGCTTGATTGGTTAGCTTAGGCCTCTCTCGTGGTCTAAAAAATCCTTATTTAACTTCAAGGAGCAAGTTTGGAATATTTTTTGAGAAAATTGAAATTTTTTGACAAATTTAGAAGTTTTTGGGCATTTTAGCAATTTTGCTCAGTTTTTGGTCCAAAAGGGTAGTGGGCCTCATGCTGCGCTTTTTTTGGGGGCATCCAAATGAAATTTTTTTTGCATTTATGGATTGGTTTTGACCTATACATCAAATGTAGATATTGGGAGAGCCATGTCAACACATTATGGTGGGTGAAAAGGTCAAAAAACTACAAAACAATCACGTTTCTACCTATTTTTTAAGAGGCACGATGCACTTTTGGAGTAGTTGTGGGAGAAATGAATTTTAGAGGTCTTTGAGCAATCATTTTTAGTATTGGAGGGTTCTATAGCGTAGTAGATAGCCATATGTTTCTCCATCGTCTTTCAGATCTAGATTTGAAGCATGGGAACTCCTCCAAAAGCCTCTTACGCCTGGAACACTGTGTCTTCTCCTGGCATGTTGTGTTTTATCATGGCACGTTGTGCTTTCCTGTCAATTCGCTGCGCTTTTGCCTGGAACTGGAAGCCTATTTTTGCAGTTTTTTTAGTCAAACTCAGTTTCTCTTGATGTAATTACTCATTTATGATGCTTTTATGATGTAATGAATGGAAAATATACCTTTTAGATTGAAAGTTAGGTAGATTTAGGCTTGTAAATGCTTTTAAAGGTCAAATGTATCAGTTTTATCTATTGCGAGGAGAGTTTGTTAACCTCCCTAGTCATTAGGTTTTGTTTTTTGAGGAATTCATGTAAACTATTCCTACACTCTAGGATTCAACCCCTGAGAGAGGGGAAATGGTTTTTGGTCTATATGTATGTGTATTTTATAGAGAAAAAAGGTTGGAAATCAAACGGTGGAACTCTTGTAGCTTGTATTTCACCTTTTTATACAAGAAATCAAGGGACCAGTTGCAGCTATTATTCAAGAATTCTTGTGTTCTAATTTTTTGATATTGTATTTTCTCTGGTATAGTTTTATATGAATGATATACTTGACTCCTTACCATATATTTCTTCTTAAGTTATTTTCCTAAGAGATTTATAAGAAGAATTCTTTCATGAAAGCTCAGTTTTTTTGGGAATTTCATTTTATGTAATCTTCCCTCTTATTTAATGAATACATGGTGCACATGATCATTAAGATTTTCTTACTCTTTCAAACCATAAACTAACTTAAAAACTTCTAAACCCATCACAAAAGCATAGCTATCTTGCTCCTCTATATCTCTTGCAGCTGTAACCTTTGATACTTTGACCTAGTTACCTGATTTTCCTCCCCGATCCAGAAAAAAAATCATAAATCTTTCAAAATCCTAGAGCTGAGCTATGTAGTCTAAAATCCACTCTTGCACCAGTCAGATCCTTGGCTATGTTTTTCATAGAGAGAGCCCTCTCTAGGTTGGTAGGGCTAGCTACCAAAATAAAATATTGGTTTGTGTTTACCTCCTTCGATATCCTTTAAGCCTTTAGACATTATGGAGGCTAAAATTTATGGCGTCGTCTCCAGGGAACAAGGTGAAAAATATTCTCAGATATGATTGCTGATGGTAGAGAGTGATCAGACACAGGAAGGCTGAAATCATCCAACTGGCGACTCCAAATCAGTTCGAAATCAAATCCAAAGGCTCGACTGGTGGATGAACCTTACCAACAGAAACATAAAAGGACAATATGGGAAGATGAGGTATTCAACTTGGAATTTCATCCAAGACATCACGCTCTTTGTCGTGAATTATTTTTTCTCTTTTCATGAAAATGTCAAAAATGTTTTGCAAAGTATATTGTATTTGAGAAAATATCCTAGACTTGTATTTGATTTCTTTCCTGATCTGAAAGGACTGTATTAGTTTTACTGTGCTAAGTTTCTTTTCAGTTTATAAACATGTGCATACTTGTCTCATTAGTTTGCTTAAGGAATGAGGATTTAAACCATGAATTGTAGACGATTTTAGTGAATTAGAAGAAGGAAATTAGCACAAATAACACTAAACAATAGTGTAAAATAGAGAAATAAAACACCACACAACATTTACATAGTAGGCATGATGAAGCAAGTCACCCCTCCTAGGCTACATCTGTTGGTCCAACTCCCATTGGCATGCCCATTTTTCATTATGCTCAAAATTTTGCAAATACATGTAGTTACAAGCCTCTAATGGTTGTTTTCTCTGCACCAATGGCTCTAGAATACTCCAATTAGTCTAAAATGGCTCTTCATTCACCATGAATGGGAAAAAATTGAGTCTCCAACTCATTTTCCCAATAACACCTAGAAAAGGTCCACTAAATGTTGAGGACTCCACTTAACTGGAGTCAAAATAGCCAAATCGACACAAAAATAGTGTGTTTCTAGATATCCGCTAGACTAACCATTTAAATTTAATGTTAGTGGTTGGGTACATGACCCACACCACACAGTTACATAACCATTGGTGGAACTATAGGTGGAACCATGGGTGTTAACTATGGATAAGGTTGAAACTAGAGATAAAATCATGGAGTTATGGCTTAACCGCATGGAGAAACTATTAGAGAAATCATCACTATGTGACAAGGCTTAATAATAAACTGCATGCATAGTATTAAATGTCGGAAGTTGTAACCACAAAGTTAACGGAACTGCTACATGTGACATATATAACGTAACTACCTGCGGATAGAAGACTATCGGGTTGACGTTTGTGGTTGGAGTTTTATGTTGAGGTTTCATGTTGTAATGTGACCACATATTGGGACCGCTGGGGGGTTGGGACCAATAAGCCGAAGTCTATATAGGTTAAGTAATACATGCGGCTCGGGTGGTATGTCATGGGAGTGTTCTTCCAGAGGTCTAGGTTTCGACTCCTGCGGCCTTGACAAAATTTTTAATGCACCACTAAGGGGACACATGGTAGCCTCAGGGCTGGCCACGTGTCACCCTTTGAATAGCCTAGAAACCAAAACATAAATCCACATTCAACCAATCATATCACGCCACTTTTTAGCCTGGGATTGGTTCTGAGGAAAGGAATATTCCTCAAAATATTCCTTTTGCTGACTGTGCATCCACCATGCTGACTGGGCATCCCAGTCAACCCTGTTGCAAAATTTAGCTATTTGGAAACTCAATTAGAATGCGATATCTCCCTCATACGATAGTGGTTTTTCGAACCATTCGCGGTGCCAAAATTATGAAGATGAGATCTACGCAACCATCCTAGTTTCAATCCAATTCTGTAACTTTCAATTTTGAGAAAATTTTATGAAATCCTGATCACTCCTCCCCATTAGGAAGATTTTTTACCCCAAAAGAATTGATTACCTGTTCATTAGATGAGGGTACAGCTCCCTCACCTTTCCAAACTTGATCAATTTTTCCTTTCTTGGCCTAGTGCCTTTTAGCCCAACTTGGAGGTAGTTAACACTTCCCCTCTTGGATTCTCTTGTCCTCCTGTCAAGAATTGTATCTTCGTTGAGGTCATCCAGAAATTTTGGCGAGAAATATTCAATAGAAGGTATCTAAACATCACTTCCTTGATCATCGATCAAAGGTGGCTCATACAAACATAAGTTTTCAACATTTGGAACTGAATACATTTGCATATATGAATGCAAGTAAATTTGAAATGCATTGTTACCAACTTGCTTTATGATCTTGAATGGACCATAGCAAATGGGTTTGAGCTTTTTACCTTCCCATTGCATCCTTTCTTTGCTAATGTGCAACCATACCCCATCTCCCTCTTGAAACTTGTGATCAACTCTATTTTTGTCATGCCTCCCTTTATATTTTCTGACTTTTCTCAAGCTATTCTTAAACTTGTTGATGTATAATCTAAATTTGCTCAATGAACTTTCGAGCCTTGTCAATATCACTATGACCATCAATTGCAACATCCTTCCCAAAGATGAAGTCTAATGGCAATTTTGGCAAATACCCAAAGCATACTTCAAAAGGTGATGTTTGAGTTGAAGAGTGCTTTGCCCAGTTATAAGCATGTTGAATGTAATGCAGTTACTCATCCCACAACTTAGGATGTTTGCTGCAATATCCTCTCAATAGATGCACAACAATTATACTCACCACCTTCATTTTTCCATCAGTTTGCGGATGAAAAGAAGTACTCTTTTTCAACTTTATGTCCATCATCTTCCATAGATTGGACCAAAAATTCCCAATGAACCTGGAATCATTGTCACTAACAATAGAAGTCGACAATCCAAAATGAACCCAAATATGTTGAAAATAAATTTCAGCAGCTTGTTTAGTAGCAATGGCTTTCTTACATGGCATAAGTATACACATTTTACTGAATCTATCCACAACTACATAAATATAATCATAATGTTTTCTTGACATAGGTAGACCTCTAACAAAGTCCATGGAGACACTCTCCCATGGCCTTGATGGTACTGGTAGTGGTGTCTACAACCCAAGCTTCCTATTACTAGGCTTACTTGTTGCACACATAGAACAACCTCTTACAAAACGTGACACACTATCTAGCATGTGAGGCCAATAGCAATACCTCTGTAGATGTGCCACTGTTTTGCTTACCCCAAAGTTTCCAACAATAAGTGATGAATGAGCTTCTCTCATGACACTTAGCCTCTCTCCTTGTGGTATATAGAGCTTGCCCAAATGAAACAACAAATTTTTATGCATGTGATAATATTTTTCTTCAACTTGATTCCCTTGAATCAAACTAGCATACACATCTTGAAAATCAACATCATGTGCATATTGTTCTATGTAACTCTCATGTACAATAGAATCAATTTTGAGTAAAGTATATGCACTAATGATTGGACTTGAAAGAATATCAACAAATTTATTGAAAATTCCTTTCTTGTACATTATAACCAAGTGAAACTGTTGAAGAAATCCCATCCACTTGAAATCTCTTGATTTCTGCAATTTTGTTTGTGACTGCAAGAACTATAATGGTTGGTGATCGGTATGCGCAATAGTCTCTTTACCCATAAAGTAGTGTTTCCACTTATTGACACTTTGTACCAATGCATATATTTCTTTTTCATATGTAGGATAATTAGTTACAACACCCTTAAATATTTCAGAATGAAAAGCAATAGGCTTACCATGCTGCCAAAGTACTGCGCCCATGGCATAATCACTAGCATCAGTTTGTATCTCGAATGGTTGTCTAAAATTCGGTAATGCAAGGACTGGAGCTGAATTGATCTTGTCTTTTAAAGATTCGAAAGCTTGTTATTTTTTTCCTCCCCATTGGAAGCCTTCCTTCACACTTTTCACTGCATGCATAGGAGTTGTGATGGTAGAAAAGTTAGCAATAAACTTTCTCCAATATTGAGTTGCACCTAAGAAACTTCTTACCTTGGTTACCATTTTGTGTGTGGGCCAATTCTCCATGGCTTCCACATTATAGGGATCAATTCTGAACTCTCCTCCTCCTACAATATGTCCCAAATAAACAAAAAAAGTCTTTCCAAACTCAAACTTTGACATCTTAAGAAACAATTTCTCTTTCTTCAAAACATCAAGCACTCTATTCACATGCAAGATATGTTCTTCTCTTGTTTTGCTGAAAATCAATATGTCATCTAAGTACACAATCAAAAATTCATCAAGGAATGGATGCAAAACACTATCCATAACACACATGAAAGTTGCCGGTGCATTACACAAACAAAATGGAATAACTAACCACTCAAAGAGTCCTTGTTTGGTTTTGAATGCAGTTTTCCATATATCACATTCTACAATTCTTACTTGATGATATCCACTTTGTAAATCTAACTTAGTGAAAAAAATTTCTTTTTTAAGCTGATCAAGCAAATAATCTATCATTGGGAGTGGGAAACGATTCTTTACCGTAATCTTTTTTAAATCTTTGAAGTCTACACACATGCACCAAGTCCCAACTTTCTTTGGAATCAAGACTATGGGTGAACCGCATGGTGAGGTGTTTTTCCTTATGATTCCTTTTCCAACATCTCTTTCATTTTCATATTTATTTCAGCATTCTCGATTATTGACATGCGATAAATACCGATCTGGAAGAGGAAAATCTTGTTGCAATTGAATCTCATGTTGAATCTCTCTCTTTGGAAGCAATCTTGTTAGCTCCTGAAACATCTCATGATGTGCATTAACTAAATCATATACATCTGATTTCAACTTAGGATCACATCTCTCAAATCATTCATGATTAAAATTAGCTTTAGGCTTAATCATTACAAGAAAAAAATTCTTATTTGAATTTACTAGCCTCTTTACCTGTCCAACATTTACCATAGCAATGTTTGTCTTCTTGCGATGTGCTCTAACAATGTACTCCTTTCCATATTTGAATATATGATATTTTTTTTCATGGTGATGGAAGATCGCTTTCCTCTCATACAAGTAAGGACTCCCAAACACAATACCTGTTATGTCAAGAGAAACCACATCTAATTCATCTGTGTCAATAAAATGTGCAATGATTGCAAACTACAATATACACTTCTTTGAAACTCGTAAATTTGCATCCTTACAAATCCAACCCAAGGGATATGGTTTTGGATGTGGTATGGTCTCAAGGTTAAGTTTCTTGACCAAGTATTCAGAGATTAATTTTTCTTGTGACCCACTGTCAAACAATGTGTCAATATTGGTATGTTTGTATATGACCCTCACATGAAACAGTTCAATTATTTCTTCTTCATTTGGAGAATTTATGTGACAGTTTGATGTACTAGTACTGGGTTTATTTTCAATTTCCTTTCCCTTCATGTTCTTCAATCCCATGGTTGTAATCTTAGATTCATCACCTGAATCATCTCCTAAATCATGTTGAGTTGCAACTGTAGTTTTCTGTTTCCCTTTGTTATTGTATTTCTTGGGCCTCATTTCAGGATGTAATTTCCAACAATGAGTTTCATCATGGCCTTCATTTGAACAATGTTTACAAACAAATTTTCTTCCTTTTTCTTAACAGGTGCATTCTTTTTTCTTTTACCTTTTGAGGCCTTCTCTTTTTTTTTACCCTTAAAAGGTTTCCTTCTACCCTCTTCAGAAATGTTCTTCCCTCTAGCTTCTAGATGTGTGGCTTGAACACATACTTCATCTAGAATTGTGGGGTTAAACATGAGAATAGTATGCTTTAGGTAGTTATGTAAGCCTCCTATGTACTTGAGAAAATTATCTTGGCTATGCAAATCTACCCCTAATAAGAGAGCTCTTCTCCTAAATTCTTGGGTGTATTCTTGCATATTCTTTCCCTTCAATTGCCTAAATTTTTTCCAATTCATTATGGTTTTCTACATATGAGCTAATGGACAAAACTATTGTTTTATTGTAGTAATGAAATTAGTCCATGATAGAATAATCTTACCATGATTCTTGATCTCCTCCTTTGTCTTGCCTTACCACCAAACAAGTGTTGCACCTTCCATTCTCAATGAAGCTAATTGGATTTTGGTATCATCATCTCGAAGGTTCTGGATTTTCAAATAGACCTCCAATTGCCTAATCCAATTATCAAGATTTTCTACATTGACTTCACCATTAAACATTGGCAATTCAAACTTAACATGAAGTTTTAAAAAAGGAATTTTACTAGTGTTATTTGACTTGTGTGGCTAATGTACTAAAGAAGAAGTAGAGGATGATGATGATGAGGGTTAGGATGATGGCTCTCCAATGCCTCCATTTCTTCCATTGCCCTTCTTTGACTTATCTTCATCATTGTCACCTCCTAAAGATCCCTATCCTTCCTTGTGAAGTTTGGATCCTTCTCCTTCTAGTCTTTCATTCCTTTCTTGATAAAGGATTCTAACCATCCCAGTCATGTCAAGGAATGCTTTCCTGAAAACTCTTTCTTCCTCTTTGGGATCAACTTCTCCATGGATTTCTCCTTCTCTATGAGATATACTTAATGTAGCTTCTGCTTTCTTAGGAGGTGAACTAGGTGGTGGATATTGTGGCAATCTTGCTCTCCTTTTCTTTGGATCTTCTTGATACCCTTCTGCTCCCACCAATTTTCCTTCTCCTCTTTTGAGCTTGAGCCTAGTAAGCATCTAAAAACTTGGAAACAGTTAAGCAATTCTTTTCACAAAACAACACTGAAGAATAAACTCCATCTCTCATACCATATGATCTAAAAGGACTGTATTAGTTTTGTTGTTCTAGGTGTCTTTTCAGTTTATAAACATGTGCATACTTATCTCATTAGTTTTCTTAAGGAATGGGGATTTTAAACATGAATTGTATATTATTTTAGTGATTTTGAAGAAGGAAATAAGCACAAATAGCACTAAACAATAGTGTAAAAAAAAAGAAATAAAACACCACATAACATTTACACAGTAGGCGTGGTGAAGCAATTCACCCCTCCTGGGCTACATCTCCTGGTCCAACTCCCAATGGCGTGTCCATCTTTCATTATGCTAAAAATTTTGCAAATACATGTAGTTACATGCCTCTGATGGTTGTTTTCTCTTCACCAATGGCTCCAGAATGCTCCAATTAGTTTAGAATGAGTCATGACTCTTCCTTCACCCTGAATGGGTAAAAATTGAGTCTCCAACTCATTTTACCAATAATGCCTAGAAAAGCTCCATGAAATGTGGAGGACTCCACTTAACTAGAGTCAAAATAGCCAAATCCGTACCAAAATACCGTGCTTCCAGAAATCTGCCAGACTAACCATTTAAATTTAATGTTAGTGGCTAGGTATATGACACACACCACACAATTACATAACCGTTGGTGAAACTATAGGCGTAACCAAGGGGGTTAACTATGGATAAGGTTGAAACTGGAGTTAAAATTGGAGAGTTATGGCTCAACCACACATAGAAACTGTCGGAGAAATCATCGCCATGTGACAAGACTTAACAATAAACTGTAGGCGGAGTATTAAATGTCGGAGGTTGTAACCATGGAGTTAACGGAACTACTCCATGTGACATATATAACATAACTGTCAGCAAATAGAATATTACCAGGTTAATGTTTGTGGTTGGAATTTTATGTTGAGGTTTCATGTTGTAATGTGACCACATATTGGGACTGAAGCCTATACAGATAAGCCGACCCAGATGCCAACATTATAAACTTTATCAATAAGCCTAAGCCTATACAGATAAATTAATACATGTGTCTTGGGTAGTATGTCATGGGCGTGTTCTACTGGAGGTCCAGGGTTCGAATCCTACGGCCTCAAAAAAAAAATTAATGCACCACTAAGGGGACATGTGGTAGCCTCAGGGCTAGCCACATGTCATCCTCTGATTAGCCCAAAAACCAAAACGTACAACCACATTAAACCAATCATATCGCGCCAGTTTTCATCCTGGGATTGATTATGAGGAAAGTGATATTCCTCAGAATATTCCTTTTGTTGACTGTGCATCCACCATGCTGACTGGGCGTCACAGTCAACCCTGTCGCAAAATTTAGCTATTTTGAAATTCGATTAGAAAGGGATATCTCCCTCATACGATATTGGTTTTTCGAACCGTTCATGGTGCCAAAATCAGGAAGAAGAGATCTACACAATCATCATGTTTTCAATCCAATCATATAAATTTCAATTTTGAGTAAAATTTATGGACTTATCATTTCCTCTAAAAATTGTGAATACAAATTCTCCTTACGCTTTTGATCTTGGTCAAGATCCTTCTTCTGAAACTTATGTTGACCATCATCAGCTTGAAGAGCCTCAAGAGATCAAGACTAATCTTACATCTTTTGTAGATACTCCTATACCTTGTAAAATTCCAGATAGGTATAAGCCACTCATCTTACCTCCTATACTCCATAATTTCCCTAAACATTATTACAACTATCTTCTCAGGTTTGACGGAGAATATGGTTACATCACTACTAAGAAAAACATTCATATTTTTGAAAATTTTCTCGACCTTTTTTATTTTGAAGAAGATTATGTCAGTATCATGATGTTTTCTCTATCTTTGGAAGATGAAGCTAAGAAATGGTGCAAAATCTTGCCAGCTGCAGGCAATTTCGATTTCCATTAGTTTTTGAAAGTCTTCCATGATAACTGGGTGATAAAGGGGAATCATTTTCTGATTATAGAAGAATATAATCATTTGAAAAGACAACCAAGAGAAACAGTGCAATACGTTTTAGCCAAATTCAATCAAGTATATCATTCAATGTCTGTTGATATAAAACCGCCTCATGGTTCAGCTCTCTTACACCACCTACATGCCTTTGATCCCGAAATGGAGTTTCAATTGAGGGAAAGGAGCACTACAACACTCAAAAAAATGCAGTATAGTGTGATAGCTGTGGAAGCTAATCTTCTAGTCAAAATGTCAAAGTTGGAAGCATAAGAGATGGAGAAAGGAGCACTTGACATCTTGAAAAGAGAAGCTCAACATTTTGGTATGTACAATGGAAGAAGTTATGCAAAATATCATCATGAGATATGAATTTTTTGTTCAGCAACACCATGTACCACTTATTGCAGAAGAAAAGGTTGTTGGCCCTAACCATTTTCCTACTAATTCAGTTACCATAGATTAAAAAATGATTTTTTTACGTATTCATTTATGGAAAATCATGAAAATGGATTTGTAGATCATCTAGTGGAGAAACAATATGTCGATCTAATGTGTATGCTTCATGAAATTACTTATATTGATGATTTACAAAAGTAAGATAAGTTTGATGATGACTATGTTGTTGAAATTGAGGCTGACTTTTCAAGGAAATAAACATCATATCTATGGGAGGAGGAAGTTCATTTACGTCAACTCAAATATAGCACTCAACCTATACATATCAATCATGACAGAAATGAAGAGAATGCAAAAAATTTCAAAGTGAAAGTTCTTTGCCCTTGTGTTTCTCTTCATTTCAATTACTGAGAGAAAACTTTCCTCAGATTAGAAATCAACAGTCTTTCAGTTTTGATATGGAGCGTGGAGAATAAAATGAACTTCTTGATCTAGATTCCTTACCCTTGTGTCTCTCCTCATTTGCGAAAATAAGAGAAAACTATAAGCAAGTAGATAAGTGAATTGTCAGCAGTATAAACGGGCAGCCTTCTCATGAATTGGTTGAGGATGTCACTTGTGATATTGAAGCTTATTTCACCCCATAATCATAGCCACTAATTTACATTTAGTTTTAGACCACAGATCAAAGCTTACAACCTGAAACATATTATCAATTGATGCAGGATAATGTTGAACCCTTAGTTAAACTGAGAGGGGGGACTGAATCAGTTTAACACATACATGGACTTTTAATACTTTTTCATGAAAACTTATTTCCACCTTCATTTCATGTTCAACTTAATATGTGAGTAATCTTAGAATGTGAGCAGCAAGAATTAATATAATGTAACAGCAGACTTAATATGACAGCAACAAGTATTAAGTAGATTAGATAAACAATATCAACACATAAACATCATGCACAGAGACACCAGATATACGTGGAAACCCATAAAGGGAGAAAACCACATCTTATTATTGCTGTGATGTAAAGGCAAGCTCCAACTCCCTCTCACCACTGGTTTTCTGTAAGCACCAACCTATAGGAGGCTCCAACCTCAAATTATGCAAGCTACAACTTGCAAGGAAGCTTCAACTCCCTCTTTTTCATAAAGAAACATTTGCTGATTTACCTTGGATATCAGCTCTGTTCTGTACCTTTGATTTCTTTTCCTGTACTCCGATCTTCATATCTGCTTGATTATTTTTTTTTTTTCAGTTCTGCATTCTCTTCTCTTTTATCAATTTACTCAGAGAAATGTACTATTTGAACTTTACAGTGGGATTTTAGCTTTCTCTAGAGACTTGCCAATTACATCACAAACAATATAAACAATTAAAACTTTCATTCAATTACAGTATATATTTCGCATAGAACTCCTCTCTTTTTTCTTTTCCATTCTCGTTCATCCCAACATCACTCTATTTTTCGTTTTCTCTTTGATTCAGTTCCCTGTTCATTGCAGTTATATAACTGCTGTATGTACAACTGTCTTTTAATCAAACATAAAATAACTCTCGGCATTTTTATAAAACCTTTTTAACAACACGGATATATCAGTATTCACAATATTTATCATGAACCATCAATAATATAACCTTTGGTTTCGTGTCTACAAGAAACGCTTATATAATATCTTCGGGCCCCATAGCATTTCACACTGTATAATTGAACTCTCTATTCAATTTCAACTGAATACATTCGAAAGTCAAAAGACTGTAATGTTAACGCCTATTCTCCTTTCGGCATAACCACTTAACCCATGCTGGCCCACACATTTATCTTTCGATTATTTCATAAAAAACAAACAAACGTTGGCCCATACCTTTTTTGTCACCTTGCAACTTCATTCATGATCCAATGGTGGATAATTTATCACTCTTTCAACCTCTGATCCTACGGACATCGCGCGGTTAACTTGCACGTGGGTTAATATTCAATAGTTGCGTGATGGACTGGACCCCAGAGCTTAAACAGCCCTTCATATTTGACGGTGGAGATCATGTCACCTTGCTCCACACGATCCGATGGATATCACTTGGCTTGGATGCACGAATGATAATGTGCGATATGAGTGGTTTTTGGGACTCCGCCGTATGCCACGTGTGAGCCACTCTATGGAATCGCTCCGATTTCTTGAATACCGCTTGCCCGTCGAAGGTGGTGCGATGAAAACCGGAATCCCGCCTTTACTGTTCATTATTCAGAGTTATGTTCCCTTTTGGCTCATGGTTCCGTTCAACGCTTCAACGTTTTATTGTAATTAACTCCACCTACGACTGTGCACTAAACCACTCCAATTCACGACTCTGCTCTTGAATTACTTCTGGTCCACACCATTTATGAAGCTGCCTTTCTGTTTTGTTTTATTCTTGGCTCACCTTATCACTCCACCATTTGATCACCCATCGAGCCCATTCGTCAGTCCTCCATACGATATTTGCAATGATATCTCAAGGAGCTATCCCCAAACCTCACAGCTCTTACGAATTCCTCAATCTCAGATTCTCGCCCTTACATACTGAAGGAAATTCAAACCCACATTTTGTTCAATCAATTTGATTCGAACTTTTTCGACGCTTCTGTGGTACGTTGTCCCTTTGATTCTCAGTTAGAGACTGCCCAAATCTTTAATACACTGCGCTCCTTTGGCTCTTCAATCCACTGACTCATCGTGATCTTTGATTCACGAGTTTGATTTTCGAACTGTGACTTTTCTCATTATTAGTTTCTTCGACCACTTCATGGTTTCCTTGCCATTTAAGCAATGCCCCAACTCATCCCCAAGCATATTAAGTCTTTACCACAAGATTTTAGTCTTCAATCAAAGTCTATGCCATACAAACTCAATTAATGAATAATTGCTCAATAATTCATCTGCAAACTGTATTAAACCCCTAATTCATAAATAAACCTCTGTATTAAACTCCTTCAGGCCCTTTCAACTTCACTTCTCTGTCTCTAATTCCTCTGTTGCTTCTGCTTCAATTCCTTTGTTTCATCTGCTGCCTCTGCTACCTCTCTGTCTCTTTTGCCTTATGGATAGTTTAGGTGCTGCTCCTGTCTTTACCTTTGCCATCAATGCCAAAATTTCCAACAGTCTCCCCCTTTGGCATTGATGGCAATACACTTCCTCTGCTTTCCTTTTAGAAGCCCCTTTTTTCTTTTCCCCCCCCTTTGACATCAATGGCAAAGGGTTTCTCATTTCCTAGTTTGCTTTCTGCATTTCCTCTCTCTAAGTTATGTTTAGGCCCTTTTCTGCTGACTTTGTACCTTGCTGCTCCAAACTTTGGATTGAATCTTAAAATACTGACTCTTTAGCCTTTTCATTGACTCTTTTATGCTGGATGTATTCTTTCCATAATCTTTTGATCTTGAGGACCTGTTTTATGGTTCCCTTACTGGCTGATCTCCCCCTGGAATGATATTTTCGTTTTTGTTCTCCCCCTGAAACTGTGCTTTCTCTTCATATCAGAGAGTAGCATCTATAGATACTACCCCTAGTCTATCTCTCAAATATTCAATGGTTCTCTAGCAACAGGTTTTGTAAATATATCTGTTGTCTGTTCTTTTGTTGGCACATATTCAAACTTCACTACTTTTTGAGCTACTTGTTCTCTGAGAAAATGATACTTGATTGGAATATGTTTAGTTTTTAAATGAAGCACAAGATTTTTTGATATGCTTATGGCACTTGTATTATCACATTTGATAGAGATAGGTTCATCAATTCTTACCTTCATGTCTTGCAAGGTTTGTTTCATCCACATGACTTGTGTGCAGCATGTTGCTGCAGCTATGTATTCTGCTTCTGCTGTAGATAGAGAAATAGATGTTTGTTTCTTGCTTAGCCATGCCACCAAACTTTCTCCTAAATAAAATGCACCTCCACTCGTGCTTTTTCTGTCATCAACATAGCTAGCCCAATCTGCATCTGTATATGCTGTCAAAATGAAATTTTTGCCTTTTGGATACCATAGCCCATGATGCGCAGTCCCTTGTAAATATCTGAATATTCTTTTAATTGCTAGTAAGTGATTTTGTTTTGGTGCTACTTGATATCTTGCCACCAGTCCTACAGCTAGCACAATGTCTGGTCTAGAAGCTGTTAGGTATAACAAACTTCCAACCATGGATCTGTAAAGTTTTAGATTTACATCATTTGTTCCATCATCTGCACAAAGCTTGCATCCAGTAGTCATGGGAGTTGACACAGGTTTGCAATCTTCCATTTTGAATCTTTTCAGCATCTCTTTTAGATATTTTTCTTTTGAGATAAATGTGCCTGTGCTCTTTTGTTGAATTTGTAGTCCTAGATAGAAGGTAAGCTCTCCAATCATAGACATTTCAAATTCTGATTTCATCTCTTCAGCAAATCCTTTTGTTAACTCATATTTGCTGCTTCCAAACATGATATCATCTACATACACTACTACAATCAAAAGTTCATCTTCATTTGCTTTTATGTACAAGTTTCTGTCTACTCCCGCTTTCTTGAACCCCCGTTTTTGCAAGTATTTGTCCAGCCTTGAATACCATGCTCGAGGAGCTTGTTTCAACCCATATAATGCTTTCTTTAATCTGCAAACATAGTCTACATTATCTGTTAAGGAGAACCCTTCTGGTTGCTCCATGTAGACTTCTTCCTCTAAATCTCCATTCAGGAAGGCGGACTTCACATCCATTTGGTATACCTTGAAATCATGATAGCAAGAAAAAGCTAAAAATAGTCTGATAGCTTCTATTCTAGCTACAGGGGAAAATGTTTCATCATAATCAAGTCCTTCAACCTGTGAATAGCCCTTGCACACAAGTCTAGCTTTATTCCTGATTACCTGTCCTTGTTCATTCATCTTATTTTTGAATACCCATTTTAAGCCAATGACATTTTTCTCATTGCGTCTTGGAACTAGTTCCCAAGTGTTGTTCTTCTCAATTTGGTCCAATTCTTCATTCATGGCATTCACCCAATGTTTGTCTTTGCTGGCTTCTTCAAACTTCTTTGGCTCTATTTGTGACAACATTGCGAAGTATACCTCCTCAGTCTGTTCAGTTAGCTGTCTTCTTTTCTGTACACCTACACTCTTGTCCCCAATGATTTGATCTTCTGGATGGTTCGTCTAAATGTATCTTGAGGAGATTTTTGATCTTAGATCTATATCTTCTATTGGCTTGTTTATTTCATCATCATCTTGATTCTCTTCTTCATGAACTTCCATAGGATTGCTGCAATCTGTACTTCTTAACTTGTCTGATAGTTCTTCATCAAATCTTACATCAATACTTTCTACAATTTTGTGAAGTATTTTGTTGTAGCACCTGTAACCTTTACTCTTAGATGCATATCCTAAGAATATTCCTTCATCTTCTTTTGCATCAAACTTTCCCAAATTTTCATCATTATTTTTTATAAAACACTTACTTCCAAAAACTCTAAAATGCTTGATTGATGCAGGTTTACCATGCCATAATTCATAAGGAGTCTTGTCACTGTTTGGTCTTAAATGAGCTTTGTTTAGGATATGCACAGCTGTGTGTACTTCTTCTGCCAAAAAGGTTTGAGGAATGTTACTTTCTTGCATCATGGCTTTGGCAATCTGCTGTACAGACTTGTTGTGTCTCTATGCCACTCCATTTTGCTGAGGTGTTCCTGCAATTGTGAGCTGCTGCTTTATCCCATGCTCATTGCACAGATCTGCAAAATCATAATCTGTAAATTCAACTCCTCTGTTTGATCTGATGCACTTTAGCTTGCATCCTGTTTGATTTTCTGTGAAAGCTTTGAAAAATTTGAATTTCTCAAATGCTTCTGATTTGTGCTTGAGAAATGCAACCCATGTCATTCTAGAAAAATCATCTATTATTAGCATGAAATAGGATTCTCCACTTGGTGTTTTAGTTCTCGAAAGCCCACACAGACTCATGTGAACAAGTTGAAGAGGTCTTCTTGTAGATAGCTTCTCTTTGGTTTTAAAGGATGTACGGGTCTGCTTACCTAGCTGATAGGATTTACATATTGTATTTGAAGGCTTCTTGATGACTAGCATATCTCTGACTACATTCTTTTTGCTTAGACTTATGATATGATCAAAGTTTAGGTGTCCCAATCTCCTATGCCATAACCAAGACTCCTCAAATTTGCTAGGATAACATGCTTCATTTTCTTCTTTTACTACATAGACATTGCTTTCCATTCGAACACCTTTGATCAAGGTTTTTCCAGTGGTTCTTGATCTTATTTCACGGTCTCGAGCTCTAAAAAGAACTTCACAGCCTTTATCACACATTTGACTAACACTCAACAGATTTGCTTTCAACCCATCTACAAATAGTACATCTTGGGCTTTTCCTCTACCATTGTCCAGACTGACTGAGCCTCTTCCTTTGATCTTTTCTGCTTTATCATTGCCAAAAGTAACATTTCCAAATTTCTTTTTGTCAAAGGTTATAAACTTTCTTCTATCTCCTGACATATGCTTTGAGCAACCGTTGTCCAAATACCATTGGCTTTTTAGATCTTGAGCTATTAGGGCCAAGTCACATTTATTCACTTTCTTTTTCCACTGCAAGCATCCTCTAGTTTGGTACCTTTTCTGAGATGATGAACCATATTCTCTCAGAGGACATTTGGAAGACATATGTTCACTTTTATTGCATACATAGCATTTGGATATATCTTTAGTAGAATTATAAGTAGAAGTAAACTCTCCATGATTCATAAACCTCCTTGAGGTTTTGAACATCAGTCTTTGTCCATATTTTCTGCATTCTATGATTTTATGGCCAAATTCATTACAATAAAAACAGTATCCATAAAAACAATTTGCATACCTGATAAAAGGTTGTCTTCTCCATTTTCCTGCTTGAGTAAACATTTTTACTGTTTGCATCCTTTGCTAGTTTGTACTTACTCTTCTTGTATGAAAATATGCAGCAATATGTCCCAATTTGTGACAGGCATAACAAGTGGAATTTTTTATAGGAGGAAAAAATCTCCTTTGATAACTTCCAAATTTGGTATATTCAGGAGTATATGAGCTTTTTTCAGTTGACAATTTATTTACTTCATCCTTTGTCATTTGAGCTTCCTCCTGGTTTTTATCTACTTTATTGCAGGATTCTTCTTCCCTTGAAATCTTCTGGGCTGCTTGGATATTCTCACCTTCTTTTACAAAAATAATATTTTTGTTTTCTTTTTCTTTGCCTTTGCTTGATTCTCCTTCATAGCCTATCCTAGTTTTTATCAGAGGAGATCTTTGAGCATCTAGAATCTCATTTAACTTACCAGAGCTTGTTATTTGAGAAGTATCTATTTTCCTCTGGGCATTTTCTAATTTCTTCCTTAAGAAAACTACTTCTTCTTCCAACTTCTCTTGTTCCTGAGTTTTATCCTTGATCTGCTTAAGTAGAATATCCTCTACCTTCTTGGCTTCTTCAAGCTCTACTTTCAACTGAATGAGAACTTCTGAATTTTGTTCCTCTTTTATATATTTAAGAAGAATGTCTTTCTGTTTTCTGCACTTCAGTTTTAGTCTGTCAATTTCCTCCAAGGCACTTTTTAACTCCCCCTCAAGGTCCACTTCACCTTCTTCCTCATCTTCTAAAAGACATTCTTCCAGCTCTTCTATAGCCATCAAAACAAATTATGATGTTCCTTCTTCACTAGATAATTCAGCTGAGTTTTCTGATGCACTGCTATCTTGCTGAGCATAGAAAGATTTTCTATTGAATCTCTTCCCTTTCTGCCAGTTCTTAGATATAGTCTTCTCTGATTCCTGAGCCTGATTCTTTGCTTTCTTATAAGGACATTTATAAGCATAGTGTCCAACTCTTCCACAATTGAAACATTTAAATGGAAGTTTACCTTTATACCTACCTGAGCCTTTATCCAACTTCCTGATAAATTTGGCCTCTTCTTCATCAGAACATGAGCCTATCTCATCTTTTTCTTCTTTCTTCTTCTCTGCCTTAAAAGCTGCCTCCCTTACATTTGACTTCCTCTGTGGCAGTCTCATCTCATACGCTGTTAGTTTTCCAAGAAGCTGATTCATGGTCAAGGTTTCCCAATCTTTTGTTCCTTCTATGGCAGAGACCTTGGGATTAAAACTAGATGGCAAAGATCTTAGGATATTTTGAACAATTACACATTCTTGCATGGTTTCACCTAGTGCTTTCATATTATTGACAATTTCTGCAACCCTTAAAAAGAAACTAGCAATATCTTCATCATCATTCATCTTTAAATTTTCAAACTGGGCTCTATAGACTTGAAGTTTAGCTGTCTTCACCTTTTTGTCTCCCTCATGAATATTTTCTAGAATTTCCCACATTTCTTTGGCAGTCTCGGTGTGCATTACTTTGATAAATTTTGCCTCACACAGTCCATTCAAGATTGCATTCATTGCCTTTGAATTAGCCACAAAATCTTTTTTGGCTTCTTTCTCTGAGACATTTGTCTTAGAGTCATATCCAAATTCCACAGCAGCCCAAACTTCTACTCCTAAGGACATTATGTATGTTCTCATTCTGATTTTCTAGAAGGCATAATTTGCACTAGTGAAAAAAGGGGCTTTTTTCGTTGAGGATCCTTCTTGAATAGCCATCCCAAGAACCTAGGATCTCCTTTCAGTTGTTAAACTGCTACAAAAAGGAACCTGCTCTGATACCAATTGTTGAACCCTTAGTTAAACTGAGAGGGGGGCGGGGTGAATCAATTTAACACATACATGGAACTTTAATACTTTTTCATGAAAACTTATTTCCACCTTCATTTCATGTTCAACTTAATATGTGAGTAATCTTAGAATGTGAGCAGCAAGCATTAATATAATGTAACAACAGACTTAATATGATAGCATCAAGTATTAAGTAGATTAGATAAACCATATCAACACATAAACATCATGCACAGAGACACCAGATATACGTGGAAACCCATAAAGGGAGAAAACCACATCTTATTATTGATGTGATGTAAAGGCAAGCTCCAACTCCCTCTCACCACTGGTTTTCTGTAAGCACCAACCTACAGGAGGCTCCAACCTCAAATTCTGCAAGCTACAACTTGCAAGGAAGCTTCAACTCCCTCTTTTTCATAAAGAAACATTTGCTGATTTACCTTGGATATCAGCTCTGTTCTGTACCTTTGATTTCTTTTACTGTACTTCGATCTTCATATCTTCTTGATTATTTCTTTTTCTTCAGTTCTGCATTCTCTTCTCTTTTATCAATTTACTTAGAGAAATGTACTATTTCAAAATTATAGTGGGATTTTATCTTTCTCCAGAGACTTGCCAATTACATCAAAAACAATATAAACAGTTAAAACTTTCATTCAATTATAGTATATATTTCGAATAGCACTCCTCTCTTTTTTCTTTTCCATTCTCGTTCATCCCAACATCACTCTCTTTTTCGTTTTCTCTTTTATTCAGTTCCCTGTTCATTGCCGTTATATAACTGCTGTATGTACAACTACCTTTTAATCAAACATAAAATAACTCTCAGCGTTTTTATAAAACCTTTTTAACAACACGGATATATCAGTATTCACAATATTTATCATGAACCATCAACAATATAACCTTTGGTTTTGTGTTTACAAGAAACACTTATATAATATCTTCGGGCCCCATAGCATTTTGCACTATATAATTGAACTCTCTATTCAATTTTAACTAAATACATTCGAAAGTCAAAAGACTGTAATGTTAACGCCTGTTCTCCTTTCGACATAACCACTTAACCCAGTTGGCCCACACATTTATATTTCGATTATTTCATAAACAACAAACAAACGCTGGCCCATACCTTGTTTGTCACCTTGCAACTTCATTCATGATCCAATGGTGGATAATTCATCACTCTTTCAACCTCTGATCCTACGGACATCGGGCGGTTAACTTGCACGCCGGCTAATATTCAATAATTGCGTGATGGACTGGACCCCAGTGCTTAAACGACCCTTCATATCCGACGACGGACAACACGTCACCTTGCTCCACACGATCCGACGGATATCGCTTGGCTTAGCAAGAATGATAATGTGCGATATGAGTGGTTTTTGGGACCCCGCCGTATGCCACGTGTTAGCCGCTCTATGGAATCGCTCTGATTTCTTGAATACCGCTTGGCCGTCGAAGGTGGTGAGATGAAAACCAGAATCTCGCCTTTACTGTTCATTAGTTAGAGTTCTGTTCCCTTTTGGCTCAGGGTTCCGTTCAACGCTTCAACGTTTTATTGTAATTAACTCTGCCTACGACTATGCACTGACCCACTCCAATTCACGACTCTGCTCTTGAATTACTTCTGGTCGACACCATTTATGAAGCTGCCTTTCTGTTTTGTTTTATTCTTGGCTCACCTTATCACTCCACCATTCGATCGCCCATCGAGCCCATTCTTCAGTCCTCCATACGATATCTGCAATGATATCTCAAGGAGCTATCCCCAAACCTCACAGCTCTTACGAATTCCTCAATCTCAGATTCTCGCCCTTACATACTGAAGGCAATTCAAACCCACATTTTGTTCAATCAATTTGATTCTAAATTTTTCGGCGCATCTGTGGTACGCTGTCCCTTTGATTCTCAGTTAGAGACTACCCAAATCTTTAATACACTGTGCTCCTTTGGCTCTTCAATCCACTGACTCATCGTGATCTTTGATTCATGAGTTTGATTTTCGAACTGTGCCTTTTCTCATTATTAGTTTCTTCGACCAATTCATGGTTTCCTTGCCATTTAAGCAATGCTCCAACTCATCCCCAAGCATATTAAGTCTTTACCGCAGGATTTTAGTCTTCAATCAAAGTCTATGCCATACAAACTCAATTAATGAATAATTGCTCAATAATTCATCTACAAACTGTATTAAACCCCTAATTCATAAATAAACCTCTGTATTAAACTCCGTCAGGCCCTTTCAACTTCATTGCTCTGTCTCTAATTCCTCTATTTCTTCTGCTTCAATTTATCTGTTTCATCTGCTGCCTCTGCTACCTCTCTATCTCTTTTTCCTTATGGATA